>JAVQMG010000131.1:6306250-7529375 GCA_032878915.1 Castanopsis chinensis | reverse complement strand
GTGTACTCGCCTCTTCTCCCTAATCCTGTCACTTCCATTAGGCATCCCTGAATTTTTCTCTTTGAAATTCCTGCTACTTGTAAAGTGCTTAGTGGGATAAGATTTACGGAAGTGCCTGTATCTACCAAGGCTCTCTTGATGGGGATCTGATTTATAGATGATGCCAAGTAAAGGGGCCTCCTGTGATTTGAGTACCCCACTTTCATATCGTCATCACTAAAAGTGATCTCACTTGACTCCTATAGGAGAGCTCTGTCACCTACGATTTCTACTGTTAGACATTCTATCCTTGCCCTAGAGGCAATGCTTACCAAGGCTTCAATAGCTACCCTTCACTATGAGTCCCAATTGGTCGAACAAATTCTTGAACTTGGAACTCTTTTGTAAGGTGGTATTCTAGACTTTCTTCTTCATCCTCCCTTTGATCTGCGTAATTCACATTAGCTGCTACACCCTTCCCTTTGTGGTTTGGGAGCAGGTTTCTTTGAACATCAGGCTGGGACAACTTTAGAGTCTCTTTCTTAATTATGTGGTGCACCAGCCTATGGAGTGCCCAACAGTCTGCGATGTTCCACATAGTTTTGCAAGTGGCAGAAGTGTGAGTCTCTTCGCTCTTCTCTTGTGGGCTCTTTGGAAACTTGATTAGGCTTAAAGACCCCGTTTGCTATCCATTTGTCTAGGAGCACATCTAGCTCCTTTGGGGTGCATGGCAGTGGCAGAGGGGTATTGTATTCCCTTCCGTCAGCTTTCTCCTTTTTCTTTTACCAGTAGATACTGCCATAGCCTATGAGGTGTTCCTTTTGTCAGAACTAGGCCTTACTGATTGAGCAATCTTCCAGGGTTTTTGTAACAACTACGCAAACTGGAAGATTTCCACCAATGTTTTTTCTTCACAATGATCATAGTAGTCAAGTGCTATGTCTCTGAATCTTTTGATGTATTCTATTAAATCCTCGCCATTTCTTTGTTTGGATGCTTGCAAGGTCGCAAGCATTACTATTTCCTCTCCATGGAAGTATTTAGTGCAAAAATACATCCACCATGTCATCCCAAGTTGGGATTAATCTTGGTTTTAGACCAATGTACCGAGTGTATGCTCAATCACATAGTGACTTAGAAAATTTCCGAAGACGTAGGCCCTCGTCTGCCTCATAAGGGTTAAGAGTATCAATAAGCTTACTCACGCGCTTAATAGCACTTCCCTTCTTGCCATCATACAGTGTAAAAACTCATGGTTCATACCTCTTGGGGTATGGTTTACTGAGTATCCCAAATGGGTAAGGAGGTCTTTGTGCATAAAATCTCTCCTTAGGTGCTTTGACCCTTTCTTGCTCTAAGAGAGCTACTACTTCAACCATAGTAATAAAACGTTGTTCTGCATTCTGTGGAGCACCTCCAATTAGTGTCTCCTCTTTGTTTGCCGCAATGCTCCGGGTCATGCTGGCTCCCTGTCTCCATCGTCTTGTCTTTTTTCAGCTAATAGATTTCTTCCATCATTTGCTACTATGAGTGTTACAATGATTGCAACACCTCAATGAAAACTTTGGCATTGTCAGTGGGGATTCTTGGCCCTAGTTAGGGTTCATCCCCTATTTTATTGATACCTTCTGCTTAGTTAGGCTACTATTGGTGAGGTGTTGTTGTCCTAAACTTTGCTTGTGAGGCCACGGTACTCATGTTTCATGTTGTTCTAGACTTTGGGGGCATGGCTTGTGAGGGCTTTCGTTTTTTGTCCCTATCTACTTCCCAACTCCCCAGTTGAGTCTCCAATTTAAATATAGTGGACCTTTTGTGATTTTGGGCTGGACTGCCTCTTACTGTACTAAGGCCTAAGTGTTCTAGATAAGAGAGTTGGGACAAGTCCAATTGCAACCTACCTTGGGCCGACTTGTGCACAAACTATGCCCCTTTTATTGAAACTTTGGTTACATGCCCATGGCAGGTGAAACTGTTATAGAAGAGTTATGACAAACAAGTACAATATGACAATAATAAAGGCTGAAATAAGGAATCCTTAAGGAAAAAAAAAAAGAACGATATAGTAATAAAAAAAAATGTTATAAGTGAAATTGCAAAGGCAAGAAAGGAAATAATTACGATAAATAATAAAATCAAAAGGAAAAGGTTAGTCTACCATGTTTAGTTGTGTTACGAGACTAAGACCAAGGAAGGAACTATTTCCTCAACGTGGGTAACCTCGCAGGAGGATCTTGATGTAGAAATTATCCACTTTGAGGGAACGGGCCTAAATGGCTTACGCCTAAAGGAATCCTTTATCCTCAACAGTGGGTAGGCTTTTAGAGGGAAAAAAGGGATCAGCCTATTGGTGCATGCCTGAATTCTACACTCTCTATTTCTCTTCTTGATTCTTTTTTTTTTTGGTTACTTTGATTCCCTCCCCCTCATTTTCTCTCTTTCTTAGTGCTTACTCTTGCAATGTTATGGTGATGGTAGTGTTGTAATTGTCTCCTAGTGGTTGCTATTGTTGCAATGATGATACTATGCACAGTGAGAACCCTTTATATACTGCCTGCTGTGACTGGTTTTTACCATTTTACCCTTTAACTACTTTTGTTTAGATGTGGGTGTCCTTCTCGACCACCCACTAGTTTGTTAGCAGCCCAGCCACCACCACTTACCTGTGCTGGCTTTGCCACTCCCCATTACTAAACAAAGAAAATTGTTTTGTTCGCTTGTTTACTATGGCATTCTTATCTACCACAGTGTAGGTATTCTTTCATACTATCCCTTATGGAATGCATCTAGTGGTTCCAAATCATCCTTCCCTCTTTTGAGTGGTATGTCATCCCAGCAAGACATTTGCCCAAAAGAGTTTGAGCGAGAACCCCAAAATAGGCTTTCCTTTCTCCCCACCGCCAGACCATCCCTCTCTTACCTCTGACCCATGACCCACCACTCCTGTATTAGCTGGGTTCAAGTTGGTGGTGCCTAGGCCTTGTGCATGGTCTACTTCCGTGTATGTCCAAAGCTTGTCTACTTCTTATTCATTTATCATGGACTAGAAGCTTGCCTGTGCATTTTTCCGCTCATTTTTGATCTCTTGTGGTGTAAACTGTTTTCTGATCATCCATTCTTTATGGCTTGCTTCCCCCAAGGGCTAGGCCTTGCTTGATTGTGGGCCTTTCTCTCTTTTAGTCTACTATTTGATCCTTTTGTTGTCTTGCCAGTATTCCTACCATATCATTCTGTTATTCCTACTACGGTGCTATTTGATCCATGCGTGTTGGGCCTCTTTTGGGCTTACTGTATGCTCTTCTCTCAATTAGTAACAATGTCCCAATATTGTCATTGGGTTTATACTCAAGTTACTTTGGGCTTTCTTGACCAATTACATTGCTTGTGGGATATTTTGGCATATTTCTTCCTCCTTGGCATTCTCGGCCCATTTTCTTCCCTTGGGTATCCTTAGCCCATTTCCAATTCTATATTCCCATGGACTTTTATTAACTCTTTTGGGCTTCCTTGACCTAATTACCATATCCTTCACCCTTGGGGTTCATGAGCTTTCTCTTAACCCCTTACTTTCTTACTTCATTTCTTTGGGCCTATTGTGGTCCATTCTCACTTTTCTACATCACATAATGCCCATGGGTTTACTGCTTCTTCCTTTGGGCTCGTTTAGGCCCAATCGCTTTTTCCAAGGCCCATTTGTTTACTTTATAGGCCTATGACCCATTATTCCTGCCATTCAGGCTTGATGGGTTTTTCCCTCAATCCACTAACTCTTTTCTTGCCCATATTGTTGGGCTTTTTCCTGCTATTGGGCTTTTCCAAAATGAGCATCAACAAATTTAAAGGTGGAAGAGCTAATTTTACTTCAGATAAGAAAAGGGAAGAGAGTAGTAATATTGAGTTAAATTAGAAAGTGGAAAATATGGGAAAGTATTAGACGCAGCTAAAAAGATACAGAAATGTAAGGATGGTTCATAGTTAAATTCAATCAATTGGTTTTAATTTTTTGGAGATGAAGAGACAAAAAATGAAACAATAGAACAAGAGAATGACTAAATTACTAGTGAGTTGAACTTAATGTGGAAACATTGGCCAATTCTATTGTTAGGTGGATGACGAGTCAAAAATCCAAATGTAAAACATTCCAACTTTCACTGAAGTGGACCAAATGGACTGAACTTGATTGAAGTGGACCACAATGGACCGAATAGGACCAAATGAACCAAAGTGGACTGAGCTGCACTGAATGAATCAAAGTGGACCATAATGGACCAAATTGCTATGCTAATGTGACTCAATATGATCGTTAACAAGAGCATAACAACAATAAAAACTACACTTCAACTTTTATATATTATATAGATGAAAGGAACAATGGACAATTAGTTAGGTAGCATGAGGATCAACACTATTGAAATCAATGGAAACCAATTCATAGAGTTAAGAAAATAAATTCTAAGACAATATTAGCCATGAGACTTTCAATGTAGACATTATAGGTTAAGGGCTTTTCCTTTCCTTCTATAAATTAACTTCACATGACCAATTTTGAATCCTCCTTAAGGCACTTTTCATATATTGGTGCAACATCAAAGCCCATTTTTGCTTTATGATCATATCCCTAAAAGGGATCTTCAGATTTTTCCTTTGACGCTTCAAAGGTTTTATCATCATTTTCTTCAACATCAATTCCTATATGAACCAATGTTATTAATTTTGTTTTGGACCCCATTTCGGTTTGTCCAATGAAATGGAATATTTCGGTACTTGCTTATTTCGAAGTACTGTTTCAGGGTGTTTCGGTTTTTCTAAAGAGATATATATATATATATATATATATATATATATATATTATTACTATTATATAAAATAATGAATTTAATTTAATATTTTTAAAAAATCTAAAATAAAGTGAGATTAAAAAAATATTTATTTATAATTTTTCTAGAAATAAAATTCACAATTTGGATAATTATAAACAAATACAATAAAAATGAAAGTCAAAAATCACTTATTGCATAATGTTACACAATATTATGAACAATCAACAACCAACAATGTTATTGCTTATGAATCTTTATTGCATGCACAATATTATGAATGGCAATAATTGTGTGGCGTGCAAGTTTTAAGCAAATTAAATTAAGAAATAAAAAACAAAGCCCCAAAAGTTCACAACCACATGTTCACTTCATAGGTACCCACGTGAAGGAGCTTTCAAATCTCACATTTAGAGTTCCAAACATCACAATCTTCTCGAATCTCACATTTCTCTCTTGAAAGTTGAAACACCAAAAGTTAGGCTAGTTTAAAATTCCAAACCTCACATTTTTCAGATTTTTACAATCGCATTGTTGCCATTAACAACCAGCAATGGATTTCCTCTACAGCAAAAACAATACTCTTCTCCTCTAATCTTTGTTCTCATCGTCATCTCCTCTTTTTCTTTTTTCTTTTTCTTTTTTTTTTTCTTCACCGAGGCTCAGCTCCATACTTGCTAAACCTTGGATTTTGGCCGAAATTCACTGAAACGAACCGGAATGCCCAGATCACACCAAAATGGGCCGAAATTTCATCTGAGGTGGAACAAGGGGGTGTGTCATTCCGGTTTGTACACTGGTACGAGATTTTATGGCTGGAACAGAATGGAATTCATAACATTGATATGAACTGCGATTCATGTGGATAGAAATATTTTGATGTCCCCAAAAATAGCGAGTCTCATGAAAGAGGCTCAATTAACGATATTTATCCTCCAGATCAAGACATGTACACATTCTTTAGTAAAATCATATATCCATCTTTATTTAAATAGAATTTATCATTTCATTGTCTTCACAGAAAAAATAAAGTAAAATAAAAGAAGAAGATATTACATGTTCTTTTTCCTATAGGAAAAAGAACATAGCAAAAGTTCATGACATAACAAAAGTTCAAAACAATTTTACAACATTTCTAAATTAGCATACCATCTCACACATGAGCCCACCCTACTAGATACAAACATAAGACACTATCCACAAATTAATTCTCTTCGAAGGAGAAAAACTAAATTTTCCCTATAATTCTACCGAAAAAAATCAAGTTAATACATTCTAGGGAAGGAAGGTAATGCATCATATCATAATCAGGCAACAAACAAGAATGCAGTGTCTAGATCCACCAAAGATACTATACTTTTTTTACAATGACAATTTTTGATGCACCTGCACGGGAAAAAAAATATCAAATAACATTCATATTACCAAAACTAGTCCAAATGGGTACATTTTCCCTACACTCACAATGAACAAATTTTTCACAAGAGAACCATTTCCACAAGCAAAAATAGCAAAAAATGTTTTGAAATGTTCAGATCTATTATCAAATGCATGGCTTCCTTCAATATAGCTACCAGTACTTCGGACTTGTCTTCCATCTCATCCTCCCTCTCTAAAACTCTCTTATCACACGCTAATTAAGTTTCTATCACCATATGGTTTATAACCATTCACAAATTAGAATCCACCGAAGAGCTTGTATATTAAATATCCAAGGTAATTTTTGAGCATAGAATTTGACGTAGAAATGACCACCATGGCCTTAATGGACTCTCAAGCACGCCTAAAATTGTGCAAGGCAAAAAGGCACTAGTAAAAATCATTTAGGTGATGGAGTCAAAATCGTATGAAATTTGGCAAGCTGAAGGGAAACATTCTTCTGAGCAATAGTTGTTGCTTGCCACAAGGTACCCCTTGGATTTGGCGAATTCCTTCGATTATCTCTTGAAAACTGTGATTTTGCTATTTTTAGTAATTTTTGTTTCCTTAATAACTTTTTGATAAAAAATTAGAATAAGGCCCTATTTGTTTGGGATGACCTATAAGGCCAGTAGTTTATGATTTTTCATTTAACTCAATTTTACCATTTTTGGTAATATTCGGTATTTTGTCGCCTAATCTCGTAATTAGTGTGAATTAAGGTTTTAGACGTTTCCTAATCGTCCTAGGGTTTTACTTTCTCAGTATTTATATGTTTTGTAGCCTCTAAAGGCAAATCAGATTATTATCAATAAAATACAAACGTTTTGTCAATTTCTTTCTTTGGTAGATTCTAGTTTATCACCTTGTGGATTGAAGGAACCCCTCGTGGATATGAGGTTTACCCTAAAAAACTAACAGTTTAGTTTCTATCCATCAAAGAGAGCATCGTGTGTGCTTTCTTCAGGCTTCCGCGATATTAGAATTTCATTGACTTTCGGGGCCTATAGGTGGGGGGGAAAAAAAAAAAAAACTTTGCAATGCTTGCCGTAAATCTCCACTTCCAAATCTTAAATTAGCTCAACTTCTCAAGAACAAACTATAAAAAGAAAAAAAGAAAAAAATCATATTATTCTTATGATCAATAAATCATATTATTCATAAATCATGTACAAAAAATTAAAAATAAAAAAGCAAGTGCAAAATTTATCTAATCAACTCAAATATACATAGATTACAAAGATTTAAAAATATGCTGAACGAATCCAAGAAATGTAAACCCAACATTAGAGTAAAGAGAATGTTAACCCCTAAAAATTAATACCCAAATAGTGATGTTAACCTCTACAAATGTTTCAATACCCAACACGATGTTGAACCATCAACCAAAGATATATATATATATATATATATATATATATACACACACACATATATTTTGATAAGTGATAATGCCACAAATATTCAAAAATATTCTAAGAGAAATATATATATTTGAGCAAAAGAAGAATTGTGGCTGCTTGAGTTGAGAGCTAATGTAAACCTTATTTGCAAAGCTCTATATTAAATACAAGGGTAAATTGCAAATTACACCCCTGAAGTTTGGGATTGACTGGATTTTACACCCCAAAGTTTCAAAAACTTGATTTTACACCCTAAAGTTTGGTTCCGTTAGCAATTCACCCCCCATAGTTAAGTTCTGCTGTTAAGTGACACATCATCATGCTGATGTGTTCTATTTTTTCCAAATAAGCATCAAAACTATGTCGTTTCAGCCTAAAATTAAAACACTAGCATCTAACTTAAATGACACCGTGAAGACTAAACTTTAAAATCCAAAACAAAACCCACGAATCCAGCTCCTTTGCTCCGCAACTTCTACCATGAGTTAGTCCGTTGAAGGACTCTCTTCAACTTGATGAGCCCCACGCGGCCAAACCTCCCCTAGCTCTGATTGCACCAGTGAACCCAGACAAACCGAACCCAATCCCCACGAACCCGTCAACTCTTCTGAACTCAGGCGACGGCGGTGGCTCCAGGCAACCATGGCGACGCCTTTAGGCGGCCTCAGCGGCAACGTCTAGACTTCCCCAGCTTTGTGAGCTACTATACTCGTGTGTCTCTTTTCAGATTTGGCCTTTGAAAGTCTTAGATTTTTGGGGATTTTGTTGATTGGGATTGGTGGGGTTTTTGTAAAAAAAAAATTTGGGTGATTGATTTGTTGCTGGAGCCAAATGGTCCTTATTCTCAGATCAGCATGGAGCTTAGATCGGTGTGGATTGTGAGATTATCTCCATTGAGTGAAACAGAAAACAAATCAATGATAGTTTGTTGGGGTTCGACGTCAGTGGCAACTCTGATCATGGCAAAGATTGACGTGGATTGATGGTGGGTTTTTGTTCAAATTTTTGTTTTGGGATTGTTGTTGTATGTGGGTTTTTGCTGTGGGTGCTGATTGGGTTTGTTTAGATCAGCAGGTGGCTAATGTGGTGGTTTTGTCGTGGGGGTTATGGTGTGGTGGTTTCTATGGATTTGTTGTGATTTTGATGGGGTGGCAGGTGGTGTAGCAATGATTTGGGTCTGTGTTGTGGGTGATTGTTATTGGGCAAAGGACTGGGTAAGTGATTGTTGGTAGGCAGAGGAGGTGGTTGTGGTTTAGGTGAGTGATTGTTCTAATTTGGTATTTTTAATTTTAGGCTGAAACGACATAGTTTTGATGCTTATTTGGCAAAAATAGAACACAACTAAAAAGCTCAAAGAATACAAAGAAAAGCCCTTTACAAAAAAAAAAAAAAAAAAATTGCCTATTAAAACAAATTCAATCCTAACTACTATCCATCAGTTGCAAGTGTAGACAGCAGCTAAATTGAATCAACCTGTATATTTCCTAAAACACTAAACAAAACTCATAAACGTATGTGCGGAAAATACAAGTAAACAAAATAAAAAATCTTGATTTCACAAAACACAAAATAGAGACATATTAGTGAATAACTTATAATCATAAGTCAATAAGCAGTGAATCAAGAACCATAGATAACAATGTATCTCCCCCTAACATGAATATCAAGAGCCAAAAATGTAAATACAAAGTGAAGCACCCAGATATAATCTAAACTCCACAGGCTCACAAAAAAAAAAATCTCTCCCCTTATCTACAAAAACCTCTACTCAAAAACACGCAAAAGTGGCACCTATGGGAGCAATAATGTGTACGAGCTCAGAAGCGGAGAAGTCATCTAAACCTAAAAACAACAACATTCGATAAATCAAAACAGGATGAAAAGGAGCATAGGCAGTAGAGGAACCCCTATAAGCTTCGTTCAAAGAACGAAGAAACAAATGAGGAAAACTAATAGGAGCATCCGTAACAAGAGCATACAAAAATGCACATCGCACCAAAGAAATGGTGTACAAATGAGAGATAGGCCACAAGGAATGACACGCTATCCTAAAGATAAGATAGGTAGACTTAGTGAGCTCAACAGAAGTGATTCAAGGATCAGAAACCCATCAGATAGAAGTACTAGTGATGTATGACATGATGTCGTCTAGGGGTGGCAACTTAACCTATGAGTATACAGGATGCTGGACCACAAGTATCCCAAGAGCATCAGCCACTACAGTAGGAGTAATGGTGAACTCTACACCTCGTATCCAACTTTTTACAACAGTATTGGAATCATAGACGTGGATAGAGAGATTCGAGTAGAACTCTTTGATCAGGGTTGCAGGAGGAGGATAATCAAAATCCAAAAGTGGCAACCAGCCCCGACGCTCAAAGTTTGCCCTAATGGACAGATCTAATTCATCTAACAAAACCTTATTTTTAGCCCAAATCTTTCTCTTAAGGTTAAGTGTCTCATAAAGCTCACGGCTTTTCTCACTCGAAAAAAAAAAGGTCCACAGAAGAAGGAGCAGAAGAGAGGAGGGTGTCCTATGGGCTCTAGTCTTCCTAGGCATGGTGCTAAGGTAAGGACAAAGACACAAGAACAAAATAGAACACAAGGGCAAACTGCAAGTTAGCATAACAAAAATACAAAAACAATCTATATGATGCATGAACAGATAAATGTTGTGATGCATGCTCTAATGCGGTGAGAACTAGTTCAATTTTAAGTTTAAAATCACAAAATTAGCTTGAGTAAATAGTTTGTTAGGACATATGTGGTTCAAGTCTGTGAACATATGTCACTATTTTATGTAATTGGCTTATCCTTAGACAAAACGCACTTTACTTGTAATTGGGTAGATTTAGGATGAGTTTAACACTTCAAGGAACAGTGGTTCAAAGTTAAGTGTTGAAGCCGTCAAAGTCTGTCCAAGAAACAAGCTGGGAAGTGCAAGATTTTAAATCTCGACACATACCTCGACAGATACATCTATCGAGATTTAAAGAAGCTGTTTTGCCCGAGCCTCGACAGCTGTCTCGACACCTCTCGACACCTCTATCTGTCGAGAATTAAAGAAAACAGATTTCCAGGTCTGTTTCAAGTCTAATCCGTGAGTGCGTCTTTGGGACTTCTTTTCTCCTAACCCTAGACATATAAAAGGATTATTTTAAAGGTCGTCAAAGGAGAGATCACAAAAAAACAAGTTGCACATTCTTTGAGAACTTGTTGTTCATGCAATTTGTGATCTAGAGACAAAGTTCGTGCCCTAGTTCATCTCTGATGATTTGAAGAACTTTGCAGCCAACATTCTTCCTTCCTCAAGTTGGTGAGTGAGTCACGTACTTGGATTCGTGCAAAGGAGTAAGACGCGTACTGGGATCCGCGCATCACATTTGGTTAGTCACGTACTTGGGAGTCGTGCATTGAAAGGAGAAACTGTCACTACAGAACAAGTCCAATTGGGTATTGGGGTAAGAGTTCAACTGTAGGTTGGTGAGGTATTAGGATTCCTTACTTGTAACTGCTTGTTGTGATAATAGTGGAGTTTCGGGAGTGGTGACCTTAAATCACCCGGTGGGGTTTTTGCCGTAAGGGTTTTCCCCATTCGTGAACAAATCACCGTGTTCTTTATTTTCCGCTGCTTAACTTAGTTTGGTGATTTGTTTGTGCTGCCACGTGATATTGCATGTTAATTTGATTAATTAAGAACTGGGCTAATTAATTAATCTAAGTTATCACAAGGGGTCAACGCATTTGTGGCCTGTCAAGTGGTATCAGAGCAAGCACACTCTGATTAGGGTTTAATCTATTGTGTGTGATCCATTGACCCCTGCTATCATGGATAGAGGACAATCTCTCATTATACCTCCTTTATTTGATGGCACTAACTATGCATACTAGAAAGTACGCATGAGAGCTTTCTTACAATCTTTAGATGAGAAAGTGTGACAAGCTGTGGACATAGGCTGGACCAAGCCTACAGAAGCGCCGGCCGACTGGGATGATGCTAAGATCAAGGCGGAAAACTTTAACAGCCGAGCATTGAATACCCTATTCAGTGCAATCACCAATGAGGAGTTCAAGAAAATTTCCTCAACTGAAACTGCTAAGGAAGCATGGACCATCCTCCAGACAACCTATGAGGGCACCAAGGCTGTCAAAGATTCAAAGCTGCAGAGGCTCACCACACGCTTTGAAGAAATCAAGATGGAGGAGGATGAGTCATTTGATGAGTTCTATGCCAAGCTCAAGGATATAGTGAACTCAGCCTTCAATCTTGGGAAGACCATCCCTGAACCCAAGATAGTAAGGAAGGTGCTTAGATCGCTGCCCGAAGGATTCCATGCTAAGATCACGGCGATCGAAGATTCGAAGGATATTGACAGAATTCCTTTGACTGAGTTGGTTGGAAACTTGCAAACATATGAGTTAGGGCTAACTAGGTTAGGCAAGTCAAGCAAGGGCAAGAGTTTGGCTCTGAAGGCCAAGAGCAGTGATACGGATGACTCGTCAGATGATGAAGATTCCAAGATGAAGTCCTACATCACAAGGCAATTCAAGAAGTTTATGAAGAATGCCAACGGAAAGGGCTTCAACAAAGACCGTAGACAATCCGGTTCTTTACAATACAAGAATTCAGATAAAGGGAAGAAGGATGTCAAGGATGGCGGTCAGTACACTGTTCCTGCTGGGCCAAAATGTTTTGGGTGTCAAGGCTTCGGACACATGAAACAAGAGTGTCCTACGTACCTCAAGAGCATAGGGAAAAGCAAGGCACTTGCTGTTACCTTAAGCGACACAGAGCTCGAGGATGATTCCGAAGATGAAGACGACGGAATCTTGAATGCCTTCACTGCCATTGTTAATCCTACTGATGGGGTTAGTGAAAAAGTGGATGAAGAAGAAGAATTGGTGGATTCCAAGTGTGAAATTATGGATGATCAAGATGATATCCATACCGCCTATGAGAAGCTATACAAGCTTTCTGAGAAGCATGAGAAACTATATAGGCTGGCCACCAAGAAGCTCAGTGATGTGGAACTCAACCGTGAGGAGCTGTCCACAAAGGTCGATGAAGCGAATCAAACCATTGGAGCACTGAGGTTCGAAAACAATTTCTTGGTTGAGAGGACCAAGAAGCTTGAAGCGGAGCTGTTTCAAGTCAGAGCACAACTAGAGAGGACGTCAAGTGCTAAACTGGACGAGATACTGAGTGCTCAGAGATATTCTTCAGATCGTACTGGATTGGGGTATGAATTCTCTCTCTCTAATAGTCCTACTTCTAGTACTACTGTGTTTGTTCCACCTGCTAATAACATTGAAAAAGAAGAAAAGAATGTTAAATCTGAATTAGCTAGTGAGAACGTAGACAAGGGCAAGTCCATTCTAGGAGCACCCCCTAAAATTGAGAAAAGGGAAGCTAGAAACCCTAGGAATAAGAAGGCTAACTCTCGAAAGGCCAAACCGAAGAAGCCGCATCTCTGTTATCATTGTGGTGCTGCCGGTCACACTCGACCAAATTGCTACAAGTGGCATGCCACTCAACAGAGCAATGGCACAATAGCATCTGGGAGTCAGAATCAGCTTCAGTCTTCTCTCGCTCCTCTTGGAGACATTCTAAAAGCCCTCATGTTCCTTTCGAACTTGAACGGTTCATATTCTTCACCCTCTTCACCGGTTCAAGAATCGACCAAAAGGAAAGGATCTTCCAAAGTGTGGAAGGCAAAGGAATCTAAGTGATTTCAGTCACTTCTTCTTCTCTCTCCTGTTTTTGTGTGTTGCATTACTTGTGTGTTTCTTTACTGTTTTGAGTCAGTCTAGTTTTATGCATTGTTTTGCTTTACATGTTTTTGTTTGTGTGTTTTCAGTTTTGTGTTTTATTTTTTGCTTTTCTAATAAAAAAAATAAAAAAAAATTGAAAAATTGAAAAATACAAAAACAGTGTGTGTTTGCGTGCATTAGTTCGTGTGAACTTTTGAAATGGCCATTGAAACAGAGTTTTCTAAACTTTGTATTACTTATAGCTTAGATGAGCATTCTTCTGCACAACTAAGCGAGTGAGCTTTGTAGCTCTTTGTTTGTGATGAGTAAGGTTAAGTGATCTCTTCTTCTTAACACTCATAACACTCCTTTTGACGGGTTGAACTAGAAAATCCTAAGAGAAAGGCATAAATAACCATCTCACCACTGTTACTCGCCAATCATAATATGACACCTGTATGCTTCGGCATAGCAAAAGTGCAGTGTCAAAAGCTTAACATCATTGGGTATTTCTTTTCTTTCTCTTGTATGCCCATGCATGATATGCTTGTTAAAAGGAAAATATGCAAAGAAATAAAAAGCAAAAAGATTAAAAATGCTTTAAAATATGGTTGCAAGCGTGTTTTCTAGGAGATGTGGGAGTTATAGGATGTACCTCGAAGGTGATAGTCCCCATCAAATAGTTATGATTGTGTGTGAGTTAAAGTGATTTTCTCATATCTCAAATCGTCATAACATTGAGACACATATGCAATCTTGCGATGTTTTCACACACGACACGCAATATTCTTTGCTATTCTTGATACATGTGCAGGTACAATGTGATTTGGCCATCACAAAGTTTACATGCGTTAATGTATGATCACTAAACTGTTATAACTTGTTTTTGAAATATAAAATTGGTTAGACTTGTTTAGTGTGTGTGTGCGTGTTTTGAGATTCATGTGCATCAATATTTCTTGTTGAGAGATGATTTTGAGAGCTAAATGTGTTGATTGTATCTTTGGTTGAGTTGCATGCATCATTGCATTCATGTCTGTGTTTTTCCTCTTTTGAAAAACTGCTTTTAAAGGCATCTCGACACCTCCTCGATACCTCTCGACACATAGCTGTCTGTCGAGCTTCTTAGACTCATTCTTATCGCAGTCTCGACAGATACCTCGATAGCTGCTGGATCGATCGAAAAACTTTCTGTTTGCTCGATAGCTCCTCGATAGCTGATGGATCGATCGAGGTTCCCTCTTGTTTATTTCTTCTCCCTCGATAGCTGACCTCGATAGCTGCATCTGTCCACGAGCATTTCTCGACAGCTTACCTCGATAGCTACCTCGACAGCTCTCGACACCTGAAGCTGTCGAGAATTACTAAAGCTCTATAAAAGGGTTTTTCGCGATTTTTCAGTTCATTCTCTCGATCTCTCTCGCTCGAAACTCACTGTTCTCTCTCAAAATTTTTTTCTTTTTCCCTCCAAACCTTCTCCCAAGGCTTTCTCAAGAGTTTCTTTGCGATCTTCATCTCTTGGTAAGCACATTATCCCTCATTTTCATGCATTTCATTGTTTAAAACCCTAGGTTTTGTGTTTTTGAAAAATTTTTGGGAGTTTTCAAAATTGTTGGGGTTTTCATGAAATTTTTGGGTTGGTTTTCTAGTTTTGATTTTCAAAACCACATGCATTGCATCACATTAGCATTCTAATTGTATTTTCATGCATTTAGATGTGTGCAAATCGATTGTGTGCTGTTAGGTTTGGATTGGACTGAGCCCATGATGTTTTTATGTTGCATGTCACATGTTCATGCATTCTCATGCATACGTTCTTTTCATTTCAATATTATTCTGCCAATATTGAATTGTTTGGGACTTTTCTGTGTGTTTCTTTCTCTCCCCCTCTCTATGGTTGCGTTAGCTGTGTCTATGGCACCTAAGCGTAAGTCCATTCCGTCCCAGAACCCTTTGCGTTCTAAGGGACAGTCTTCTTCTGACTCTACCCCTCTTTCTGTCCGGTTCCGTGATGAGAAAGCCCACAAGGACTTCTCGGAGAACTTTTCTAAACGCGGTGTTCATTCGGAACGCCACGTAGTCCTGGCAGACTTTGCCGACACTGACCTTCCCGATGTCATTCACACTCGGGGATGGGAGTCACTGTGTGACGTCCCGGTCACTTGTCCTCTCGTGTTGATTCAGGATTTTTACTCCAACATCCACGGAATAGATTCTTTAGTACCTTCTTTCTACTCTAGCGTCCGAGGTACGCGCTTCTGTGTCACCCCAGAGCTGGTCTTTGAGGTTCTCCATGTCCCTAGGGTGGATCATCCCGATTACCCTAGCTGTGAGCGTCTCTGGACTGTGTCCAAAGACGAGATGATCTCGGCGTTCTGTGAGCGTCCTACCTCTTGGGGAGATCACATGTACACACCATGTCGACCTTTTGCTAAAGGTCCTCGTTTCCTCAACATGGTGATGACTTTTGTTTTGCACCCTCTCTCTCACTATAACTCTATCACCGAGCCTCGCGCTCGATTTTTGTTGTCCCTCTTAGAGGATCTTTCTATAGACTTTCCTTCACATTTCATCTTTTGTATTATCGATGTCTATAGAGATACGGCCACCCGTGATAAGCTTATTTTCCCTTCCGCTATCACGAGGATTCTGAGTCGTTTTTCCATCCCTTTTCCCTTGTCCGATCCTTACCGCGTCATGTCCGCCATAGACGCCGCTACCGTAAAACGTAGCGAGGCACAGTTCCGATCGCAACAGACTGACGATGCCACTCCTTCCACCCGTTCGGCCACCTCCAGATCCGCTCGAGCATCTGCTTCTACTTCTTCGAGCGATGTCAGCTTGGGAGACATCATGGCGCAGCTACAGCGCATGGATGCTCGCCTCGATACACTCTCCACGGAGTTGTATCAGGTGAACGTTTGTGTTGGTCGCATCGCCAGGCGACAGGCGACCATGGGCAGCTTTGCTGCAGAGGCTTCTCCTCCGCCACCTCATGTGTCGACTGAGACCGAGGCTAATGATGATGGCGATGATGATGATGCTTCCGATGATGATGATGGAGATGCTAGCTCTTCAGATGAGATGTCTACTTGACATTCTACCCTTTGTCACTCGTGACAAAAAGGGGGAGTAGTTTGGTATGAGAGTAGTCATACTTAGGGGGAGTGTTAGCATAGGACATAGGACATTTTTGTTAGGGGGAGTGTGCATTGAGGGATGTAGTGAGGTGATCTATGTATTTTTTTCTTTTTGAGATACATTGATCATGTATTGACATACATTGTATTTATTCTCTTCTTATATATGATGATGTATGTTTTTCTTTCACCTACCTTTCATGTGTTGTTTCTTCTCTATCTTTATACACATGTTTCTTTACTTGTATGCAATCTATTATTTCTGTTTCACACAAAGATGCCTTGATGTGTTTTGTTTATAAGTGTTTCAGAAATACAGGTTGTCAAAGTCTTCTTGCCATGAACTCTCTTCTTGCAAAGTTTTTCAAGAGTTTGTGATAGGATAGATTTTACTGTATGTAACAAGTGAATATGAGTTGAGTGATTTATGACTTCTCTCATATCTTCATTTGTATGTTGTGGTTTTGTCACGGATTGCCAAAGGGGGAGATTGTTAGGACATATGTGGTTCAAGTCTGTGAACATATGTCACTATTTTATGTAATTGGCTTATCCTTAGACAAAACGCACTTTACTTGTAATTGGGTAGATTTAGGATGAGTTTAACACTTCAAGGAACAGTGGTTCAAAGTTAAGTGTTGAAGCCATCAAAGTCTGTCCAAGAAACAAGCTGGGAAGCACAAGATTTTAAATCTCGACACATACCTCGACAGATACATCTATCGAGATTTAAAGAAGCTGTTTTGCCCGAGCCTCGACAGCTGTCTCGACACCTCTCGACACCTCTATCTGTCGAGAATTAAAGAAAACAGATTTCCAGGTCTGTTTCAAGTCTAATCCGTAAGTGTGTCTTTGGGACTTCTTTTCTCCTAACCCTAGACATATAAAAGGATTATTTTAAGGGCCGTCAAAGGAGAGATCACAAAAAAACAAGTTGCACATTCTTTGAGAACTTGTTGTTCATGCAATTTGTGATCTAGAGACAAAGTTCGTGCCCTAGTTCATCTCTGATGATTTGAAGAACTTTGCAGCCAACATTCTTCCTTCCTCAAGTTGGTGAGTGAGTCACGTACTTGGATTCGTGTAAAGGAGTAAGACGCGTACTGGGATCCGCGCATCACATTTGGTTAGTCACGTACTTGGGAGCCGTGCATTAAAAGGAGAAACTGTCACTACAGAATAAGTCCAATTGGGTATTGGGGTAAGAGTTCAACTGTAGGTTGGTGAGGTACTAGGATTCCTTACTTGTAACTGCTTGTTGTGATAATAGTGGAGTTTCGGGAGTGGTGACCTTAAATCACCCGGCGGGGTTTTTGCCGTAAGGGTTTTCCCTATTCGTGAACAAATCACCGTGTTCTTTATTTTCCGCTGCTTAACTTAGTTTGGTGATTTGTTTGTGCTGCCACGTGATATTGCATGTTAATTTGATTAATTAAGAACTGGGCTAATTAATTAATCTAAGTTATCACAAGGGGTCAACGCATTTGTGGCCTGTCAGAGTTTGTAACAAAAAAAAAAAAAAAATTGAAAAACCACTTGTAAAATTTTTACTAAACTAACCAATTGATCATCACATAAGTTAGATAACAGTTTATAATGATCAAATGCATCAAACCAACAAGCCAATTTCATCAATGAAACCCAATTTGAACAAAATCCCCAAATCGAAAAAAAACAAACCCTAGAATTTTCAATTCCTCACAAAACACCAAATTGATCAAATTAAACACCATAGATCATGAATATAACATTGTATGACAAAAATCCATTGATCAATTTCAGAGAATCTGGCTTGAAATGTCAAAAACCCCAAAAAATGCATAGGTCCAAAAATTTCCCTTAAATGCATGAATTGATGCATGAAACATGAAATAAAATGCAAAAGAAAGGGTAAAAAGGTCTTACCAGCCTTAGGAGAGGAAAACCTTGCAATAAGATCGGAGGAAAACGACATAAATGGAGATTGGAGCCTTGATCGAGTCGTATAGAGAGAGAAAAAGTTGAAAAACTTTTGAAAAGTGAGTTGAGCATGTGAAAATCAGTTCTTTTAAAAAATTCTCTACATGATTTTCGATCAATTGAAAAACATATTCGATCGATTGAAAATGCTTCGATTGATCCAACACCAATCAAGCACCAATCGAAATAGACAGAGGTTGACCAACATTTTTAATCGCAATTTTGATCGATCAAAAAACAGATTCTACTGATCAAAATTCTAGAAAAAAAAGTTTTTGAAAAAGTATAGAGCAGCTTGATGCAGAAACTCCTCAAAGCACTGAATTTTATAAATAAAATGCATGAGTATGAGATGAGATGTTTTTCAAAAACACAAGGTTTGAATCCAGTTTTCCCAAAGTTAAGATTTTCAAACATTCTCCATGAATTCTCAAGCATCAAATCTATTTTGCATAAAACTCAAGGCATTTTCAAACTTGGTTGGTCAAATCAGAAACACACACAATAACATGTATAATGTTGAGCAAAGAATAACTTGTGTAGTATGTGCAACTAGCAAAAAGCTTAAGAGACATGTGAGGTGATATGTGAATAGAAATCAAGCACAAAGTCTACAAAATTCATCATAAAGAATTTGAAAGAGACTATAACCTAAATAGTTACATCATATAACTCTAACATGTCCTAAATCATAAGCTTGCAATCATGTATGTTTTTTGATTTTGCCTTATACTGTACACACACATTTTAATTGTTCAGAAACTTATTAAAAATAGCTGGGATAATGTACACACCAATTTTATTTATTTGATTTAGCATTAAGTCCAATAATGTACAAATCAATTTTAAGCATTTAAATCAAGGCTACACCTTATATTCTTTTTGTGCATGTGCTACACTTTCTCGAGCACAAAATCTTACGATATGCACTAAGGTGTTCATGATTGGCTAGTGAACAGTGGTGAGATGGTTATTTATGCCTTTCTCAAAAGATTCAAGTCCGACAATCAAAGACATGTGACTTCAAGATCAAGACAAAGTGATCAAAAACTACAAACATCTTCCCATACAATATGCACTACAAAGCTTCAACTAGTAAAGTGTAGGAAATAAGCTCATCTAAGCTAAATAAAGTACATAGACATGTTATGTGAAAATAAATTGACCAACCTTGTTTTCAAAACCAAGAAAATAAATGCAAAACACAATTTTCTTCCCTATTTTTTATTTAAAAAAAAACCTAGAATGTAATGCAATGAAAATCCTAGAGACAAAGAAAACAAAAAAAAAAAAAAAAAAAAAGGTCACAAAGAGTAGAGCAATGAAGCACAAAGACCATGTCAAACAGACTCAATTAGATTGAGCCTTTTGCATCCAAAACTTTTTAGATGTACCTCGAGCATTGGAGTTCTTATTCACATAGGAATGATTTCCAACTCCAGGATTAGAATAAAGGTTTAGAGCCTTTACTAATTTACCAATGAGTACCATAGGATCTTGTGCTTGAGGCACAAGTACTTTTGGTTTGTTTACTCTCTTAGCAGCTTGAAGCTTGTGACAGTTTGAACGAATGTGCCCAGACTTTCCACAAAAATGACAAACCCATGCAGGCTTATCATGTGACTTTTCCTTAGAAAGGGTAGACTTCTTAGGTTTAGACTCTTTTAGATCAACCCTAATCTTCTTAGGAGGTGAAACTTCTATGGGTTTAACAACCTCACGCACAGGGGGTTTGACAACCTTTCTCACAACCTCACTCATAGGGGGTTCAGAAGAAGATGAAGGAATAAAGATTGTCGAATTAGGTGCAAAAACATTGATGCTTTATACAAAACCTAAACCAATTTTGTCGAAAGGAGACTTTTGAACACTCAACATCTGATCAAGTTTTGAACTAGCAGACCTATTGGTTTGTTCTCTAGCAACAGATAGTTCATGTTCCAAAGATTTAACTTTATTAAGCAAAAGCATGTTCTCAGTCTTCACATTATTCAAAAGTTCAGTAGCATCAAACAAATTTACAAGCAAATTTTTCTTATCAAGCTTAAGAGATGCAATTTTCTTTAAGCCTAATTCAACACTCATAGCATCCTTTGCAACAACTTTGCAAAGTTTATTGTAGGCTTCTTGAAGATCTGCATCCTCAGAGAGTTCCCAATCAGAAGGGTTTTCCTCAACAGCAATACTTTCATCAACTACAACAGTAGCAATGAAAGCAATAAAGTTTCCATCTTCATCACTACCAGACTCATTGTCAGAAACTTCATCACCACTAAGGGTTACAGCCATAGCCTTATCCTTAAACCTCAAGTATATGGGACATTCAGATTTCATGTGACCATACCCTTGACATCCTAAACATTGAGGACCCATAGAATTATTAGAAGATTGACCTACTTTTTCTCTAGGTTTTTCAATTTTTTTAACCTTAGTAGGATCATTCTTCCTAAAGTTTCTAGGTTCATCAGTGTTTTTACCTCTTGCCCTTCTGTTGCTATTTCTAAGAAAATTCCTAAAGTTCTTGGCAAGGTAAGCAATCTCTGTAGCAGAGAGCTCACCATCAAATCTACCAACATCAACATCATTAACAAACTTAAGAGCCATTGATTTGGATTTGCTAGTTTTGGGTAGGTCTAACTCATAGGACTGAAAAGATCCTACAAGTTCATCAACAGGGATGAAGTCCACATCCTTGCTCTCAGTGATGACAGTCACTTTTGGTCTAAAATCTTCAGTTAAAGATCTAAGAATCTTCCTAACAATTTTAGTTTGATCATAGATTTCACCCAAGTTGTATGCAGAATTAACAATGTCATTAAGTTAAGCATAGAATTCATTAAAAGATTCAACATCAGACATCCTAATGCTTTCAAATCTAGTTGTTAATTGTTGCAACTTATTGATCTTAACTGCTTTTGTGTCTTCATCCACAGTCTGGAGGATATTCCAAGTAGTGTGAACAACCTCGACATTAGAGATTCTCTTAAATTCCTCCATAGAAACAACATTAAAGATAGCATTCATAGCTTTGCTATTGAAGGCGGCTGCTTCTTTCTAAGAAGTTTGCCACTAACTCATAAGAGTAGTGGGCTTCTCCCATCCGTATTCGACAGAGTTCCAGACTCTCTTATCAATGGATTTCAGGAATGCTTTCATCCTAACTTTCCAGTAAGCACAATTATCCCCATCAAAGTGAGGAGGAATAACAAGAGTGTCTGTGTTCCATGACAACTGGGCTCAAGGATTAGCTCAAAGATCAAAAGATCTACACACAAGAGCTACACGCTCTGATACCACTTGTAAAGGTTTTTTTAGACCCCTTAAAACACAATTGGATTAACCTAGTTAACAAGCCAAGTTATTACTTAGTCCAAATTCCAGATCTAGATTAACACAATCATATAATCATATCAATGTAGAGTGCGGAATAAAAAAAGAATACAAAGATATGATGACCTAGGAAAACAAAACCGGTAAAAAACCTGGGGAGGATTTAACCTAGCTATCCTCAAGGTAAAACTAAATCCACTATGAAAAAATCAAAATTTGTATAATAGTGACTTAGACCACTAACATCCTATTACTACCCACCAGTAGAAAACTTACTGACATGACCACGTGCAAGCTCCGAGACCACGGATTCCTTTTTTCTTGGATTCTCCAGCAAGTACAAGCACTCCCGCTTATGTATCTTTAAGCTCTTATAGTAGCAACTGAATGATTATCAAGCTCTTGAAGAAATCACCTTCTTGACAATCCTAAGCTTGTGTGAAGGCAAGCACCTCACAGATCTTACAAGAGATTCACACAAACAGCAATATAAGCAACTTAGAAAACGTGGCTAGGATTTGCCTTTTATACCTAGGGCAAAACATAAAACCCTACACGTGATATAGGCTTAGGGCAGAATTGGAAATTATGTAGAAAAAACAATCTACACGACTTTCTATCAGTCGAGTCTAATTCTCGATTGATCGAGCCAGGTAGATTTACACAGTAACTTCTGTAGTTAACTCAATTCCAACTTTACATAAAAGACATACTTTGAGCAAGTCTAAAATAAGACTAAACACCTGTTTTGACCATGGTTTGCCAATAATACAAATTAGAGTTATAATACATTAGTTCCTAAGTACTTAGAACCTAACATTTTCTATATGTAAAACGCTAAATGTACTAGAAGTGTTCATAAATAAAAAAAAAAAAAAAAAAAAAGTACTACAAGTTTTACTACATAAAACTTACAAATTGATATAACAAACCAGTAATGAATGTGATTGGTGGGTTTTAACCCACAGACGGTCCCAAGTGGGGGCCCAAGGGGCCTGGGTTCCCCCTTGGTCCAATTTGTTTTTTTTTTTAATAGTCATTCTATATTTTATTTTTGTATTTGGCCCCCTTCTCTCCAATCAATCTAACTAGTCTTATCCAAATAGCAATTATCCAACCCAAAAACTTAAGAAAGATAATAAAAATATTCATAATGGTGATTGTATATTAGCTAAAAAACTATTTTACCACCAAAAGACAAAAAAATCATGCATGATTGGAGAAGCTAATGCTAAATTTTTTATTACTACAGCAAACTGGTATATATACCAGTTGACTATAGCAAGTTGTTAAAAATAAAATAAAATATTTTATTAAGATTATATCTCTTCCTTTAATTATAGAACTCAAATTCTCTATCTTCCTTATTATTTTAATGAGTTGTTTATATTATTTTAAATGAAGTGATAAAAAAATATAACATTTGATATTGGGTGTATTACAAAGTGAGATGCTAAAATAGATAAAGTAGCTTTTTGAGGTACTAAAAGCTAAAATGTTTAGAATCACCACTATGAATGTCCTAACTTTAAAAAACAAAATCTTAGCTAGCCTAGTATTAAAAAAATATTATTTTGTTTTGTATTTGTCTTTATTGGTAGATATATAATTGCATCTTAATGTATCTAGAAATAACGATTTTGTGTATTTATAATTTTTGAATACTATATAGATGTCTATTTGGAGTTTTTTTTTCCCTTAATACTCTAGCCCCGCTAGCTTAAAATCATGGGTCTGTCTCTACTTTAACCACCTCATAATTGGAATATTTGAATTGTCTATCTATAATTGGTGTTACACATCAGCTTGTAAGCTCAGTAGTGGTAGCACTACTCTTTCTATATATTGTTAAGCATTTATTTTTAATAGAAATGTTAAAATATATATCAATTTAAGAGATATAATACATAATGTAGTGAATTTATTACTATTAAGGATGCTTAGAAATTAGAATACACACCAAAATTAAGAATATTTATTAAGTTTTAAATGCATTGTTGCTATTAGAGTATGAATGCTATCTTTGTTTTGTGAAAGAGTATTCAATTTTGTTAAGTTTTAGATTCCTGTAAACTAGATTGTTTAACCAAATTAATTAATTAAGTGAATACTTAGGTTAATTATTCAAATCTAGGTTAAAACAAAACAATCATATCATGCAAAGCAGCGAAAAAGTAAATAACACAAAGATCTGATGACCTAGCAAAACCTAATCAGTAAAAACCGAGGGAGGATTATTCTAGCTATCCTCAGGGTAAAAGGCAAATCCACTATAGAGAATTGAAGTTTACAATAAGACTTAGACCACTAACATCCTATTGCTACCACATGTAGAACTTACTGATATGACCACGTGTAAGCTCCGAATCCATGGACTCTTTCTCTATTAGGACTTTGCAACACAAGCACCCACACTTGTGACTTTGAGACTCCACTCAAAGGTTTTGAATCTCCTTAGACATTGATCTTATATGCAACAACTTCAACAATACCAGATCTTGAGATTTTTCAAGGAATAACACCGGTAGAAGACTTTAGAGATATTTTGGGTACAAAACTCTAGATCTTCAAAAGAGGCACAAGATGTACTCTAATATCTTTAAAAAAAATATTCTGAAAACCCTTACTAGGGTTAGCTTATGATTTCCTTTAAATACAGGAAAAAACGGATTGCGATTTGGGTTTCAAATGGATAAGTTATGGTATATTTACATTTACTGATTTTGCCGATATGCGACTTTCGATCTAATTTTTGATCGATCAAGTCTTGTAGAAATTGAATAATAATTTCCTACAATTACTCGATTCCAAGCTTAATTTAAATCAAACTTTAAGCAAGTTTAAACCTAGACTAAATGTTTTAATCATGGTTTGCCAACATATACAAATTGAAGTTCTAATACATTAATTTCTAAAGTTTTGGAACCTAACAATCTCTTTCTTTGGAAATCTGTGACAAAACATATTACACAAAATATAGAGCTCAAAGTGAAAGCAGCCCAATAACATATTATTGCCCAAATACATCACAAATCTCAATCTAAGACTCCTAACCTAGAAGTTGGAAGAAGAGGTAGAAGATCTCGATGAAAATGTACCTTTCTTTCCTGAAACACTCAGAAGAATACATCAACGCATGTGTGGAAAGAATGACATAAGAATAGTAAAACAACAAATATGCAAACTAACTATCCCCATAAGTTAGATACATCAAAAATATTTATTTTCTCGCCTTAAACAAAACATTTTTAAAAACCTTTTCCAAAAATAGAATTTCATCTATTTCTCCCCTCATTTGTCACGTATTGACAAAGACAACTCAAACAAAGAGTGAACGGAAAACATACATAACAAAAGTCAAGAGAAAATAAAAAATCAATTAAACAAATGAATCCAGCTCTATAGAGAATAGAGGCAACTCCCCCTATGAACAAAAAAGATTAAAAACAAGCTTCTCCCCCCATAAAAATAGGAAAAACAAAACAGATTTTGGGGAAAATATAGGATGTGGGGAAAAGTAAAACCTAAACCAAATTTTTTTAAAAAAAAAATTGAGGTTACACATGAACACAAATATTCTCTCTTTCAATAAATGCAACCTTGACACTATGTGACATATAAACAAATGGTGTTTGCACTCAAATCAAGTAGAGAAAATATTTGCACATTATTATCTATCATATCTCTTTAGAAAAATATTTTCTGTAGGTCACACATAAAAATAGCATATACTAAAAAGTACATAACTCAAAAATTAATCAATCAATTTTTAAATCAAGTTGAGTACCCTATTTAGCAAAGTGTATGCATGGTATGTGTGAAAACAATGAGGGATATGAATGCAAAACTGCAAGATGGATACAAAAAAAAAATGCTATGATTGTGAATCCTAAACATAAATGATGCATGAAAAAAAAAATTATGGAAAAAATTTAGAAACTAAAAATTTCTCAGTTTTGATCAGTTCGAGCATTGATCGAATACCAATCAAGTTAGGTAGAGAGCAATGATAAAAAATCAAGGGATTTTTTATCGGTCAAAAAACACATTCGACCAATAGAAATTCTAGAAATTTGAATTTTTGAAAAACTGTAGAAGCTTATGCAAAAAACAACTCAACCCAGGTCATTTCATGAATGAAATGCATGAGAATGAGTTTAAATGTTTTTTAAAAACATGAGTTTTTAACCTAGAACTTCAAAAACAAGATTTTCAACCTTGTGTCCCCAAAACTCAAACATTAGACATATTTTGCACCAAAATCAAGGAACATATAATCTTGGATGGCCAAAACAAATTCACACACAATATCATGTACTAAGTTTAGCAAAGAATAATTTGTGAAGTCTGTGTAACTAGTAACAGCATGGGATACATGTGATGTGATATTTAGATATTAATCAATCACAGTTTCTACATTATTCATTACATAAGTTTGAAGGAGACTATCACCTAAGCAGTTACATTTTATAACTCCCACATCTCCTAGAAAACAAGCTTGCAATCATGTAATGTTTTCTTTGCCTCATAATGTACACACCATTTTATTTATTTGTGTCATCTTTATTAATGCAATAATGTACACACCAATTTTATTATTAATCCCAAGGCTACACCTTATATTCTTTTTGTGCATGTACTACACTTTTTAGAGCACAAAATCTTATGATATGCACTAAGGTGTTCATGATTGGCTAGTAAACAGTGATGAGATGGTTATTTATGTATTTCTTATTAAGTTCTAATCCTAACAACCAAAAGCATGTGACTTAAAAATCAAGATCATGTAATCAAAAACTATAAACAATTCCCACACAACATGCACTACATAGCTAAAACTAGCAAAGTACAGAAAAATAAGCTTATCCAAGCTAAACAAGGTACACAAGCATGTTATGTAAAATATATATATATATATATATATGGCGAACCATAACTATAAATCCACGATCTATAATACAAAAGAGATAAAAATATTTTTGGTTTCAAATAAATTTTATGACCAAAATTAAAATGCACACATTATGCTAAATGAATAAAATGCAAAAAACAATGCATGAAAGTGCTTAACTAAGCTATAAAGGGTACACAGACAAGAAATAGCTTAGCACTTATGCAACACATACTATTCAAGTTTCTCTACAATGTCAAGCATTTTCTAAATTAAGAGAGAAATATTATAACTCATGTTGTTAGGACCTATGTAGTTCAAGTTTGTTAACATATGTCGCTATTTTATGTAGTTGGCTAATCCTTTGACAAAACGCACTTTACTTGTATTTGGATAGATCTAGGATGTGTTTAATACTTCAAAGAACATGTTGTTTAAGTCTAGTATTAAAGCCATGAAGATTGGACCAAGAAACAAGTGAAGAAAAAGTGTGTACTAAAGTTGGACACCTGGTGGACACCTGCGGATAGCTGCTGGACAGATAGCTATCTATCGAGGTATCTATCGAGGTTTAATGAGGCTCGACAGCTGCCCGATTGATCGAGGTATCTATCGAGGTTACGGGAATTCAAATTTCCAGATCTGATTTTTGGGCCAGGCTTTTGTATTTGTGTAGGGTTTCTTTTCTCACAACCCTAAGTATATATAAAGCTTATTTTTGTGGCCGTCACACAAGAGAATATAAGGAGAACATATGCAAAAGGTGACCGAAGTCTTATTCTCTCTGAAATAAGCTACTGTGTTTTTGCGCCTGAGGGTTTTGTAACCAAGTGCTTCTTGATCTTCATTGTTGATGAAGTGAAGAACTTTGCAGCCAACATTCCTCTCTCTCTAGTGGGTGTTTGAAGTCACGTACTGGGATCCGCGCATCTAGTTAGTCACGTACTTGGGATCCGTGCATTGAAAAGGAGAAACTGTCACTACAGAGCAAGTCCAATTGGGTATTGGGGTAAGGGTTCAACTGTAGGTTGGTAAGGTACTTGGGATTCCTTGCTTGTAATCACTTGTTGTGATAATAGTGGAGTTTCGGGAGTGGTGACCTTAAATCACCTGGTGGGGTTTTTGCCGACAGGTTTTCCCCATTCGTAAACAAATCACCGTGTCATTTATTTTCCGCTGCATAACTTAGTTTTGGTGATTTGTTTGTGTTGCCACGTGATATTGCATATTAATTTGATTAATTAATAACTAGGGTAATTAATCAATCTAATTTATCACAAGGGGTCAACGCGTTTGTGGCCTGTCACATGTTATCCTCGAGAAAAATAAAACTAGACACAAAATAAAATATTTTTTGGCATTTGGAAAATTTTCAACGTTTTTTTAATATTAAAAAAAACCTAAAAAATAAAAAATAAAACAACCAAAAACTAAAAGTAAACATGCCCACAAATAATTGAAAGAATTAAATTAGGGACAAGTAAATAACACTCACCTTAACAAGTCTTTTCTCACCCATATTGCCCGAGTCTTTAGCTTTGTAGGTGAAAATCCATGAGAAGCATAGTGTATTTGAGAAATTACACCAATCTTCTGAGAAAGACTGAAATCCTAGAAATTCCTTTCACAAGCCTTAAAAAGATCAACTGAAACAATAGTGTTCTTTTTATTCAAATCATCACAATAAAAAATAGTAAGACATTTAAAATTATCCATGATAACGAGGATCAATGATCAACTCTAAGTATAATAATTTAAATCAAGAGCTAACCTGCTCTAATACTAGTTGTAAAATTTTAGATCCCTGCAAACTAGATTGTTTAATCTAATTAATTAACCAAGTGAATGCATAGGTTTATTATTTAGATCTAGGTTAAAACAAAACAATAATATTATGCAAAGTAGCACAAAAGTAAATAACACAAAGATTTAATGACCTAGGAGAACCTAACTGGTAAAAAACCTAAGGAGGATTTAACTAGCTATCCTTAAGGTAAAAAGCAAATCCACTATAGAGAATTGAAGTTTACAATAAGACTTAGACCACTAACATCCTATTGCTACCACATGTAGAACTTACTAACACGACCACATGCAAACTTCGAATCCATAGACTCCTTCTTTATAAGGTCTTTGCAATACCAGCACTCGCACTTGTGACTTTGAGACTCCACTCAAAGGCTTTAGATCTCCTTAGACACTGATCTTGTATGCAACAGCTTCAACAATACCAGATCTTGAGGTTCTTCAAGGAATAACACCGATAGAAGACTTTAAAAAGCTTTTGGGTACAAAACCCTAGATCTACAAAAGTGGCACAAGATGCACTCTAATCTTTCTAAAAAACTCTAAAACCATCTCTTGGGTTAGCTTATGATGTCCTTAAAATATTGGACAAAATGGATCCCGATTTGGGCTCCAAATAAAGTGTTCATGCTTTATAGACAAACTGTCACAATGAATAAAAACAAAACATATCACACACTTAGATTCATGTCATTTAAAAATTTTAAGTAATTTTTTCAAACAAAAAGCAGCTCAACTCTCATTTTTTTATATTGATAGAAGATATTACCATTCAAAATTGATGCAACTAATACCATAAATTTCTCTCTTATAAACGTAAAGTTGTTTTAACTCTCCCTTTTTATATAGATAGAAGATATTACCAATCAAAATTGACAAAACTAATACCTTCAATTTTTTTCTTATAAAAGGAAGTGGTATGACAGTAATTTTTTATTTCACTCCTTATCCATAAAACACTATACACACACACACACACACACACATATATATATATATATATATATATATATATAAACCAAAACATCTTTTAGAGAATTTATGATAACAAGCATGAAAGGAAGATTGATCCTGATCCAGAACTGAATAAAGAAGAGAAGAAAGAAGAAAGAAAGCAGATCTTAGCGTAATGAAAAACGACATGTAGTTTCTCTTGTATAGACTAAAATTGCAGGTAGTTTTAGATTAGTTGGTTACTTACACTATGTAAAGTTGTGATATACAACTATGCTTTATGTTGGCTTTATTCCACGACAAAAAGTATTGTAATTGCTTTAATTTTTTTTTCTTGTATTTTATGGGATTTTATTGTATTGAGTTTAGTATTAAGTTAGTGAAGATCGAGCATGAAATGAAGATCGGTGCAATTTCATGACAAGCTTGCAAGAAGTTTGTGAGAAAGGTTCCCGCGAAAAGGGCAAGTGAGAAGCACATGCTGGAAGCTGAAGAGTTAAGTGGCAGGCTGCATTTCACAAGTACTTCGTGAGACAGGCCATCTCATGAGGTACCCACGAAACTCTCTTCCTAAAGGATTTTAAATGAGACTTTTTTACCCTTCACCCATACGATATATACCATAATTACCCACAAAAGTAAAAAAATGCTATTCAGAGAGAAAATCCTATATAGATTTATACAACACAACACACCCACCTTTTAGAGAGAGAGAGCTACTCATCTTTTAGAGAGAAATCATTGAACTCTCTTCTCCATCCCTCTCCCATTGTCATTGTTAAGTTATGATTTTTCTCATAACATTAGTGTTGGCTTATTCCATGAAAAAAAGTCTTGTAATTGCATAAATTTATTTCCTTGTATTTTTGTGGAATTTATTTGTAATGAGTTTAGTATTAAGTGGTGAAAATTTGATCAAGACATCTAAAGGTCACATGAGATGCATATGTAAGAAGGTGAACAGTCAGGCCAAGTGTCCAGTTTTGTATAGCCTGTCCAAGAGTTTAACCTGCGACTTGGATTCACGACTTGCACCAGTCGTGAGTGACCAACGAAGTTCTCCTGTTTTACTGAAAATTGTGACTTTTTGTATACCCTTATTACCCACAGAAATTGCATGGAGCCTATTGAGAGAAAAACCTTAAGAAAGGTTTCTACAGTACACCCACCTTATTAGAGAGAGAGTTACTCATTCTTAGAGAGAAATCTTTGTAGTCTCTTCTCCTTCCCTCTCCTATTGTTATATCCGTTGAGAGGAGATTTGTACCCAAACACTACCCACACCCAATGAAGTGTTGTCAATGTTTTTTGGATCTTGGGAAGCATTGGAAGATGTCAAGGATGGCGGATGCAATATCAAGCTTATTGCGGGATTTGGAAAGCTAGAGAAGACACGGTTAGGATGAACCTTGTTGGAGCAAGAAGCTTCGAGGACTTAGGTGCATTAGGTAGATTAGGCTTGGAGGGTCTATTTCTATTCATGCATCCCAACTAATTTTCTAGTGGATCATTTTACCTCTTGGAGGGGGGCGAAGAGGTTTTTTGTTGAGTTCTTCGGTTTCTTCTTCGATAACACGTGCCGATATTATCTTATGTTTGCTTCTCTTTAACCCATACTTTTTGCCTTTAATTACTATTGTATTGTGTTTTAATTATGGCTTAGAGTAGTTTTTTTTGTTTAGGTATAGCTTGTACTTATCATTCTGCACATATATTGTTTGATTATAAGCTTGTGTTAGCTATTTTAAAATTAGGAGTCTAAACATTCACTAGTGTTTTATACACCAATTGAACTTTCAATTGATATCAGAGCGGGCACACTTATTTTGATTTAAATACCTAAGTGTGATCCTTGACCGCTTGTGTTATTTGCCATGGATAATGTTTTGTATTCTTCTATGCACGTTTTGGATGTTGATGAATGTAACATGTCATGTGTTTGTGAAAATGCCTCTATGAGTGGTAATCCTTATGATTCTGATGCTATGCTACATGAATTTTTGGGTGTTGTTGATATTCCTAACATTAAACTCTCGAAGAAAAAGGTTAAGAAATTTCATAAGAATTTGAGCAAGTTATTTTGTGAAAAGGATGATTTGATTGCTAAGCTTAATGAATCCAACAAATTGGTTGAGAAATATAAGAAACTTGCTAAAAATTCTCTTGAAATGCTGAAAGAGTTTGAATGTTTAAATATGAACTTGGATGCTAAACTTGTTTTGTCAACAAACATGTTGATGAGCTAAAATATGAAAATGAATTTCTAAAGATGCATGACAAGTATTTGATTGCTGAACTTGTTGCTAAAAAGGGTGAAAATATTTGTTGCAATCATGTTGTGGTACTCGATTTTTTGTCTATTGTGTGTTTTACCTCAAAGGACAAATTGGTGTACATTCCTCCACACAAAAGAAATCAAAAGGTGGAGAGAAAGACACTTAAGTCAAAGCCTCTGTTTAGGTCTCAACCTAAGGTTTTGGATGGATCTAAGTTTATTCTAACTTGCGACCACTGTGGTGTGATTGGTCATATAAGACCTCAATGTCATAAGTTGAAGAGAGAACAAAACCATGTTTCTAGGTCCCTTCCCAAAAAGCCTAGTGGACCTAAACACTTTTCTTGTCACCATTGTGATGCTTTTGGTCATTTAAGACCTTATTACTCTAAGTTTCATGCTCTTAAAAGAATCAAAAGAAAAGAGAAACTTGAGCTTCTTGGAAGTTGTGCTAAAATGGGTAAACTGGATTTGAGTGAAAATAGCAAAAGAAAGTGTTAATGCTCTTAATTCACTATCTATAGATGAGGAAGGGTTCCTATGGTTGAGCTTTTGTTCTTTTGGTCCTTGATCTAATTCTTTCTATCTTATTGGACCATTCATGCATTAGATGCTATATATTCATGCATTTGTGCATCTTGCATTTATTTGTATGCATTGCTTTTGTTTTTTTATCTTAGTTTTATGTTTTAGTTTTGTGTGAGTTAAAAATCTAAAACCACATAAAAAGTAAAAAATTCAAAAAGTTTGATCAATGTTTAAGTACATGGCACATGTGTGTTTGACGTAGTACTTTCGTACAAATGGCTTAGTGAATTATGAGCTTAGCTTCTTATGTATGCACATCTATCTTTGTGGGAAAAATCTTGACATCTATGTGTGATTGTTGTAAATCAATCTTCAAGCTTGTGATGAATGATTAGTCAATAGTCCTGTTGGTTTTGATATGTGCGTAAACTTATGCTTATATCTCTTCCCACTTATTTATGTTTTCACTTAAAGAGCTCATCCAATGTCAAATCTCGAAAAGAGATAATGAGCTACAAAAGTTATCTCACATACTAGTATTTGACTAGGAAAAAGGGAAAGCAACTTGTATTAAATTGTATGGTGCCTAAAAGCCAAAGGCTTATTCTTAAAATTAAAATATAAAAAATTTCAGGCATCGATCTCAAAAAGAGATGTAAAGATAAAAAATGACAAAATGTTGTGAATTGTAAGAAACCAAATGAAAAACTTCAAAGATATGTAATCATTTTCTTGTGGGAGGTCACATATGTTCATTTCTATAATTAAGATAGACCACTTGACTTGGTACTAGTTGTATATGACTTGATTTAATTAATCATTGAAGCCTCACTCTAGACTAAGGACTATTCCACATTTGATGTTCACACACAACACACGTGCCTAATGTTCAATGAATGTCTTATTCATTTGTTCGATTGTACTTGATTAAATGTGTTGTATGTGTGCTCAACTACATGTTTGATCAAACAAAAAAGATTTTTGATCATTTTATATGTATTTGGAAGTGATTTTTATCACTCTTTGTGTTCATGTTTAGTGCTTACATTGTTTTTCATTGTTTTAAGTATGTTTTGTGTAGAAAAACAGGTGTCAGAATTTTTGGCTACTCTTGCGAGTAGCAAGTTTTGGCCAGTCATTTTGGTGACTCATTCGCGAGTTGCAAGTTCATCCAGTGGTGTTCATGACTTACTTGCAACTCTCCCAGTCGTGAAACACTCAGAAATAGCTTTTTAAAGGGCTTTTCGTGGAAAACCTATTTCGAACCTATCCTCTCTAAAACCTCTCTTCAATATTTTTACATCAAAACCTAATCAATTTGAATGATTTTTCATTCCATTAACATCTCTAAGGTAATTCTAAACTCTTTTCATTGATTTTGATCCTTAGATTATATTTTAAAGAGTTTTTGTGCTCTTAGTTTGAATTTTCAACATAGGGGTTAGGAACACTTAATTTTTGTCATATCTTTGTATGGGATTTGGTTCTTTTGATGATTTGCTTTGGATGTTGACCACTTGTGGCAAAAAGAACATGTATTAATGGTGGATTTCATGATGTTCATACACTGTTTTACATTATTGTTCATAGTGTGCACGCTAGGTGTTTGATAAAATGCCTCTTAGACATTTTTTCACTTATTTGGATTAAGATGAGTACCAAACTTTGGGGTTTCTCATGTTTCCTCATTAGAAACATGTTTGGTTCATTGGTTGTGTATTTAACATACTTTGCCCCACATGTGCATTTTCCATGCTTTGGTCATGCATTGCACACAGCCAACTCTTGCACACACCTTCGCTACCCTTGTCATGTCTATACCTTGTCTCTTCATCCTAGCATGTCATGTTTACCTTATGCTTTGTAAAATTTTGTTTTGTCTTTTGTTTGAGCTTCATTTCTCATTCATCTCGCATCCCTCACGCATCAATATCCTTGTTCATATCTTCATATCTTTCCTTCATTCTCCTTAACCCTTTTGTCTATTCATGTCAAAAAGGGGGAGAGTATACTCTAGAGTAGTATACCGGAGAGTTTTGTCATTTTTATATGACTCTTGCATACATTCTTAGGGGGAGAAATTCTAACATTTGTAGAGGGAGAGTTTTTCCATAAGGGAGATGCATATACCAAGGGGGAGAAGACATCGTGTTAATAACAAAACACTGATTTGTTTTTTTTTTTTATGTTTGTTTTTTTGTTTGCTTTATGGTGCTTTGAGTTATGTCTAGTCTGAACACTTTGTTGTTCTCATTGCATTGTGTTTGTGTGTTGGACATGTATACATCCTTATGCTATTTTTTGTGTGTGTGTGTGTGTGTGTTTTTTTTTTTTTTTAATTGCATGTTCGGATGATAATTTTCTTTGCTATGTGATCATTGTAGTCATTTTTTTATGACTGTTTTGGTATATGATTAAGTTGCTCATATGTTTCACATTATGTTTACTTGATCGCAATTTACTTGTTACATTTTACTTGTCATTTTATTACTTGCTTTACTTTAAGGGTCTAATTTGTTTTATGCAAGTGTTTCAAGTTACAGGTAAATATGTTTCAAGTTCATCACAACTTCTAGATTTAGGTGTGAGTGAGTTTTGCAATTGTTCCCAGACTCATATTTAAGTTTAGAGTTTGTTTTAGGGTGTTTTGTCATGAAATAGCCAAAGGGGGAGATTGTTAAGTTGTGATTTTTCTCATAACATTAGTATTGACTTATTCCATGACAAAAAGTGTTGTAATTGCATAAATTTATTTTCTTGTATTTTTTGTGGCATTTATTTGTAATGAGTTTGGTATGAACTGGTGAAGATTTGATCAAGATAGTTGAAGGTCACATGAGAAGCACATATAGGAAGGTGAATAGTCAGGCCAGGTGTCCAGCTCAGTACAGCCTATCCAGGAGGTTAACTCGTGACTTGGATTCGTGAATTGCACCAATCGTGAGTGACCTGTGAAGTTCCATTGTTTTATTGAAAATTGTTGACTTTTCATATTCTATCACTTATACTATATATACCTTCATTACCCACAGAAATTGTGTGGAGCCTATTAAGAGAAAAACATTGAGAAAGGTTTCTACAACAGATCCACCTAATTAGAGAGAGAGCTACTCATTCTTAGAGAGAAATCTTTGTGGTCTCTTCTCTTTTCCTCTCCCATTGTTATATCCATTGAGAGGAGATTTGTATCCAAACACTACCCACATCCATTGTTGAGAGTGTTTTTTGGAGCTTGGGAAGCATTGGAAGATGCCAAGGATGGCGGATGTAATATGAAGCTTATTGCGGGATTCAGAAAGTTAGAGAAGACACGGTTAGGCTTAATCTTGTTGGAGCAAGATACTTGGAGGGCTTAGGTGCATCAGGTAGATTAGGCTTGGCAGATCTATTGCTATTTATGTATCTCAACTAATTTTCTAGTAGATCATTCTATCGCTTGGAGGGCGGCGGAGAGGTTTTTCGCCAAATTCTTCAGTTTCCTCTTTGACAACGCATGCCAATGTTATCTTGTGTTTGCTTCTCTCTACCCCTTACTCTTTGCCTTTAATTATTGATGTGTTATGTTTTAATTATGGCTTAGAGTAATTTGTTTGTTTGGGTATAGCTTGTACTTATCATTCCGTATATATATATATATATATATATATATATATATTGTTTAAGTATAAGCTTGTGTTAGTTATTTTGAAATTGGGCTCTAAACATTTACCAGTGTTTTACACACCAAGTGAACTTTCAGTCATACCTTGAGAAGAGATTTGTACTCAAACACAACACATAGCTATTTAGAGTTTAAAGAATGTTTTAGAGCTTGGGAAGTTTTGGGAATTTTCCAAAAGAAGCCGGTAAGGCTTGGTGGATGCAATCGAGCAATATTGCAAGATCTGGAAAGCTAGTAAAGTCTGTTGGTAGCAGGAGCTTAGAGGGCTCAATTACATTGGGTAGACTAGGCATGGAGGGTCTTTTTGTTATTCGTATACTCCAATAACATGTCTTGGTATTATCTTGTGTTTGCATCTCTTTTCTCTTACTCTTGTGCTTTACATTTATTGCTTATTGTTCATGTTTGTACGTTAGAGTAGTTTTGGTGATTGCGTTTCATTTACTCTTGTTCCGCACTTAGATAAATTAGAGTAAAAACAATCTAGTCGTATTTTTAAAATTGGGGGTATGCAGTGGTCTCAATTTTTATTGTTTAAGTATATTTACTATGTAATTAGATTGAAGATATTTATGAAAATTTCTAAAGTGATAACTAGCTTCGTAAATCCTCCTTCTTCTTCTTCTTTTTTTAATTTTTTTTTAATTTTTTATTATAGAGAATTTTAACTTATGGCGTTCGCTCCTGATGATAGTTTTTCATCATCAAACTCAGACACCAATCAGCTTTTAGTGTAGGCGAAAATTGAATCCCAGATCTCTTATACAACAATCAGAGATTTTATTGGTTGAGTTAACTAGAACCCACTTGTAAATCCTCTTAATATTAGAGATTAGAGATTAAAGATACACCGAAAGCAGAGTCATTTATATATATCAAAATTTATCCAATGGATAAATTGCCATTTTAATTTTCTAATTTTTTTTTATCAAAACAAATTTCTGTTTTGATATTTCTAAATTTATCTCGAAAAACAAAAATTTCCATTAATTTTTTTTTATATGTCTTTATCTCCAACCAGCGTCCTTGACATTTTGTTTCAATAAAAATGGTAGAAGTAAAACAAAGGCAATTTAGGCTAACAAATTTATAAATCGAAGTGCTTTAAATGTTGATATTTACTTAAACAAATAAACTTAAATTTATGTCAAGCATGAAATTAAATAAGAGACTGGTTAATGAAATAAGAGTCTGATATTTACTTTTAATGTTAGTCATTTTTTTCCGCTCAAAAAAAAAAATGTTAGTCATTTTTTTTTTTTTTCCTAATGAGTTTCTTAAAATGATTTAATTTAAGAATACGTTAGTAAAACTCATTAAATATAACCAAAGTTGAATGAATTAAATACAATTAATTCCCTTAAAATATCAAAACGTTGACTAAGGGAAGGCTAACGAGCAGTGATGAAGGAATGAGTATTAATTGTGAATCTCTTCTCAACAAAAATAGGAAACATGGCAAAAGTTCAGGCTTTTCTTTCAATTCTGCAACATTTTAAAAAGCCAATCAATTTAATTTGTTACTATACAAATTATATTCGTGGGTTTACTGGGTACTGTAGCTTTCTACAGTCTATACCCCCCTGGAGTTGCACAAATGGTTATACAGTAATAAAATGTTGCCGACATGGGTATAGTTGTCACAGGTGCCCAGATTTTTTATATAAATTTCTGGTTGTGATTTTTTTTTTTAAATTTTATATATAATTGTGGACAAGACTTATTAAAAAAAAAACTGTGGATGAGACTTGAGAGTCGCCTTCTGGCAATTACTCCCTTTTTTTTTTCGTTGCTAAATTTGGTAATTACCAAATACAGACTGGACTGCCAAACAATTTCAAAACCATAGAAGGGTGTTGTATCTTTATATAAAGTCAGAAAAAAAAAAATTATACTATCATAACAACTTATTGACAGAGAAAATTAAGGTACATTTCTCTGAAAATGAAGACTTCAACAATTGCATTTCTGCTGTCACTATTTTCAATTTTTTTCTTCCCAGTTTTAGGGGCTACTTCAAATTCAGTTCAAGATAACCTCATAAAGTGCCTTGACAAAACGTCACTTCCTCAAGCAATTTCCACTGAGATTTACACACCAAACAATTCCTCATTTGGAACTGTTTTGCAATCATACAAAAGGAACCGAAGATTCGACACGCCTACAACACCTAAACCGGCTGTTATTGTGACTGCAACACACGAATCCCATGTGCAAGCAACTGTTGTTTGTGCTAAAAAGGTTGGGATCGAGCTTCGAATCCGAAGTGGGGGTCACGATTACGAAGGAGTTTCTTATGTATCACGAGTCCCTTTCGTGATACTTGAGATGTCTAATCTTCGATCTATTGAGATTGACATAAACAATGAAACTGCATGGTTTCAAGCTGGGGCGATTCTCGGTGAAATATATTACGCAATTGCAAAAAGAAGCAAGTACCACGCTTTTGCTGCTGGTGTTTGCCCTGGTTTAGGTGCTGGTGGCCATATTAGTGGAGGTGGCTATGGAAACTTGTTGCGAAAATATGGGGTCGCAACTGACCATGTTGTTGATGCACAAATAGTTGATGCAAAGGGTAGAATTCTCGATAGAAAGTCGATGGGAGAAGATCTATTCTGGGCTCTTAGAGGAGGAGGTGCTTCTAGTTTTGGTGTCATTCTTTCATGGAAAGTCAAGTTGGTTCGAGTCCCAGACACCGTGACTGTTTTTAAAGTGAATAGGACATTGGAAGAAGGTGCAACTGACATTTTGGCACAATGGACCCAAGTTGTGGATAAGTTACCAAAGGAAGTGTTCGTGAGAGTGTGGGTTAAAACCGTGAATGGAAGTCACCAGGGTGAGAAGACTATCCAGGCAATGTTCGTTGGTATGTTTCTTGGTGGAGCCCAAGAACTTGTGGTATTGATGAACGAGAGATTACCTAAATTTGGTTTCCAACAAAGGGATGCTATTGAAATGAGTTGGGTTGAGTCGGTTGTGTTTTGGGCAGACAAGCCACTTGGAACTCCGATTGAGGTTGTACTTGAAAGGGCAACTAAGCCAGCAATATTCTTGAAGCGGAAATCTGACTATGTGAAAGAACCTATTTCGAATACCGGATTGGAAGCTATATGGAAGACCATGATTGAACTTGGGGATGTGGCAATGTTATGGAATCCTTATGGGGGAGTAATGAATGAGATTTCCGAGACTAAAACTGCATTCCCACATCGAGCAGGTAACATTTTCAAGATTCAGTATGCAACGAATTGGATGGTTGAAGGGATTGAAGCTACCAACCTCTACTTGAATAAAACAAGGAAACTTTTTGAAGCAATGACTCCTTATGTCTCCAAGAACCCAAGGGAGGCTTTTCTTAATTATCGTGATCTTGATATTGGTACAAGTTCAAATGGTAACTACGAAGAAGCTAAGGTTTATGGAATCAAGTATTTTAAGGGTAACTTTGACAGGTTGGTTCGTGTGAAGACAAATGTTGACCCCGACAATTTTTTCAGAAATGAGCAAAGCATCCCAACTCTTCCATCTCGAAAGCTGTAGAAGGGAAATCGCTGTGTGTTTATGTTTATTCGAAGCACCCATCTCTTAGAACTGGTTTAGTTTTTTGTTTATTTGCCCCTCTTTTCGTATGCCATTGTTATGACCCTACAATAAAAATGGTATGAACCATTTTTCTTGAATAAAATACTTTAAGTATATATCCCGTTTATGAAATACTTTACACTAAAATACTTAACGTATATATCCCGTTAATTTTCTTTCTTCAAAAAGAACATGTTTTCAGTTTTTGTTGATTAGTAAAGTATTTTTTTTAATAGAAGACAGAAATTTTATTTTAACGTAATTTAAGTGTAAATGTGTTTAAAACTTCTTTTTTGAAATTTAAATTTTGATCTTTACTCTATATTTATAGTCATAGAGTGATTATTTTATTAAGAATGTAGAGTAGTAATACTAATGCATTCTAAACAGACAAATGGTTTCGCTCAGTTCAATGTTTTGGTGGCTTGTGATACGGGGTCCACGCCACATACAGGATCAGAGAGTGATAGCCCAAACAAATAGCACTGCCGACACCGCATTGGAAAATGTGATGAAGGAGTAGAATATATATTCCTAATTTACTTGCTATTGTGCTCCAATCGGATAGTTTTAAGTTTTTGGATGGGATCTTAGAATTAATTTCTTGATATTTATGTTTACAATAAAATCTCTTTTTCGTTTTATGTTTAGACAAAATTTATTCTACATAATCTCAAAGAGATTACACAAGTCCTATGAAGGAAAAAGGAATTTAAACTTGCCTATACCAAAAAATAATTTATGTCTTCACCTAACGAGTAAGACAAATCATCATTAAACATCAATTTGAGATGAAATTTATGGGAAGATTACACTTTATCCTTTCTAAACTATATTTCAATATATACCTACCCTACTAAATTATGAGAATACACATTTTACCACTCTAAACTTTATATTTATTACATTTGCACCCTAAATTATGAGAACACACACTTCCCTAAACTATTACCAATGGGATGTGGTGCAAAATATTAGGTAGGTAATAGTTATGGATGTTTTTTTTTTAGAGAGTTTTAGCCTACGAAATCCACTTTTGATAATAGCTCTTTATTATTAGACTAAGATATCAATTGATTTTTTGTGTTGGATGAGATTGAATCTCAGATCTCTTATTCAACTATAAAAATTTTTACCAGTTGAGTTAACTAAAACCCATATTGTTATTGATGATAAGTGTGCATGCATTTTCATTGTTTTGGGGGGATAGATAAATGTAAAATGGGTATAATTTAGGAGAGTATACTATAATTTTCACAAAATTTATAGTAGCCATTGCTCATATTTTTCTCTAGCCACCACATCACAAATCAAAATCGAGACTAAAATATCATAGCTTATTATTTACTTAGGATTAGTCTACACCGTAGAAAGACAACCGTATTGATTCAATTAACTTATTTCTAGAATTTTCCAAGAGTTCTAAATTTCATGGCTTTTTTTTTTTTTAATTTGTTTTTGAAAAACCATTTTCCAAATTTCATTATGAAAAGTAATATTTCTGTTTTCGAAAACTACAACAATTTGTTTGTTGTCAAAATTTTGTCTTCGAGTGAATTTCAAGGCTATACCCTACTGCTATCATGAGCATGTGTTGTAGACCAATCTGTTTTCAGATTCAAAGGTTATAGGTTTGGTAAGAAAATATATCCACAAAAAATTTGACAAAAAAGTTTCACAATATTATTAGTGATAGATAAAGAAAACGGCGTTAGTGATGCTTAGTTTGGTACCGTAAGGTTAAATATATTTAGTTATATGTTGGTTTTATTCTATGACAAATTTGTTTATATTTTAGCAATTAGATACCTTGTATTTATGTGAGAATTATGTAAGGGTAGTTTGTGAGAGTATGAAGAAAATTCAAAATGTGTGCACTCAAAGGAGTCTCGCAACTAGATCTCACGACAGGTTCACGATGGGCAAGTCGCAAAAGTGCAACACATGTGAAGCATGAAAGGAACTGAAGGGTCACAACAGGTGGAGCACTACAGGACAAAAAGTACAGTTTGACCAGACAGTAATCTTGCGACTAGTTCCAGTCACGAGGCCTAGTCGCCAGAATGCCCTGTTTGGATGAATTTTTCCTTTTCACATTCCTCACATACCCTACTATAAATATCCTTATATCCATGAAATGTAGAGAGTTTTGAGAGAGAATTTTTAAAGAGAAACCTTAGAGAAAAACAAGATTAACTCATTCACAATCTTAATCCTTTGATTCTCCAAATTCATCTACTCTCACCTCTCTATTGACAAACGCTTGAGATGTTCATTTGCCAAATCCTTATCTCACCATACCCATATCAGTGAGAAGGTATTTTGATACTTGGGAAGCAGTTCAGAGAGGACCAATTTCATTTGGTTGATGTAATGGGCTTATTGCGAGATCTGATAAGCTAGAGAAGATAAGGTTCAGCGTAACCTAGTTGGAGCAAGAAGCTTGGAAGGCTTAGGTGCACTGTGTAGATTAGGCTTGGAGGGTCTATTTCTATTCATGTATCTCAACTTCATTCTCTAGTGAATTATTTGATTACTTGGAGGGCGGCGGAGAGGTTTTTCACCAAGTACTTCAGTTTCCTCTTAGATAACACATTGTCGTGTTATCTTTGTGTTTGCATCTCTCTTCCCTTACTCTTACAAATTAATTATTGCTGTGTTGTGATTAATTATAGTTTAGAGTTGTTTATTGTTTTGGGTATTGCTTGTATTTATCATTCCGCACATTTATTGTTTGAGTATAAGCTTGTATCAGTTAAGTTTAAATTGGGGTTCTAAACATTCATAGGTATTTTATACGCTTATTGAACCTTTCAATTGGTATCAAAGCGGGTACACTTATGTGGTTTCATTACTGAAGTGTAATCCTAGACCCCATTTGAGATGGAATGATCTCAATCCCTCAATGCACCTCATAACTTTGATGGGAATAACTATACATGGTTCAATAAATTGGTGTCACTATAATACAAATAAGTTGATATGATACACATCAAATTATTAATTGGTATAATAATTTATAATAATAAATAAAGTGAGAAACTATGTTGTCTTATAGGTTATAACTGTGGGCTGTACTCCTAAAAAAAAAAAAAAAGTGAGAAACCATCCACCTTGTACTCCTATCATCCTATGGCTAAGTTTTGAAGCAAAAAATGTATCCTATCATAGCTAGAAAAGGGTCCTATCATAGCAAAAAACGTGTCCTATGATGGGACTTCCATCAAACAATTATGCAGTGAAATAAACTAAAAATATATATAATTTAAGTTAAATAAATAGAAGACTTTGAGTCTTCATTTTTAGAAAGGTAGAGGGGAAAAAGATCAAGAATCAAGATGAAACAGAAGATGAAGAAAAGAAAGGTAAGAATATAGATGGAGAGGCAGATAAGAGATTTTTCTTTTGTTTTTGAAATTTATAATCTCTATTTTAGCATATTTCAAGAATTACTTTGTATTATTAATGAATTTGTCTTGTATTAATTTTGATTTTAGCATATTTCAAGAATGCGTTAATAAATTTGTCTCTTAAAATTTAATTTTGTTAGTTGAAGTTTGACTATTTTTGTTTTTTCCCTTTTTAATTTTTTGCATTTTAGGATACAGTGAGACCTTTTTAATGCATTTTATTAACCAATAAAAGTGCTTAAATTTTTTTAATTAAAATATATAGATAAATATATTATATATACAATTTTTTTTTTTTTTACAAGTGGGGACCTTCTTTTATTTGGAGCCCTTAGGCAATTGCATCAATTACATCACCTATTGAGCCGGCCTTGAGTGCTTGTTATATTATTTGTAAATAAATTATTGGGTAAATTACAAATTTGGTCCATAACCTTTACATTGAATGTCAATGTAGTCTATAACGTTTCAAATGTGTTAGTTTAGTTCTTAACCTTTGGGTATTCTATCAAAATATTGTCTATTGGTAAGTACTGAATGAAAAATGCTAACGTAGCTAACAATCAAAACAAAAAATTATTTTTATGCCACATTAGATGACACATGTACTATCACATGGAATAAAGAAATTAATATTAAATTAAAAAATTTGTTGAATTATCAACAATAATTTATTTTATATGATTAATAATTCATTTGAGAGAAAGGGAGAGAGAGAGGAAAAAGAACAAGATCTGATAAATATATCAAGCATGCGAATTGAAGGGCCCAAGCTATTTTGAGTATTTGATGCTCAAGAGTAAAGAGATAGAAGTTAAGGGCTTTCTAAAGGAATCTGAATGACGAACTTGAGGCTAACCAAATCTACTTTGTGCTTCCTGTGTCTAAGCTTCAACAATGCTTGACCATGTTTGAAATGGCCACTTTGGTCGTTAAAGTCAGCGTCGCTCTTCATAGTGCGTTGAGCAAGGATAGTCATCGCTGCAAGAAGGCTTGTATTCTTAGGGTCTATTTGGATACCACTTATTACTAAAAACTGAAATTGAAAATACTATAGTAAAATAATTTTTAAATGTGTAAAATAATGACGTAGAACCCAGTTTTAAAGTTAAATTTACATTTTTCCCAAGTTGCGGGCTAGGTTGCACCGACATGCCATTTTTGGCGTCGTGTTGGTGTCCGACACGTATCGGACACTGGAACCAGTACGATTCGCCGGACTCCGGTGTCCATGCAGTGTCTTTTTTTTTTTTTTTTTTCGCTTCTCCGACAAGGCGTTGACGCAGCGCCAACACCTTTGACACCCCAGCAGTGAAAAAGGAAGAAGAAGAAAATCATAGATTTTGACAGATGGACTTACCAATACCGTTGATCTTGTGATATACCCTAAAACAACAAGTCTGAGAAGTCATTAGACCGAAACTCATATATCAGATTCTCAATTTCTCACTTCTCAACCCACCCACCCTCTGACCTCTGCCCGCTGTTGCTGCCCTCTGTTTGTCACCAGAGCTAGATCGGGTCGATCGGCGAGCTCCATCGACGTCACCGCCATGCTCTGTCCCTTCCGATCTCTCTCTCTCGACATGGACAACGTCAGGTCTGACCTCTTTTCTTTAAGCTTCTCTCTATTTTTTTTTTCCTAGATATTTGGACATTTGGTAACATTTGGGTGAATGGGTTACTTAAGTTAAATACTCGCTTATTATAACAATATACCGCGTTTTTTTTTGTTTAATCCCACTCTCACTGTCACTGTGTGAGAGTGGGATATAATATAATATTTATGTTGTTACTGCCATATAATATAACGTTGTTACTGCTATAGTTTTATTTATTTATTAAAGTAAAACTTAAATATTGTAAGTGATTTTACTAAAATGAATTCTGAAAGTGAAAAACTGAAAATGAATATTTTAGCTTTTGAATGTAGCCTATTTAAACTTTTGGTGTGTACTCTAAACATTTGATGTGTATTATTGTACTACTTTGGGTGTTAGTTTACTTATTTATAATTCATACATAATTTAAATTCTAGACATAAATGTATTTTATGTCTAAAAATATTAAAAAATATGCCTAAATATAAAATTTAAAAATTTTTAATTGCCGTGTCCACGTCGTGTCGTGTTCTTATTTTTTAAAAATTTCCGTATCTCTGTATCCTTGTCCATATCGTGTCTGTGTCCGTGTTCGTGTTCGTGCATTATAGGTTGCAAGTCCCATGAACAGTGCCCATGGACCCATAAAGTGTGAAACGCAGACGCATGGATGGTGCAAAACGCTCTATCCAAACGTGCACTTAGGGTTAATAAATTGGTTTCTTCAAAAAATTATAACAAGATTAATAATGGGTTTGAGTATAATAATTATGGGTATGGACCTAATGATATAAACAAGTCCTTTGTCTTTGAATCCAAGCCATCAGGTGTAGTTGGTGCTGGTGGATTATCTCGAGCTGGTGCCTGGGTTAGTCAGGAGGTTGCAGAGATTTACTTCTAGAAGAGCTAAGATGGCGGTTTGTTCCTTTAGACACAGATTGAGCACAATTTATGAAGGCACAGCTTTTTGGAATTTTTTTCATTAGTCTGTATTCCATTTTGTAACATACTCTCCATGTAAACAAAAATGGAAGTCAGATTGAGTGTGTGATTCTTGTAATTTTGTTTTTGTTTTGATTTATCACATCGTTTAATTCTTCATATTTGAATCCAGATATTTCTTTTGCAAATCCGACGAGAGAGAGAGAGAGAGAGAGAGAGAGAGAGAGAGAGAGAGAGAGAGAGAGAGAGAGAGAGAGATTTTAAAATTTAGTTTTCCCCAAGCTTGAGCTCAGGTGTGAATAGAAAATTTGGTTTTTTTTTTTTTAAATAATTTGATGTGGCAGTACAATTAGCAGTGTGATGTGGCATGAAAAATGATTTTTTATTATTCTGTTTGATACATTAGACTTTTCCATCCACAAGATAACAACAAAGACCAAATTGACACGACATAAAAAACATTAGAGACTAAATTAATACAATTAAAAAGTTAAGGATCAAATTGACATATGATATATATAAAGGATAAGGACTAACTTTGTAGTTTACACAAAATTATTTTATTATTTTTAAACCATGGAAAGAAAATCTTAAGGCGTTTTTGAAAATTGCAAATATTTTTTAATTTTTGTACAACCATTTTTTTATTGAATTATTTTTACATTTTTATGAAAATTAGAAAAAGAAAAAAGAAAAAAGTCAATAGCTATAAGTAAGATATTTGGTAGACATTGAGCATAATAAGATTGAAATTCCAAATAAGATCATGAGTCATGTTGAGAATACTCAGCCTAGGGATCATAGATCCTGAAACTAGGTTCCATAGGAAGAATAAATTATTAGGTGGTTAAAAGAAATGCACTTCTAATATTATTTATTTTTTAGGACATATTCTTATGTTGTTGGTGCATTTATCAGGTATATATTGAGGTATTTTCAACCAAAAAACCTCTCGTGACTTTGGACTTAGGAGACGGAATTATAGGATCACAATTAATGAAATGGTTTTCCAAAAATGAACTTATAAAAGAGGGTCATGTTAATAGGTGTCCTTGAACAATGATTAATAAAATATTTTAAGAAGGTTTTTATACTATTTTTATGAGAAATTGAAAAATTTGTCAAAATATTATTATTTTTTCCTTTTCATAGAAAAACTTTCTTAAAAGAGTTTACTAAAAAATGCCCTTAGGATACTTTTTAACATTTATCTATAAAAATAGAACTCTAGAATTTTTTCAAAAATCAAGAAATATCCTAATGTAGTTCTCTTTCTAGGATTTAGACTAACATTAAGTAAATAAAGAGGAATGATATTTCAGAGTCTCGATTTTGGTTTGTGATGTCTGTCGATATTCTTGGATAACCAACATCATACGCAGGGGGATTTTGATGAAGACTTGGCAAGGGTGCGTTGCTCGCACTGATCATGTTTGTGATGCTGGTGTATGGGGGAAGTGTGAAATTGTGTGCGAAGATTGACTGGTCACCTGATTTTAAAAAAGTAGTCTTTTTTTTTCTCCAATTATAGCTCTGGGGATTCAGTTACACATGGGAAGGTATTCGACACTCTCACAACGCCTGACCATAATCAATACCTTATTTTGATTTTCCCATAAAAATTCATGAGACGAAAAATAAACAGAGTACATGCCTAATCTTGGGGGAAGATTGACTGGTCACCTGATTTCTAATGTATGTGTTTAAATATTCATGGTTTTGATTTTACAGGTAGAACAATAATAGTTTTAGTTTAAAAACCTTTTGAAAAATTTGGAACTAACGAGACTTAGTGTCGGAATACTAAAAATCTCAACGTCTCCCACATTCTACGGTGAATAATGTGGTTCGTCTACGGTGAAGTGAGACCTCTTTCATGAGAAAGAGAAAACCTTGAAATCATAACTTTTTTATTGAAAGCAGATTTTGTGGGAAGGACTTTTAGCTAACCTACTGTCACTCACTCACCATCGTGTGATCCAAGGGTCATTCATCAGTAACTCGCCTTCAAAGTACATTTTTGAAAATTGGTTTTTTGGTGGTAAACATATTTTTGTGGTAGATATTTAGAAATTGGAGTCTATGATGGAAAATTTAAATTTGAAAATAGGGATTTTTGTTGGAAAACAATATTTTATAAGCGTTTGATTTTGGGGCAAATTACAACCTACTCACCTATGATTTAGCTGAAATTTTTAAGTTGCTTATTTGTGATTTGAAATTTAACATTTTACCCTCCTAAAGTTAACTCAATAAAGGTTTTGTAATCCATTAAAAATATGGCTAAAAATGTAATTTTTCTCCAGTTTATATCTCTCTCCCCTAAGAACACAAAAAGCATAAAGATTCAGGAGAAAATAAAATCAAAAGGTGGTTGGTAAAAAGTTTTATTCAATGTCTTAGTATTTCAAGCTTGCTTTGAAAGGGAGCTCGATGGCTTGGAGTGTCCTAAACTTGAGCTTTTGTAACTATCGTGTTTGCGTTTCTTCCACCCAATCTATTTAAAGGGATGAACGATTTGAAGGATTTGACTTTGATAAGTATGTCCTTTCCATCACTACCACAATCTAGAAAGCACGGGCGCAGGTGCGGGTACGATGCGGCATTTTGGCAATTTTTAAAAAAATAGGGTGCAGGTGCGACAGAATAAGTTTATTAATAAATTATTTAAAATATTTATATTTATATTTTCTATATATTGCTAAGCATATTTTTTTATATAATGGTAAACATATACCAATTTAAGAGCAAGAGTAGATAATAAAGTGAATACTAAATACATAACCATTCTATGATGTTCAGAAATAAGAATACAAGATTGAAAGTTTCAAACTAAAACTAAATAAAAGATAAGTATTCAAGACAATCAAATAGAACCATCATCTTCAACATCAATAACTTCACTTTGGACTTTACGTTCACTAGTAGTAACACTATAGGTGGCATTCCTAATAATCATGGCCTCCAACTCTGGCTCATCAAATGTAAGGGTAGAACTCAAAAATTTCAGCTCCTCCATGAATGTCATTCTCATTCCAAGAGTAGCCTGAAATATTCCGCATATTTGTTGCCCCATTTGCATACTTCTCATGGTGCCTTGACAAGAGTCGAAGATTAGAATACACAAAGACCAAATCCTTAGCATGTGCAGGAGCCGTTTTGTTTCTTGTTAAGAAATGAATGAATTTTTATGTGCTCCAATTCCTTTCAGCATTTGAGGATGAACATGAATGTCTAAGAAGTTTAAAGGTAAGTGTTTGAAGCATTGGTAATAAAGAGCCGTGGTATTGCCACTAAACCAAGGGTTCTAAGAGTTATCTATCTGTCAAGGCATCTAGTGAAGGAAACCTCTCTCTTGAAAATGTAGCGAACTCAACTTTCACCATCCTTAATTCAATGGAGTAATACCTAGTTAAATACACACACACACACACACACACACACACACACACATATATATATATATATATATATATATATATATTATGAAACAATACTTTTACTAGAAGGGGGAATTAAGGAAAATAGAAAATGAAAGTACTTACTTAGGATCTAAAGAATGAGCCAAGCAAAGTAGTGGTGTACAATTTTTAGTCCATCATTCAATGAGTATACCATACACATAATAATAATGAGCTATACTCATCTGCTTCCAAGCTTTCATGCCGATATATTACTGCCTTCACCTTTTCTATCATTGAATCCCACATTTCATACACAAGATGAAGACAAGGTCTATTTATAGCAGCTTCTCATAGCACCTCATAAATAGGTGTTGTAAATTGAATAATATAATTTGTCATGCCAAAAATCCAAAAGGGTCCAAAGCATAAGAAAAACATCTCAAAGGTACCTAGAGAATTTTCTTTTTTGACAGTTCAATCCAAATGATTCATATGAAGTACCAACATCAAGAATTATCATAATAATTTCATTAACAATACTCTCAAGTCAGAGCTCTATGCAATAGTTACAAGGTCCATTGGCCACAAAATAATGGAGGTCTGAATAAATACAATTACATATCATTAACTTGTCCCATCAGTGGAAATAAAGTCATAACCACTATAATATACAAAAGAATGAGTCAAGCCTACTCTAGGATATACATCATCTAAATATCTCCATTACAAAAGTCCAGCCTCCATCAGTAGTTAGTCTAACTATTGCTAGCCACAAAAACATCTCTCAAAACAATCATTACCTACTTTAAAAAAATTTGTGACAGAATTGGATGAGATAGAGCCCAGTAAGTAGCATAATTAATAGGAGTGAGGGAAATGCAAGTTTCATGATGATGAACAGTTTGCAAAACATGTTTTAGTTTGGGAAATTCCATGAAAATCCAGCAAATCCAATGTTCTTAATAAAATGTTAAGAACAGTTAAAAGAATATAGCACTATGCTTTCTCAAAATATTTCAACATGAAACTACATACTATTTACTGTGAGCTATCAAAACACCATTTTAAAACCTAAAAATTTAACCCAAGGCCACATGACCAGTCGCCATAAAGATGTTAGGTATGCCACAAAGACATCAAGTTATGCCATGAAGACATTAGTTTTGCTACGAAGACATCAATTATGCCGCGAAGACATCAATCTGCCATAAAGACGGGGTGCTAAGATACCAATGTCACAAAGACTACGGCATCTGGCTGGGTAATCACTAGGTAATCACATGTTTTAGTTTGGGAAATTCCATGAAAATCCAACAAATCCAATGTTCTTAATAAAATGTTAAGAATGGTTAAAAGAATATAGCACTATGCTTTCTCAAAATATTTCAACATGAAACTACATACTATTTACTGTGAGCTATCAAAACACCCTTTTAAAACCTAAATATTTAACCCAAGGCCACATGACAAGTCGCCATAAAGATGTTAGGTATGCCACAAAGACATCAAGTTATGCCATGAAGACATTAGTTTTGCTACGAAGACATCAATTATGCCGTGAAGACATCAATCTGCCACAAAGACGGGGTGCTAAGATACCAATGTCACAAAGACTATGGCATCTGGCTGGGTAATCACCAGGTAATCACATGTCACAGTCCAAGGGTAAAAACATGAAGAGCTCATAGTTTACATGAAATCAAAACACGGTTCAATTTCAAGTAGTTTCACAAAAACCTTTGAAATACCCAATATATTCACAAGGTTCTCAACTTTTCCAAAATTGTTTCTTGTTAAAAGATTTTCTATCAATTTCCCAAATATCACAAGTCAAGTTAAAACATCTTTAGAATTTACAAATAATGCAATAAATCTATAAAATCCATTCCCAAGAATTTCAGAAAAGATGCTTATCATTTCCAAGCTAACAAATCATGCATTTCCCCATTCGCATTACCAAATATGATGCACTATTCATAAATAGTCCTATATAATAGGGTCACAACACAATACTTTTAAGAAAATATAGTTTCACAAATAATTTTTCAGAATGTGTTTGACCCAAAAATAACGTTTATGCAACATTATTAATTTCCAAAAAAAAAAAAAACCCATTAAAAAGCTACTTACCTTACAATCCGCAAAAAGCTTAACTCTCTAAGCTCCAAAGGAAATTAGCTAGAACCTAAAAAATTTCAAGTAAATCCATCATAATAATTATAAAACTTGAAATTGTATCTAGCCACGAGGAATTTCCAAATAAGCAATTAATTAGGCAAGCCTAGTATTTAACCTCACAAATAATGTATTCTACTCCCAAAGTTTCTCAACAATATAATTTACAAGGCATAGACCCCAATTTATAGACTTAAATCATGTCATTCAAAACCTTGTCCTTTATCATAAGAGATCCTAACACTTTACAAATTTCTTTAAGAATATATACACACCATTTCAAGAGACCAATGAAACAACAACATATATAACAATATCCACCATTACAAACCCAAATATAAATCCTCCAGTAGCTCCAAATATACAATAAAAATTAGATTTATCAACTATCTCACATTAGCAAGCAAAAACCCCCAAATCTTTACCATGGGTAAACCTCAAATGGCTACCATTGTACAAAATCCACAACCATTCACCAAATATGTCCACCAAAACAAAACCCATATACATAAACACACGAATCTCACTTCCAAAACTTAGATTAGAAGAACCTCTAGCAAAATATGAAAACCCACAAAATATTAAGAGCTCTTACCTTAAATAAGATGAGATGTAGGAGTTTAAGAGGTTCTTATGGAGTTTTTCCAACAAAACTAGCCGGAAAAATAATTGTGGAGGTGGTGGAGGCCGGTGGGAGTGTGAGAGAGGGAGATATAAATGTGTGTTTATGTTTGTGTGAAAAGAAGGAAAAGAGAAGAGAAAGAAGGGTATGGCTGGCCAAGGGAAGGGAGTGATATTTTGAGAGAAATGAGTGATGGGGAATTAAGGGGCTAGGAGGGGGTCATGTGTGTTTCATAAAAAATTTGATCCCTTAGAAATGAGATATATATATATATATATATTATATATATATATATATATATATTAAGGGCTGGTGCATTACATAATTAACAACATCCCACCAATGATCACTTAGAATCAAATTTTTCACTTTTTGAGATTTTCCAACATCATCCTCCCTGTAAGACATCATCCTCCCTGTAAGAAGCCCATTGGTCACCAATAACCATGGCTTGAAGGCATCTACTTGTCAACTTCAACCTTTTAAGCATAATAATAACCAAAGAAAATCTAGTATTAGCAACCTAAAATGGATTTAAAGGACAAAAGTCATTAAACATTGCCAACCTCATTGAATTCTTCATGATAAAAACACGTATGAAGGATGCATCATTAGCAATACGTGTAATCCAACTACATTCCTCAAACGTAACTTCATTCTTTTTTGTGTTTTCTGCTGCACAAATATTCTTCAAAGCTAGATTAAGAATTTGGACAACACATAGTGTCCAAAATATTCTAAGATACTCACCTTCAATAAGAACTCTAGCAACCTTCATCACACTAGCATTATCAGTGATAACTTGGACAACTTTTTCATGTCCAATCTCTTTTATAGCATCCTTCAACAAAGCAACAATAAAATGTTTATCTTTGTACTCACTTCACTTATTGCCTGCCTTTATAAACACTAGACCCCTATCAGATGTAGTTGTAACATTAATAAGAGGCCTCCTTTATGGATTTGACCATTCATCAGAAGCTATACTTACAACATTTGCATTCCAAGTGTCCTTAATTGGTTTAAAAAGTCTTGCAACTTTAGCTCTTTCTTTTTGCAAAAATGTTGTTCTCAAAGCATTGCATCCAGGAGGAACATAACCCAAAATGTTATGGGTAGCTGCATATGGCATAGCAATTACGATAATTTGGGTTCCTTGCAACATAAAATAGAAGCCCGTCGGTATAAAACATCCTAGTAGTTCTATTATCCAATTCAACTCTACCAGTATTCTGGATTGCTCTCTCCAAAGGAGATCTCGCAACCAACTTCCTCCTCTTACCATCAAGCACTACATCCATAAAACCACTCATTTCCCATCCCCAGAATAAGGGAATTAGCCCATAAGGAGGTGGGGGTAAGGGAATTTGACATCCTATATCTTGCTCTATCTTATCATTCTCAACTTGATTATGCACTCTTTGCATTTCCAATCTATGCTTCGGGATCACTTTTGAATAGGCTCTAATACCCAAACCACTCATTTTTAAGAAATGATCCTTAACTCTAGAATAGGATTCCACAAAATTTACATCACAATAGTTACACTTAAAATGTTTGTTTCCACCTGATTTAGAAGAAGAACCAATAGGTTTTTCCAATTTAGTTACATATTTCCAAAGAGGACCTTAACCTTCATCTGATGAAGGTATTGTGCTAGAAGTCTTCTACATTGAATATTTAGTAATTTCAATTTAGGTTGCTTAACCTACAAATAATTTGACAAATATATAATAACTAAACAAAAAATCAAGTAACCAAATCAAGTCTCATCATTACAACTTATACAAAAAATTAAAAAATAATTAAAAAAAATAGGATGTTAGAGACAGTCAAACAGATTGAGGGATAGATATAGAATGGGCAATAGAGCATGTGATAAAGATATGGAGGGTGGGAAGGAAAGCAAAATACCTTTGCTAGTGAGCTTGGGTCAGTGAGCTTGAGTAGAGATGGAGAGATAGAGCCATGCGTTTGAGAGCATGGGCTAGAGAAAGAGGGAGGGGAGATGTAGAGAACACTCAAAATGGAGATAATGAGAGAGTGAGATGCGTTTTAGGGGTTTGCCATGTGTTTTAATCTTTTAGGGTTTTACTTTTGCCTTGTGTTTTAAACCTTTTAGAAAATTCATATTTCGGCCCGTATTAGCCTGAATCGGAAATCGAAAAAAATAAAAAGAACTCATAATGGACATGCATAGAGTCTTATTAGTAGCTGCGCGCCCCCACGGTGTGAGTTCAGTGCGAGTGCGCCTCCTCTATAGGCACACTCATGCTTTCTAGACCACAACCAATCTATTTCCTTCAAAACTTTCAAACCCTGCAATTAGTTGGTTATGAGTTAACAGATGTTTCAGTAATTGGAGAACTTAGGAAACTAGAAATTCTTCACTTTTTAGGTTCTAATATTAAGGAGCTGATAGAAGAAATAGGAAATCTAAGTTATCTAAAGTTGTTAGATTTGACAAGATGCTTTGATCTTCAGCGAATTCCATCTGGACTCCTATCTAGTTTATCTCACCTAGAAGAGTTGTACATGTTTGGAGTACGCTATGTGGATTGGGAACCTATGGAAGGCAACAAAGAGGGAGCATATGCAAACCTTACTGAACTCATATCTTTGTCCTATTTGGTGGCTTTGAAAATTGAAATACCAAATATTAAGGTCTTGCCAAAAGACTTGGCCTTTGGTGAGTTGGATGATCAACCAATGCAGTGGACTTCAATTTCGGCAAAAGAAACTTCTTTTATCATTACTAACATATTTTTGATCTTATCTTATCTTGTATTTTTATGTTTTTTGTGTTTTCGGAGGAGAGAGGCATAAAGTTTAGCAAAATTACATATTTAGCCTTGTTTTTAACGGAGATAGATTACGGAACCTTAACTGAGTTAACCTCAAGTGGGTAAAGTGTCAAATTTCATACCACAAGTAAGCAATTTAAATTTCGATCAAACCATAGATGGGTAAGTTGTAATTTGCCCTTGATTTAGAGCTCAATGTTTTGTTGTTGACTTGAGTGATTTAGTCTGATACTTAGTATACTTTCTTTTTAAAACGGAGTTTTTGAAGACTAGAATTTTTATGGAAAAAAAAAAGGTTTTTTTTTTTTTTTTTAATTTCTTAAATTGGGATATTGATGGAAAATATAAGGATATATTTGGTAACTGTTTTTTCCCCATATTTTTTGTTTCCAAAAAACAATTTCTAATTTTGAGACTAACAAACTTGTTAGGCAATCCAAAATAGACTGAAAACATGCAAAATATTGTTTTCAGTTTCTAATTTTCAAAAGTCAATAAAAATATGCATTTAATTTAATAAATCTGTCTCATTTAATGAGTTAGCATTAAAGTTCAAATTCTACTAACAACATATTTTAATATTTTCTATTTTTTTCTTCAATTTTTTTTTTTTTTTTAAAATTTCAACTAACCAAACATGTTTTTTATCTCAAAAAATGCAAGATTTTTTTTCTTTATATTCTCGAAAACAAGTTTTTAAAAATAGAAAATAAAAGTTGTTACCAAACATAATCTAAGAGTTTTGAAAATTGGGATTTTATTTGGAGAAATACCATTTCAAAGGAGATACTTTGAGGCACGCCTATCACCTCATTGTGTGATTTACGCAGAAGCTTATTCTTGTCTTTCTTTAAAAATGAATTTCTAAACAGAGATTTCAAAGAGATTGGGGTGCTTGGTATATGCACTTAAAAACTGAAAATTGTTATTTGAACACATGTATGGAAATACATATAATGTTGTTTAAAAACTAAAAATTGTTGTTTGAAAACGTGTACCTAACACCCCAAGCTTTTTGGTGAGAAAATTCTTCTTCTAGAATGAAGGAATGGGCATTGTGATTCTCTTCTCAAAAAAAAAAAAAAAAAAAAAAAAAAAAAAAAAAAAAAAAAAATTGAAAAGATGGCAAAAGTTCAGGCTAAAATTTTTGCAATTTTTTACTGAGTAATGCTTGTGCCATAACTCGCTCACGTGGCAAGTTGTGAGTGGTAGAGAGATGTCCCCACATAGACTCACTATCACCCCTCTACCACTCACATCGTACCACGTGGGTCAATTATAACACAAATTATGTCATATTATGTGGCACTAATATTACTCTATTTTACTGCATACAAGGACGGAGCCAAGACTCTGAGTTAAGGGGGGCTAAAGTATAAAAAAATTATTATGAAACTCCAATTTTTTTTTTATTGAATATTATGAAACTCCAATTAGTGTTAATAAATCAAGGTAGTCAATTTGACTAAAGAAGCAAAATATTTTTGTACCAGTTAATACCCCGTATGCCGTTTTGGAATTACCATTACTTTAATATATATATTTATTGCACATTATATAATATCAATATATTAACCTAATATATAGTAATATAAAAATATATTATATTTGAACTAGAATTATATTATCTTTATTTTAGTTTTCTGTTTCCTACCTATTGACCCACCCCCAAGTCAGGCTTTTTGTTTCTGTTTTCATCTGATTTATTCTCCTCCACCCATTCCTTATCTAATTTATTTTCCTCCACCCATTCCTCATCTTCTAGACAGTTCTTTTTCTTTTTCTCTACCTTTTCCATATCCACATAATTAATCATTTTTATTTCTTCCCTCTCCTTCAGCTTGTTTCTCTTTCTTTGTTTCATCTTCTTCAATTTTCTTTATTTCATCCACCATAAACTCTCTCTCTCTCTCTCTCTCTCTCTCTCAAGTGTCCTTCAAACCATCAATTATGCACGTATATGTATGCTCAATCTGCCATTGTGTTGTGTTGTAACGACTCTACCTCTTAGCCTTTCTTTCCAGTTTAGTGTCTCTCACCCTCTCTGAGTAAGGGATTTCTATTTTATTTTTTCCTTTGGAAATTTGATGGATGGATCAAAACTTTAAATTTGTAGATTAGTTTTGTTTCAAAAATTTTAAAGGGTTGCGCTTTTTTTATTTTGGTAAAATTGGTAGATTGGGCTTAATTATTTTTGTAACTTTGCTATTGGTAATTTTGTTATTGGACTTATTTTTTTTGGAGCTTGCTATTTTTAAGGGAGCCTAAGTGTAATTTTGTTGAAAAATATGCTAAATTAGTACCTCTATAAATATAAATATATATATATACTATTTTTTTTTTCCCAAGTTCAACGCCCCCCCCCCCCCCCCCCAAGCCAAAGCATGGCTCCGTCCCTGACTGCATAGTCTACATTCTAACGAAAGCCAGTCAATTTGTTGCTGCACAATTTATATTCGTGGGTTGACTGGGTTCTGGAAGCTTTCAACACTCCGATAGAGTTGCACACATTTTTATATAAATTGTAGTTTTTATTTATTTTTATTTTATATATAAATGTGGACAAGACTTAAGAAACGCTATTGGTAATTACCGATTACAGACTGCACTATCAAACAAGCTATTTCAAAAATAGAAGGGCATTGTTTCTATCTACATATAGAGCAGAAAAAACAAAGAACATATACTATCAAAACAACTTGAGAGAAAATTAAGCTACATTTCTTTGAAAATGAAGGCTTCAACAATTGCATTACTGTCACTATTTTCAATTTTTTTCTTCCCAGTTTCATGGGCAACTTCAAATTCAGTCCAAGACAACTTCATAAAGTGCCTTGACAATGCATCACTTTCTCAACCAATTCCGGCAGAGATATACACACCAAACAATTCATCATTTGCAACTGTTTTGCAATCATACAAAAGGAACCGAAGATTTGACACGCCTACAACACCTAAACCGGCTGTTATTGTGACTGCTGCATACGAATCCAATGTGCAAGCAACTGTTGTTTGTGCTAAAAAGGTTGGGATCGAGCTCCGAATACGAAGCGGAGGTCACGATTTTGAAGGCCTTTCTTATGTATCACAAGTCCCTTTTGTGATTCTTGACATGTCTAATCTTCGATCTGTCGAGATTGACATAGAGAATGGAACTGCATGGTTTCAAGCTGGGGCTATTCTCGGTGAAATATATTATGCAATTGCAAAAAAAAGCAAGCACCACGCTTTTGCTGCTGGTGTTTGCCCTGGTTTAGGTGCTGGTGGCCATATTAGTGGAGGTGGCTATGGAAACTTGTTGCGAAAATATGGGGTCGCAACTGACAATGTTGTTGATGCACAAATAGTTGATGCAAAGGGTAGAATTCTCGATAGAAAGTCAATGGGAGAAGATCTATTCTGGGCTCTTAGAGGAGGAGGTGCTTCTAGTTTTGGTGTCATTCTTGCATGGAAAGTCAAGTTGGTTCCAGTCCCAGCCACCGTGACTGTTTGTAAAGTGAATAGGACATTGGAACAAGGTGCAGCTGACATTGTGGCACAATGGACCCAAGTTGTGGATAAGCTACCAAAGGAAGTGTTCCTGAGAGTGTTTGCTACAACCGAGAATGGAAGTCATGCGGGTGAGAAGACTGTACAGGCACAATTCATTGGTATGTTTCTTGGTGGAGCCAAAGAACTTGTGGCATTGATGAACAACAGGTTACCTAAATTAGGTTTCCAACAAAGTGATGCTATTGAAATGAGTTGGATTGAATCGGTTATATTTTGGGCAGGAAAGCCACTTGGAACTCCGATTGAGGTTCTACTTGGAAGGGCAACTAAGCCAGGAATGTTTTTCAAGCGTAAATCTGACTATGTGAAAGAACCAATTTCGAATGCAAGTATAGAAGCTGTATGGAAGACTATGATAGAACTTGAGGATGTGGCAATGTTATGGAATCCTTATGGTGGAGTAATGAATGAGATTTCTGAGACTGAAACTGCATTCCCACATCGAGCAGGTAACATTTTCAAGATTCAGTATTCAACGAGTTGGAAGGCTGAAGGGATTGAAGCTACCAACCTCCACTTGAATAGAGCAAGGAAACTTTTTGAAGCAATGACTCCTTATGTCTCCAAGAACCCAAGGGAGGCCTTTCTTAACTATCGTGATCTTGATATTGGTACAAGTTCCAACGGTAACTACGAGGAAGCTAAAGTTTATGGAATCAAGTATTTCAAGGGTAACTTTGACAGGTTGGTTCGCGTGAAGACACATATTGATCCCGACAATTTTTTCAGAAATGAGCAAAGTATCCCAACTCTTCCATCTTGAAAGCTGTAGACAGAAAAATCACTGAGTTTATGTGTTAGAAATAGATAATAAATGCATTTTATTAGAAATACTGAATGAATGTATTGTATTTCTCAAGTAATAAAATATACATGAGTGCTTTTATAGAAAAAACAAAGTGTATAGTACAAGTATGTATGCTATACAAGTAAATAAGGTAGGCCTATAGTTCATAGCCTATACAAGTTAACAGCCCCCTCAAATTCAAGATGAGTGTGAGACCAACTTGAGGTTGTCAACCAAAGGGTATTTCAAGGGTAACTTTGACAGGTTGGTTTGTGTGAAGACAAATATTGATCTCGACATTTTTTTCAGAAATGAGCAAAGTATCCCAACTCTTCCATCTTGAAAGCTAAAGAAGGAAAAATCATTGAGTTTATGTGTTAGAAATACTTAATGAATTTATTGTATTTCTCAAGTAATAAAATATACATGAGTGTCTTTATATAAGAAGCAGAGTGTGCAGTACAAGTATTTGTGGTATATAAGTAAACAAGGTCGGCCTAAGGCTAGGGACGGACCCAGGATTTCAAGTTTGGGGGGGGGGGGGACAAAGATAAGCAAAAAAAAAAATTTCAAATACGCATCCATATAGTATTAATAAACTATCAACCAAGACAAATATTCAAAAATCATTGTTTCTTAATATATTAAGATACAATCATCTACCAATAAAAATAAGATACACGAAACACTATTGTTTCTTAATACAACCATCTATGAAAAGGGAACTTGACGCTCTTTCAAATCTTCAAAATCATCTAAGATTGAATCCAAACTAAATGTCGAAGTTATATCATTTTCAATGTAAAACATCAAAGAGGCCATCAAAAAATCATTTTCCATTTTGCTTCAAAAGTTAGTTTTGACAACTTTCATAGCTGAAAATGCTCGCTCTGTAGTAGCAGTAGAAACTGGAAAGTAAGCACAAGTCTCACCATTCTATAAATAAGTTTGTAGTATTATGAATTTCTAGTTCCCACTAACCATTGACACAACTTAGATAAACTTTTCAAATTTTTGAACTCTGGATCCTGGACTACATTATGCTCAAAATGATAAAGCTCCTTCTCCAATACTTGTTTGTCATAATCTGTGAAATCTTCTCCAATACTTGTTTACCAACAAACAAAGATCACTACTTCTGAAAGATTTTAATACCTCTCAAGATTCTAAAGCTGAGCTAAGCCTAAGTAACTCCATTGCATCTTCATTAAACAGATGATTTAGTTTCCATAGTTGAGAATCTATTGCAGTATAAAAAATATTTACTCAATAATGATGCTCAATTGTAACGTTATCTTGTTGATTACAAGCTTGATCTTGCCTCTCAACATAACGAGTATTCATATCTGGGACATCAATGCAATGCTTTTCACAAAATGATATCAAAGTGGTGAGTAAGCCATCCCATCCATCATCTCTAAATTTTTGGATAAGTGCTTTAGTAGATGAAACTAAGTGCATAACATTTAAAATGTCTTGAGATTGGCTTTGCAAAACTTGACAAAGTTTGTCAGTGATCTCCATAGTTTCCTTCTTAAGATGTAAGATGAAGGCAAATTCAAATGAAGTTAAACCATCATAAGCTGACTCTGCTTTTGCCCAATGTTCTCCATCACTTGCATCATCAATTATATTTTGTAAAACTTCAAGAGTTGGAGTAAACATCCTAAATAAGCTAGAAACTGATCTAAAATGTGAACTCCAACGTGTTTCTACAGGTCGTTGTAAAGTGCCAATTGGATTAAATCTACTTCCAGTCTCAAGCTCTTCAAGATCAATCAAACGTGCTATTTCATTAGCATTGGCAACTTTCAATTGCTCGTTACGCTTGCATGAAGCATTAACAATTTTGATCAAAAAAAGCAATGTAAGAAAAAACCCACTAATGGGGACAACTTGTGTTGATGCTTTACTAATGCCAATTGTAAACGATGTGCAAAACAATGGATGTAGTAAGCATATGGGCAATCATTCAAAATCAAAGCTTGTAATCTATTCCACATACCTCGCATGTTGCTTGCTCCATCATACCCTTACCCTCAAATATTTTGTATATCTAAGTAATGTTGAGATAACAAAGAATATATCCCCTTCTTTAGAGCCAAAGCCACAGTGTCAACAACATGAATAAACCCAAAAAAACGTTCTTTTACAAAGCCTTCTGCATCAATATATCTAAAAACCACAGCCATTTGCTTTTTCATGGACTCTTCACGAGTTTCATCAACCATTATGCAAAACTTTGTATTACCAATTTCTTCCCAAATGGCCTTCTTCACTTTGGCTGAGAAAACATGTAGAATTTCCTTTTGAATCCTAGGTGATGTGTAGGTTGCATTTTTGGGAGCTTTTTCTATTATTTTAGCAACCTTGTCATTCCAAAAAGTCACAATACCCAATGATTCAAGAAAGTTCCCACGATTTAATGAACTAAAACTTTCATCTTGACCTCTAAAAGTTACAACTTGAAAGGCAAGATATCGGACAATAAAAATTGAGGCCTTCAGTTGCAACCGATTATTTGCAATTTATTCAGTAGTGAAATGATTAACTACCCTTTGCAAATGCTGGGATTAGTTCATCAAATCCTTACACATTTGCTCAACAACTCTATGAGCTGAATTAAAATCTTTTCCTATATGATCTTGAAAATAACAATCTTTGTCCCCAATTTTTTTCCAATTTCTAAATCCATCAACTATAAATGTATTTTGTCTCACAACCCCATTTGGATTATGAAAGACAAAGTAGGGTAGAAAATAAGCTGCATCTGTCATAGGAGAATATTCAAGCCATGTTTTATTATATTCAAACCGAGAAGCTTGAAATCTACGATTGTGCTTTCCACTTTTTTTGTTTTTATTTAGAGGAGGTTGGTGTAGACCTTTTGTAATGTAAGCCCGTCGAATTTCATTACTTGGATTAACATGATATTCCCATATATGTTTGCATGTTTCGAGATCATAATCCAAAGAATCAAGATCAACTCTTTCAAATTGTGTTTGAGAGATTGGAACATTGACATTTTTCGGAATTGGGAAATGCATATTTTCTAGAATTGGAACATCCACATTTTCTAGAATTGGAATAGCAACATTAGTTGTTAGCAATCCCACGTTGACTTCAGAAGGACTTGAACCTTTTCTTTTGAAAAAATCAAGCATTGTAGTTGATTTTTTCATGGTCTACAAATAAAATAAGAATCATATATATTAAATTTGTGCGACAATTTTCTATATTATATGATTTGTTTTTTTCCTTTTGTCTTGCATCTGCCTTTATTTATCTTTGTCTTTGTGTTTTCTCCATTTTTTTGACATTGACCCACTAACCCAATCCCACTAGACACTGCCAACACCTTAAATTTATTCTACACAACACTACTAACAAAAAATTTTCTTAACTTTTTTTTTTTTTTTTTTTTGTCTGTCATTTGTCCCTATTATGCCCAACTACCAGTCAACAAAGCAAAAACTTTGCGCTTTGTTGACTGGTAGTTATGCCAAAAACAAACAGTCAAACAAATATTCTCTAATCCTTATCTGAGTAATCTCTATTCTCTACAAACTCTACTCTTTCTCTCTCTCTATCTCACTTATTTATATAATACAAGAGACAGAGAGAGAGTCACAAACACAGAGTGACAGAGGGTCAGAAAGCCAACAAGCCCAAAACAAAAAAAAACCACAGGCCGTAGCACAGATTCAATTCACAATCACTAACATCAGTAATCAGTTCATCACTCTCAGTCTCATCATCAGTAAAAACACAAACACTCCATAAGCACAGATTCACAAACATTTTATTTGGTTTTGATTCTTAAAGGAAAGGATCATAGATTAAGTACCTGTGAAGGCTCAAGCCTCAAGCAACTAGCGGCGGTGGCGACAATTGAGGATGGCTCTTGTGATGATGGCACGCCGATGTCGGCGTGGGTGGGTATTGTCATACTACACTAATGGGCTATAGTCTCGCATTGCATCGCCTTAGCGTGATGACTGATGATGATGATGGCGTCGCGCCGTCACATCGGCGTCTGGGCTCAGTGGCTCACTATCTCTCTGTCTCACGCCTCTCTATCTCTCTATCTCACCTCAGCTTCACTATCTCTCTGTTTTGTTTCCTTTCTTCTTCTTCTTTTTGTTTTTTTTTTCCTTCAGCTTTCACTTTCTCCGTTAGGTTTACTGCTGAGTTTTCTTTTTCTTTTTTCTTTTTTTTTTTGGATTTACATGGGTCATGGGCTCTTGCCTCTAGGCTGGCCGGTTGGGCTTGGAACTCATGAATTTTGGGAGGGGGGCCTGAGTAAAAAACTAAGGGGGGCCCAAGTCTTTTTTTTTTTTTTTTTTTTTTTTTTTTTTTTTTTCGAAAAATTTAAGCTGTTAAGTTTTTTTTTTTTGGCCCAGGGGGGGCCTAGGCCCCTTTAGGCCCCCACTTGGGTTCGTCCCTGCCTAAAGCCCATAGCTTATACAAGTGAACAACCCCCCTCAAATTCAAGGTGAGTGTAAGACAAACTTGAGATTGTCAACCAAAGGGTATTTCAAGGGTAACTTCGATAGGTTGGTTCAAGTGAAGACATATATTAATCTCGACATTCTTTTTTTTTTTTTTTTCCAGAAATAAGCAAAGTATCCCAACTCTTCTATGAATGTATCGTTAGAAATACTAAATGAATGTATTATATTTCTCAAGTAATAAATTACACATTAGTGCCTTTATCACTAAGTTTATGTGTTAGAAATACTGAATAAATGTATTTTTAGAAATACTAAATGAATATATTGTATTTCCCAAGTAATAAAATACACATGAGTGCCTTTATATAAGAGGTAGAGTGTGCAGTACAAGTGTGGTATACAAGTAAAGAAGGTAGGCCTAAGGCCCATAACCTATACAAGTTAACAGCCCCTTCAAATTCAAGGTGGGTGTGAGACCAACTTGAGGCTGTCAACCAAAGGGTATTTCAAGGGTAACTTTGACAGGTTGGTTCGTGTGAAGACATATATATTGATCTCAATAATCGTTTTTTTTTTTTTTTTTTTTTTTTTTTTTTTTTTTTTTTTTTTTTTTCCAGAAATGAGCAAAATATCCAAACTCTTCCATCTTGAAAGGTGTAGAAGGAAAAATCACTAAGTTTATGTGTTAGAAATTCTAAATGAATGTATTGTTAGAAATACTAAATGAATATATTGTATTTCTCAAGTAATAAAATATATGAGTTTCTTTATAATAGAGGCAGAGTGTGCAGTATTAGTATGTGTATTATACAAGTAAATAAGGTAAGCCTAAGGCCTATAGCCTATACACATTAATAGCCCCCTTTAAACTTAAGGTGGGTGTGAGACCAAGTTGAGGTTGTCAACCAAAGCATGAAGGCATCCCTTAAGATGTGAATTGGTGAAGAAATCTACAAGTTGATCTTTAGAGGAGATTGAGAACAGCTAGAGAGCACCATGGACAAGATGATAACATATAAAATGACAATCAATCTCAATGTAATTAGTCCATTCATGGAAGACATCATTTTGAGCAATATGAATGTCACTCTGGTTATCATAATAAAGAAGAGTAATAAAGGATGTAGACAAACCTAAATTCTTAAGAAGCCATCAATGCTAGAGGAGTTCAAATGTGGTATCAACAAGGGCATGATATTATGCTTCAGTGTTGGAGCGAGCCACATTGGTTTGTTTCCTGCTTCCCCAAGAGATCAAAAAACAACCAAGAAGAAAACAATAACCAGCAGTTAACCTTCGATCAGTGGGATCTCCTACCCAATCAGTATTAGAGAATGCACGAAAAACAAAACGAGACTGGGTAAAGTAGAAAGACCATAAAAGAGAGTGCCCTTCATGAATCAAAGAATGTGCAGGATAGCAGCATAGTGAGTCGATCCTGGAATAGACATAAACTGGCTCACCTGTTGAACATCATAAGAAATGTCTAGACAAGTGAAAGTGAGATAAACTAAGTTGCCAACCAATCGTCTGTAAAATGAGGGATAAGACTATGGTTTCCTAGCTAAGGGAGTCAGATGCGCATTAAGTTCAATTAAAGTGTCGATAGTCTTACTATCCGCAAGTCCAGCTCAAAGTAAAATTCAAAGCATACTTGTCTTGAGTAATATAAAGTCCATCGGTGTCCAAGATCTTTCATCCCAAATTGCTGACTAAGAAAGTCTTGGAGTTCTTGAATACCACTGAGATCATCACCAATTATGATCATGTCATCTACATATAAGAGAAGCAAAATAGTGCATTTGCCAGTGTGACGAATAAATAAGGCAAAATCATAAGGACTGGTAGTATAACTTAAGTGAAAGATGGTAAAGCGGAACTTAGCAAGCCAAGCTTATGGAGCTTGTTTAAGGCCATAAACTGCACGTTGAAGGTGACAAACCTTGTTCGATTCAATAAAGAAACCAAAAGGAGGTTGTATATGAACTTCCTCACTTCAATTCCCATTAAGAAAGGCATTTTGACATCCATCTGCGAAATATCCCATTTATTGGCAGCGGCAACATCTAAGAGGGCATGAATAGATGAGATTCGAGCAATATGAGCAAATGTTTCTTCATAATCAATCCCATACTCCTATGTAAAACCTTTTGCAACAAGATGAGCTTTATGACACATAATGGACCCATCATAGTTGATAGGCCAAGAATGTATTGACCATTTAGGTAAATTAACCAATTTATTAGCCAAGTGAATTAATTAAGTCAATTAACATGCAATACATGTGGTAGCACAAATAAATCACCAAAATAACTAAATGCAACAGAAGTTAAATTTGACACGGTGATTTGTTTACTAATGGGAACAACCTCTGAGGCAAAACCCCATCGGGTAAATTTAAGGTCACCACTCCTAAGAATCCACTATTATCAAAACAAGCGGTTACAAGTAAAAGAATCCCAAAACCTTATACCAACCTACAGTTGAACTCTTACCCCAATACATAACTAGACTTGTAATGTAGTGACAATCTCTCCTTTCAATGCAAGGCTCCCAGTACATGACTAACTAATCAATGCACGAATTCCAGTATGTGAATAACATACCAACTTGGGAAGAATGTTGGCTACAAAGTTCTTCAGTTCATCTACATGATTAAGATCAAGAAGCTCCTTGGTTACAAAACCCTACGACATACAAACGCAACAGCTTCTACAAGAGAAAGATAGACTAGGACAAATTGTCTCCCATCACAATATACATCAATAATAACCTTTGAATCAAATTGCATCAAGTGTGACGGCCCTTAAAATAATCTTTATATATATTTAGGGTTGTGAGAAAATAAAACCTAAACACATAACTTGGATATATGTGAAAAATAGATCTGAAAATCTAAATTTCATAATTCTCGATAGATATAGCTGTCAAGCTATCTTTCCAGATACATCTGTCGAGCTATCTATTGAGTTTTAATGAACAACACTTCTTTACTTCATTCTTGGACAGATTTGCATGGCTTCAATACTTGGACTTGAACTCTTGTTCTTTGAAGTATTAAACACATCATAAATCTACCCAATTACAAGTAAAGTGCATTTTGCCAAGTCTGCATGACATATGTTTTTAACATGTTCCACATATGTCCTAACAATCTCCAACTTTGGCAATCTGTGACAAAACCACAACAAATAAATGAAATATGAGAACAGTCATAAATCATTCAACTCATAATCAACTGCTGAATACAATAAAATCTATCCTAATATAAACTCTTGAAAAAATTTGCAAGAAGAGATTTCATGGCATGATAGACTTTAACAACCTGTATTTCTGAAACAATTTAAACAAAACTCATCACGACATCTTAGTGTGAAACGGGAATAAAATATTGCATACAAAAAATAAGAAACATGTGTATAAAGAGAAAAGAAACAACACATGAAGAAATAGGTGAAATGTGATAACAACATCATCAAATATATATATCAAGGATAAATATAATGTTTGCTATCACCAAGTGGTCACAAGACCGATGTACAAAAAGATAATGTATCTAAAAAGAAAGAAAAAACAAGATACAAGAATCCTCACTACATCCCTCATAAACAAAAATAAACACTCCCCCTAACAAAAATATCCTATGCTAACTCTCTCCCTTAGTACATAACTACTCTTATACCTAAAACTACTCCCCCTTTTTTGTCATGAATGACAAAGGTCAAGTCACTGAGAAGCAGTCATCTCCTCATCATCGGAAGAGCTAGCATCCTCATCCTCATCCTCATCAACATCATCACCAGAGCCTTCATCAGCATCCTTATCCTCTGAAGCCTCTAGAGTTGGAGGAGGAGAAGGAGTTGCAACAAAGCAACCAAGAAGAGCCTGGTGTCATGCAATACAACCTACACGGGTGGTCACTTGACTCATCTCATCAGCTAGAGTGTCAAGGCGAGCATCCATGAGCTAAAGCTGTGCCATGATAGCCTCAAGCGTCACACCACCCACTGAAGAAGAAGAAGGAGCGAAGGTGGATGGAGTTGAATGGGCAGGAGGGGTCGTTGTCTCGGTCCGTAGCCACTTCAGTCAAAGCTGGGCCACACTCCATCTAACAAACACACTGCTGATGGCACCCATGACAGTGAAATGAGCAGACTCAGGAAAGGAGATAGAAGCATGGCGAATGACCCTCATGATAGCAGAAGGAAGGATAAGCATATCATGGGTTGTTGTATCCTTATAGACATCTATAAGGGAGAGCAAAAGGCGAGCACGAGGCTTAGTAATAGAATTACAGTGAGGCAAAGGATATAAAACAAATGTCATCACCATATTCAGGAACCTCGGATCTTTTGCAAAGCCCGAGAAAGGGGTGTTTTGATGGTTACCCCAAGATGAAGGTGTCTCACAAAAGTGAGATAGAAGCTCGTCTTTGGACACAATCCTTAGACTGGGACATTTAGGATAGTCAAAAAACTTCCACCCTTTGAACATGTAATACCTTGGAGATAAGCTCCGAAGAAACTACTATACGAGTACCTCGAACATGAGTGGTGAAACGAGGTATAGAATAGTCAAATCCGTGTATATTGGGGTAAAACTTCTACATGATCACAAAGGGACAACTCACAGGTACCCCACAAGGGGATTCCCAACCCCGACTGTAAATGACAATGGGTAAAGTGGTATCGAAAAAGTCCGATAAGACAACGTGGTGTTTTAAATGAATGCCACTTTTGAAGAAGTTCTCCGAAAAGCCCTAACAGGCTTTATCATCATGAAACCTAACATAAAGTGAAGTAGAGTCGGAAAAAGATGCCTTGGAACGAAATGGGTTCCGAGATGGAGTAGTTTTGAGCTTAGGTGCCATGTGCAGACTATCCGAGAGAGAGAGAGAGACAGAGAGAGACAGAGACAGACAGACAGAAAGAGAGAGACAAAGATAGAGACAGAAAAGCATCAATCTACAGATATACCAAAAGGAAAGAAAAGAGAGGTACGTATGCATGAATGATGCATGATCATGTGACGTGCAAAAAAAATATCATCATAGGCTCAGCCCAATCCAAACTTACTAGAACACAAGGTTCCAACATATAAAACATACATTTAAATGCATGAAACATTGTTAAAACTAAAAAATATGATGCAATGCATGGGCATATAGGATCATTTACGCAAAAACCAACCCAAAAATTTTACAAATAACTCATCAATGTTGAAAAACCCCAAAATATTTTCAAAAGCCCAAAACCTAGGTCTAAATATATGAAATGCATGAAGAAAGAGAGAAAAAAAAGATCATACCAGTGAAGAGAAGACCACTCTAGGCTGAAAATCAACTTGATTTGAGGTTTAGAGAGAGAGAAAAGTGTTTGGGAGGTGAAAAGGCAAGGTTCTATTGAGAGAGATTGAAGAAAATGAAACTGAAATCGCACTGGATCTATATACAGAAAACGTGTCTCGATGGATCGAGATCTGTTGAGAATCTGTCAAGCACTAATTCTCGATCGATAAATCTATCAAGGTGCTGTCGAGAATCTGTCGACGGCTAAAATACCTCGATGGATCAAAATGCTCTCGAGAATCTATCGAGCAAATAGAAACTTTCTCAATAGATCGAGAATCTGTCTAGAAGCTATCGAGACAAATTCTAGAAAGCTTTGATGGATCAATGATGTGTTAAGATTTGTCGAGAAAATGCATTCTAAAGGTCTCGATAGATAGGTATATGTCAAAATCTATCGAGAAGCTGTCAAGCTGGATAAAAAAAAGTTTTTCAGAGAAGAGAAAAACACAGAAATGAATGCAACCAAGCAAGTTACTCAACCAAAAATCCAATCAACATTTTAAGCATTCAAAAACATCTCTCAACAAAAAAATGCAAAGCATTTAGTTCCAAAGCGCGCACACACACACACAACAAGTCTAACCAATTTTATATTTCAAAAACAAGTCAAGATAGTTTAGTGAGCATACATTAACACAATATTCCTTGTGATGACAAAATCACATTATACCTGCACATGTATCAAAATTAGCAAAGAATTTGCGTGTGGTGTGTGAAAAACATTGCAAGGTTGCATAAGTATTTAAATGTTATGATGATTTGAGATATGAGAAAAACAACTTAACTCACACATAATCATAACTGCTTAATGGGGATTATCACTTTCGAGGTACATCCTATGACTCCCACATTTCCTAGAAACACGCTTGCTACCATATTTAAAAGCATTTTGATTCTTTTTTCTTTTAATTTTTCTTTGCATATCTATTTTTTTTTTTTTTTTTTTGGAGCATATCATGCATGGACATATAAGAGAGAGAGAAGAAATACCCAATTATGTTAAGTTTTGATATTGTAATTTTGCTATGCCAGAGCATACAAATGTCATTTCATGATTGGCGAACAACAGTGGTGAGATGGTTATTTATACCTTTCTCTTAGGATTTTTTAGTTATTCCCATCAAAAAGAGTGGTATGAGTGTTAAGTATAAGAGATTACTTAATCTTACTTATCACAAACATGAACCACAAAACTCACTTACTTAGTTGTGTATTGAGATGCTCATCTAAGTTACAAAAGATACAAAGTTTAGAAAACTTTGTTTCAATGGCCATCCAAAGAACACTAGTACCAGTGTACGCAAAACACACATCGTTTTTGTATTTTTCTGATTTTTCAATTTTATTTTTATTTTATGAAATGAAAAATAAAGAAAATTTGAAAAAAAAAAAACATGTTAAAACAAAGCAAAGCATAAAACTAGACTGACTCAAAAACAAGAAAGCAAAATGCACAAGTAATGCATAAAAAAAAGGAGGGAGAGAGTGAGCCTTTTTCCTTCCACACCTTGGAAAAACCTTTCCGTCTAGCAAACCCTTGATTCGGCAGTGAGGGGGAAGAGTTGAAACCGTTCAAGTTCGAAAGGAACATGAGGGCCTTGAAAAGATCTCCAAGAGGAGCAAAAGAGGATGGAAACTAATTCTGGTTTTCGAATGAAATCATACTATTGTTTTGTTCAGTGGCTAGCTACTTGTAGCAATTAGGTCGAGTATGTCCAGTAGCTCCATAGTGATGACAGAGATGCCACTTCTTTTATTTAGACTTTTGATTAATATACTTCTTAGTCCTAGAGTTTATAGTCTCTTTCTGTTCAAGTTTAGGGGGTGCTCCTAAGATAGATTTACCCTTGTCTATGTTCTCACTAGCTAAAATAGTGTTAACATCATTGTTCGCAGGATTGACACTATTAGTAGGTGAGACAAACATAGTAGTACTAGAAGAAGTAATATTAGGTGAAGAGAAATCATACTCCTAATTGGTTCTATTAGAAGTAGATTTTCGCAAGCTAAGCATCTCATCAAACTTTGCACTCGAAGTCCTCTCCAATTGAGCTCTTACTTGAAACAGCTCTGTTCAAGCTTCTTGGTCCACTCAGCCAAGAAATTGTTCTCAAATCACAGTGTTTCAATGGTCTGATTAGCTTCATCAACCTTTGTGGAGAGCTCTTCTCGGTCAAGTTCCCATCACTCAACTTCTTGGTGGCCAGCCTATATAATTTCTCATGCATTTTAGAGACCTTGTACAACTTTGCATAAGCTGTATGGATGTCATCATGTTCATCCATCTTCAAACTTAGACTCCACCAAGTCCTCTTCTTTGTCTACCTCTTTAATAATCCCCTCAGTAAGATTTAGAGTGGGAGTGAAGACATTCAAGATTTCCTCATCATTATTATCTGAATCATTCTCAGGCTTGGTGTTACTTAAGGTGGCAGCAAGGACTTTGCTTTTCCCAATGGTCTTAAGATAAGTTGGACATTCTTGCTTCATGTGTCCAAAACCTTAACATCTGAAGCACTTTGGTCTGGAGGGAATAGTGTACTAACCACCATCCTTAGCATCCTTCTTCCTTTTATCTTGGCTCTTGAACTGTGAAGAACTGGATTGCTTTCAGTCCTTGTCAAATCCTTTTGCATTGGAATTCTTCATGAACTTTTTAATTGCCTAGTGATGTAGGATTTCATTTTATAATCTTCATCATCCAAAGACTTATCACTGTCAGTGCTTTTGGCCTTTAGTACCATGCTCTTGCTTGATTTCCCAATCCTAGACAAACCCAATTCATAGGTCTGTAAATTGCCAACCAACTTTGTCAAAGAAATTTGGCCAATGTCCTTTGATTCCTTAATAGCGGTGATCTTGGCATGGCATCTCTCTGGAAGAGATCTGAGCACCTTTCTAACAATCTTCTGTTCGAGAATGGTTTCCCCAAGATTAAAGGCAGAGTTTACTATGTCCTTGGCATAGAACTCATAGAATGACTCATCCTCCTCCATCTTAATCTCTTCAAAGCTCATGGTAAGCCTCTAAAGCTTTAAATCCTTGATAGCCTTAGTTCCTTCAAAAGTTGTCTAGAGGATGGTCCATGCATCCATTGCAGCTTCAATAGAGGATATCTTTTTGAACTCATCATTGGTGACTACACTAAATAAAGCATTCAATGCCCTATTGTTGAAGTTTGCCACTTTGATCTTAGCATCATCCCAATCAGCCGGTGCTTCCTTTAGCTTGGTCTAGCTTATCTCCACAGCTTACCACACCTTCTCATCTAAAGATTGTAAGAAATCTCTCATGCGTACTTTCTGGTATGCATAGTTAGTGCCATCAAATAAAGGGGGTATAATTAAAGATTGTCCTCTAACCATGATAAACAAGGGGTCAATAAATCACACAGCAAAGATTAACCCTAATCAGAGTGTGTTCGCTCTGATACCACTTGATAGGCTAAAAATGTATTGACCAATTTATTAGCAAAGTGAATTAATTAAGTCAATTAAAATATAATATGCGTGGTAGCACAAACAAATCACCAAATAACTGAAAGTAGTGAAAATTATATTTGACACGGTGATTTGTTTACGAATGGGGAAAACCTCCGAGAAAAAATCCCACCAGGTGAATTTATGGTCACCATTCTTGAGAATTTACTATTATCAAAACAAGCGGTTACAAGTAAAGGGATCCCAATACCTTATACCAACCTACAGTTGAACTTTTACCCCAATACACAATTGGACTTATAATGTAGTGACAATCTCTCCTTTCAATGCATAGCTCCCAGTATGTGACTAATGAATCGATGCACGGATCCAAGTACATGACTTAGACACCAACTTGAGAAGGATGTTGGATGTAAAGTTCTTCAATTCATCCACATAGTGAAGATCAAGAAGCCCTTGGTTACAAAATCCGATGGCGTACAAACACAATAGCTTCTCCAAAAGAAAGATGAATTAGGGCAAATTGTCTCCGGTCACAATATGCATCAATAATAATATTTGTATCAAGTTGCATCAAGTGTGACAGCCCTTAAAATAATCCTTACATATGTCTAAGGCAGTGAGAAAAGAAAACATAAACACATAGCTTGGATATGCACTAAAAACAGATTTGGAAATCTGAATTTCGTAATTCTCGATAAATATGGATGTCGAGTTATCTGTCAAGCTTCGAATATTAAATCTCAATAGATACATCTATTTAGCTATCTATCAACCTTTAATGAACAACACTTCTTTACTTGATTCTTGGACAGATTTGCATAGCTTCGATACTTGGACTTGAACTCTTGTTCCTTGATGTATTAAACGCATCTTAGATCTACCCAATTACAAGTAAAGTGCATTTTTTCAAAGGAGTAGCCAATTCAATATGACATATGTTCTTAACATGTTTCACATATGTCCTAACAATAGTGAGTCTTGATCCTATAGATCCACTTACAACTAACCACAAATTTCTCAGGGAAAAGAGTCACCAAATTCCAAGTATAGTTTTTAGATAATGGATCAAGCTCCTCTTTCCTTGCAATCTATCGCAAAGGGTTAGTAAAGTCCTTACGATAGGTGTAAGGCTCGTGTAGTGTAGTAAGGAAAGCTGTGTAACAATGATAGTCAAGTAAATGTGCAGGAATGGATCTTCCTTGAGTTAACTGACGAGGTGGAATATCTTGTTCAAGATCTTCAAGCGGAGCAAGAGTAAGGGACCCAAGCTCAAAGTTGGGTAGCTTATCTTCAACTTGTTCATCATCTTCAAGCGGAGCAAGAGTAAGGGACCTAAGCTCAAAGTTGGGTAGCTTATCTTCAACTTGTTCATCTTCCACCTATTCATTCGAGAGTGATTTAGGAAACGCATCAAAAATATCTAGTGGTTGGACAAAGTAGTCCATAGTAGGATCAAGAACAACTATAGAAGGAATATGTGGCTCATCTAGAAAAAGTTTCAATACGAAAGACAACATTTCGGGAGGCACGAAGATGATGAGAGATAGGATCATAACATCGATACCCCTTTTGAGTTTCGCCATGGCCATGGAAACAGTAAAGCTTGGATCGAGACTCAAGTTTATTGTGCTCATGAGGTTGAAGAAGAACAAAATAGGTAGAGCTAAAGAAGTGTAAGTGGTGATAATCAAGAGGTGATCCAAAATGGTCTTCAAATGGAGTTTGATTTTGCACAACAGTGCTGGGAATGTGATTAACTAATATGAACAGCATGAAGCGTGGCTTTGCCCAAAAAAATGAGCAGGAACTTTGGTAAAGAGAAGAAAAGTACAAATAGTGTCAAGAATATGATAAAGTTTTTGTTTAGCTTTGCCATTTTGCTGAAAGGTACTTGGACAAGTTAGGTGATGAATAGTGTCATAAAAATGCAAAATATCTTGTAAAGCATGTTGAGTGTATTCAAGAGCATTGTCAGATCGCAAAATTTTGATGCGTTTGGAAAATTGAGTTTCAACCATTTTTACATAGTTTCAATATAGTTGTAACAATTCAAAACAATGTTTCATATGAAAAATTCAGCTATAGTAAGAATAGCAATCAACAAAGACAACAAACTATTGAGATCTGCCAATACTAGAGACAAAAGAAGGCCCCCAGACATTAAAATGAATGAGGTCAAAGATATCAATAGACATTGATTCACTAATATTAAAAGGCAATGCTGGTTGTTTTCCTAATTAACATAAAAAACAATCAAAATTTTCTTTCAACATTGAACATAACAATCCCCTAGAAGCCAAGTGTTGTACCCGAGAGGAAGATGTGTGACCGAGGTAGGCATTCCAAAGTGCAAAAGAAGGTATGGAAGAAACTACAACAAAAACAAGTAGAAGATGAAGGTTGTCCATAGGAAACATACATCCAACTCTGGGATCAGTCCTAAGCTCCTTTCCCGTCCTCAGATCCTTCAAAATACACCTAAAATAATCAAAGATAATTTGATAACCCAATTCAACTAATTGTCCCACAGAAAGTAAATTGTAAGAAAGGTTAGGAACATTAAAGATCCCATGAGCTGAGATGTTGGAGGTCAAGATTGAACCTATACTATGACCAAAAATCGTCAAATCATTTGCTGTACAAATATTAAGAGGGTGTGGGGCATGTTCAAGTTGAGAAAATAAGTACGAGTAAGGTGTCATGTGATTGCAAAAAGCAAAATCCATAAGCCAAGAGGAAGGAAACATACCAGATAAAACTAAGAGAGAAGAAGAAAAATATGCATTACCAACCATATGAATGGTATTAATGATGATATTTTGAAGGTCGACTATGGAAATGGTAATAGTAGATCCAAAAGACTTGGACTTCATGGAGATGGGAGCCATTAGTTGGATACTCTATGTGTTGGGAACAATAGTAGTGAAAATGGAAACAGTTGATTTGTTGCGATGAAAATACGTCTCAATATTATGACCAAAACATTTGCAGAAATTGCAAAATCGTTTACTAGATTGTCGGTAACGATTATTTCAATATGAAGAAGACATGTCCTTTTTCTTCATTTAGATGAAAAATATGCAAAAGTTAAATGCAAAAATGAAATCTATGCCAAAAAAAACTAGGTAAGGATCACTTGGACTGCAAAAAAGTCAACTCTGGAAAAAAGTCGACGGTCAACGCAAGTCAAAGACAACAAAAGTCAAATTCAACATGCGGCTAGTCAAAGATAACATAAGCAGCTGACCTATGGATGATACTCCAAATGATGTAAGTTAGGTTTGACATGATAGTGATGATGTCACAGATGATGTCAACAGAATTTGCCCAACGCATGTGGTGCTCTGAAAAACTCACCGAATCTTTGACTTGTGTGTGGTGGTATGTGGAGAGTCAATTGGTTATGATTCTAGAAGCATTGAGTAGATTGGTGACGATATACATGATTGTGTCTCTAGTGTCGTAATCGGAGCTTAAAAATTGATGGATCCAATAAAGGCAGCTGTCTTGGCAACGGAGAGAAATCTTTTGGCAGCGATGATTCAATTCAAAGTGCCTCTGATAGGGGTAGAGCAATTGGCAAAAGGACACAAATGGGTTTACTAATCGAAGAAAGTTGAGGTAGCGAAGAATGCTAAAGAAGAGAAGATTGCAAGACAATAAAAAGGTTAGAGCAGTGACTCTGATACCATGTTAGAAATACTAAATGAATGTATTGTTTTTCTCAGGTATAAAATATATAAGAGTGCTTTTATATAGAAGGCAGAGTTTTCAATACAAATATATGTGCTAAACAAGTAAATATGGTGGGCTTAAGGCCCATAACCTATACAGGTTAACATTATGCATACGAAAGCATTGCTTAGGGCTGTAAATAAACCAAGTCTATCATGAACAACTTGGGCTCGGTTTGATAAAATCTTTTTCATGCTTGTTTGTTTATAAATAAGTCGAGTTTGAGCCTTAGTTTTAGACTTATTTAATAAACAAGTCCAGGGCAAGTAAAAAAATTTGTTCATGAACAAGCTCGTAAGCTATTAGGCTTGATACAAAACAATTCAAGCATATCTTATATGTGTTAGCTAAATATACTCATTACACATATCTTAATAATGACATGGCCAACATGGGACCACTACTCATTACCTTAATTTTCCCTCTAAACTGACCAAGAACCACTTTAGACTATAATTAAATTTAAAAATTAATTAATTAATTAAGTTGGCCACATATGATCCTTCCCTATTAATGATCTAAAGCAAAGTTATGAAACATAATAGTATTTTCTTATTCATAATAATTACAAACAAGTATTTTTCTAGTTCTTCACCATTTAACGTGAATGAAAAAAATTGTATTTTGAACAATTGCTAAAACTATAAACAGGTAATGATAAATGAATGAATTTAATTATGTAAAATTTTAATTTGAATAATGGCTATTTTTAGGCTTGCCTCAAGCTAAAACACTATTCTTAGGCTTGTCACAAGCTCAAGCCAAGCTTGAGCTTTTGACTTTTCCTAACGAGTCAAACTTGAACATTCACTACTTAACAAAGCTTGATTCATTGATTGCCCTCTTTGCTTCTTGTTTTTTTTTTTTTTCTTTTCTTCCTTTTTTTTTTTTTTTTTTGTTGGGGTGTATTTAAATGTTTTTGTTGATAAGTAACGCATTCTAAATAAACAAATGGTTTCGCTCAATTCAATTGAAGAGATAGGAACTGTTTTGGTGGCTTGTGATACAGGGCCCACGCCATAAACAGGTTTAGAAAGTGGTAACCACATCGGCCACTGCCTTCATATTGGAAAATTTTATTTAGAAAGGAAAAGAATATATATTCCTAAGTTACTTGCTATTGTGATCCAATTAGGATATGTATTAGTTTTTGGATGGAGATTGATGAAGTCAAGTTTGTCAGTTGTTGTGATCATCTAGACAAAACCAAGTTTTCCTGTAAGAAACAAATAAGTGAATCGGATAGGTCACTGACGTGGCTCTAGCCAATGAACCTCCAATGGTAAAGTCAGGTGATTATAGAGAAAGATATATGTATTTGAAATAGCGTATGTATTTCTTTTACCTTTGCTCTAGGTCTGATATACTATATATATGCCTTTACCTTTCTGGTCGTTGGAGGTCTTTAATGGTGGCTTAATTGCCCGTTTAGGTAACGTCTCTAATGAAACAAGAGTTCGTCAGTTGAGAAGGAGTGAGTCTAGACGGAATCAAACCTGTGTCTCGTCTCGGGAGCAGCTCAGAAGATGGCAGAAAGATCTGTGAATGTGGTCTCCGGTGTGGTGCCTGCCAAAATACCTCCGATGCTTAAGTTAGTTTCTAGGATTTTTAGAATGATAAAGAATGGGTGTGTTATAGTGCATTTTTGTCTTATCTCTGGCTGGCGTTTTTGGAGGGTTTATATATCCCCCTTTTGCTTTCTAGCCATTGTAGTAGTTATTGTGGTGTTAATGCTGCTTTTAGTAACACTTTCCCCTGAATAGCAAGGTTTTAATTCGTCTCCAACGGGATGCACAGCTGTTCTTATCCAGCCTGGGGTATTATTGGCGATACTAAATGTTTCTGCCGCTTTCGTTTGCTCTTGCACATTTTATCCTTGTCTTCACGGGCTACATCGTCTTGAATGTGTTTTCTTGTCAGTGATCCTTTTATCGTCGGTATTAATTTCGTCAGCCACGTTAGTTGCCCCCTGATTCCTTGGTTGTCATGACATGTCACAACGATCATGGAAGATGAAAAGTTGGTTAGCGACTCTTGGAGTTTCGTGCCGCATTAAATGCGTGATGATGGCGACGTACTGATCGTGGCCACATGGCGTGTTTCAGTTGGTGTAATTAATGCCCCATCATTTAGCTCTTCGTTTTTCCCGCTGCTTCTCTTCAGTTTCTGTGTTATTTAGGCTTTTAACCTCTCTCTCTTTGTTTTCTGCTATTTTTTTTTTTTAAAGTACTTTTGTTGTTCTGGGTTTCTTCCTTTCCCTTTGCAAACACTTCTTTTTGGCGACCTTCTCCTTTCGAACCAGCGCGTTGCGTGGTGGTGTGGTGGTGCTTCTGCTTTCTAAGGTATTTACTTTCTCAAACTTTGGCTCTGTTTCCTTTTTCTTCTATTAGCAATTTCTCTGATTCTTCGTTTCCTTCTTCTTCTTTTCTTTCTTTTTTTTTTTTTTTTTTTTTTTTTTTTTTTTTGTGTTTGGGGTTTTAGCTTGTGTTTGTTCTGCTTGCTTTGTTTCTCAATTTTGATGGTTAGTGGCTCTGAGGTTAGGATAGCTTGTCCTTCAATTTCTCTCTTGTTTGCACGTTTGGGGGGATTTTTAAGTAACTCTCCGCGTCTAGGGGGTTTTGTTTGTGAGGGTAGTTGTCTGGAGGTAGTGTTGGTTGACTTGCTACTTTTGCTCCGTCAGTCTATAAACGGGTTTAGGAGTAGGGAAAGAGTGCAAGGAGTTATGTCTGATTTTAGATCCAGTGAATTAGAGATTGGACTCTCGTCTAGCGATGACCCAGTGGGGGGAGATACCGCCGTCTCGATCCTTCGCGAAGTTAGGGCTTTTTACGCCCTTTAGGAAGAGTGTAGTTTAGACACCGAAACATTAGGGCGGTTTAGGGACAGGTTCCAGTTTCCGGAGACGGTGAGGGTTCGTTTGCTTGGTAAGGAGGATCGGGCATGTAGCTTCTTCCCAGGGGAGGTGTGCTTCTATGAGGAGGCCTTCCTCTGTGGATTGCGATTCCCCGTCCATCCCTTCCTAATGGAGCTATTGAACCATTTTGGCATCGTTCCGGGGCAACTTATGCCCAACTCATGGAGAATCGTGATTAGTTGTATGGGGATTTGGATGGCGACGGTGGACGGAGATATGCTTAAGCTCGACGAGCTTCTTTACTTATATCGATTAAAAGCATCGAAGGAGAATGGGTATTACGAGTTGGTACCATGGGAAAGAAAAAATAGGGTCGTCAAGGGGTTACCGTCATCTTTCAGGTATTGGAAGTCAAGATTTTTCTTTGTGTCAGGGGATGAGTTTGAGACTGCCTCCAGCGAGATTTGGGGTGACCTCCCACGATTGCATCGTCGGTGGGGGACCCCGGTGTTAGGTGCGGCAATATCTTTTCTCGTCGCTTCAATTTCCTTGTGATGTGTTTATCGTGGGTAACCTTTTTAGTTTTTCTTTCCGTGCAGCTCAGAAGCGGCCGAGGCTTAAGAGCAGGTACGCGAGTAGGGTACGAGCAGCCGTAGAGTACGCGCGGAAGATTGAAGATTGGGACGACCTGGTGGATTCCAGGACTTTATCCTTTTATTGTCTTGGACCCGAACCTTCGTCCTTTGTTCTCAGGAGTATAGAGATTGAAGAAAAGAAGAGTAAGTGTTATACTCGTCTGTGATGATTTATCTTTATCTTTTCTTTCTTAGCTAATAACTCCTCTTTTTCTCGTGCAGAGATGACGACGAAATTCAACAAAGACATGTATGCCAAAATGAGACTGAAAAAGGGTGACCCGCTATCAAACTTGGGGAGAAAGTCAGTGCGGGTCACTGATAGGGCCGCTTCTGGTTCTCCGGCGATCCAGTCTACGCTAGTTGCTTCCGGTGCTGGAGTGACGAGGACAACTTCCCCTTTAACCTCGATCGAGGAGCTCTCCACGCCGGTTGCTAAAAGACAACGTCTCTCGGGGAAGGAGAAAGAGGTGGAGAGGGTCGTTTCTCATTCATCAACCATCTGGGATGACGAAGGCTTGGCTGTGGAAAGAGCCCATGGTGCTGTGGCCGCCGAGGACTTGAAGGCACTTTCTGGGGTGTCTTTTAATCGGGTTGCAAGTCGTCACGTCCAAAAGCTTGTCCAGGTGAGATTTTAGTTATGAACCTTTCTTCTTCCTTTTGTCGTCTATTTTTGTCTTTTTATATCCTCATTTTCCCCTTCTCTCCTTTTTTTTTTTTCTTTTTTTTTTTTTTTAGGTGTTGGGGGAGAGCCTTCACATTACGTCGGAGTATCTGACCCAAGAGGCCAAGGTGGCTTCCTTTTTGTTGAGGGCGGAGGCGCTGGAGGCAGAAAGTTCCACCTTGAAGAAAGACTTGATTGAATCCATGAGCGAAGCCACTGGTTTGAAGGAAAAGGTGAAAAGGTTGGACGAAGAGCTTAGGGCTGAGCGTTAGCTAACTTTCGAGAAGGACGAACAACTCCTGGCATCCCGGGAGTCATTGAAGACCACTGCTGCTTGATCCGTGGAGGCCTTTCAGGCTACGGATGAGTTCAACACAGTTTTGTTCAACTAGTACTTCAAGGGCTTCGAGCTGCTCAGGAGGTACCTCGTCAAACACCCTTCCAGAGTTGACCTGGACAGTTTGGACTTGGAGGAAGTTGACCAAGAGATGGCGGCTGACGAGGCTGCCCAATCATCCGCTGGCCAGCCTGACACCCCAGAAAATACTGATGACGCCCCTGATGATTCCGTCGCCGTAGTTTGACCCTGAAAGAGAAATTGACTTCCGTTTTTTCTTCTTCTTTTTTTTTTTTTTTTTTTTTTTTTTTAGCCCAAATTTCGAAAGAACTCTTTGTTTCGTGAACATTGGTTTGGCCCAGGGTTTATGGGTCTTTAGCTGTAAAAACACTGGAATTTGCCCTTTGTTTTTGGGCTTTTAATTTAGATAAAAACTGCTTACTTGACGTGGCTTTTACTTCAAAGTTTTTGTGATTCAATATGTCTTTCTAGTAGCTTACGTTTGTTCAGGCAGAAATCTGTTACTTAGTAATCTTTGAGATTCCATGCCTCCTTTTGCTCGTCAGTAACTTACTTCCGTCCAAGCGGAATTTTGTTACTTAATGATTGTTGAGATTCAATGTCTCTTTTGATTTGTCAGTAACTTACATCTGTCGGAGCAGAATCTTGTTACTTAGTAATTTTTTGAGATTCAATGTCTCTTTTGATTCGTCAGTAACTTACATCCGTCAAAACGGAATCTTGTTACTTAGAAATTTTTTGGCTGAGAAGACCTGTGGACACAGAAGCATTAGTAATTTAAAGAATCTCTTTATTAATCCTGAACGTATTTATTGGTTACATTCATTGGTGGTACTTCTTCAAATGCTCAATTTTCCAAGGCCGTGGAAGTTTCTGCCCGTCCATGGCTTCCAGATGATAACTCCCTTGTCTGGAGTAGTGTGCAACTTGGTAGGGCCCTTCCTAATTAGGACCCAACTTTCCTTGTGCTGAATCTCTTGTGGCTGTGCTGACCTTGCATAAGACGAGGTCACCTATATCAAATCGTCTAAGCTTCACCCTCCTGTTATAGTATTCTTCCATCTTCTGCCGGTACTTGGTCATTCTGTTGGAAGCTTGGTCCCTTACTTCGTCAAGGCAGTCAAGGTTGACCTTGAGTTAATCGTCGTTATCTCCTTCGTGGAATGCCTCGCGTCTAGAACTGGTGATTCCCACCTCGACCGGGATCACGGCTTCAGTGCCATACGTGAGCCTAAAAGGTGTTTCCCCCGTCGGGGTTCTTGCAGTGGTTTTGTAGGCCCACAACACATTGGGTAGTTCATCTGGCCACGCTCCCTTCGCATCGTCTAGCTTGGTTTTTATGATCATCAACAACATTCGGTTTGTCACCTCTGTCTGGCCGTTGGCTTGCGGGTGCCCTAGGGATGAGAACTTGTTCTTGATTCCCAATCTTGAGCAGAAGTCTTTGAAGCCTTGGCTGTCGAACTGTCGACCATTATCTGATATGATCGTCATTGGTATCCCAAACCTGCAAATTATATTCTTCCAGACGAAACTCTGGATCTGCGCCTCGGTGATGGTCGCTACCGCCTCTACTTCCACCCATTTTGTAAAGTAATCAATTGCAACCAACAAAACTCTTACCTGTCCTTTACCTAGGGGTAATGGGCCGACAATGTCAATTCCCCATTGGGCGAACGGCCAAGGGGAGGATATAGTCATCAGTCCATCTGCTGGAAGTCGTTGGACGTTCCCAAACCTCTGACATTTGTCGCATTTCTTAACGAGCTCAACTGCGTCCACCTGCATAGTTGGCCAGAAATACCCTGTTCGAATTATTTTGCTTACCAGGGATCTGGGATCGGCATGGTCCCCACAAACTCCTTCGTGGACCTCCCTTAGGATATACTTGGCTTCTTCTTCATCAACACACTTTAGGTAGGGCATAGAGAAGCCCCTCTTATACAAGGTGTTGTTTAGGATCGTGAACCTGGATGCCCTTTACCTGACCTTCTTGGCTTCGTCAGCGTCTTGGGGGAGGTGTCCGTCCTACAAAAAAGACATAATAGGAGTGATCCAGCTGTTTGTACCTTGGATCTGATATGTGGATACTTCTTCGATATTGGGATGTTTCTAGACTTCAATTGCCAGATCGCTCCCTAATGGCCTCTCGTCTGACGATGACATCTTTGATATTCCGTCCGCTATAGTGTTCTGGCCCCAAGGGATCTGTTCGACCTTGACTGTATCGAACTCCTGAATAAGATTCTTCGTCAGTCTAAGGTATCTTTGCATTCTGTCTTCTTTCGCCTCATACTCTCCCTTTATCTGCTCGGTCACCAGCTTTGAGTCACTTTGGACCAACAAGTTCTTGGCTCCAAGGGCCTTTCTAAGCCTTAGTCCCGTCAGTATTCCTTCGTATTCAACCTCGTTGTTGGTAGCTGAGAACTGCAACTAGACCCCATATTTGAGCATTTCTCCGTCAGGGGTGGTTATGACGACCCCTAGTCCGCCCCTTTTGTGGGCTGACAAACCGTCAGTCTGTATCGTCCACATATCGTCGTCTATGGTTTTGTAATCTTCGCTTGCATAGGTGAATTCGGCTACGAAGTCTGCCAGGACTTGTGCCTTAATGGCTGTCCTAGGATGGTACTCGATATCAAATTGGCTAAGCTCGATTGCCCACTGGACCATCCTTCCGGCTGCTTCAGGTTTGTTCATGGACTTTTTGATGGGTTGGTCAGTCATGACCAGGATTGGATTCGCCTGGAAGTACTGTCTCAGTTTGCGTGAGGCCATTATTAGTGCGAACACAATCTTTTCGATCATCGGGTACTTAAACTCAGCTTCTTGGAAAGCCTGGCTGACGTAATAAACTGGAAGCTGTTTTTTGCCTTCTTCGCAAATTAGGGCCGAGCTCACAGTGGTGATTGATACCGCCAAGTATAACTGTAAAGTTTCCCCTTCTTTGGCCGGGCTTAGAAGGGGTGGATTACTCAGGTAATGTTTAAGCTCTTGGAAGGCTTCCTCACACTCATCAGTCCATTCGAAGGCCTTTTTCAAGGTCTTGAAGAAGGGTTGGCACTTGTCCGTTTCTCTGGAGACGAACCTGTTCAGTGCCGCGATTCTTCCTGTCAGCTTTTGGACTTCTTTAACCGTTCTTGGCGACTCCATATTGATTATGGCTCGCACCTTCTCTGGGTTGGCTTCTATCCCTCTATGGAACACCATGAATCCCAAGAATTTCCCCGAAACTACACCAAAAATGCATTTGCTCGGGTTCAGCTTCATCTTGTATTGTCTGAGGGTAGCAAATGTCTCCTTCAAATCTTCAAGGTGAGAAAGATCTTCCTTACTCTTGACGAGCATGTCGTCCACATACACTTCCATATTCCTGCTGATCTAGCTTTTGAACATCTTGTTCACTAATCTCTGATAGGTGGCTCCTGCGTTCTTCAATCCGAAGGGCATCACCTTGTAGCAGTAAAGTCCTCTGCTTGTGACGAAGGTAGTTTTCTCTTGATCTTCTTCAGCCATCTTTATCTGGTTGTATCTGGAAAAGGCGTCCATGAACGTCAGTAGTTTGTTTCCAGCCGTTGAGTCCACCAGCTGATCTATCCTTGGTAGAGGGAAGCTATCCTTCAGGCATGCCTTGTTCAAATCCGTGAAGTCCACGCACATTCTCCATGTCCCGTTAGCTTTCTTCACTAGAACGACGTTGGCAAGCCATTCCGGGTAGTGTACTTCTTGAATGAAACTTGCTGCCAAAAGCTTATTAACCTCGTCCGTCACTGCCTGGTCTCGTTCTAGGGCGAAGGTTCTGCGTCTCTGGTGGACGGGTTTCTTCTCTAGGTTCACCCTTAACTCATGCTGGATAACTTCGGGGGATATACCAGGCATGTCCTCGTGACTCCATGCAAAGACATCCAAGTTCTCTCTGAGTAATCTGATGAGCTTGGCTTTCATCTCTGGACTCAGCATCCTTCCTATCTTCGTCGTTTTGGTCACTTCTCCAACAGCTAACTCAACCGTTTCCAGCGCTTCCTCCTCTTCTTCTTTCTCCTCCTTCTCTTCTTCTTTCTCCTCTATCGTCCAAGTATGGTTCTCTCGTGCAGCTAGTACGGCCTGGTAGCACTCCCGAGCTAAAACTTGATCTCCTTTTACTTCGCCGACTCCCTTGTCTGTTGGGAACTTCACTTTCAAACAATAAGTAGACGTCGCCGCCCTCCATTTATTGAGTGTTGGTCTTCCAATGATTGCATTGTAGGATGAAGGACAATCTACCACCAAGAAATCCAGCTGACGGGTTAACTGCCTCGGGTAGGTCCCGATCGTAACCGTCAGTGTCACCATGCCCTTGGGATATACCCGATCTCCGCTGAAGCTAACAAGTGGGGAGTCAAAAGGGCGCAGCCTTTTTGGATCTAGTTTCAATTGCTGGAACGCAGGGAGGTAGATGATGTCGGTTGAGCTGCCATTGTCCACGAGGATCCTCCTGGTGTTGAATCCTTCTAGAGTTAACATTATAGCTAAGGGATCATTGTGTGGTTGTTTCACCCCTCTAGCGTCAGCTTCACCGAAGGACATATCCTGGTTCGTCCTTCTCTACTTGACCGGAGGTATCAAGTGGACGCTATTTACTTGCCTTTGGCATGCCTTCCTGAGGGACCTAAAAGACCCTCCGGCGAAGGGTCCTCCTACAATTGTTGCTATCTCCCCAATCACATTCTGCGCTAGTTGAGCCTGACGATCGTCTCTTCTTGATGACGATTCTTGCTAGTTCTTGTTTCCGTCCCTTGGTCTGTTGTATTCCCCCTTCTTTACATACTTCTGCAGTTTCGCTTTTCGTATCAGCTCCTCAATTTGCTCCTTGAGATCCCGGCAATCCTCCGTATAGTGACCGTGATCCTTATGGAATTGGCAGTACTTGCTCTTCTCACGAACGTTGGGCGACGAATGCAGGGGCCATGGCCATTTCAAGTGGTGCTTGTCCTTAATCTGCGATAGGATCTTGTCAACGAGCATAATTAAGGGGGTAAATCTTACTGTCCGGGGACTTTTATCATCTTTTCTTCTGCTACCGTTACTTGCTTGACGATCATGCCGGTCTCTCTTCTGTCCTCTTCATTCATTGTCCCTTATTCCGAATCCTCCTGGTCTCACTGCGTCCCCTATGGCTACGAGTGCATCTTCGACATTCATGTATTTTTGCGCTTTGAAGAGCATTTCTGCCATCGTCTTTAGGGGGTTCTTGGCAAGTGATGCTATGAGGTCTCGAGATCTTAATCCCACCTTGAAAGCCGTTAGCTGCACTTTATCGTCAGCTTCGTCCACTTCCAAAGTTTCTCGCGTGAAACGTTTTACATACGACCTCAAGGTCTCCTTCTCCCCCTGTCTCACAGTAAGTAAATAGTCTGCAGGCCTCTTCGGACGCTGTCCCCCTATAAAGTGCCTCAAGAAGGCACCGCTCAGCTATTTGAAGTTATCTATTGACGACATTGGTAGCTTAGCAAACCATTCCCTAGCCGCTCCCTTGAGAGTGGTGGGGAAGGAGCGACACAGTATCTCGTCAGGGGGTTGCTGGAGACCTAGCGTTGTTTTGAATGTGTTAAGGTGATCTTGAGGGTCCATCAACCCGTCGAATTGTTCGAGCTGGGGCAGACGAAATTTGGGCGGTACTGGGTGCTCGAGGACCGCGGTAGTGAAGGGTGAATCGGTAGCCCTAATCATCCTATCCACGCTCCTCTCCGTTTTTTCTTTGATGGCTTTTCGTAGCTCGTCCATCTCCTTCCTCATTTCTTTTATAACGTCCGAATTTTGCTCATCAGGAGTGAGTGGATTGGTTCTCTTCCTGCTGTATCTGCTGAAGTTGTATCTTCATTTCCTAATTCTGCCTAGTGAGCTCTTCGATGGTAGTCGCCAGGGCCTGGATTTGCTGGGTCAAGGAAGTAGGGTCTTGAGTGGATTCCATCTGACTGTAGAAATTTGCGGGAATCACCTACTCAAATACAAATATGAAAATGTCGATTCCCACAGACGGCGCCAAACTGATGAAGCAAGAGTTCGTCAGTTGAGAAGGAGTGAGTCTAGACGGAATCAAACCTGTGTCTCGTCTCGGGAGCAGCTCAGAAGATGGCAGAAAGATCTGTGAATGTGGTCACCGATGTGGTGCCTGCCAAAACACCTCCGATGCTTAAGTTAGTTTCTAGGATTTTTAGAATGATAAAGAATGAGTGTGTTATAGTGCGACAAAAAGTGCGTTTTTGTCTTACCTCTGGCTGGCATTTTTGGAGGGTTTATATATCCCTCTTTTGCTTTCTAGCCGTTGTAGTAGTTATTGTGGTGTTAATGCTGCTTTTAGTAACGCTTTCCCCTGAATAGCAAGGTTTTAATTCGTCTCCAACGGGATGCACAGCTGTTCTTATCCAGCCTGGGGTATTATTGGCGATACTAAATGTTCCTGCCGCTTTCGTTTGCTCTTGCACATTTTATCCTCGTCTTCACGGGCTACATCGTCTTGAATGTGTTTTCTCGTCAGTGATGCTTTTATCGTCGGTATTAATTTCGTCAGCCACGTCAGTCTCTAGTGATTAATGTAGTGGTGTGGAGATTTCTGAGCTATTATGATTCGTTTGGACGAATTTGGGTTCCTGTACCATTTAAAGAATCGAAATAATTTGTATTATGAGCTTGTACCTTGGAATAAGAAAGCCAAGCTCATTTTCAAGCTCCCTTCGTCATTCTCTTACCGGAAATCCAAATACTTTTTCATGTCTGATGACAATTGGGAAACTCTTTCAGACGACTTTTGGGGTGATGTTCCTAGATTACAGCGTAGGTGGGGCCCCAAAGCTTGGTGCATTGTCTTTTACGAGCCCTTGTTTATGAAAAATTACTTTTTATATCATCTAATCCTGACTCTAACTCTCTTCTCCTCTTTTTTGTAGCTAAAGTTCGTCCAAAGTTTTAAAGCAGGTGCAAAGGGCATGTTAAGGATGCTTCTGACTACGCGAAGACTATTGAGGACTTTAACGAATTGATCAATCCCTGGACCTTGGCTCATCATTTCTTACGCCCTGAACCTTCCCCTTTCATCCTTCGAACTATAGCCAAAGAAGAGAAGAGTAAGTTTCTTACGTTGACATATTTATATTTGTGTTGGCTTGTCTTGACTTTTCCTTCATGACATCTGTTTCCGTGATGACGACCAAATTCAACGAAGAGATTTATGCTAGGTTGAGGGCTACGAAGAACGAGTTGCTATCCAGCATAGGCCAAAAGAGGCCCAGGGTGACGAAAGAGATCGTCGAGACCACTACATCCACTCTAATTTGCTTCTGAGCCCAAGGTAGCTTCTCCTGCTATTTCCATCAAGGAGATCACTCCTCATCCAAAGAGGACACATGGCAGTAATAAGGGAAAGAGCAAAGCTGACTCTAGTGTCTACGACAATGCAATGACTACATTGGGAAGAGCTCATAAAATCATTACCCTAGAGGAGTTGAAGAGTTTGTTTGTTGTTCCTTCTCATGAGTTGGTGAATTGTCATATTCACAAACTCATCCTGGTATTCTTAAGTCCAAATTCGTTTATGTTGGAGTCTACTTTATGTTTCTTTTTCTTTTTTTTTTTTTTTTTTTTTTTTTTTTTTTGAGGTGCAAGTGATTCTTACTTTGTTTCTGTTTTACTAGGTTTTGGGAGAAACGATCCATATCACCACCGAGTATTTGACTAATGAAGAAAAGGTTATCCTGGCTAGTTGCAAAGTGGATGTTCTGGAGGTTGAAAGCTCTAAGCCATGGAAAGAGTTGATAACAACTATGGATAGTGGACACCAGTTGAAGGAGCAGGTCAAAGTCTTGATTGGTGACCTTAGGGCAGAGAAGTTACTGACGAAGCCGACGGATGAGCACTTCAGTCAACCAACCGTGCGGTTACTCTGGCTAGGGATAATGTCGTGCACGCCTTTCAGCTTACTAACGAGTACGACAACATATGGCTTAGTTGGTACTTCAAGTGTTTCGAGTTGCTGAAGAGGTACCTGACGAAGAACAACCCCAGAGTGGACTTGGAAGGCTTGGACTTTGAAACCGTGGACAAGGAGAAGGAAGCCGAGGAGGCCAATGCTGTTGAAGGGGCTGCTCCTGAGGCTGCTGGTGACGAAGGAGCTATTACCGGAGGAGATGACCTTGTCGCTTAAATTTTACACATATGCTTCTTTTCTTTTCTTTTTGGTGGCCTATCTATTTTGGCCCTTATATTTTCCTTTGAATACTATTTTTCGTATATTTGGAAAATTACTTTGAACAATATCATGGCTTGCTTTGCTACCTAGCTTGTGTGTAGAAATTTTATTTTACTTTTTGCTTGGCTTGCCTGCGTGGATGATACTTTGGGATTGCTTACTTGGTTCATGTGGGCCATATTTGGTTGTTGCTCAATATGAGCTTTTTCCTTTTCTTAGGATAACCTGTCTTCATCATGAATTGACACTGTGCTAAACAGTTTTATTCGTCAAATATTTGGTGCTTACTTCAATCAATGCACATCTAATAAGGATTTTCGTCGACGATCTTGCTATGCAATTCGTATTTGTTTGAGGGTTTTTATCCTTCATTTGACTCGTGTCATTGGCCAGGTTGTGTGATTTATCCGTTTAAGGACCTTTACCACTGGCTTCGTCATGTGGTTTACATCCGTTGGGGACTTATATCACTAGCCTCATCATGTGATTTATACCGTTGGGGGATTGATATCACTGGTCTCGTATTGTGATTTATATCTATTTAAGGATTTTTATCAATGGCCTCATCATGTGATTTATATCTATTGGCGAATTTATATCACTTGCCGAGTCATGTGATTTATATTCATTGGCTGATTAATATCACTAGCCTCATCTTGTGATTTATATCTGTTTAAGGATTTACATCACGAGCCTCATCATGTGGTTTATATTCATTGGAGGATTTTTATCACAAACCTACGGGTTTGTCATTCATTACTACTTTATGCAGATTGTGATTGAATAATTCCTTTATTGAACTGCTTTAAAGCAAAAAAAAAAAAAAAAAAATTGTTAATGATTACAAAAACTTGATCCCTACTAATTATACTTCTTGAGGTGTTCAACGTTCCATAGACGAGGCAGTATGTTGCCATCCATGGATTCCAAATGGTAGTTTCCTTGTCTTGAGTAGTGGGTGATTTTGTAAGGGCCTTCCCTGGTTGGCCCTAACTTTCCATGCTTTGGATTCTTTGTCATCGGTGTGACCTTCCGTAAGACAAGGTCTCCTTTGTTGAATCTCCTAAGCTTCGCTCTCTGGTCGAAGTACCCGACGATCTTCTATTGATGTCTTGACATTCTCTGGGATGCTTCATCTCTCACTTCGTCCAGGTAGTCTAGCTCAACTGGTCGTCATTAACATATTCGTTGAAAAACTCTTTTCTTATGCTAGTGATTCCTACCTCAACAGGGATTACTGCTTCAGTGCTGTAGGTAAGGTTGAATAGTGTCTCTCTTGTTGGGTTCTAGCTGTGGTTCGGCAAGCCCGCAGGACGCTTGGTAGTTCCTCAGGCCATGTATCCTTTGCCCCTTCCAGCCGAATTTTATGGATTTGAGCAATGTTCGATTGGTTACATTCGTTTGTCCATTGGCTTGGGGGTGTCCAAGTGGCAAGAACTAGTTTTTGATTCCAAGGCCTAAGTAAAATGATCTGAAACCTTGGCAATTGAACTAACAGCCATTGTTTGAGATGATTGTCCTTGGTATGCTAAACCTACAAATTATATTCTTCCACACAAAGTTTTGTATTCTTGCTTCTGTAGTGGTTACTAGAGCTTTTGGTTCTATCCATTTTGTGAAATAATCAATTGCTACAAGTAAGAATTTCACCTGTTTTTTATCTTGGGGAAGGGGGCCTACTTTGTCAATCCCCCATTGTGCAAATGGTCATGGCAAAGTTATGGTCGTCATCTTCTCCCCTAGTATCCATTAGAAGTTTTTGTATCTCTGGCATTTGTCGGATTTTTTGATAAAGTCCTTTGCTTCTTTCTGCACCATGGGCCAAAAATAACCTGTTCTGGTGATCTTTGATACTAGAGACCATGCCCCTGAGTGATCTCCACACACACCTTCGTGAACCTCATTTAGGATATACTTTGCTTCGTCATGCTTATAAAGTACGTCATTCAAAAGGGTGAATCTAGTAGCTCGCTTCTTGATCTTTCTCGCCTCAATTAGATCCAATAGCAAATGCTCATCCTTGAGATAAGACATGATAGGGGTCATCTAGCTTGTGTTACCCTGTATCAAAAATGTGTGTAACTCTTCGATGCTAGGGAACTTCTGTATTTCTAGCATCAGTCCCAAGGGTTTTACTTAGTCTTTTGATGACGCATGTCGTGCCACTTCGTTCGCCTCTGAGTTCAAACCTCGTGGGACTTGCTTGAATTCTACCTACTCTGACTCCCCAACCAGTTGGTTGTTAGCTTTAGGTATTTTTGCATTCTCTTTTCCTTCACTTCGTATTCTCCTTTACTTTGCCCTATTATTAACTTGGAGTGACTCTTCAAGAGCACATTTTTTGCTCCCATGGATTTTGCTAGCTTAAGCCCCATCAATATGGCCTTATACTCTGATTCATTGTTAGTGGTAGGGAACTGGAGCTGGACGCCATATCTCAAAGTGTCTCCTTTTGGTGAAGTGATGGCGACTCCAACTCCACCCATTTTCTTCTTTAACGACTTATCTTTCTATATCATCCATAACTCCGACACATTTGTCGCGTTCTTTTCTGGCAAGGTAAATTTAGCAATAAAGTCAGCTAATACCTAGGCTTTTATTGTTGTTCGAGGCCTATTCTCAATGTCAAACTGGCTTAGCTCAATTTCCACTGCACCATCTGGCCTGCTGCTTTTGGTTTGTTTATCTCCTTCTTGATTGGTTGATCCATCATGAAAAGGATTTGGTTTGCCTAAAAATAAGGACATAATTTTTGAGAAGTGACGATCAGGGCGAAGGTGATTGATAGGCCAAAAATGTATTGACCCCTTGTAATGGATTAATTAGTCAATTTTAATTAATTAATAAATTTAACATGCAAACGCGTGGTAACAAAAACAAATCACCAATAAACTAAAGTGCAGCGGAAAATAAATTGATACGGTGATTTGTTTACGAATGGGGAAAATCTCTAAAGCAAAAACCCCACCGGGTGATTTTAAGGTCACCACTCCTGAGAATCCACTATTATCAAAACAACTGGTTACAAATAAAGGAATCTTAGTACCTTCTACCAACCTATAGTTGAACCCTTACCCCAATACCCAATTGGACTTGTTCTGTAGTGACAATCTCTCCTTTTAATGCACGGCTCCTAGTACATGACTAACCAATTGCGCAGATCCCAGTACGCGACTTCAATCACCAACTTGAGAAAGATGTTGGTTGCAAAGTTCTTCAATTCATCCTTACAATAAAGAACAAGAAGATGTTTGGTTACAAAATCCTATGGTACATAAACATATTAGCTTCTTCACAAAAAAGATGAACTAGGGCAAACTTTATTTCCGGTCACAAATAGCTTTTGCAACTGGCACTCTCTACTGTGTGTAACCAGATACGGCCCTTAAAATAATCCTTTTATGTGCCTAGGGTTGTGAGAAAAGAAGGACCAAAAACATATTCACGGATTGGAATCAAAACAGATCTGAAATTCTGTTTTTCTTAAACTTCGACAAATAGAGGTGTCGAGAAGCTGTCAAGCCACAGGGCTAGAACAGCTTCTTAAGCTCAATAGATGCTAGTTATCGAGCTAACTGTCGAGCTTTAATGACAAGCACTTCTTCAGCTTGAATCTTGGACAGACTTGCATGGCTTTAATACTTGATCTAGAAACCTTGTTCCTTGAAGTATTAAAAACATCCTAGATCTACCCAAATACAAGCAAAGTGCGTTTTGTCAAAGGATTAGCCAATTACATAAAAGAATGACATATGTTCTTAACAAGTGAACCACATATGTCCTAATAGTGATCTTCTCAATACATGGGCATTTTGCCTCTACCCCTAGAAGGCATGGCTAATATAGTATACTGGGCACTGGATTCTTGATTCTTCTTGGATCAATGTTGCATTCACCATGGTAGCAGAAACTACAAGATATAGGAATAAGTCTTTGCCTTCTTTGGACGAACTTAAAAGTGGTGGGTTACTCAGTGTTAGGACATATATGATTCATGTTAAGAACATATGTCAACATTTTATATATTAGCTAATCCTTTGACAAAACGCACTTTACTTGTAATTGGGTAGATCTAGGATGTATTTAATGCTTTAAGAAACAAGGTTTCAAGTTCAAGTGTTATAACCATACAAATCTATCCAAGAATCAAGTGAAGAAGTGTTGTTTATTAAAGCTCGACAGTTAGTATCTATCGTGGTTTAAAGGAGCTGTTTCAACCCGAGGCTCGACAGTTGCTCGATAGATAGAGAATCTTTCAAGATTTATGAAGTTCAGTTTTTCAGAGCAGATTTTCATCCAATCCATGAATGTATGTTTGGGCTTTTTTTTCTAATAACCCTAAACATATATAAGGATTATTTTAAGGGCCGTCACAGGTTGCACAAGAGCACAATTCCACAAGTATGAAGAAAAGTGTGACCGGAAACCTAGTTGCCCTAGTTCATCTTGAAGAAGCTATTGTGTTTGTACATCGTAGGGTTTTGTGACCAAGCAACTTTATGATCTTCATCGTGTGATGAATAAAAGAACTTTGCAATCAACATTCTTCTCAAGTTGGTAAACAAGTCGCATACTAGGATCCACGCATCTATTGGTTAGTCACGTACTGGGAGCCATGTAATACAAGGAGAGATTGTCACTACAGAACAAGTTCAATTGGATACTGGGGTAAGGGTTCAACTGTAGGTTCATATAAGGTACTGGGATTCCTTTGCTTGTAATCGCTTGTTTTGATAATAGTAAATTCTCGAAAGTGATGATCTTAAAATCACCTGGTGGGGTTTTTGCCTTGAAGGTTTTCCCCATTCGTAAACAAATTACCATGTCAATTTATTTTTCGCTGCATAATCATTTAGTTGGTGATATTTTTGTGCTACCACATACATTGCATGTTAATTTAATTAATTAATTAAACTTTACTAATTAATCAATTAATCCATCACAAGGGGTCAATACGTTTCTGGCTTATCACTCAGGCAGCGTTTTAGCTCTTGGAAAATAGTCTCACAATCGTCGTTCCATGCAAAGGCCATTTAAGGGTCTTGAAGAAAGGCAAGCATTTGTCCATTGCTTTAGAGACAAAACAGTTTAGGGCTGCCACTCTTCCTATTAGTTTATGTACCTTCTTAACAGTATTAGGTGATGACATCTCCATAAAGCTGAGGAAATTCCTAGAGGAGACCCCAAACACACAATTTGCCGAGTTTAACCTCATTTTATATTGTCTTAGTATTTCAAAAGTTTCTTTAACGTCTTCTAGGTGGCTCTTCACCTCTTTACTATTAACAAGCATATCATCCACATAAACCTCCATGTTTTTCTTGATCTACTTGCTGAACGTTTGGTTCACTAACCTCTAATAAGTCACTCCTAAATTCTTCAGTTCAAATGGCATGACCTTATAACAATAGAGCCCTAGACAAGTGAAAAATTCCTTTTTCTCCTGATCTTCTTTTGACATTTGGATTTGATTATATACTGATAATGCATCCATGAATGTTAGGATCTTATACCCTGTTGTCAAATCAACAAGCTATCTTTTTCCATTCGCCTTTTTTACCATGATGATGTTGGTTAGCCATTCCTAGGCCAAATAAACTTGGCAGCCAGGAGCTTGTCTACCTTGTCCATAATGGCTTTGTTTCATTCGGGTGCAAAGACTCTTCTTCTTTGTTAGACAGATTTCTTCTTAGGGTCCACGTTCAGCTGGTGTTGAATGACATCTTCAAATATGCCAGGCATGTCCTCATGGCTCTAGGAAAAGACATTTAAGTTTTTCTTTAGGACGTCCACCATTTCTCTTCCATTGAAGGATCAAGGTCTGCCCATGTCGAACTGTGAGTTGTGCCATTTTACCTCAAAACCAATTGGTAATAAGGAAGATACACTCAAATCTTTTATGGAATTCGACATCACACCACACAAGCCTAATTTTAAAGTGGTTGTAGGGAGTCAAATTATGGTCCCCCCAACAATCCCTCCCTCGTAATGACACTCATGTGACCCAAACCTAGAACCTTAGCTTTGATACCATTTGTCAGATAGTGAGCTATGCCATTCCACCTCAAAACCAATCGATAATGAGGAAGACACACTCAAATCTTTTATGGCATTCGACATCATACCATGCGGGCCTTTTTTTAGAGTGGTTGTAAGGAGTCAAATTGTGGTCCCCCTAACAGCCCCTACATTCGTTACCTTCGTTGGTTCTCCCTCTACTAGTTTGACTATTTCCAGCCCCTCTACTGCTTCTAGACTCCTTTCTTCAGTCATCCATGTATAATTTTCCTTCAATGCTAATATCGCTTGGTAACATTCATGAGCCAGAATCTGGTCCCCTTTGATCATTCCTACCCCATTTTCTGGAGGGAATTTTACCTTTAGGCAATACGTCGATGTCACTGCTTTCTAGCGGTTGAGTGTTGGTCGTCTAATGATGACGTTGTAGGATGAAGGACAGTCAACCATCAAAAAGTTGAGTTGCCTAGTTACCTGCTATGGTTAAGAGTCAGCTGTGACTGCCAAGGTCACTATTCCCTTCACGTACACCCTATCTCCATTGAAACTGACGAAGGGAGACTCAAATAGACGGAGCTCTTCTGATCTACTTTTAGCTGTTGAAAGGAAGAAAGGTAAATAATATCAGTAGAACTCCCATTGTCTACCAAGATTCTTCTAGTGCTGAACCCTTCTATCATAAGCATGATAACCAGTGGATTGTCACGTGGCTATTTCACCACTCTAACATCCTCCTCCGAGAAGACCATATCCATGGACCCTTTTTTCCCGTGTTTCGACAATGGCATCATATGGACACTGTTAACCTATCTTTGCTGTTAAATCGCTTCTAGCATCATATGGACCTTATCATCGATTTCATCCACTTCCAGCACCTCTCTATTAAACCACTTCACATATGAACTTAGTGACTCCCCTCCTCCTTGTTTAATTGTCAGTAAATGATCCACGGGCATCTTTTGGTGCTGCCCACCCACAAAGTGGCTCTCAAACAAGCTACTCAGTTGGTTGAAATTGTCTATGGAAGACTATGCCAGCATACTATCTCATCTAGAGCTTGGTTTAGGCTCAAGATCATCTTGAAGGTGGTTATGTGATCCAACAGGTCTTTCAACCTATCATATGACTCAAGCTGTGGAAGACGGAACTTTGGAGGTAAGGGGCACTCTAAGACCTTCAACGTGAATGATGAATCAGTCCTTTTCACCATTCCATCCAAGTTCTTTTTTGTTTTCTCCTTCATAGCATTTTTAAGCTCGTCAATCTCCATCCTCATGCTCCTTAGGAGGTCGTTGCTAGCCTCGTTAGACCACTCAATTCTTCTTAAGCTGTCTCTTCCCTGGCTACCCTCTGAGTCTTGTTTTTCATCTTCATTCCTATTGTTCTAGATCCTCCTCGGCAAACGGTTCTCTTCCTATTGTAATTTTTGTCTCATCTCTCGGTTCTACTTCATGAGTTCTTCCATACTAGCTGTGAGGGCTTGGATCTGCAAGGCCAAGGCGGCTAACTCTGGTTGTGCACTAGATTCCATCTAGATGTTAACAATGGTAGGGCAACATTTTCTGACCTTAAGGCTTGAAAGCCATTTCCCACAGATGGTGCCAAACTGATGAAGCTAAGTTCGTTAGTTGCTATGATCGTCTAGACAAAACCGAGTGTTCCTGTAAGAAATAAAGAAGTGAATTGGATAGGTCACCGGTGTGGTGCCAACCAATGAACCTTCAAAAGTAAAGTCAAATGATTAAAGAGAAAGAGATCTGTGTATTTGGAATATCGTATGTAATTCTTGTACCTTTGCTCTAGGTCTGATATGCTATATTTAAGCCTTTACATTTCTAGCTGTTGGAGACCTTTAATGGTTGCTTAATTGCTCGTTTAGGTAACGTCTTTAATGATTAATGCAGTGATGTGGAGATTTCTGAGCTGTTATGCTTCTTGTTTCATATAATCATAATGGCTCTTCCATCGTATGCCCCATTTATCGAGTTTTGGTCCTCCATTACAATGTGTGGACGATGGGGATTTCCTGACTCATTAGAGATCTTAGAATTAATTTCTTAATATTTATGTTTATAATAAAAGCACTTTTTTTCCTTTTACGCTTAGACAAAATTCCATCTACATTAAAAGGTCCTGTGACGGAATAAAGAACTTAAACTCTCACCTACACCATAAATTAATTTCTATCTTAGCCTTAATTAATTTATGTCTTAGCCTTACAAGTAAAGGTAATCATCATTAAGTTTATAAAAAAAAAAAAAAAAAAAGGGTAATCATCATTAAACATCGACTTATGATGTAATTTATGGAAAAATTACACTTCATTTCCTTAAATTATACTCAATTTTAGACTTACCCCCTAAACTATAAGAATACACACTTTACCCCCCTAAACTATATCACTTTTGCACTTACACCCTGATAGGCCAAGAATGTATTGACCCCTTTAGTAAGTTAACCAATTATTTAGCCAAGTGAATTAATTAAGTCAATTAACATGCAATATGCGTGGTAGTACAAACAAATCACCAAATAAGTAAATACAGCAAAAATTAAATTTGACGCTATTATTTATTTACGAATGGAGAAAACCTCCAAGGCAAAACTCCATCAGGTGAATATAATGTCACCACTCCTACTCACTCAACTCATACTCACTTGTTGAATACAATAAAATCTAATCCTAACACAAACTCTTGAAAAAATTTGCAAGAAAAGAGTCCATGGAATGATAAATTTTTATAACTTGTCTTTCTAAATCACTTTATACAAAACTCATCAAGGCATCTTAGCGTGAAACAGAAATAAAAGATTACATACATAATAAGAAATGTATATAAAGAGATAAAAGAAACAACACATGGAGAGATAGGTAAAATGTTATAACAACATCATCAAATATATATATATATATATATATATATATATCAAGAATAAATACAATGTTTGCAATCACTTAGTAGTCACAAGACCGATGTACAAAAGATAATGTATCTAAAGGAGAAAGAAAAGAAAAGAAACAAAAGTCCTCACTACATCCCTCATAAACAAAACCACTCCCTTAACAAAAATGTCCTATACTAACTCTCCCCCTAAGTACATGACTTCTCTCATACCCAAAACTACTCCCCCTTTTTGTCACAGATGACAAAAGGCAAGTTACTGAGAAGCAGTCATCTCCTCATCATTAGAAAAGCTAGCAACCTCATCCTCATAATCATCATCATCACTGGATCCATCATTAACATCCTCGTCCTCAAACTCCTTTGGAGAAGGAGAAGGAGAAGGAGACGCAACGAAGCCACCAAGGGAGCTTGTCATCGTGCGATACGACTAATGCGGGTGTTCACCTAATACAACTTAGTAGCGAGTGTATCAAGGCAAGCATCCATGCGTCCAAGCCGTGCCATGACTGCCTCATGGGTTACACCACCTGCAGAAGAAAATGAAGAAGGAACAGAGGTGGATGGAGCTAAATGGATGGGACAATTCACCGTTTCAATTCGTGGCCACTTCAGTTAAAGCTAGGCCTCGCTCCGTCGTACAGTCACCGTGCTAATGGCACACATAACTGTGAAGTGAGGAGACTCAAGATAAGAGACAGAGGAGTGGTGAATGATCCTCATGATAGCAGAAGGAAAGATGATCTTATTACAGGTCGTCATATCCTTATAGACATCTATAAGAGAGAGTACGAAGTGAGAGAGAAAGTCAATCGTAAGGTTCTCAAGTAAGGACAACAAAAAGCAAGCACGAGGCTCAGTAAAACGAGGTATAGAATAATGAAATTAGTGCATATTGGAGTAAAACTCAAGTATGATCATTGAGGGACAACCCTGCCGGTGTATGACAATCGGAAGAGCAGTATCGGAGAAGTCCGATAGGATAATGTGGCGTTCTGAATAAATTCCACGTTTGGAGAAGTTCTTTGAAAAGTCCTGATGGGATTTATCATCATGGTACCTAACAGAAAGAGAGTGGAATCAGATGATGATGCTGTTAGGATGTGTGCCCTTAAATCCTATTGTATGATGCTATGTATGGCATTATGTATGACTTAATGTTGTGATTAATAAAGTTATTTTATTATTATCACTACAAAAAAAAACTGGTTTATTGTGGCGGGCCTATTGCGGCGGGTGCGAAAACTGTCGCTATAGGTCTCACGTATAGCGGCGTACTATTGTGGCGGGCCAATGACCCGCTGTAATAGGCCTGCTTTAGCGGCCTTCAGGTTAATATAGCGGCGGGTCAATGACCAGCCGCAATAGACCCTGTAATTCCCCTCTGCTCCTTAATTTTCCCTCCGTTGTTTTTGTTCCTCTTCATTTTTAGCACGTTTTCATTTTTACCCATTTCATCTGTCACACACACAGTCTCTCTCGCATAGACACTCTTTCGCACAGACACTCTCATCTCTACCACTACCCACAAACCCACAGCCAAAGCCACCACCACCCACAACCACAGCCACCACCACCCAAAAATCGAGCCTAGTTAGGTCCAAAAACAAATGGGTCAGGTCTAGCCCGACCCATTTCTCTCATCATTTCTAACCCTACCTTCGGGTCTCTCTCTCCCTCACATCTCAAATCTTCACACACACACACACACACAGCGGAGAGAGAGAGGGAGCAGCCAAAGGAGGATGCTACAACTAAGGTACGTCGTCGTTTTCGTTTACCTTTACTCTTTTCACTTTCTAATTTCTAGGGTTTTACTTTTTTGGGTTTTCTAGCTCCTTGTCTCTCTCTCTTAATTCGATTTCTCTAGGTTTTCGTAACCTAATCTATTGCTATATGGGTTTGTGAAACTTCATACTGGCTTGTTGCCATGATGAAAGTAGAAAACTTTATTCAATTGATACTTTTTTGGTCGTGTTTTAGCTTCCTAATTCTTGGTAGGCATATTATTTTCCTTGTTAGGTAAGAAGCACACGAACATGAAATAAGGGGCAAATTTTTAGTTTTAATTTTTAACCGATGGTTTAATTATACTCAATTAAGTTGGGAAATATTGCTTCTAATGCTTTTGAAATAGACTCAAGTCCTCTTATTCTTGAAATGGTTTCCATAAGCCTGTAATGTGTTGAATCTAGATAGAGCTAAATCTTCAACTTAGTGTTTCTAAAAATGGAATTTGTGATTTCACCATGTTTGTGTGGAATTTTTTTTTCACTTTCCTTGGACCTTGCTATGTATCTGGAAGTAACTTTAACACTTTTTCTCCCTTCTGGCAAAGTGTTGAGCAAATTGGAAACAGAGCTGACCGTTTAAGTGTAGGAGTTGATGAACTTTTCTTATATTCTAATACTGAGATTGAGGTGCTTGATTCTAGTCTTGATAGTTTTTATTTATTTATTTTAATGATTATTTTAATTTCAACCAATCATGTTGCTTGTACTCAAATCATTCTAATGATTTATGTTATTTTTGTTTGATATAAATCACTTGTTTTTTGAGTTTCAAATCTACGTTGTTGGATTTCTCATTGGGTTACATAGTGTTGATGTAAGATATCAACATCAAGTGGCAGAAAATAGACAAGTTTCATTAAATCCAATATATAATGTTATAAATGCTAGGTGAATGTTTAAAGAGGACATTGATGCAAAGTGAAAACTCTTGTTGATTTAAGATGACATGCAATCTGACTTATGAAAAAAGAAAAAAAAAAAAAAAAAGATGAGGTGCAATTTGTCCAGTAAGTCATGCTTAGAAACTACTAGTTGAAAATGATTTATTATATTCTTATCTTCTCTCAGATTATGAATATAATAATGCACTTTGGACCAGAATATAACTTTTGAAGTGCACATATTATAGAACTAAAGGCTCCTCTTTGCTTTTGCTCCTCTATGCACTTCACATATCTCTTCCCTCATTACCACCAAAACAATTCTATTAACTTATATAACATTGCCTTGTATAGAATATTATCCATAGCCAAAATAATCCAAGCAACCTAAACAAATTATATTTCTTCTAAGAAAAAAAATGGTATATGGGGTGTTTAACATGGAAGTTGGTCTTATTTTGTTGGATTATTGGTAGTGGCTCATCCCTCTTTCTGCTGTCTCATCTGCCTCTCTCTCTCTCTCTCTCTCTCTCTCTCTCTCTCTCTCTCTCTAACCAACAACTAACAAAAACGAAGAAGTTTCTTCGGCTCTGGCATTTCGAAACCCTAGATTCGCTCCCATTCTAATCCACAAGTAATTGTTTTTGATTTTCACATATTCGTTTTTGTTTTCATTGTTTTATGAAACCTAATTGATATTATGAAAACCAATTGATTTTCACATATTCGTTTTTGTTTTCATTGTTTCACAGACACTCTTCTCGACTCGGTTTGGTCTTCACAAGTGAGAGCTCACAGTGACAAAGGCATGTCATTGAGATCCTAAGCTGAGAAACAGGTTCGTTAGTTTTGGTTTTGTTGTGGGTTTCTATTGTCTGTTTCTGCTTGTTGATTTGTGTTGGGTTTTTTCTCTTCCTGATTTTTATATGGGGGTCTGACTCACCATTTTTCCTGAAATCAGGTTGAGAGCTCATTATTGGGCTCCTGATGAGAAGCTGCTTATTAGTGATTTCATTTCCAATGGCAACCTGATTTCTGCTCTTTGTGGCGAAAGGAAAACAGAATACAAATTCAGGTCTCCAAGTTATGTTCTATATATGTAAGTAAGAATTTTGCTACTACTTTTCTGTTAGTCTTACTCTTGCTTTTATATCATCATGCGAATGGCAGACCATGAGGAAACAAAGTGGCAGATCGTTGTCTCATGACTGCCCAGCTTACTACTGCAGGTGGTTATGTGGCTATATATGATGTTTGCCTTACTCATCTAAGTGTCTTCCTTGCTAGATCTTTATCCATTTCAGTTATTGTAAATTGGAGAAATTGGACAAAATTGTTTTACTTGTACCATAACCTTAAAAATTCGTTAGATGATATTGATATGTATATAGGATATGATATTGGATGCAATGTTAGGATGGAAATAAGATGTGGGGTTTATGGGATTGGGTTTAGCATCATTGTATGCAGTAAAAACTACATTATGAGTTTTTGTTGTATTTATAGTTGCTAATGATGAATATAGATAACCGACTCATCATAAGAATTGAGTTAGAATGTGATCTTCCCCTGTTGTGTTTGTAAGGAATGTAGACCATGTGGTCAATTTGAGATGACCAATCTCCAATAACAAAGAAGGAAATAGAAATTTATGGGAACTAAAATCAAATTCAAATCAGCCGTAACAGTAGGCTAGATAGATAGGATAACAATTATACCTCCTAAATGCTAAGCTAAATTCAAACAACAACAGATGATAAAAGATTACAATTAACCAATCTCCTAGCTAAAAGGCTCCCCCACCCGGATGCCTCAGCAGTAAGGGAGAGTGTCTGGACTAACTATAAACCTAGAAATCTCGGGTTTGACTCCTAACTGAGGCGTTTAGGCATCTGGCTTGAGAGAGTTCCTTATCATCAAAAACCAAAAAGAAAAAAAAAAAAAAAAAAAAAAAAAAAAAAAATCTCATAGCTAAATGGGATTCCTTGTTGAATTCAAATTCATAAGGCAGTAATCTTCATCTAGTCTACTGATCCATCAACCAGTAGTAGTAATCTTGTCAAATGAGTACTGGTTTCGAATTCTATTGCTCTTTTTCTTTTTTTGGATGTGTTGTTAGTTTTTTTTGTTTGTTTGTTTGGTTGTTTTTTAATTTATTGATTTTCTTTTTAAATCAATTTCAACTCAAATGCTGTTGTGACTGATTGGTTAACGATCAGATTGAAAGCTTTAATTTCAAAAGCTTTTTATGGCCTATTCAACAGGTTTGGATTCCAATGTTCTCTCTATCAATTTCTTTGTTTTTCAATTGTTTAAGATGGTTGGATCAATTTTTCTGTAGTAATTGATTTTTATTTGCATTTTGTATTCTACGGTTTCAACTTAAAGGCGGCTGTGAATCTAGTGATCAGATTGAGGGATTCAATTTTGGAAGCTCTTTATCACCTACTGACCAGGTGTGGGTTCTAGGTTCAATCTCTCTATTCCTTCGTATTTCAAATTTGATTGTTACTTGGAGCAATTTTTATTTAATAATTGAATTTTTTTTTTTTTTTTTTTGGGAAGCTCTTTATCACCTATTGAGTAGAAACATATGTACAAATGTGTGCTTGTATAGCTCATTGCACTTAGGTGTTAGCTTCTGGATATGCATAATTTGGGGATTATTTGGAAAGAGTAGTTATGCATCTTAATTAGGTCGATGATTGTTGGTTGAAGTTGGAAGGCAATTAAATCTCTATTTAGCGGCTATGAATAATTGAATTTTTTTTTTTTTTTGGCTATCCATTTCATTTTCATTTTGCATTTGTTTTGTATGAATTGGTTTCCTCAATTTAATGGTATATTTAACTTATAGAGTTACTCTTTTTTTTAGGGGGGGGGGGGGGTCAAAGTGGTGGTGTTGATGCAGCTTTGGAAGATCAATTTGTTACTACTTCAAAATTCTTCTAAGGGCCTACATGTGAAGTTTCAATTTAAGTAAAAATCATTTGGTTTCAAAGGTTTAATTATATGTGCGCAAGGGGAAGGTGAAGGGAAGAGGTACACTTTTGTTAAAGTAAGATTTTTCTTCAATTGATAAATTCCATGCCACTTCCAAATTAAGCTAAACTTAATCAGACTCCCGTTGTTAGGATTACTTTTATATGTTTGTACTTACTGTTGTTGTATTGGGTGTTGTATACTGGTTGTATTATTTGGGTATATTAGTAGTCATACCTGTTGGGTCATATCTGTAACTAGGCCTAACTATGGTTAATAGGTAATTAGGTGGTTAGGGTATAGAGTAGAGGCAGTTAGAGTAGAACAGAGCATTCAATCCTGTATAAAGGGGCTTAAGGGCTCATGAATAACGGCAAGCAAATTGTTACCAAGTAAATCTCTCTAATTCTCTAATTCCCATTCCCATTCTCATCCTTTCTCTATTTTGGAGGCAGAGCTGTCCTCGAACTCAGCTACATCCAACTACCCAAAATTCCCTTACAGGTAATTCATAATCCTTGCACCTATACGGTTTTACTTGACTTTGAATCAATATTTCTAAATATTAATGCAGTATACAATTTAGTTCTCTCCTCCAATATTTCTAAATACCAATGCAGTATGCAATTCAATTCTCTCCCCCAAATAAAGCACCAATTCCCTTCCCTTGGAAAAATTCTATCTTATCTCGCATTACTTACACGAAAAGTCCACAGCCAATTTACAATTATGCAGATGGAACACTAATTTCAGTAAATAAAATCAAGCCCATTTTTTATTTTAGTCAAAACATCAAACCAATGAAACTAATTAAATAACAAACAGGTGGAATTTCCTCAACATATTCAATTCCCTACCCCAATTTTCTAGTTACTAACCCATGTAAAGCAACAAATAATATAAAAAGTTATATATATATATATATATATATTAACCATTCAAATATAAAAAGCTAAATATTAATGCTAATGACATCCTCTAAGTTTAATTGAAATTAATTTTAGATTTCCAACTTTACTTTTATTCAATTGAGCATTTTAAGTTTGAAATTTATTCAATTTAGGTTTTTAGTAAAAGTCCATTAAAACGTTACTGTTAAGTATTTAGTTAATTGATGAAAAAAGATTTTTTGAAAAAACAAATTCTTACATAAAAAATTTATAAAATATTTTTATTAATTTTATAGATTTTTTCATTTGAGAAATTTTTTTTTTTTAAAACTAAATTAGATAGAATGCCTAAATTGATTAAATTTGAAACTTAAAAATCTTAATTGAAATTTGTAAAGTTAAAAGATTAAAATGAATTTCAGTAAAACTTAGATGCTGTAGTTTGCATTTTACCTTCAAACTTATAACTTACCAAGAGTATCCAATACAAATTCTTACATAAAAAATTTATAAAATATTTATATTAATTTTATAGATTTTTTTCATTTGAGAATTTAAAAAAAAAAACTAAATTAGATAGAATGCCTAAATTAATTAAATTTGAAACTTAAAAAACTTAATTGAAAAAAAGTAAAGTTAAAGGATTAAAATGAATTTCAGTAAAATTTAGATGGTGTAGTTTGCATTTTACTTTCAAACTTATAACTTACTAGAATCACATGGGAGAGTCGGAAAAAACAAAAATGGTGAAAGCAACTCAAGGTGGTATGTATTTGATACTCTTGTAAACTTATAACTTACTGTGAAAATACTATATATATATATATATATATATATTTTGCAAGTCTTCTCATTGCATGGGGCGTGGACATTGAGTAGTTCCTTTATTGAGTTGTGATGCAAAGCCATATATGAAGTCTTTCTACTTTCTTTTTTAAGAGAGTTCATAAATATATCTTGCTTACTCCAGACCATGAAGTATATTTATGGATAATGTTTGTAATTTTGTTTCTCTTCTTCTAAGAAAAACTAAGAAAGCTATGGTCTTGCGTGTGTTAATTGCTGAATGTAAAGCCAGAACAATTGATTACTAAGTTTACAAAATCATCACAAGACTAAAAATTACGAAATAATTGATGGTTGATATAGCAAATACAAAACAGTAATTAAAAAAAAAAAAAAAAAAAAAAAAAAAAAAAGAAGAAGAAAATAGTAAGCAAATCATTGCCTAATATCCAAGGTTGCAAGCGGCAGAGTAATTACGCAGCCTTCTCTGGATAAGAAGGAATGTGGGTTGGCCAACAAGGAAAAACAAAGTTGAAGACGTTGAAGCCATGGTAAAACATGCTATTTCCACTGCACAAGAACTTGCAGACAATTTCCACTGTTTTTCTCCTCATGTTGAGTGATAAAATTCTAGATAGATGCATCACATACACAATATCCCAGTCATACAGATGATAGGCTAGCACCGACACCATATCATTGAGTCGAGGAGATCAGGTAGCTCCTAAAGTAATTAAACTTTTTGGCTGCGTACAATTTGTATGAGAGTATTTGACTTTCTTATAAAGCAAAAGTAGTAGTAGTTTTTTTTGTTTGGTTTACTTTTCTTGTTTTATGAATTTCTATTTTCTAAATTCTTATTCTTGATTCCGATTATTTCTGTTGTTGCAAATTTTAGGAGCTACCTGATCTCATCACCTCAAATCGGCACCGCCACCACAGGAGGCGGCTTGCTCCTCATCAAGAACCCTTACCGCTACTGCTACTCCTCTCTCTACTCCATTCCTTCCTCCTAAACTGTAAGTCTCTCTCCCCACCTCCAATCAAATCCCCAAATCTTTTCTCTAGTATCTTATTTTCATTTTGTGGGATTTTGCAGTTTCTTCCGTGGCAATACGAAGAACCCAAGAACGCATTTCGCCAATTTTGCAAGCCTTAGATGTGCTGTGGATACCCCATTCGGAGGTATCTATACAATTGAATTTTAGAAAATCAAATCAATTTCGTCTTTCTATGAAAATAGTTTAAAATTTTTTTAGGAATATAAACTTTAAAGCAGTAGACACTGTTTCTGAGATGAGACAATGAAGAGATACAACTTTCAAGTATAGAACTTTAAAGTTTTAGTAATAAATTTTAGTTTTAGTGATTTAAGGTTATGGATATATATTATATGAAATTATGAATATTAGATTGTGAAGTTTTTTTTTTTTTTAATTTTAATGTTATTGTTCTTTTCCCTCCAAAAAACTTAATTTTTCTTTTCAATGGGCTTGAAGAAGATTAGCAATGCCTTCCTTTTCTTTTGATTGATCAAGGTGAAGAAGGACTTGGACGAATCGTCTATTTGTGATTTCTGTTCTTAAGATTTTCAATTTATGTTTTTGTACAAAGATGTTTGACTAAATTGGTAGATTAATGGATTGCGGTTGATATCTTAATGGGGAGGGTTTATATGTGTGGCCCTGTGGGATGCAATGATAACTGCAATACTGCGATATTGGATAGGATTGAATTTCATTGTGTGAGTTGTGTAGGAATGTAGTAGGTTCTAAATGAGTATGTATTAACGTTGTGGTTGAAATCGGTGTGGTTGGTTTCTAGATTGGCGGTGGTGGGTTTTTGGGGATCAACATTGTGGTTGTTGTTGATGAGATCGACGGTGGTGGCTGTTTCTTGTGGTTGTTGTTGGTGGTTTTTGTTCCCTGAGAGAGAGAGACTGCGATTGGTTTTTGTATATGTAGTGTCTGAGAAGAAGTTGTGGAGTCAAGGTATCGAGCTAGGGACAGACTACAAAGTGAAGGGCAAAGAGGGAAAGGAAAGTGGAGAAATAGCTATGTTCACAATCTTACAGATATGTCATGCAGAAAAACCCAGCCCAGCCCACTTTGTATTTTTTCTGTTTTTTATTTTTTATTTTTTGCTGGAGCCCACTTAATATTTTGATTGGGCTATAAGTCTATAACTATGGATTTTAGCTTGCATTAAGTATTTCCCTAATTTAAAAAGTAAATTATTAAAAAAAATGACAAATAGTGCTATTCAGTCCACTTTGGTCCTATTCGATCAATTCGGTCTATTGGGTGCTATTCAGTCTGATTCAGTCCACTTTACTTCTATTCGGTCTTATTCAGTCCACTTTGGTTCTATTCGGTCTTATTCAGTCCACTTCAGTCTTCCTCGGTCTTATTTGGTCCATTTCGGTCCTATTCATCCACTTCATTCCTATTCTATCCATTCGATCTACTTTGGTTCTATTCCGTCTTATTAGGTCCGCTGGGTCTATTCGGTCCTATTAATTCCATTCGTTCCTATTCAATCCATTTGGTCCTACTCAGTTTTATTTAGTTATTTGATCCATTGGAGTTCTATTCGGCCCTATTCAGTCCATTTGATCTTATTTGGTCCTATTATGTATATTTGGTCCTATTCAGTCTGCTAGGTCCCATTTAGTCCTATTAGGTCTTATTCTGTCCACTTCCTATTCAATCCAGTTTGGTGCAATTACACAATGGAAAAAGACAAGTTTAGGTTGAGTGTAAATATTCTAAATCCAAATTTATTAAAAAATGTATATATGATCTCAAACTCATAATATTTAAAATTTAAAGCATATAACATTTATTGTCGTTACACTCCTATTGAGCTATATAAGTGTACAGCCCACTTTGATTTGGCTAAATTTAAGTAAAAGTTTTTCTAAACATAAAGGCTATAAATATGCAAAATGTATCATTTGTGCAATTACTCACTTGTTTTAATGTCATTAATTTTAAATGAATTGCATTAAATTGATTAAAGCACAAAACAGTGACTAGTAATACATGTCTTCTTTTCTTTTCTATTTTTTCTTTCTTTCTAGATAAGTAAATTTTTATTTTGAATTTAAGTAATTAATGGAAATGATATTCAAAAAAGAGATAAGAGTACCACCTAACCCAAATTCGTGGTGAATGGCCTTCTCCCAAACTTAGTTTACCATCCAAACTTCAATCATAAATAATTTTAGGGATTGAATGTGAAACTCCATTTTGATGAAACTTAAATGCATCAAGAAATAGTTATTTTGTATTTTTTTTTCTTTTATTTACAATTATTTAATATTATATGTAGAGTACTAGTCTTTTTCTCATATTTATTTACTTTTGCATTTTAATATACCTTTTATCCTTGAATGATAAAAAAAATTTAATGTTCTGGCCCCCAAAACATAGAATCCAAGTTCATTGTATGGTGAATCAAAAAATATTTTTTTTAGAATGTCATAATTGTATGAGATATGAATACTCAATAAAATGTATTTAAAAAATTATAATTACAAGGTATATGTAAGGACACGTTTCTCTTGCATCAATTAATAAACTAAAAAAAAAAAACCTATTACATTGTTCAAAGTAGTGGGCATTGCCATTGAGCCATTAACAAGCATGTTGCCTTCAAACTCATACCTTTTCAACTATCTCTCTCTCTCAAGTCTCAAGTCTCAATCTCATCTTTTCTCTCCTTATATTTAGATATTTTTAGAATCACAAAACACAACAAAAGTCTTTGACTCTTCTTCTTCTTCTTCATTTTTCATCGGAGATTTACTCTTGTTTTTTCAATCTTCTTCATTAAGAGAATTAACTTAGGTTATACTTTATTTATCAAATTTTTAGAAGGAATGTGGGATTTGCTGACTTGCGATCATTTAATTGATGGAATAGGCCTCCGGGAGTTAAAACATGAAAATAGATATAAAACAGTAATCCAATTTTAACATACTTCTAATTGAAGCAGAGGATAACTGAACCTAATGTACAAACTTTGTAGTTGGATTGAGGCCGACCTACTCAATTTCTTGTATGATTGATAGTAGGTGATAAGCAAGCAAGTCTGTAAACAGTTCATTAGCATCCACTTCCCTTGATGCTAATGAACTGTTTACAGACTTGAAGGAGAAGGTAAGAAGGAAAGCTGGCATAGTTCTACTGAAGTACCAATTTTCTAGTGCATTGTGTCTTTTGAATTAACTGATTTTCTTTCTAACTCTCTTCGGTTTACTAATAGTACTTTTTCCTATTTCAAGTCTAAGAATTAACTTAGGTTTATATATATTCTTTTCTTGTTGGCAAATTGCAAAAAGAAGAGGCACTATAACTTCATGTGATCAAAGCAAGGGAAGTTGGTGAAAGACTTAAGGTTCTCTCTCTCTCTCTCTCTCTCTCTCTCTCTCTCTCTCTCTCTTTCTCTTTGTTTGTGGTGGGTTGTTGAATTGGGGCAAGCAGGTGGCTTGCATGGAGTAATAAGGTGGTTTTATTTGATATTGGGAGTGCTGATTGTTTTGTGTAATTGAAAAATGATTGTTGTTGAGTTGTTCGTATTTGATTAATTCATTTTAAGGGTGTCTCTCTATCTTTTTCACAAATGTGGAATGCTAAAATGGAATTGCATATTTAAAGAGATGTCCATTCCTAAAAAATATTGCTAGTAATGATGTTACAGTTACTAAATGTCTTGATAACTTCTCTATGCATTTAAATTCATTGTTTGATTAGGAACATAGCTAAAAATGAATGATTAAAGATGATTTCTTTCTTAAATTAAGGTGAAATTGTGTAAATGAAATGTGTGTTAACTCTTGGTTTGTGTTTTCATGAAATCATATTATAGGTATTTCTTGTAAACCACATTATAGCAATGGATAAGAGTTGGATGAAACTTACCAATAGAAGGTCACAAGAATATTTAGATGGAGTCCAACAGTTTCTGAATTTTGCATCTAACCATGCACACCCAGATGGAATGATTTCATGTCCGTGTAAAAAATGTGTGCCTACAAATTCTTTGCCCATAGATACTGTACAGGCTCACTTAGTGTCAAAAGGGATTTGTAGGGGTTATAACCCTTTGATTTTTAATGGGGAATCATCGTCTGCAAAGACTTCTACTGAAACTCCTAATAGTCATGTCCAAGAAAACCCAATAGTGTATGCCGATCTTCGTGACATGTTGCATAACATGTTTCCCATACAAGATATGGCATCTGGGCCAACAGAAGAAGTCCCTAGTGTGCACCAACCCACAGAAGGTCCTGCAAAAGGTCCTAATGAAGATGCACTTCAATATATGAAATTGCTTAAAGATGCTATTCAACCCTGTTATGAAGGTTGTAAGCATTTTAGCAAATTCTCAGCCATTGTACATTTATACCACATGAAGTGTCTTAACGGTTGGACCAACAAATCATTTACCATGCTGTTGCAATTTTTGGTTGATTTTCTTCCTCCAAATGCTAAGTTGCCAAAAGATTGTTATGAGGCTAAGAAGATTATTAAGGATCTGGGCTTGAGCTATGAGAAGATTCATGTTTGTCCTAAAGATTGTATTTTATATTGAAAGGACAATGTGAACCTTGAAGCTTGTCCAAACTGTAACCTTTCAAGATGGGAAAGCAATGAGTCTAAAGGTCAACAAAGTACTTTTGCTTCCTTCAAGAGAAGAAAAAAGAAAGCTGCAAAGATCCTACGGTGGTTTCCCTTAAAACCAAGATTGAAGCGACTATTTATGTCTAATAAGGCATCCTGCTGATTCTGAAGCTTGGAAATCATTTGACTCTAAGTATATAGAGTTCTCATCTAAGCCTCATAATGTAAGGCTTGGATTAGCAGCTGATGGATTCAACCCATATGGAAATATGAGTACTACTCATAGTACATGGCTTGTCATTTTGATTCCATACAATCTCCCTCCATGGATGTGCATGAAAATGTCTTATTTCATGCTATCCTTACTGATTCCCAGTCCATCCTCACCCGGGAACGATATAGATGTGTGCCTACAACCCCTAGTAGAAGAACTGAAGGAGTTATGAGATGTTGGAGGAGAAACATTTGATGTGTCTTCCAAAAAGTCATTCCAAATGCATGCTACATTATTGTGGACCATAAATGATTTTCCTGCATATAGTGATATCTCGGGTTGGAGTACCGAAGGTGCTCTTGCATGTCCTTCTTGTAACTATGATAGTCAGTCTCGTTGGTTAAGATATGGAAGGAAATTTAGTTACATTGGACATAGGTGATTCTTGAATAGAGATCATAAATTTCATAAGCAAAAAAAATCATTTGATGGGCATGATGATATGAGAGTAGCTCCTATTACAATATCCGGAGGGGAAATCAAGTTACAAACAAATGCTATAGCCGATCATGTGTTTGGGAAGAAAAAGTTAAATTGACCAATAAAAGAAAAAGAGGGGAGGATGCCTTAACTAGGTGGAAGAAGAGAAGTATATTTTTCACCTTGCCTTATTGGGAGGACCATGTGTTGCATCACAATCTTGACGTGATGCACATTGAGAATAATGTAGTGGATAATATAATTGGCACATTGTTGAATTTGGATGGCAAGACAAAGGATAACTTGAAGGCACGCCAAGATTTAAAGGATATGGGTATAAGAAGTGAACTTCACTTGGAAAAGGTTGGGAATGATCAGACACGTATGCCACATGCTTGCTACCATATGAATGCTAGTGAAAAGGATGGTTTTCTGCAAGTTTTGAAACATGTAAGAGTGCCAGATGGATATTCTTCGAACATCTCACGTTGCATTAAACTCAAAGAACACAAGATTAGTGGGATGAAGAGCCATGATAATCACATCTTAATGCAACAACTTTTTCCAATAACAATACGTGGATCTTTGCCCCCTAAAGTGAGTAGGAATTTAATTGACTTATCTTGTTTCTTTAGGGAGATATATTCCAAAGTACAAAATGTAGAGGAACTTGGGGCTCTTGAGAAGAGAATTGCAGTAACACTGCGTGAGTTGGAAAGGATATTTCCTCTCTCTTTCTTTACAGTGGTGGTACATCTAGTCATGCATTTGGCTAACGAAGCCAAAGTTGCTGGCCCAGTTCATTACCGTTGGATGTATCCCATAGAGAGGTAACACATATGTTAACTTGGTCTATTTGGTTTTGTTTAACTTACCAATTTCCCGCTATTGATCTTGGGTTTTCCAATAGACACTTCTCAAGACTTAAGTCTTACGTGCATAATAAAACTTATCTAGAAGGCTCCATTACAGAAGGGTATATAGCAGCGGAATGCTTAATATTCTGCTCACGCTATTTTAAATCTGTTGAAACTGCATTCAATCGGCCTATAAGGAATTTTGAGGAATCCATGGGTGCAGTGGTGAGCATTACACTGGATTAAAATTCATGGATCCAAGCACATCTTTATGTGCTATTCAATTGTGAAGAAATCACTCCATTTCGCGAGTAAGTAATATGTCCTTGCGTATCCTTTAACGGAATTCCAATATAATACTCTAGATTAACACTAACACATTTGTCTACACAGTGTACACATAGCGAAGATCAAGGCTAGTTTTCCTGCCCACATGACTGATGATGTTATTCAAAAGAAGCACATAAAGGAGTTTTACAGTTGGTTTAGGGAATATGTAAGTAAAGCATATATATATATATATATATATATATTCTGTTATATTTTCAGTTGTAACACTTTAGATAGCATACTTATAATAAAAGTCTTCCTCTATAATTGGTGATGTTAATGGATGCCTCTAAGAGAAATGAACTCTCTGATAAAGTTAGATAGTTTACTCCATATCCAGATAATGAAGCAAAACGGTTCAAACGTTATGTCATAAATAGTTTGAAGTTTCGCACCAAAGATTGTGAGACAACTAGGAAAACTCAAAATAGTGGAGTTTGTGTTGTTACAAAAGGTGGTGCTACTTATTATGGTGTACTAATCGATATTATTGAGTTGAACTACTCTGATAAGTATCAATATGTATTATTCAAATATCAATGGGCTGACGTTATTAGTGGGAGAAGATGCAAAAAAGATGACTTTAGCTTTCCCCTTGTCAATTTTTCAAGATTGATACACAAGGGCGATCGATTGATTGACGAACCTTATGTATTAGCATCTCAAGCTTCGCAAGTGTTTTATGTGAAGGATGTGAGACATAAAGATTGGGTGGTGGTGGTCCAAACAAAACCTAGGGAGGTGTTTGATGTTGGTATTAAAGCTATAGATGATGATGAAGAAGTGAATACATATATGGAGAATGTCCCTTATAATGTAACTCCTGATGATGCATGTGATGATGCAAATGACAACCATACTTGGGCTCGAGTTGATCAAGAAGGAACCATTTATGATACAACGTTGATTAGTAAGGATGAAATGCTTGAATAAAACTTTATCGATGATGAAGAGCTTAGTGATGATGTTTATGAGTCTAATGACGATGAGTCCAATGATGACGGGTCCAGTGATGATGACTCTAGGTAATACTTTTGTATTACTCTAGGTTGTGCCCCTTCTTGCACATTCTTTAACGAAATTCATTATTGCTTAATAGGAAAAGAAATTAAAACTAAAAGGTCTCTTTAACACTTAACTGAGTTGTGTTGTAGCAGTTTGCATTGAACTTCATATAATGGATGAATGTTAAAGTGACAAATACTAACTTTTTTTTAAGTATATATTAATTTTTCTATTCTAATGAACTTCATAGTAATTTTATTACATGTTATTTAATTGGGGCCTGAAATTATTATTATTATTTTTTAAATTCTAAAACCTATTATCTTAACTTAAGCCTACAACATTGTATTTGTTAAATTCTAATGTTGAATTGCATGACTATATGATAATTTGTGTTGTTTTAGTGTTGAAAGTAGTTGGAGTTGTTGTATTTGCAATTACTTGTACCATTACTTGTCATTGTGCTTATATAGTTGTTTATTTTAGACTTTGATAGTTGAAATGACAAGGCGAAATGTACGAAACTTCTACACAAGGTATGTGCTTTTTACTCAAAAGTTTAGCATTCATACAGAAGGTATGGGCAGATTTAGTCAACGTATGGCACTTTCAGCGTTGGTTATGTAGTTTGTCTTATTGTTCATTTCTTTATTGCATTTCCTTCTGAGTTTAGGTAAATTGTAGTTGTTGTTTATTAACTTTGAAGCTACCTTTTCCCATTTACCCGTTTCTTTGTCGGCTTGAATCAATGTTAAGACAAAACTGCAAAGATTTGAAGGTTATTTATTTATAATATTCCACCCATGCAAATGCATCAAGCCCAAAATGTTCCATAAAACACAAAGAAAAACACTCAAATGAAACATGATGCATGGAGGTAAGTAGGAGCTGCTTGAAGCCTTGAACTCTATGTACTTTTGTTCACTGATTTGAAAGTTGGAGAAAAGATTTCCATAGGAATAATATTATAGTTAACAATATAGATGGAGAAAAAGGAAATATGAGGTGGGGCAATCAATTTGTCTTTTTAACATGTGGGTAGTGATGTTTTTGGTTAAAATACATTAACAAACTTTGTCATTGAAATCTTGAGGTTAGTATTAAAAAAAATGTGATTGTTGTCTCTTTCATTAATTAGTTTTCCATCAATGCTTTAAACTTACTACCAAGTCATCCAAGAATTTCCTTAGGATAAACATAGAAGAGTTAGTTTAATTTTTGCATATAGTTTTGTGTTGGATATTGAGCACCAATTGGATAATGAGCACCAACTGTGAAAATCTATGTTCCAAAGAGGATGTTTTGGCACTTCAACTAAGGCAAGGGTTTAACAATGAATTTCATAATTAGAATAAACATAGAAAGACTTGTACATCTTATAAGGATTCTCACAATAATATTACTCTGCATAACATAATTTATTTAAAAATAGATTTTACATGTTTGCTTGCGTCTACAATGAGCAAATTGGTATGAAGTGGCACTGGGAGCAAATTGCTATAAATTGCATGCAAATTTATTTGTTTGTTTCTTGAAATATATTACTTTGTCAACATGTTTCTAATGTTTTATATTCTTTAGCGTATAATGACCACTTGTTTAATAGAATATTTAGACTCATTCTTAGCTTTGCATACTTTGTTGTTTGACATTGGTTGATATTACCTTCTTTTAGAATCAGATGTGCAGCCAACTGTACGTGTCACTCGCGGGCTAACCAAGTACTTGGATATTTGGGATCTTCCTGATGACAAAGAAATTGAGTTGCCGCTAAATAGTATGCATCAGCTGGTTGATGACGGGGCGAGGACTTTTACTGGTTTCTTGGGTACGATTGCGCGGAAAGCCCATATGTGCCCGATTAGATATCTTAATTGGAAGGTCATGCTAGAACAACTAAAAGAAGGGTGTTGGCATGTTGTAGAGGTATTAAAGAAGTTAGAATACTTGTAATTATGACATTTTGTACTAAGTGTTGCATAAGTATTTTAGCATGAAAACATTTGTAATTTGATAACTCAATTATTTGATTGTAGTGAAAATACCAAGTCCCTGTTAATCCTAGTGCATATGCGGCTTTGAAGACATTTACTTTACAAAAAATTGGGAAGGCTTGGAGGGATCATAAGTGTAGGCTAAAGAAGGACCATTATATACCGAATTCAAGAAACAAAGCACGGGTGAAGAACAACCGACCCAACGGATGTATACCAGAAGATTGGGATGTACTTGTTGATCATTGGTATACTGATGATGCAGTTGTATGTTTGTTTTTCTTTCTTTTTCATCATGGATCATACGTAAAGGAGAATGATTATTGAGAAATTGAGAGAATACATATTGGATTGCTTTCAAATAGGATTAGCTAGAACCTTTATGTGGGCTTTTTGTGAAACTAGTATATATGAAAAGTTGTGTTTCATATTTCATATTTGTTTAATTTGATACAAGTCTTGGAGGTGGTAAATGTTGGTTTGTCAAGGTTCAAAAACAAAGGCAAGTGTGTGGTGTGGAGTGATTTTCTTAATAGGTTCTAGCTTTCTTTTAAGATTTTTTACTTTAGCCTATAATGATTTTTCTTAAAATAAGTTAGCTTTCTTAAAAGTGCCTACTTTTCATTTATCAAAATTATTCATCATTAAATCAGTACAGTCATATCAATCATTAAGCTTGTACTCAAAATGGAAGGTATAGACATGTTATGCCCCTGTAAATGAAAGAGCATGGGAAACTTGGGTCTCTTCACTACATGATTAGAAATGCTCAGCCAGAACTTATTACCTTTAGCATGAAGTTCCTCTCATTCTTTTACTTTGGCTTCCAATAGATACGTAATGATATTTTTGAGCATTTTGGCTTTAGCTAAAAGTGGCTTTAGATACTAAAAGCATATTGTGTATAAATATGTAATTTTGTTGAATGCAGATAGAGTCAGAGAAGAATGAGGAGCGTCGTTCTAAACAGGATGACGTACATACTGCTGGTTCTTCTAGCTTTGCTATGCACGCTGCAAAAAAGGTAATAAATATTGTGACTATTTTTTAAATGATTTTGACTTCTCCTAAGTTTATGTGCAACCAATATTCATCACTACATAAATATGTTGTTCATAATGTAGGCAAAAACTGATGGACGTCCTGTAGAGCGTGCAGTATTATATCAAATTGTACATACTCGTAAAGATGGAACTGCAGTTAGTCTTGTAGTGAAAGAAAAAATGGTGAGTAATTTTTGCATTATAGTTGGGGGTAAACAAAATAGGAATTCAAGAAACAATGTTATAGTTTTTCCCTACAAGTTGTCGCAAAGATGAGTTTTGTTCAAATAATTCAAGTCTTAGGATGTATATGACTTCTTATCCTTAATGGAGAGTTGCATGCAATTGGGTTTAGGTGGTAGTAATGGAAGAAGGTGGTTTTAGATTTATTATTATTATTGTATAGCTTTCTCTTTTTCCACTAGGGTACTATGTAAGAAAAAAAAAAATGAAGTTTTGTCCTACAACAGTAAAAAGATAGAAGCTTCTATTTCTACTTGAATCTATTTCTTAGTACAGTAATAATAGTCAGTGAATTTTAATCCTATTTTTGGATTCATATAGTTTGTGCATTGATGGGGTTGATTTAATTTTGTACAAGAAAAAGAATTTTATGTTTGGGCTAGTTGTAGAGAGATTTCCTTTTTAGCTTTGCTTTTTTGCGTTGGTACCTGATTTTCTTATCCTTCACTACTTTCTTTTTCCCCACAATGATTTGAGCCTGTTTAGGAATATTCTCTATGTTTAGTTCCTTTGTTATATTATACCATATCCAATGGATGTATATGACTTCTTTTTTTCTTTTCTTTTTTTGGAGAGGTTCATGTGTTGAGTTGCTTGTAGAGTGTCAATTTTCTCTTAAAGGTTATTGGTACATACTAGTTGTTGTGGCAAAGCAGCTCCATAAAAAAATATTTACAAATTTCATATACAATATGATGATTTTAGACATAATTCAAGACAATAATTATAAAAAAAAAAATATTGTGAATTAAAATTATGGTGCTAGAAAATATGGGGAAACATCGAACAATGAAACCTTGATGGATTTGGAGAAAATGTTGCCTTCTAGTTAAATTAAATTAATCCTTAATGTTCCCACATCCCACGAACAACAAAATCATATAATTCTAATGAAAATTACCAACAGCTAATTTTTATTTTTATAAGTAAAATTTCATTAAAAAAGCTGAAGGGCGCCAACCGAATACTTAATAACAAATCATAATAACTGTAAGAATTACTAATGAAAGAACAAAAACTTAACTTTCTTGTATAGATTGATTCAAAAGTTCCTCAAACTCTTTTTTCACCATTTCTTATTCTTATATTGCCATCCTTACTTTTACTTTAAATCTCCACAATCTTTTGTCTTATTTTTTATTCCATACAAAATTTTATTAAAAAGAACAACAAAATATAACAACTTCATGACAAAAGAAAAACTTTTAAGTTCCACTCAAAAAAAGAAGAAGAAACAAATTGATCAAGTGTATATCTATTATTTGGAGAGGTGCAATCTTTTCCGCTCACAACTTAGCTATGTGGTTGACATGGCAAATGGATCTGGTCAAATTGAATGGGTTTAAGTTAGGTATAAGACAAGCTGAGTACAAGTACAAGTCAAGAGTGAGGTGGCAATAAATTCATGTTCTTGTTAAATTCAAGTTCTTGTTAACAACATACTCCTCTCATGAGAGAGTATTAATTTAGATGAGGTAAATGGGGAAAATAATGAGAAGAGACAATTAGCTTACATGAAATAGATTTTGTTATGCAGAGTAATATTATGAGTTGCACTGGAGCCTTTGGTTATGGTGAGGGGGACACTAGCTTTGTGTGCATAATTTTTGCATCGTTTTGAATTTTATTGGTGCTTTCTTGTCCAATCCTATATACATGTATATATATGTTGTGAGGTCATTTTAACTATATGATTTCTAACTTTTTTTGTTTTGTTCAAACTCAAATATCAGGACAAAATGAAGGAATTGTTGGCTGACTCTTCAAATCATTTGCAGTCATCTGACACAAGTGGTAGTATTGCATGGTCAACAGATGATGTGTTTGCCAAAGTGATGGGTAAGGAGCGCAAAGGTCGCATTCGAGGGGTAGGATTTGGTCCAACCCCAAGTGGTCGAAGTAGCAAGACTGCTCTCACAGACAGTGAAATGCAATCAAGTCAAGCAAGGGACAATGAAGTTGCACAATTGAAGGCTTTCTTGGCTACTATGGAGGAGAAACTAGCAGGTTTTGACGAAATGAAGGAAAGACATAGTCATTTTGAAGAAATGGAGCAAAGAATGGCTCGCATGCTTCAACAAATGCAACAAATTTCTTCACAATGCCATCAGGTATGATAAATGACTTTTAGGATGTCAATTTTAAAATGGTTGTTAGAGGTTTAAAACATAAGAAACATGTCTTCATTTAACTTGTTCTCATTTTTTACCTTGGTAATATTTTCTTGTCATTTTATTCCATTTATATGCACTTATTAAGTAATCATACTTTGTATGTAGGATGTGGAGCCAGTCCAAGAATCTCCAGCTCTTCCCAAATCATCAGCCGCGTCTCATCAACCAAGCAACTCATAAGATTTATCTTGGTGTTCGTGGTCTTTTTTGTGTGCAAAGAACTATGGAAGAACAACCGCATTTTTGAAAGTGTTGAAGGATATTTTTAAACACTTTGGAACTTTGATTATAGTGTTAGATTAATTTGAGCAGTTGTTTTATTCAAAGGGCCACATCTTTTTTTGTTAATCATATGATGGTGGTTATAAACAATGTTATGTATATATTTCTACGTTAATATTATGTTAGTTTTGAGATATTTGTGGTGTTAGTTACATTTGTGGTATTGTGTTAGTAGAGCTAAACTATTACAGGTTCTTTGTAACAAGTCTATGAACCATTTATTTAATAGCAAACAGTGGTTTTAAAACTCACCGGGGAAAAAAAAAAAAAGAAAAGGACCTATAGCGGCAGTCAAGAAGCGCCACTAAAGGTGCACATTTTATGTTTTAAATGAAGCCGTATAGCGGCGCTTATTGGCCGCCACTATAGGTTCATACTTATAGCGGCATTTCTACCTACCGCTAAAAGTGCAATTTCTCCATTTTGATTGATTGCCTATAGCGACGCCATCTGCCCGCTGCTATTAGTGTCTACCTTCAGCGGCGGGCATGACCCGCCACTAAAAGTGCAATTAGTCCATCATGAATGATTGCCTATAGCAGCGCCGTCTGCCTGCCGCTAAAGGTGCAATTAGTCCATTTTGAATGATTGCCTATAGCGGCGTTGTTTGCCCGCCGCTAAAGGTAGATAGCAATAGCGGCGGACATGACCCGCCGCTAAAAGTCAATTGACACGAATTCTAAACTCGTATGGTGGCGGTTTTTTCCCGCAGCAATAAACCTTCCCCTGCCACTAAAAGGTACATATATAGCGGCACTTTTAGTGATCGCCGCAATATACCTACAGTGGCACTAGAACACTTACGGGGCCGCCCGCCGCAATAGCACCCACCGCAATAGCACCCGCCGCTATTAGTGATATATACCTTTAGCGGCGCTTTTTTGGGCTTTAGCAGTGCTTCTGGCCTGACACAATAGCTCTTTTTTTTTTTGTAGTGTATCTAAAATAATGGTAACATGAATATTTGGACATTATCATATAGTTCATAAGATGCATAGTATGTGATCTATGTGATTTAGTCACTAAAGATATAGATCACAAGTTCTTTGTAAACTCAGAATTTTAGTTTGTAATCGGTGATAAAATTGAGCATTTCATATGCGAAGACTAGAACATATCAAGTAAGATGATTTGTCTTAATCATGGAAATGGAGATTTCTAGTTGGTATGTTGATATGTTTTAAGAGTTAAGATATTGAACTGAACCGTTGTGAGATTTATTATTCTCCTAATAACTGTCAAATGAATAATAAACTCACGACTTCTATTTACATGAACTCTTAATCCTGAAAGGATATGGACCTGATCATGAGGTGTAAGTTGCTTTGATATATTAGGAGTAAGATCTAAAGTCACGATCAAAACCTTAGTATGGTAGGCAGCCACATTTAATATTGATAGAACATATATTCTCAAGATGGAATTCATAGTCTCTTAATGTAGATACAAGATGGAATTCATATTCTCAAGATGGAATTCATATATTCTCAAGATGGAATTCATAGTCTCAAGATGGAATTCATAGTCTCTTTATGGAATTGGATTTCATAAATATATGATGAATAACATAAAAGATTAAACCGGATACTCAAAAAAGTTAGATGTAGTAATTTACAAAGTGGCAGCCTACACTTATGACTTTGTATTACTACGAATATTTTATGAAGGGGTTGCATGTATAATAAAGTCTTGGGATATAATTTATAAATAAGGCCTAGAGTGCAACTATATTTATATTGTGGTATTAAATATAGTTAATGGTAACTTTGGACTTGTTAAGAGTTGACAGAAAAACCCAAGGCTTATTGGAGCTAGTGTCTTATTAGTCCCTTTTGGTCCCACTCCAAGCCATACACTAAAGCCCAATTGGAAAGGCCCAATAGGCCAGCCCAATTAGATAATCAGTTAGTTATAAAGGGAGAAACATACAGAATTTTGGATGAGTGAAAAAAGAATAAAAAAAGTGTGTATGTAAGAGTGAAAGTAACTCTATTCTCCTCCCTTGGAAATTGATTGAGAGACCATACCTCTTGGGCGTAAAGTGGAACTGGAATAAAGATTAAAAGTATTCCCAAGTGCTCCCGATATTTGTTTTGAAATCCACCACACCAAGGTACGCTCTCTTGTTCTTAAATTCTGAATTTTACATAGTGCATGTTATCAATTGTGAATGAAGTAAATCGGTTTATTTTCCACTGCGTATGTTTTCTATGAGATACAAACCATGATTAAACCAATAGATGCCCCGGAACGAAGAGGGTTCTGGGATGGAGTAGTTTTACGCTTGGGTGCTATGCGCAAACTATCCAAGAGAGAGAGATAGAGAGAGAGAGAGAGACTTTATTATAGTACCAAACAAAAAAGAAAAGCACCAATCAACATATAGTACCAAAAAGAAAGAAAATAAAGGTATGTATGCATGAGTAATGCATGATCATGTGACATGCAACAAAAATATCATCTTAGGCTCAGCCTAATCCAAATCTATCAGCACAAGGCTCCAACATAGACACACACATCTATAATGCATGAAACATAGTTGAAAATGCAAATGAAATGCAATACATGATATAATATCATTTAAGCAAAACCCAACCCAAATATTTTACAAAATACTCATCAAATTTCAAAAACTTCAAAAATTTTTAAAAATCCAAAAACCTAGGTCAAATGTATGAATTGCATGAAGAAAGAGAGAAAACGAGATCATACCAAGTGATTTGAGACAATAATAGAACGAAAATCATGTGGGTTGGAGTTTTTGAGAGAGAAGAAAGTGTTTGGGAGGTGAAAAGACAAGTTTAAGTAGAGAGAGATCGAAGAGAAATGAATTTGAATTCGCACTGGATCTATTTATAGAAAACGCTTCTCAATGGATCGAGATTTGTTGAGAATCTATTGAGCACTAATTCTCAACAGATGAATCTGTTAAGGTGCTTTCGAGAATCTATTGAAGGCAAAATACCTCGAAGGATTGATAAGCTATCTAGAATCTATCAAGCAGATAGAAACTTTCTCGATGGATCGAGAAGCTATCGAGACAAATTCCAGAAAGCTTCAATGGATCGAAGATGCGTTAAGATCTGTAGAGAAAACGCAGTCCAAGGGTCTCAATAGATAGCTATCTATCGAGATCGATCAAGAAGCTGTCAAGCTTGATAAAAATAGTTTTTCAAAGAAGAGAAAAATACAGAAATGAATGCAATCAAGTAAGATACTTAACCATAGATCTAATCAACATTTTAAGCATTCAAACACACATGCACACACACATACACTAAACAAGTCTAACCAATTTTATATTTCAATAACAAGTCAAGACAGTTTAGTGAGCATACATTAACACATGTATTCCTTGTGATGGCTAAATCACTTTGTACCAGCACATGGATCAAAAGTATCAAAGAATTTTGCATGTTGTGTGTGAAAACATCGCAAGAGTGCATAAGTATTTCACGTTATGATGATTTGAAATATGAGAAAAATTAATTTAACTCACACACAAACATAATTGCTTAATGGAGACTATCACCTTTGACGTACATCTTATAACCCCTACATAGTAACATGCTTGCAACCATAGTTAAAAGCATTTTGATTCTTTTTCCTTTTGAATTTTTTTCTTTGCATATTTTTCTTTTGAGCATATCATGCATGGGCATACAAGAGAGAGAGAAGAAATACTCAATTATGTTAAGCTTTAAACATCACAATTTTGTTATGTCAAAGCATACAAATGGTGCTCATGATTGGCGAGCTTTAGTGATGAGATGGTTATTTATGCCTTTCTCTTAGGATTATTTAGTCCTTCCCATCAAAAAAAGTTATATGAGTGTTAAGCACAAGAGATTACTTAATCTCACTCATCACAAACACAAGCCACAAAACTCACTTGCTTAGATATGCATAGAGACGCTCGTCTAAGGTACAAATGGTACAAAGTTTAGAAAACTTTGTTTCAATGGCCATCCAAGATACAAAAGTACCAAAGTACACAAAACACACACTGTTTTTGTATTTTTCTTCTTCTTCTTTTTTTCAATTTCTTTCGTTTTTTTTTATGAAAAGCAAAATAAAGCAAAACTGAAAAAAAAAAATGTTAAAACAAAGCATCGCATAAAACTAAACTAACTCAAAAACAAAAAAGGAAAACACACAAGTAACGCATAAACAAAAAGAGAGGGAGAGAAAAAGTGACAAGATCACTTAGAGCCTTTTTCCTTTCACACCTTGGAAGAACCTTTCCGTTTAGTGAACCCTTGATTTGGCGGTGAGGGGGAAGAATTGAAGCCGTTCAAGTTCGAAAGGAACATGAGGACCTTGAGAAGATCTCCAAAAGGAGAAAAAGGGGATGAAAACCGATTTTGGTTTCTAGATGAGATCATATTGTTGCTTCATTGAATGGCTAACTACTTGTAGCAATTAGGTCGAGTATGTCCAGTAGCTCCAAAGTGATGACAGAGATGCTGCTTCTTCTATTTAGACTTTTGATTGTTACTCTTCTTAGCCTTAGGGTTTTTATTGACTACCTTTTCAAGCTTAGGGGGTGCTCTTAAGATAGATTTACCCTTGCTTATGTTCTCGCTAGCTAAACCAGATTTAACATCATTATTCTCAAAATCAACATTATTAGCAGGTGAAACAAACATAGTAGTACTAGAAGAAACAATATTAGGAGAAGAGAAATCATACCCTAAACTAATTCGATCAAAAGCAGATTTCTGAAAGCTAAGCATCTCATCAAGTTTTGCACTAGAAGTCCTTTCCAATTGAGCTCTTACTTGGAACAGCTCTGCTTCAAGCTTCTTGGTCTTTTCAGCGAAGAAATTGTTTTCAAACCGCAAAACTCCAATGGTCTGATTAGCTTCGTTGACCTTTGTGGAGAGCTCTTCTTGATCAAGTTCTACATCACTCAGCTTCTTGGCGGCCAGCCTATAAAATTTCTCATGCTTTTCAAAGACCTTGTACAACTTTGTATAGGTAGTATGGATGTCATCATGTTCATCTATTTTCTCAAATTTAGACTCCCCTAAGTCCTCTTCTTCATCTACCTTTTCAACAATCCCCTCAGTAGGATTTACCATGGCAGTGAAGGCATTCAAGATTCCCTCGTCATCATTATCTGAATCATCTTCAGGCTTAATGTCACTCAAGATAGCAGCAAGGGCTTTGCTTTTCCCAATGGTCTTAAGATAAGTTGGATATTCTTGTTTCATATGTCCAAAGCCTTGACATCTGAAGCATTTTGGTCCAGAGAAAATAGTGTACTTACCACCATCCCTAGCATCCTTCTTCCTTTTATCTTGGCTCTTAAACTATGAATAATTGGATTGCTTTCGATCCTTGTCAATTCCTTTCACATTGGCATTCTTCAAGAACTTTTTGAATTTCCTAGTGATGTAGGATTTCATTTTAGAATCTTCATCATCCGAAGACTCATCGGTATCATTGCTTTTGTCCTTCAATGCCATGCTTTTGCTCTTGCTCTTGCTCTTGCTTGATTTCTTAATCCTATACAAACCCAATTCATAGGTTTGCAAGTTGCCAACCATCTCTATCAAAGAAATTTTATCAATGTCCTTTAATTCCTCAATAGCAGTGATCTTGGCATGGAATCTCTCCAGAAGAGATCTGAGCACCTTTCTAACAATCTTGGGTTCAGGAATGGTTTCCCCAAAATTAAATGCAGAGTTCACTATGTCTTTGAGCTTGGCTTAGAACTCATTGAATGACTCATCCTCCTTCATCTTAATTTCTTCAAAGCTTGTGGTGAGCCTTTGAAGCTTCTAATCCTTGACAACCTTAGTCCCTTCATAGGTTGTTTGGAGCATAGTCCACGCTTCCTTTGCAATTTTAGTAGAGGATATCTTTTAATACTCCTCATTGGTAACCGAACTGAATAAAGCATTCAATGCCCTGCTATTGAAGTTTGTCTTTTTGATCTTACCATCATCCCAATTAGCTGGGGCTTCCTTTGGCTTGGTCCAACCTATCTCCACAGCTTGCCACACCTTCTCATCTAAAGACTGCAAGAAAGCTCACATGTGTACTTTCTAGTATGTATGGTTAATGCCATCAAATATAGGAGGCATAATAAGAAACTATCCTCTATCCATGACAAACAGGAGTCAATGGATCATACAACAAAGATTAACCTTAATCAATGTGTGCCCACTCTGATACCACTGGATAGGCCAAGAATGTATTGACTCCTTTGGTAAATTGACCAATTAATTAGCCAAGTGAATTAAGTAAACTAATTAACATGCAATACGCGTGGTAGCATAAACAAATCACCAAATAAATAAATGCAACAGAAATTAAATTTGACACGATGATTTGTTTACGAATGGAAAAAACCTTCGAGGCAAAACCCTACAAGGTGAATTTAAGGCCACCACTCTCGAGAATCCACTCTTATCAAAACAAGTAGTTACAAGTAAAGAAATCCTAGTACCTTATACCAACCTACAATTGAACCCTTACCCCTAATACACAATTGGACCTGTAATGTTGTGACAATCTCTCCTTTCAATGCACGGCTCCTAGTACTTGACTAACCAATCAATGCACAGATCCAAGTACGTAACTAACACACCAACTTGAGAAAGATGTTGACTGAAAAATTCTTCAGTTCATCCACACAATGAAGATCAAGAAGCTCCTTGGTTACAAAACCTTTAGCGTACAAACACAGCAACTTCTCCAAGAGAAAGATGAACTAGGGTAAATTGTCTCCGATCACAATTTAAGTGAATAATCACTTTGCATCAAGTTGCATCAAGTGTGATGGCCCTTAAAATAATCCTTATATATGTTTAGGGTTGTGAGAGAAGAAACCCTACACAAATAGCTTGGATATGCATGAAAAACATATCTGAAAATCTAAATTTTGTAATTCTGTCGAGCTATCTGTCAAGCTTTAAATATTAAATCTCAATAGATGTAGTTGTCAAGCTATATGTAGCTTTAATGAAAAGCACTTCTTCACTTGATTCTTGGATAGATTCTTGAAGCATTAAACACAGCCTAGATCTACCCAATTACAAGTAAAGTGCATTTTGTCACATGATTAGCCAATTCTATACGACATATGTTCATAACATGTTCCACATATATCCTAACACACCAAAAATTATGAATATACAGACTTACTTCTTTAAACTATTAGTCTATTACCTATAGGATTGGGTGCAAGGTATTGCACGGGTAATAGTTTAGGGGGGTAAGTGTACTCTCTCATAGTTTAGGGGAGTAAGTCTTAGGTGGGTAATAATTTTGGAAGGTAAGTATGTATTCCCATAGTTTTGGTAGGGTAAGTATAAAATAGGTATAATTTTGGAGAGTAAAGTATAATTTCCTTAAAAATTTATAGCTGCCATTGCTCAGATTTGTTCTATTGCCACCATATCACAAATCAAAATCGAGACTCTGATAATCATAGCTTATTATTTACTTAAAACTAACTTCTAAACCCATGCATATGCATAAATATACTTAAAAGATATACATTAAGATGTATATATAATTCATATATATATAATTTAAATACTATTGATATATAATCACTCTTATATTTTGTTAACTCTATAGAAAATCAAGTAAGAATATTATATGATAGAAAATGTAAATTGTCCATTTTTTTTAAAAAACAATTTTGTATGAATTCTTAATTTTTGATATTGTGAATCAATTTTTTTTTCATTATTTTTTACAGTTCATTAATTTTAGACTCTTTGGTTTTTGTACTCAATAACTCACTTGGATAAGTATTTATGATGTGGTCCCACAACTCCAAAATTAAGATATAAAACTCTCAAAAAATAAATGATTTGGGACACATGGCGCAAAATTAGACTTTAATTGTAGAATCTAAGGGGATTTTCTCTAAACTTTACGTCTATATATATATATATATATATATATTAGACTACACTATAGAAAGGAAATTTCATTTTTAAATAGTTTTTGAAAATTTATTTTCCAAATATTATTTTGAAAAAGAAAATATACGTTTTTGAACATTAAAACAATTTGTTTGATGTCAAAATTTTGTCTTGAGTGAATTTCAAGGTTATACTCTGTTGTTTCAAAATTACCTTTCTTCCTAAAAGTCATGACGTTTTCTAAAAGAAAATACTTATATTTTCAAATGTAAATAAATTTTGTTCCTTTTTACATTTTTCTTTTCCTCTTAATGGCACCATTCTTATAAGGTGTGTTGAGTGTCTATGGTTTACTTCCATTGAATCATTTGATTACAATCAAGCAAACATATTCTCCCCTCCCCCTGTACTAACCATTTTTGGTGTATTGTGTTTGTGTATAAGAATGAAACATGGAGAATAATGGCCAAAATGCATAAGGTGACATCCTTCCTTGTTGGGTTAAGATAACTTGACCCCGATTAATTAATTCAATTACCCAAGTTAATGAACTAGGTTCAATTGCATGCAAATCGTGAAGGCACCAACAAATTACCCAATAAACTAAATACAACAAAAATTGAATTGACACAGTGATTTGTTGACAAATGGGAAAAACCTCTCGCAAGGCAAAAAACCTTATCGGGTGATTTTAAAGTAACTACTCCCAAGAATCCACTAATTATCAATAAAGCAATTACAAGTATAAGGAATCTTACCATTACTCTGGCCTATCCCAAAATTCCAACCTACAGTTGAACCTACACTTCAATACCCAATTGAACTTGATCTTGTAGTAGCCTTCCTTCTCTTGATGCACAAATCTCCAATCTGTGACTGACCCTTTGCATAGATCCTAGTATGTGACTAACTCCAGCAACTTTAAAAGTTGTTGGCTGTAAAGTTCTTCATTTTATCAACAATAAAGATCTGGAAGCACTTGGTTATAAAACCCTACGGCGTACAAACGCAGTAGCTTCTCACAGAGAAAATAAATTTTTTGGTCTTTGAATCTGTATATGACGGCTCTTAAAATAGGCCTTATATATGTCTAGGGTTATGTAAAAAGAAACCCTACACAAATACATAAGCTTGGGCCAAATTTCTGTTAGGACATATGTGATTTGATATTAAGAACATATGTCAACATTTTATGTAATTGGCTAATCATTTGACAAAACACACTTTACTTGTATTTGGGTTGATCTAGGATGTGTTTAATACTTCAAGGAACCTTGTTTCAAGTCCAATTATTGAAGTCATGCAAGTCTGTACAAGATTCAAGTGTGAAAAGTGTTGTTCATTAAAGCTCTACAGCTATCATCTATCAAGACATGAAGAGCTGTTCTAGCTCGTGGCTCAACAGCAGCTCAACAGATAGAGTATCTGTCGAGATTTATGAAACTCAAATTTTCGAATCTGTTTTTCATCCAATCCGTGATTGTATGTTTAGGCTTTCTTTTCTCACAAACCTAAACATATATAAGGATTATTTTAAGGGCCGTATCAGGTTACACATAGTGGACAACAGAATTGCACAAGAGCAAATTGTAACCGGGGACCTAATGTGCCCTAGTTCTTGAGAAGCTGCTATGTTTGTACACCGTAGGGTTTTGTGATCAAGCAACTTCAAGATTTTCACATGTTGAAGAACAAAAGAATTTTGTAGCCAACAATCCTTCTCTAGTTGGTGATTGAAGTCGCGTACTAGGATCCGCGCAATTGGTTAGTCACATACAGGGAGCAGTGCAATATAAGGAGAGATTGTTACTACAAAACAAGTCCAATTGGGTATTGGGGTAAGGGTTCAACTATAAGTTGGTATAAGGTATTAGGATTTCTTTACTTATAATCGCTTGTTTTGATAATAGTAGATTCTCGAGAGTGGTGACCTTAAAATCACCCGGTGGAGTTTTTGCCTCAAAGGTTTTCCCCATTCGTAAACAAATCACCATGTCAATTTATTTTCTGCTACATATTTTAGTTTATTGGTGATTTGTTTATGCTACCATGCGTTTGCATATTAATTTGATTAATTAATAAACTTAGCTAATTAATCAATTGATTTATCACAAGGAGTCAATATGTTTTTGGCCTATCAATTTCAAATCTAGAAAACTAAAAATCATAATTCTCGATAGATCAAGCTGTTGTTGAGCTATCTATCGAGCATCACATTAATTCTTGATAGCAGGCATCTGTCAAGCTATCTATCGAGACTCAATGAATAGCTTTTCTTCAATTATTCTTTGGACCAATCTTCATGTCTTCTAGTACGAACACTTGATATGCTTCAAAAACATATTTCTTGATGTATTAAACCCATTTTAGATCTACCCAATTACAAGTAAAATGCAATTTGTCAAAGGATTAGCCAATTACTTAAAATATGACCCTAACAATCTCCCCCTTTGGCAATTCGGGGACAAAACCACAAGAATAATTATGAGTGAAGTATGAAGGAACAACCTCCATAACTATTACATAGAAAGTACATAAGCCTAATTAATACAATGAGTTCTTGAAAAACTTTGCAAGAAAAGAGATCATAGCATAATAGACTTTCAACCTATCTTACCAGAAACACTTAAACAAGATTCATCAAGGCATCAAGTGTGAACCATAAACAAATTGTATAAAAGAAGAAACATTTGTATAAAAAGAGAAAAGAAACAACACATGTAAGATAAAGGTGAAGAAATATATATCATAAATATATATATATATATATATATATATATTTATATATATCAAAAGAATACAATATATGTAAAAGTGGTCACAAGACCAATGTAATGGGAAAGATACATCAAAACCTCACTACATCTCTCAAAACACTCCTCCCCCTAACTAATTTATCTCTATGCTAGCTCTCCCCCTAACAACAAGACAATTCTCATATACAAAACTACTTCCTCTTTTTGTCACGAGTGACCAAGACTGAATCACTAAGAGGCAATCATCTTATCATCAGTCTCAGAGCAAGCAGCATCATCATCATTATCATCTCCACCATCTGAAGAAGACTACTCAGCGGGCTCGGGAATAGGAGAAGGAGCTAAACCACCACGGAGAAACTAGCAGTGAATAATGTGACCAATCCTGGTATTTATCTGACACATCTCATCAAATAATGGTTAAGATGACTACCAAAATCATGCATAAGCTGAAGCTGATCCATGACAGCAGAGAGAGAGACCTTGGCTCTAGAAGAAAACTAGGGAGGAGCAGATGAGGAAGGTCTAGAGGTAGGAGCAGCATCCATTGAAGTAGACTCCACACCAGGCCACTTTGTGGCCAGTTGTGCATCATTCCTCCAAATAGATTCCTTTCATTGCATAGAAAGGAGAAGAGAGAGAAACAGTGATGTGCATATGTGATAGGATACGTGCAATAGCCAAAGGAAATATGAATTTATCACGTGTAGCAATGTCTTGATAGATATCTATCATAGATTCTATCATATGCGAAGGAAAATCTATAAAAAGATCTTCGAAGAGAGAAAGAAGGAAACGAGCACGAGGCTCAGTGATAATGTTATAATGAGACCGTGGTGTGAAAACAAAGGTCGTCCCTATATTGAGGATCCTTGGACCTTTAGCAAAATCAGTGATGGAGAAATTTAGAGTTTCTCCCCATACCATGGCCTTCTCACAGAATAATGAGACCATCTCATCTCGAGATATAGAACTGAGATGATGGTGACTAGGATAATCAAGACAATTAACCCTAAGAACATGTAGTACCTCGGAAATGAACTCTGGGGTGACTACGATACATGTACCTCGAAATACCATTGTAAACCTAGGCACAAAGGTATTGATGGTGTGCATGTTGGAGTAGAACTCTTGAATGAACACATCGGGACACCTCTTAGGTATCTCACATAGAGAAGCCCAACCCTAAGAGCTAAACACACCAAGTAGAATCAAGCAGAATGACCAGGCGTTCTAAATGAATCACCCGGTCAAAGAAGTTCTCATAGAAGTCATCTTTGGCCTTCTCATCACAGAACCTCACAGAGTCAGGAATAGAAGAAGAAGAAGAAGAAGAAGAAGAAGAAGAAGAAGAAGAAGAAGAAGAAGAAGAAGAAGAAGAAGAAAAAGAAGAAGAAGAACCATGACGTCTAATCGAGTTCTTGGAAGGAACAGACTTTTTGGGTGCCATAAGAAGGAAACTAAACCGAGAGAGAATGAAAGAAATAGAGAAACATAGCATAGGATAAGGCATAGGAAATAAGAAAAGAACGAAGTGCAATGCATGATATGCATAAACATGTTACATGCCAAAGGAATTGCATCATTTGTAAAATCCCAATCCAAACTACAATACTCACAATGGTTAATCAAGTACATAACCTAGAATGCATGAAAACATGATTAGAATGCTAGAGAATGCAATGTATTACCATGTGAGAACAAATTAACAACACAAAACCCAAAAATTTCACAAATAACTCAAAAAGCCAAAAAAAATTCCCAAAATCTTGAAAACCTAGGTCTAAATCCATGAAGAAGGAGAGAGGAAAGAGATTCAAAACACTTACCAAAGGATTAAGGCTTGGATTAGGCCAAAATCTTGAGTGGGAGAAGGTTTTTGCTGAAAAGAAGTGGTATGGATTAAGGAAGTAGAGAGAGAGATCGAGATATTTGAGTTTGAGAAAAACTGGGTTGAACCTCATATATATATATATATATATATATATATATATATATATATATAGAAAACACAGCTCAATAGATTGAGAAGGTATCAAGAACAAATTCTTGATAGATCGAGAGGTATCAAAGAGGTATCGATGGCAAAAAAATCTCGATAGATCAAGGAGGTATCAAGCATCTATCGAGCACACAGAGACTCCAAAGAATTGGCTCATTAGATCGAACTATCTATCGAGAGGTATTGAGAACAAACCCAAAAATCTCGATAGAAAAGGTATGTATCGAGGTGTTATCGAGCTTCTATCGAGGAGGTATTGGGCATCTATTTAGAAGCTTGAAACAAGGTTTTTCAAAGAGGAAAAATAGCACAAGATGAATGCAAACTAGATAGACACCAAAACAAGCAACTAAAAAGCATGTTAAGCACTTAAACACATCATCAACTCTAGATGCAAAACATTCCTAGATCAAAAACACACTAAAAAAATCTAGCAGTTTTATTTAAAAAACAATTTTAGACTGTTTAAAGAGCATATACTACCATATGTATTCCTTATGATAACTAAATCACATTGTACCTTTACAATAGTATTAAGAGTAGCAAAGAGTATGCATGTTGTATATGAAACTTTTGCAAGAGGGCATAAGTAAGTCATTATATGAAGAGTAATGATATAAGAAGATCAAATATATTCACACACAATTATAACTATTTGATGGAGACCATCACCTTCGAGGTACATCATATAACTCTCACATCTCCTAAAAACATACATGCAACCATATTTGAAACATTTTGATTCTTCCGGCTTTACATATTCTTTGCATATTTTTATTTTTAAGCATAAAATTAATATAACATGCATAGGTAAATTAGAGAGAAAAGAATTACCTAATTATGAAAGCCAAACATCTTGTTTTTGCTAAATAAGTGCTACTCCTTATTGAGCACAAATTTTATGAATTGCACACAAATGTTGTATGATTGACAAGTTTTAGTGGAGAGATTGTTATTTATGCCTTTCTCTTAGGATTTTTTATTCCTTCTTGTCAAAAAAAGTGATTAAGATATGAATGATAAAAGATCAACCAAATCATACAAATCACATAAACGAGCAAGAAAGCTCACACTGCTTAATTGTGCATGAAGATGCTTGTCTAAACTACAAGAGATACAAAGTTGAGAAACTTTGTTTCAAAGGTCATCCATGGTACATAATTACCAGTATACACAAACACACACTATTTTTGTATTTTTCAAAAATTCTACTTTTTTATTAAAAAGAATCTAAAAACAAACAAATAAACAAAGTATTAAAAACTAGACTAACTCAAACCACAACACCAACCATGCATGAGATCAAGAAAGTGAAGGAATTAGTTGAAATCTTTTTCCTTCCAGATGGGAGACCTGGATGGAGAACCTTTCTGTTGCATGAACCTTAGTTCAGATGGATAAGGAGGAGAGTTATATCCATTGAAATTCGAGAGTAACATGATAGCCTTAAGAACTTCTCCAAGAGGGGCTAAAGAAAGTTTGAGTTGATTGTGGCTCTCAAAAGATGACACGCTATTGCTTTGTTGAATGGCTAACCACTTATAGCAATTTGAACGAGTGTGCCCAGATGCTCCATAGTAATGGCAGAAGTGAGGCTTCTTTGGTTAGACTTCTTATTGGAGGAGTGATGACTATTCTACTTAGTCTCTTTCTTACCAACCTTAGGTGGTGCTTCTAGAATGGATTTTCCCTTATCACTTTTGTCCTCACTTACATTTTCAGTCTTAGGTTCAGTTACCTCCCAATTATCATTATTATCAAGGGGAACAAAGATGACTCTATTTAAAGCATTAGAAGAGGTACTGCAAGAAGAGAAAGAAAAATCATACTCGAGAATTGTTTTGTTAGATGCAGACTTCTGGAAGTTGAGCATTTCATCCAACTTGGCACTTGAAGTCCTTTCCAATTGTGCTCTTACTTGAAACAGCTCAACATTTAATTTCTTGGTCTTTTTAGCAAGAAAGTTGTTTTCAAACCCTAGTGCTGTGATTGTTTGATTAGCCTCATCAACCTTGGTGGAGAGTTTCGCTCATTCCAACTCCACTTCACTAAGCTTTCTCATAGCCAATCTGTAAAGCTTGTTATGCTAATTAGAGACATTGCACAACTTAGAGTAAGCAATGTGAATGTCATCTTGTTCATCTATCTTCTCAAACTTTGATTCTATCAGCTCTTCTTCCTCATCAATCAGTTCTATTGCTTACTCAATGAACTCAACAGTAGTTATGAAAGCACTCACTATCCCATCTTGATCACTATCATCAAAATCTATTTCTGGTTCTATATCACTCAAAATGGCAACTAGGGATTTGCTTTTCCCAATGGATTTGAGATAAGTGGGACATTTTTGCTTCATGTGTCCAAATCCTTGACATCCATAGCACTTTGGCCTAGCAGGAACATTGTTGCTTTGACTAGCATCCTTGAATTCTCTCTTACCTTTGACTTGAGACTTGAACTGAGAGAATCTAGATTTTTTGTGACCTTTGTCACTTGCCTTGACATTTGCATTCTGGATGAACTTCCTGAATTTTCTAGTGATTTATGATTTGAGCTTGGTGTCCTCATCTTCAAATGACTCATTGTTATCATCATTCTTAACCTTCAAAGCCACGTTCTTGCTTTTGCTACCCTTGCCAACCCTTACTAAACCTAGTTCATAGGTTTGAGAATTCCCAATCATTTCGGTCAAAGGTATGGAGTCAAGATCCTTTGATTCTTCTCTGGCAATGATCTTGGCATGGAATCTTTCTAGAAGAGATCTGAGAATCTTTCTAACAATCTTGGGCTCTAGAATCTATTCTCCAAGATTGAAGACTCTATTCACTATGTCCTTGAGCTTGGCATAGAATTCATCGAATGACTCATCCTTATCCATCCTTATTTCCTCAAAACTGGTAGTAAGCCTTTAGTGTTTGGAGTTTTTAATAGCTTTTGTGCCCTCGTGGGTATTCTAAAGAGCATCCATGCTTCATTTGCATTGTTAGTGGAAGAGATCTTCTTGAATTCTTCATTAGTCACAGCGCTAAACAAGGCATTTAGTGCTCTACTATTAAAATTTGCAGCTTTGATCTTATTATCATCCCACGTTGCTAGTGGCTCTTCAGGTTTCTTCCAACCTACTTCAACTGCAATCCATACTTTTTCATCTAAAGACTACAAAAAGGCTTTCAAATGTACTTTCTAATATGCAAAGTTAGTACCATCAAATAAAGGAAGAATAATCAGGGATTGCCCACAATCCATAACAACTAGGGCCAATGGATCATACAACAAAGATAAAAACTAATTAGAGTGTGCCCACTCTGATACCACTTATTAGGTTAAGATAGCTTGACCCCAGTTGATTAATTAAATTATCCAAGTTGATTAATTAAGTTCAACTACATGAAAACTGTGAAGGTACCAACAAATCACCAAATAAACTAAATGTAGTGGAAATTAAATTAACATGGTCATTTGTTGACAAATGGAGAAAATCTGTAGTGAGGCAAAAAATCCCACCGGGTGATTTTAAAGTCGCACAAATCTCCAATCTATGACTAACCCTTTGCATGAATCCCAATACGTGACTAACTTCGGCAACTTTGAATGATATTGCTGGCTACAAAGTTATTCACTTCAACAGCAATGAAGATCAGGAAGCACTTGGTTACAAAACTCTATGGCGTATAAACATTGTAGCTTCTCATAGAGAAAATAAATTTCTAGGTCTCTATATACGTATATGACGGCTCTTAAAATAAGCCTTATATATGTCTATAGTCGTGAGAAAAGAAATCCTAAATAAATACATAAGTTTAGGCCGAATTTTAGATATGGAAAACTAAAAATCATAATTCTCGATAGATCGAGCTATTATCGAGCTTCACATTAAGTATCCATAGCAGGCATCTGTCGAGCTATCTGTCGAGCTATCTGTCGAGACTTAATGAGCAACTTTTCTTCACTTGTTTCTTGGACTAATCTTCATGTTTTTAATACAAACATTTGATATGCTTGAACAATTCTTGATGTATAAAACCCATCTTAGATCTACCTACTTACAAGTAAAGTACATTTTGTTAAAGTATTAAACAGTTACATAAAATATGACCCTAACATTCCTCTGTTCTCTTTATTTATTTTACATTTTATATATTAATATGATAAATACCTAGTAAATATTATTTGCATGCTAGTTATATATGGATATTTTAATACTTGCAACCTAGTAAATAGGAACATTCACATGTTATTTGTACATATTCACATGTTTTTCTTGTAGATATTCTTTGCAATAATACACACATACTATTTCAATATGTAAATGAATATTCACATGTTAAGTATATATTGTGTGTACAAAAATCTCTGATTAAATTACAAAGTTAGTCCCTATCCTTTACATCATATCTCAATTTAGTCTCTAACCTTTCAATTGTATCAATTTGGTCCCTAACATTTTCAGTGTTGTGTCAATATAGTCTCTGCCATTATTTTTTAGATAAAAAAAGCTTGTGTGTCAAATGGAATAATAAAAAAAATTCATGACACTTTAACTACCAATTGTACCACCATGTCAAATTAAAAACAAGTAAAAAAACAATTCACACACGAGATCAATGTGGGAAAAATTATAAAATCTCAAACTTCTTGTCTCTCTCTCTCTCTTCAAATTCATCTCTCACTCTCACTCTCCCTTAGAATTGAAAACTCACAATTTCCTTGTGATGGAAATGAACATAACAACCTACAGCAACTCCAACACCTTATAACGTGTCGCACCACTATTGGTGGCCCTTTCTCAGTTGGCATACTCATACCTGTCCCACGTCCTACTCCTTTACAATTATTATTTAAGAAACATACTAATACAAAATCCCCAAACGTACATTGAAGGAGTGGTTGTGCTTGGGGTTGAGAGTTGAGACCGCTTTCACTCTCTATCTTACGAGCAATTAAAGGTCTTCATGGTGGACAAGTAACGCAGTCCATAATTTCACTATGTTAACGTGTATTAGGTTGTGTGGGCTTTAGGCCCACCTTGGTTACTTCTATGGCACACATACTTTTACTACATACTTTGCCTCCTATATAAAGGCACTCATGTATATTCTATTACTTATGATATACAATATACTTATTCAATATTTCTAACATGGTATCAGAGTCATTGCTCTGACCTTTTCTTAGCAGTCTTGATTTTATTAGTGTTACTCCATTCTCAACATCGCTTCCACCGTCACAGCTGCTACCGCAGCCTCTCGCCATTAAACCTTTGATGTCTTCCAGCCATTGTCCTTAGGTTCTAGACCTGTAGTTGCTGCCGTTGAGGAGTCCCAAACCACAAAAACCACTGCTCTTTTCACCACTGCTGCAAATATTGCTCTGATTAATTTTCTGCAAATACCACTAAGATCGTCTTGCGCCGATTTACACACTCATGTAACCCTTGAAGCCATCGGAGATCGAACATGCCTCCAAGCATCTCTTAAAGGTTCTGTGCCAAAACTCACACGCTCCACGCGCCATCAATAAGGCTAGGCTGACGTCGCCTGTGACGTCAACAGTGCCACATTAGCCCTAGCTTATGTCAACCTCCAATCATCTGTTGACGTCAACGCCATGTCATCTTGCTGATGTCATATCTTTTAACCGTTGGCTTTGACCAGACCATTGACTTTTCTTTAGGGTTGACTTTTTGTAGTTCAGATGCTCCTTACCCAGTTTTTTTGTAGATTTCATTTTTGCAATCCATTTTTGCATATTTTGCTTCTAAATGAATAATAAGGATAGGTCTTCTTCTTGTTGCAATAATCGTTGTCGACAATCTAGGAAATGTTTTTACAATTTTTGCAAATGTTTTGGTCACAATATTGAGACTTGCTATCATTGCAACAAACCTGTTGTTTCAATTTCTGCTGCTACTGTCACTGACACTGAAAGTATCCAACCAATGGCTCCCGTCTCTGCACAGTCTAATTCTTCTAGGTCCATTTTCACCATTTCCACAGATGGCCTTAAAAACATCATCGCTAATGTCATTCGTATGATTGGTAATGTAACTTGTTCCTCTTCTTTCTCAACTTTATTTGGTATGTCTCCTTCCTCTTGGCTTATGGATTCTACTTGTTGCAACCATATGACACCTCACACATCCTTATTTTCTCAACTTGATCCCACACCACACCCTCTTAATATTTGCATAGCTAATGGTTCCACAATATTCGGTCATAATATAGGTTCTATCTCGACCTCCAACCTCTCAGTTCCTAAGGTCTTTAATGTTCCTAACCTTTCTTACAATTTATTTTTTGTGGGCCAATTAACTGAGTTGGGTTATCACATTACCTTTGATTATTCTAGGTGTATTGTGCAGGATCCAAGGATGAGACAGGAGCTTAGGACTGATCCCAGAGTTTGGTATATGTTTCCCATGGACAACCTTCATCTTCCACCGATGATGATGATGGAGATGAGAGCTCTTCGGATGAGATGTCTACTTGACACTCTACCCTTTGTCACTCGTGACAAAAAGGGGGAGTAGTCATTCTTAGGGGGAGTGTTAGCATAGGACATAGGACATTTTTGTTAGGGGGAGTGTGGATTGAGGGATGTAGTGAGGTGATCTATGTATTTTTTTCTTTCTTTTTGAGATACATTGATCATGTATTGACATACATTGTATTTATTCTCTTCTTATATATGATGATGTATGTTTTTCTTTCACCTACCTTTCATGTGTTGTTTCTTTTCTATCTTTATACACATGCTTCTTTACTTGTATGCAATCTATTATTTCTGTTTCACACAAAGATGCCTTGATGTGTTTTGTTTATAAGTGTTTCAGAAATACAGGTTGTCAAAGTCTTCTTGCCATGAACTCTCTTCTTGCAAAATTTTTCAAGAGTTTGTGATAGGATAGATTTTACTGTATGTAACAAGTGAATATGAGTTGAGTGATTTATGACTTCTCTCATATCTTCATTTGTATGTTGTGGTTATGTCACGGATTGCCAAAGGGAGAGATTGTTAGGACATATGTAGTTCAAGTCTGTGAACATATGTCGTTATTTTATGTAATTGGCTTATCCTTAGACAAAACGCACTTTACTTGTAATTGGGTAGATTTAGGATGAGTTTAACACTTCAAGAAACAGTGGTTCAAGGTTAAGTGTTGAAGCCGTCAAAGTCTGTCCAAGAAACAAGCTAGGAAGTGCAAGTTTTTAAAGCTCGACACATACCTCGACAGATGCATCTATCGAGCTTTAAAGGAGCTGTTTTGCCCGAGCCTCGACAGCTATCTCGACACCTCTCGACACCTCTATCTGTCGAGAATTAAAGAAAACAGATTTCCAGGTCTGTTTCAAGTCTAATCCGTGAGTGTGTCTTTGGGACTTCTTTTCTCCTAACCCTAGACATATAAAAGGATTATTTTAAGGGCCGTCAAGCAAGAGATCACAAGATACAAGTTGCACATTCATTGAGAACTTGTTGTTCATGCAATTTGTGATCTGACAGACAAAGTTCGTGCCCTAGTTCATCCTTGATGATTTGAAGAACTTTGCAGCCAACTCTCTCTCTCTCTCTAGTTGGTGTTTGAAGTCGCGTACTGGGATCCGCGCATCTGGTTAGTCACGTACTTGGGAGCCGTGCATTGAAAGGAGAAACTGTCACTACAGAACAAGTCCAATTGGGTATTGGGGTAAGAGTTCAACTGTAGGTTGGTGAGGTACTTGGGATTCCTTACTTGTAACTACTTGTTGTGATAATAGTGGAGTTTCGGGAGTGGTGACCTTAAATCAGCCGGTGGGGTTTTTGCCGTAAGGGTTTTCCCCATTCATAAACAAATCACCGTGTCATTTATTTTCCGCTGCATTACTTAGTTTTGGTGATTTGTTTGTGCTGCCACATGATATTGCATGTTAATTTGATTAATTAATAACTGGGCTAATTAATTAATCTAAGTTATCACAAGGGGTCAACGCGTTTGTGGCCTGTCCCTCAATTTTCCAAATGTATCAAAAAATTTTGATCTAATAATGCTCTTAGGTACACTCGATATGCTTTCCAAGCTGTTTTGCGTTCCTATGACACTATTCATCAACTAACTTGTCCAAGTGCCTCTCAGCAAAATGGTAGAGCAGAACAAAAACTTCGTCATATTCTTGACACTATTTGTGCTCTCCTTTTTTCTAATAAAGTTCCTGCTCCTTTTTAGGGCAAAGTTGCTCCTCATGTTGTTCATGCTATTAATTGCATTCCAAATCCTATTATCCAAAATCAAACTCCATACAAGCGCCTTTTTAGGTCACCTCTAGACTCACCACCTTCACTCCTTTGATTCAGCTTGTTTTGTTCTTTTTCAGCCACATGAGCATAACAAACTTAAGCCTTGGTCTAAACTTTGTTGTTTTCTTGACTATGGTGAAACTCAAAAGGAGTATCAGTGTTATAATCCTGTCTCTCATCGTCTATGTATCTCCCGCAATGTTGTCTTTTGGAAACATCACTCCTTTGTTGAGCTCTCCCACTTTCTTGCCTCTCTATCTTCCTCTTCTGTCTTAGATCTTTTTCCAAATGAGTTACATATTCAATCTGTAGTTGCTCCTAATCCTCCTATAGAATTCTCTATCCAACCACTAGATATTTTTTATCCCTTTCCAAGTTCACCCTTTAATGAACAAGTTGAAGACAAGTTACCAAGCGCTGAGCTTGGGTCTCCTATTCCTGCTCCACCTGAAGATTTTGCAGAAGACATTCCATCTCACCACTCAACTTAGGTAAGATCCATTCCTGCACATTTACTTGACTATCATTATTACACTACAGGAGCCTTACACCTATCGTGAGGCTTCCACTGACCCTTTTATGGCAAATTGCGATGAAACAGGAACTTGATACATTATCTAAAAATCATACTTGGGATTTGGTGACTCTCTCCCTTGGGAAACCTGTGGTTAGTTGTAAGTGGATCTACAAGATCAAGACATGCTCTGATGGATCCATTGAGCGCTACAAAACTCGTCTTGTTGCAAAAGATCGTACACAGGAGTATGGGATTGGTTATAAAGAGACCTTTGCTATGATTGCTCAAATCTCATTTGTTCGTGCCTTCTTAGCTGTTGCTGCTGCCAGCAAATGGGACCTTTTTCCGATGGATGTCAAAAATGACTTCCTTAATGGGGATTTAAGTGAAGTTTATATGCAACCTCCTCCTGATCTCTCTATTACCTTCGACGTGCACTTTATGGCCTTAAACAAGCTCCACGAGCTTGGTTTGCCAAATTCAGCTCTACCATCTCTCGCTTAGGTTACATGGCCAGTCATTATGATTCAGCCTTATTTCTTCGTCGCATTGACAAAGGCACTATTTTACTTCTCCTATATATGGATGATATGATCATACTTGGTGATGACCTCAGTGGCATTCAAGAACTCAAGGGTTTTCTTAGCCAACAGTTTAAGATGAAAGATCTTGGACATCTCAGCTACTTCTTAAGTCTTGAAATCACTCATTCTATTAATGGACTTTATATTACTCAAGCCAAACTATGCCTATAAACTTTTGTCTAGAGCTAGACTCACTGATAACAAGACTATTGACACTCCAGTTGAACTTAATGTGCATTTGACTCCCACACGGGGAGGAAACCATTGTCTAATCCCTTTCTTTACAGACACTTGGTTAGCAGCCTAGTTTATCTCACTGTCACTCATCTAGACATTTCCTATGTTGTTCACCAGGTGAGCCAATATCTGTTTACTCCACGATTGACTCATTGTGCTGTTATTCTGCGCATTCTTTGATACTTAAAATGCACACTCTTCCATGGCCTTTTCTACTCTACTCAGTCTCCTCTTGTTCTCCGTGCATTTTCTGATGCTGATTAGGTAAGAGATCTCACTGATCGCAGGTCCACCACTGGTTATTGCTTTATTCTTGGCTCTTCTTTGATTTCTTAGTGAAACAAAAAACAAACTCATGTGACCCACTCCAATACTAAAGCAGAATATCATGCCCTTGTTGATACCACATTTGAGCTCCTTTGGCTGCTATGGCTTCTTAAGGATTTAGGTGTGTCCACATCCTTTGCTACTCCCCTTTATTGTGACAACCAAAGTGTCATTCATATTGCTCACAATAATGTCTTTTATGAATGGACTAAACACATCAAGATCGATTGTCATTTTATCCGTTATCATCTTGTTCATGGTGCACTTAAGCTGTTCTCAGTCTCCTCTAAGGATCAACTTGATATTTTCATCAAGTCACATCCTAAGTCACACCCTAAAGTATCTGAATTTTGTGATCATTACTCATTCTTATTTCCCCCCGTTTATGTGTACTTTGAAGAACTTATCCATAGGTTTTCTTTGTCACCATATCATTGTCCTATGTTTTTATTGCTTAGCTATTAGTTTTGGAAACAATTGAGTGCTTTCACTTTTACAAACACCATGAAAAACACACCATCCAATTAAAAAATTCGAAAGGTTATAAATTAAAGAAGGATCCCATAAAATTAAAGGGAATTATGATGATGATGATGATGATATAACATGAAATTCTTCCATAAAAAATGTGCAATTCTATTTTTGGGAGGTAAAAAAAAAAAAAAAAAAGAAAGAAGAGCTGGTACTACAAACTACAGAAGAAGATCATATTAACTAAAACTATACCAACTAATTTTATCAATATAATCCAAGAGTAGTTAAAACAAAATAAAAACCAGAAAATTATAGAAATCGTAAAAACCAAAAATGCTGGAGAATACTCAAAATGCTGGAGAAAGTTCAACTTAATAAGGTTAATGGTGCAATTTTGTTTTGTAATATATTAAGAAAAATCTTTAAAATATTCATAACCATAGTGTGTTAATTAAGCTAAATTAAATGTTAAATTTAATAATTGATGAATCTAATCAATTCCATATTTAATGAAAAAAAAAATATTTTATAGGTATACAACATTTAGAATTGTTTTTCTGAAGATAAAATTTAAATAAAATAATATAAACATAAACACAAACTCAAATAAGAGAGTAATTTTGTACTCATAAATACTTTTTAAATACTAACACAAAAATTAGAAAATATGATATTTATTCTGTCAATATTTGAATTTATTAGGCTTCTTACGAATGAATTTCTAAAATATATATACATACATATATATATATATATATATATACACACACATATGTAAAAGATTCTTAATTTCCCAAGCTTTTAGATTCTAAGCAATTTTTTGTGCTTTATCACAATCGGATAACTTTCTCCAACATTTTTAACAAACATGGAGTATAATATTGGATGCTCAAGAAAGTGTATTTGTCAAAATAATTTCAATTTGTTATATTGAAAGGATATTTAGAATCGTTATGTAAATTTTCAAATACAAACAAAATTTATAGGTTTGTGAAGGAACATATTTTGAAATTCTCAAGTTTAATGATATATTTAGTGGTAAGAGGCTCAATAAAAATTGTAGCAGTGGGAACAACATCTTTACCTAAAATCTTTTGGCCAACTTTTCCTAATCAAAGAGGAGAATGTGTTGAAATAATCTTGAAATTTGCAGAAAGATACTCGAATATACCTGCCTCACATCCACATTTGTCTATAAACCATAGTAGTTGAGTGGAAAAAAGGTGCATCGATTTATAAAATTCTTTATAAAGAAATGGAGTTAGGGCTACATTATAATAGGGATAGATTAAGTGACAATTCTCTTAGAAGATGTATTTATGAGTCTTAAAAATGGTCCATACAAATAGTGACTCCCTATAATAATTAAACATAAAATTTAGAGTATGTCCCCAATTAAGATCACCTTCTTGGGTCCAAATTTATCTATCAAGTAGGTCCAACATAATTTACTAAAAATATTCCCACTTATTGTGCATTATGTGATCATAATTGACATATGAACCACATGTTAAGGATACTTTAGCGAATGTATGTAATATAAGTTAAAATAGTAGAAAATGTATACTATACATAATTTGACCATATAGCTATGTCATAATATGAGATTTACAAACTCACTGAAAAATGATCAAAGTTCTTTGGGATAAATAAAAATTAAATAAAATATTCTATGTATTAACATATGTATATATATATATATATATATATATATACAAAATAAAAATTTAATTCTACATGTTTACACAAAATATCAAATAAATCGTTAATCAAAGCTTACTCCTCATACAATGCTTTTATGGTTCTTATAGTTATATATGCATTTTTTTATCTGTTGAAACATAAACCTATTATCAGGTCCAAATTAATTTTTCTCAACTCTACTACTTGTAATTTTTATCTATAATATGAGAAAGGTATAAGTTTAAGACTCAAAATTAGTATGGAGGTAATATTTACTATAAACAAATATTATTACTTATATGTTTGTTAACATGTTTAGTATATGGTAAGTGAAAAGTTTTGCTCCCCCTTTCATTTAGTTTTTCCTCATATTAGAAATTTTCACTTTTTACATTTTGGATTTCAAAAAATATTTTATAGCTCAAATTTTGAAGGTTTCCACATTTTCTCTTTTATCTATTAAGCTTTGTGCAAAGAATATGCACAGGAAATGACATTAATATATATATATATATATATATACATATAATTTTTTTTACATTTGTTACAAGTTTATGTTTAACTTTGGCACAGATAATTACTCATACATATATATATATATATATATATATATAAGACTATACTCAAAAACACATATTCAAAGCAATGTCACTTAAAAAATAATAATAATGTCACAACCAACTACACATATAACAGTTGGTATTTCTTTAGCTTATATTGTGCCTGAATTTTGAAACTCTAACACCATAACGTTGGTTCTTTTCCTTTTTTCAAATTGAAATATAATAATTAGAAAAATATTTATGCTCACCCTTTCATTTGGTTTTTCCTCGTATTAGAATATTTTATTTTTTATATTGCAGACTTAAAAAAAATATTTTATAGCTCAAATTATGGTGGATTTCACATTTTCTCTTTTATTTGTATATCTTAGCATAAAAAATATGCACACAATATAAAAATATAAAACAATATTTTTTTATTTTTTTTGCATTTGTTACAAGTTTGTGTTTAAGTTTTGCACAAATAAATACTCATAAATACGTAAAATACATATAAAAATATACTCAAAATAATGGTAAACTAATAAAACACCGACTAAGCAAAGTGATATGATATGGACAACATGAAATGAAAAATAATTGCTACTAGGACCAAAGAAGATAACAAGATCCTCTTCTTTCAATATTTTGTAATAGAAAAGAGGGTTGCAAAGGAGTCTAGCTATTGCACAAAAGCGGAGATGCATGGAGAATCTAAAGTTGATGTCTCGAGAAGACCTTAGTTTGAAAAAACTATCGCTCTGGTAGCCATGTGAAATAGTTGTTCTCCAATAACCTCGAAGTCCTGAACGATCTAGTTCATCACTTGCAATATTTGCGTCCATTTCTAAAATGGGTAGTTGAGCAAGCCACTCCTCTTGGTTAGCATTTCTCAACACTACTAATTGTATTTTTATCTATAACATGAGAATAATAAAAGTTTAATAGTGTTTAAATTTTGAAAATCTAACCTAATTACGCTGGTTCTTTTCTTTGACCAAAATTGGTTTTTACCTTTTTCAAAAAAATAATCCAGCATTTTGCCTCCTTTTCTAAACTAATTAGAAAAATGTCTCTCTTTTGAAACTTGATTTTCTTAAAATCGAGTTAAGTTCTATAGCTACATTTTAAAGAGTCTATAGTGATGTTTTGAGGACCTATAGCGGCGTTTTTAAACTTGATCTTCATGAAATCAAGTTACAAGTAATTTTTTTTTTTTTTTTACCTATAACTCGATTTCATGAAAATTGAGTTTAAAAACGCCATTATAGGTCCTTAAAAATGTCACTATAGGCTCCTTAAAACGTTGTTATAGGGCTTAACTCAATTTTGAAAAAATCGAATTTCAAAAGAGGGGCATTTTCCTAATTAGTTTGGAAAAAATGACAAAATGCTAGATTGTTTTTTTGAAAAGGGCAAAAGCCCATTTTGGCCTCTTTTCTTTTATTCAAATTTACATATAGGAATTAGAAAAATATTTATACTTCCCCTTTCATTTGGTTGTTTCCCTTACTAGACATTTTCAGTTTTTACATTTTCGACTTCAAAAAATGTTTCACAGTTCAAATTTTCAAGGTTTCCATATTTTCTCTGTTATAGTTAGCATCAAACACATTCTATTACTCTTCCATATGTGAGGCAAACCAAAAAGAGATACAAGTTTTTGGTATCAATGTGATAAGAGATACACTCTTTTGTTTAGCAGGGTAGTTGAGCAACTCGCTGCTCTTGGTTGTTATTTACTAATATGTTTATGTTTAAACATAAACATATTTTCAGCTCCAAATTAATTGTTATCAACTCTACCACTTGTAATTTTTATCTATGACATGAGAAAGTTATAATTTTAAGAGTCAAAATAAGTATGAAAATAATATTTGCCTTAAACAAATAATGTTACTTATATGTTTATTGACATAATTAGTACATGGTAAGTGAAAGATTTAAACTTATTCAAAAATGCATATTAAGAATAGTTTTTTTTATTTTTTTTAAACGACAATGTAACAACCAACTATACATATAAAAGTTGGTATTTCATTAGCTTAAATAGTGTTTGAATATTGAGACACTAACACCATAATGTTTGTTCTTTTATTTTATTCAAATTTAGACGTAGGAATCAGAAATATATTTAGTCTTCGCCTTTCATTTGATTTTTTTTTTTTTATTAAAAATTTTCATATTTTACATTTTAGATTTAAAAAAAATATATTTTACAGCTCAAATTTTAGAGTTTCCACATTTTCTCTTTTATCTATATAGTTTTGTACAATAAATATGCCCATAAAGTGAAATTACAAATATATATATATATATAAATTTTTTACATTTGTTACAAGCTTTTATTTAACTTTTACACGGATAAATACTCATACATAAATATAAGAACATACTCAAAATGAAGGTAAAATAATAAAACACCTTACCTGCTTCCTTGAGTTACTACAAAATCTATAATCCTGCCGCAAGCAAGTGACACAATTCCAACTGACATTCTGAGAATTTAGAATTATTAACTGCACAAACTTTGTCATTATCAAAGGTGCTTGAATCATCTTGAATTAAGGGTACTGATTACTCAAAGTGATATTATATGGACGACATGAAATAGAAAGAAAGTACAACTTGGACCAAAGAAAATATAAAGATCCCCCTACTATTGTTACGTATATTTTTGCTACGTAACAAATATTGTTACGTATATTTTTGCTACGTAACAAATATTGTTACGTATATTTTAAAGAAAATATAACTTGAATCATCTTAAACAAATATTGTTACGTATATTTTTGCTGACATGTATAGTTTATGGTGTGTGAAAAATTTTACTCTATCTTTTTTAAAAACACATATTCAAATCAATTTCACTTAAAAAATAATAATAATGTCACAACCAACTACACATATAACAATTGGTATTTCTTTGGCTTATATTGTGTCTGAATTTTGAAACACTAACACCATAACGTTGGTTCTTTTCCTTTTTTTTTTTTTCAAATTGACATATAATAATTAGAAAAACATTTATGCTCACCCTTTCTGTAGAGAGGGAAAATTCCCGGCTTATCACAAGCTGACACGTCATGCCACCAAGTCCACCAGAAACAGGAAAAAACATGCAAAAATGCTAATCACATGGAGGGGCATGTAAGCGATGATGCAAGCGAATCTGACTGTGTAAGCGATGACTCAAGCAATCCGGCTGTGTAAGCGATGACTCAAGCAATCCGGCTGTGTAAGCGATGACTCAAGCAATAAGCGATGACCCAAGCAGACCAATCAAGTTGTGACATGTGTCACCAATCAAACTCCGCCACGTGTCGCTCACCTACCTCCAAACTCCTATAAATAGAAGCCTTCCTAAGGCATTTGGATACACCAAGCTATCTAGAGCACAAGCTGCATCAAAGAAGCATTCAGAAGTATTGAAACTCTGCCGGAATCAAGCCTTAAAGCCTCCAAGAGCCTCAAGAACTTCAACCTTCGAATACGACGAACATTCGAAGCAAATCACTCTCCTAGATCTTAGAGGTCACTGAAATCAAGCCCGAAAGCCTTCAGAAACCTCAACAAATCACAAATCAACAAAACTTTACGGATTCAAGCCTCTAAAGCCCCGAAAAGCTTCCACCATAAACATTTGAAGACGAAGAACGCACGAAGAACACACGAAGAACACGAAGAACACGCAAAGAACACGAAGAACGTGAAAAATAAAGGATTTCTAACAAGCTCATAGCCAGAAATTCATTGTAATTCTGTTTTAAAGATCTTCGATCCATCCTTTAGCCAAATTGAAGGATACTTTGTGTTCAAATCAAAACCACATTACAAATCTTTTAAGGAGATCGAATCAGAGGATCACTCTTTGTAATTACAGAGAATTGTACCACACACATTCATTAATACAAATTCGCATTTGCGGAACTATTTTACTTTGTTTGATTTATTTCGAACCGAGAAATTTAGTCCTCCACACTTTCATTTGGTTTTTCCTCGTATTAAAAAATTTTAGTTTTTGTATTTTAGACCTCAAAAAATATTTTTTAGCTCAAATTTTGGTGGATTTCACATTTTCTCTTTTATCTATACATCTTAGTATAAAAAATATGCACACGATATGAAAATATAAAAAAATAATTTTTTTTTTTTTTTTTTTTTTTTTTTTTTTGCATTTGTTACAAGTTTGTGTTTAAGTTTTGCATGGATAAATACTCATAAATACATATAAAAACATACTCAAAATAAAGGTAAACTAATAAAACACTGGCTAAGTAGGGTGATATGATATGGACGACATGAAATGAAAAATAACTGCTACTAAGACCAAGGAAGATATCAAGATCGTCTTCCTACAATATTTTTCAACAGAAAAGAGAGTTGCAAAGGAGTCTAGGAATTGCACAAAAGCGGAGATGCTTTTTATTATTATTATTATTATTATTATTATTATTATTATTATTATTATTATTATTATTATTATGTCCTACTTTGGTTGAGTAAAGAAGTGTTTACCCTTTTTTTTTTTTTTTTTTTGAGAAAAAGTGTTTACTTAAACAAAGAAAAATAAAATTTTTTGCTGTGAATGTTAATGTATGGCATTTTTCTTTTATATATAAGATAGAAATTCTACTCTAACTTAATTTAAGTATATATGTGTGTGAGTCTCACTTCTGAAAACTTGAACCCCGAGCCTTACAACCCCCTCCTTACACCTCACAAATACTTATACTTATTAAATGTCCATTGCATCAAAAATGTGCGATGATAATGTATGACCTACTCTTTTTTGTTTTTGACTGCCTTGTCCTACTTAGAAGACAATTAAGGAAAGTGACAATTGAGCCATGCTCATGTAACTTTGATAGCTTCGGAATGTATTGGATGGCCCAAAGCACTTCGGTTTGTAGATTTTGTGCTCAGAATGTTTGGGCTCCCTAATGAAATTATTGGATTCAATAGCCCATGTAGTTAATGTGAGGCTTTGAGTGGCCTTCCTTCATCGGTTGCTTTAACGTCATTGGGTTAGTAGCAATAAAGCGACATGGCGCCGCCCATTAATCCCACTAGGCTTGGGCTTAACTCAATAAATTCCATGCAACAAATACTTAATAAGTCGTAACCATAGAATTTGTTATCAAAATTGTACCAAGTCCTGGAATTTGAGATATTAAAAAAAAAAAAATTTAATAGAGTTTTAACCTATGATATTCACTCATGATGATGCTCTTTATCATCATATCAAAATACCAATCAGTTTTTGGTGTAGGCAGGGATTAAACTCCATATCTCTTATTCAATTATCATAAACTTTACCAGTTAAGCTAATTAGAACTCACAGATATTTTAAAATTTTGTACAGGTTGCACTTAGGACTCACATGTAGCATCATCTTTTTTTTCTTTTTCTTTTTTTGGCGTAAATAGATTTTTGGTTTCTAAATTTTGTGGTCATTTCTATTTTGGTCTCTACATTTTCATTTCACCACTTTTAGTCTCTAAATCAATTAACGCGTTTCATTTTGGTCCTTACTGTTACTCACTTAACAGAAATTGCTAATGTAGCAAACGGCATCTACTGTTTGCATATTAAATGTTGACATGACCAATAAAATAATATTAAAAATGTCACGTCAGCTTATAAATTAAAAATTTTATTTATTAATTTTAACAAAATAAAAAAAAATTAAAAACAGATTGTTTAAAAAAGAAATTAAATTAATTAAATTAAAAAAAAAAATTCTTTACAACATGTTCTTCCCAGTCATCATGAATTCTTTCTCAAACTATTAGCTACATTGGACAATTCACCAGACCCAATCAAAAACTCTAACCCTAACCCACCCGAGATACCCAACTTAACTCTCTCCTCCTGAAACCCAATAACAGACGTGGGAGACACAGTCACTTCAAAACCCAACTCAACCACCTCTTCACTTTCGTTGCTTCTATTGAAGGAAATCACCAAGGTCGGAGAAACCATAGATGCCTTAAGCTCCTTGGAGAAATTCTTGCCCCGAGGATCGGTAGCTAAAAACAGCCCCACAACAGGATTTCGCACTTCAATTCGCCACAGCCTCCGCTGCCCTACAATGATTCCGTCTCCGATTGCGAGCTAGATTCCTTTCCTCTACCCCTAGATCTGAAAAAGGATGATTTGAGTTTTGTGGGTTTGATGTTTGTATAGAGGGTTTGATTTTTCATATGATGTTCTAGATTTGCTAGAGATTGAGGGTTGGGTTTGGGTTTGTGTTCGTGTTCTTTGTGTTTTGAATCTTTGAAGGTCTTTGTATTTTGTAGATCTGTGCCCTTTGATTTTGTGTGTTTCATGTTGGCATGTTCTTGATTCTAGGTTTGACTGGGTTCGTTGGTTGGGATTGCAGGGTTTGTTGTTGTTGTTGGTCTGATCGGTGTGGGTTTGTTATTGTTCGTTGGTGTGTGGTTTGTTGTTGTTGGTTTAGTTGTGGTTCGGTCTGATCTATTTTTTTGTTGTTGATGTTCATGTTCTTGATTCTGGGTTTGGTGTTTGATGATGCGAAGAAAATCAGAAGACTGAATGTTTAGGACTTTAAGAGGCTAGCGACTGTCTTGTAAGCATGAAAAGAAAGAACAAACAATCAAGAGTGGCCGGGGTTGACCGGCCGAGAACCCTCTGATGCCAAAGTTAGTTTTCTCTCTTAAATTTTGGAGTTCCAACTTTTCAGGAAAATGTTCAAAATGTACCTCTGTCGGACTTAAATGAGTGTTTATATAGTGTGCCACAGAAACAGTTATTTAAATTCGTAACTTTTCCTATATTTTAGGAGATTATAGAGTTAAGGGTAACTTCCATAACCGTCACGGGAGTTATATTCCATTCTTCTATAATTGTTGTTGATGGTTAAACTCAATTGGAAGTTACAGTTGTGAACCCATGTATTACTCACACCTTGAAACTGTAACCCATGGTCAATTGAGTAAGGGAACGATACTCAAAATTTTCCAAGTATCGTGGGTCGTCCACGTGCTTTCCGTTGGACGTTCCTAGACGGTCTTGGCAAGGATAACCATAAACGATCTTTGACCGTTTTTCATAACTCCTCATCAATGTTCATGTTCTTAATTCTGGGTTTGATGTCCATGTTCTTGATTCTGGGTTTCATTTTTTTTATTTAATTAAAATTGATTTAAACACTGACGTGGCAATTTTTTAATGCCAAAATAGATTTTTTAATTATTATTTTTCTATGCCATCAGCCACGTCAATATTTTCTGTTAGTTGGGTGACGATAAGGACTTAAATGTTACGCGTTAATTGGTTTAGGGACTAAAAGTAGTTAAAATAAAATGTAGGGATTAAAATAAAAATCGAATCAAACTGTAAAGACTAAAAATACATTTGCGCCTTTTTTTTTTTTTTTTTTTTGGTGCTAAATAGGTAACATGTTAATTATGTGTCATCTTTCTACATGAAACATAGTCAATTCAATAGTCATGCTAATATTAAATAAGTTAGTGTTATTGTAGTTCATCAAAAAAAAAGTTAGTGTTATTGTAAGTTCGTTTTCGAATAAATATGATGTCATGTCCACTTTCAAGACATCCTATTGGTTGGATGTGACAGGTTAACATTTTTTTTACCAATGGAAGTAAAAAAAATTTCAAAAATATTAATCACGATCAATATAATAGTCATACAAATCACAGATATAATATACATTGATTACTAAATTTATTGCTAATAACAAAAATAATCACATTTATATTTACAGATATTAAAAATTAACTTAAGAAATTAATTTTAAAAATGTTTTAAAATGTAATTTTATTACTCAAAATACATCAATATAAAATGTAAAATTGTTAAAAATATAACAAAAAACTTGAAAAATTGTAAGCGGTGACACATTGTCTTGATTTCTTATAAAAATTATGTAGAATTTGATTTTCTTTTTCCATTATATAGGTTTATTGCAAAAGCCCAAAGTTTGAAACTGTAAAAGAGCCTTAAAAAAAAAAGAGAAAAAAGATTAATGGAGGATAATAGACATCAAGAATTCAATGTCCTCATATAAGACATAATAAGTAGCTATTTCCTTTCTAATATTCATTATAGTATACTAGCATCATCATATGCGCTTTCGTGTGTGCAATGAGGTTTGTCTTTTTAGTGTCATAATTTTTCATTCATTCCAATTTGAGATTTACACGTTTTCTTATTAATATTACGCATTTAAAATTACTAATACAACCAGAGTGTAGCAAAAGAAAAAATTTCAGTATTTTTATTTTATATATATAATTTTTATTTTGAGAATCTAATTTATAAGTGGATAAAGTAATTTGAAAATCAATAGGAGAGTAACCCTATTTTTTAAACAATGTTTTAGTATGAATTAAAATTGGTTTTTTACCAGATTGTCGTTCAGTTTTGTCTCTACTTAAACATAGAGGTGTAGAGACATTTTTTAATTAAAAAAAAAAAATTTGAAGATCTCAAATAGAGGAAGTCCCTTAAATAGTAGTATAAACATGGAAACAATTCCGCAAAACAAATCTGGAAAGTTTCACTATAATATTCAAGGAATTAAATAATTGGAATGATTACTCTTACACCCTTTTTTTTTATAAAACTCTTACTTACCACAGACTTCTAATATAATTAGAATTCCTAAGTTTACTAAGAGAATGATTAATAAGGAAATAAAATAATTAAATATCATCAATTAAGGGATATTATAGTCTTCATACTCCCACACCGGAAGAAATGAAGTAAAACAAAGTCAGTTTAGATGTACAATTTTTATTTTAGAAAGAATTTAGACGCACAATATATAATGGTGTATATATATATATATACACACTTATTTCTATATAAAAGATGAAAGCGTAATATTATTATTGTTTTGCTCGCTCTAGCTAAGTCACATTATCTACCTATTTTTAACATTTTCTCTCTTATTTTTCACCATTTTTCTCTTTATTAATTTATCAAAATTACAATTACCTTTCCTCCAACATCTCTTTATTTGCCTTTTGTTTTGACCATTTTTCTCCCATTTTATTTACTATAAATTTTGTTATTTTCTCTTCTATTTAATCATATGTTGCTCGCACAAAAAGGTGAAGACTCTCTCTCTCTCTCTCTCTCATATATATATATATATATATATATATATATCCTTTTGTTAGGTGGATTTTTAATTCTTGATTGCATCTTTATTTTAGGTTGAAAAGTTTTTGTGTTGAACAATATTTTAGGTTGATGCAATTTGGTAGTATTTTAATTTGTTATAATTTTTTTCATTTCTATTATCCTATGACAATATATATTATATAATGATATAATGCTATTCTATTGCGTAAGTAGCACGGCTTGGATAATTCACTGTTTAAAATTATACGTTTTCTTTTTATTATTCTTTTATTCTTCTTCTTCTATGCAAACTAGCATATAACTATATGCATATGCATGGATCAATATACTTAAAAGAAATACATTAAGATGCATAATATAATAATATTATTGATATATAGTCATTCTTATATTTTGTTAACTCTTTAAAAAAAATTCTAAGAATGTTATTAGGTAAAAAATATAAATTGTCTATATTTTTTAATTTTTTTGATATTGTGCAGCACTTTTTTTCTTATTTTTTAACAATTCATTAATTATATGCTCTTTGGTTTTTATACTCAATAACTCACTTAGATAAATATATATGATGTGATCCCACATTTGGTTCCAAAATTAAGAAGTAAAACTCTCTAAAAATAAATAATTTATGACACATGGTGTAAAATTAGACTTCAATTGTAGAATCTAATTGAATTTTCTCTAAATTTTACCTATTAATATATATATATATATATATATAGATTTATTATTTTCTCACACTCTCTCCCGAAAAATGTGATTATTCTCTCTCCCTCCCAATTATTTATTCTTTCTTGCAACTCTATTTTAGATTGATGAATTTTTGTATTTTTTGTATCTCTACTTTGGGTTGGTGCATTTTGGTAATGTGTTTTTTGAGTTTCCCATCACATGTACTCTCTCTCCCTCTTATATTTTTGGCTTGATTTAATTCTTAGATATTTTGAGTTTATATTTGTTAGGGGAGTTTTGCAACAAAGGCCGAGATTGCATAAATGAGCCCAAAACTCCCCTTGGGTTTGTTAAATTCATCTATTATTTGGAGAACCAAACCCAAAATTCGCAATGTGAGGTACACAAAGGCTAATGGTGTTTTATGGAATGAGAAACCAACAAGAAAGTGAAACACAAGAAAGTGCAAAAATTATATATTCATAAGTCAAAAATTTCAACGCCGTAGTCACCAAGAGGGAGAAATTGAGGGAGGTCTTGAGCAAGAGAGGAAGAGTTCCCTTTTATTAGTATTTTCACTTCTAGGCCTTCAAATCATCCATACACTAGGTAGTTGATTGGGCTTTTGTGTCAAAGTGTGGGGGTTTTTTTTTTTTTTTTTGGTAGGGAAAATGCTGTCGTTCTCTTGTGGGTTAGTGATGAATATTTATGTCAAGCTTTAGAGGATGCTTGTGACCAGTTTTTTAGTTTGGAGGAAGGCCTTGGACTTTTCAAAAGCTATTTCTATGACTTGGTGTATTATGTTTTATGCTTAGGGAAAAGTTTGGTTTCTTTCTGCATGATTTTGGAGATAAAGTTGTGTCCTCTTCATGGTTACTGTCTTTGGTCTTTGCAAAGCCTTGGAAAACGACATTTGAGTGGCTGAGTGGGCTAGGCTATTCAACTTTTTTCTTAGTGTCAGTTGTACTTTGGTGTAGAAAATGGAGCTAGGCTAAAAATTACGGGCATAATCACCCAGAGCATGGAGCCAAATTTGGGGTAGAAATTTTCGACACTGGACCTCCTTCATGGGCCCTAAGTGCCCCCAGTGTCCCTAGCCCACTTCTTGGCACATTCAGGTTGGGCCCTTGTAAATAGTCCAATAGGAATTAATCCAAACCCATCAAACCATTCGTACTTAATTCCCCAACCGTTTGCATGGGCTTGGACCATGCAACAAAGCAAAATACACTGATAAGATACATTAGTCAGATCCACTAAGCAATTGAGCTTAGCCATTCTGTCGAACCATAAAATTGTCGTAAAAATGACTATTAACAATATTAAAATATAATCTACATGGTTATGTATTTGAATGTGTCAATCAATTAATATTTGGGTAATATCCATGTAGATTGTATCTATCAATTACTTTAGTAATATAAATTGTATATTTTTTATGAGGTTTGATTTTCATGATAATCTCTTTAAGAGAATGAAAATTTTGAAATCATAACTTTGAAACTTAAAAAAATTTATTTGTACAAAAAAAGAAAAAAAACATAACACGCTATAACACAATATATATTTAAATAGATAAAGAGTTGGAAAATACTTTTAGAAATAGTTCACTTTTAATGAATGAATTATACATTATACCACATACGAATTAAGGTAAATAATAGTGGGGAGATGAAAAGATAATGGGTGGAAGAAAGATTGAAGAAAGCGTTACAAGAATCTACTTCAACCAATATGCTCTTAGTAGTTCAAAAGGTAATTCATGTTGTAGTTCATTTTTTGATTATGTAGTTGTATGATGGATTTGAGATGTAATTTATAAGTTTCTTAGGATATAAAATGTAGAGTAGTCAGTGATTTATGGCGTAGTCAACTGGTTTTTCATTGTATTTAAGCTAATAAAAACCTTACATATACTTTTTTTTAAACCTTACTCAAAATTGCACCCAAAAAAAAAAAAAAAAAAAAAAAGAAGAAGAAGAAAGAGACCACCATTAAAAAAAAGTGCGCACAACACGTAAGTTTGCAACAAGTTAATTACAAAATGAAGTGTTTTCAAAAATTGATATATATATATATATATATATATATTAGAAGATTAAAAATTGATATTTTAGTTAAACGTTTCCCAATACTTTTATACATAAGAATAAAAAAACAATGCTACTTTAAAAGTCAAATTAAAGAGTACGTTTTTAAATTTTTATTTTGAGAAACAATTAAGAGTAAGTTGAATGTCAGATGAATTAATGGATTTTATATATCAAAAGCACCTAGATAGATAGAAATGCAAATGCATTATGGAAAGAATAACGTTCAATGATGAGGAATGAGCATTGTGATTTTCAATAGTAAAAGTTTAACGCAAAATTTCTGCAATTATTCATTCTTATGATAGCTGGTTAAGTTGTTACTGTATAACTTGTGGTTTTTTTTTTTTTTGATAATCTTATAGTTGTGGTATTGACTTGGTAGTTGGTCCAGACTCCCGAACTTTCTACACCCCATAGAGTTGCAGACCTGGTTATGCAGTTATAACAAGTTGCCCACATAAGTATAGTTGTAACAATTTCCCAGTTTTTTTTTTTTATTTAAATTGTGGTTGTGATTTTTTTATTTTATTTATTATATATATATTTGTGGATGAGACTTGAGAGACGCGTTTGGTAATTACTAATCACAGACTGTACTGCGAAACAAATTAATTCAAAACCATAAAATGGCTTGATTTGTTTCTGTCTATATATATATATATATATATATATATATATATGCAACAGAGGAAAAAAATTATATATCATAGCCACAGCTTAGAGAGAAAAGCTAAATTTCTTAAAAAAATGAAGCATTCAACAATTGCATTACTGTCACTATTTTCAATTTTTTTCTTCCCAGTTTCATGGGCAACCTCACCTTCAACTTCAGTGCAAGACAACTTCATACAATGCCTTGACAATGCATCAAATGCTCAACCAGTTTGCATTGAGTTTCACACACCAAACAATTCCTCATTTGCAAATGTTTTGCAATCATACAAAAGAAACCGAAGATTTGACACGCCTATAACACCTAAACCGGCTGTTGTTGTGACTGCTGCACACGAATCCGATGTGCAAGCAACTGTTGTTTGTGCTAAAAAGGTTGGGATCGAGCTCCGAATACGTAGCGGAGGTCACGATTACGAAGGCGTTTCTTATGTATCACAAGTCCCTTTTGTGATACTTGACATGTCCAAACTTCGATCTATCGAGATAGACATAGAGAATGGAACTGCATGGTTTCAAGCTGGGGCTATTCTCGGTGAAATATATTATGCAATTGCAAAAAAAAGCAAGTACCATGCTTTTCCCGCTGGTGTTTGCCCTGGCTTAGGTGCTGGTGGCCATATTAGTGGAGGTGGCTATGGAAACTTGTTGCGAAAATATGGGGTCGCAACTGACCATGTTATTGATGCACAAATTGTTGATGCAAAAGGTCGAATTCTCAATAGAAAGACAATGGGCCATGATCTATTCTGGGCTCTTAGAGGAGGAGGTGCTTCTAGTTTTGGTGTCATTCTTTCATGGAAAGTCAAGTTGGTTCGAGTCCCAGACACCGTGACTGTTTTTAAAGTGAATAGAACATTGGAACAAGGTGCAACTGACATTGTGGCACAATGGACCCAAGTTGTGGATAAGCTACCAAACGAAATGTTCATGAGAGTGTGGCTTAAAACCGTGAATGGAAGTCATGCAGGTGAGAAGACTATACAGGCACTATTCGTTGGTATGTTTCTTGGTGGAGCCAAAGAACTTGTGGAATTGATGAACAACAGGTTACCTAAATTTGGTTTCCAACAAAGTGATGCTATTGAAATGAGTTGGATTGAATCGGTTGTGTTTTGGGCAGACAAGCCACTTGGAACTCCGATTGAGGTTTTACTTGAAAGGGCAACAAAGCCAGGAATATTTTTGAAGCGTAAATCTGACTTTGTGAAGGAACCAATTTCGAATGCCGGATTAGAAGCTATATGGAAGACCATGATTGAACTTGAGGATGTGGCGATGTTATGGAATCCTTATGGGGGAATAATGAATAAGATTTCTGAGAATAAAACTGCATTCCCACATCGAGCAGGTAACATTTTCAAGATTCAGTATGCAACGAATTGGATGGCTGAAGGGATTGAAGCTACAAACCTCTACTTGAATAAAACAAGGAAGCTTTTTGAATTTATGACTCCTTATGTCTCCAAGAACCCAAGGGAGGCTTTTCTTAACTATCGTGATCTTGATATTGGTACCAGTTCCAATGGTGACTACGAGGAAGCAAAGGTTTACGGAATCAAGTATTTCAAGGGTAACTTTGACGAGTTGGTTCGTGTGAAGACAAATGTTGATCCTGACAATTTCTTCAGAAATGAGCAAAGTATTCCAACTCTTCCATCTTGCAAGCTGTAGAGGAGAAACTACTGTGTTTGTCCCAAGCACCAGTCATCTCATAGAGGTGCAATACTTTTTCCTATGAAAGTGTTACGACCCTACTATAAAATATTGTGTCAGAGGAACGCTTTTTCTTGAAAAATATACCTTACATTACATGTCCCATTTATGAAATCTATGCTTCTTGGCTTTTTCTTTTCTTCTCTCCCTCAGTTTTTTTTTAAATAATGTTTTCGTTAACTAATTTAAATACAAATAATGCATTCTAAATAGACAAGTGGTTTCGATCTATTCAATAAATTGAAGAGTTAAAATTTGTTTTAGTTGCATGTCATACTCGGCCTATTCCATAGCCAGATCAGACAATGATACCCCAAACAAAAATTAGGCACTGCCCACAAGGGAAAACTTTATGGAGCAAGGAAGAGATTCTAGGTTTTAATTTTCGGACAGAGAAATTGGAATTAATTTTTGATATATATATATATTACAAATAATAGAATTTTCTGTTTGGACTTTAATTTTTGGTGTATTAAAATATCCTTTTACAAATTTTGAAATAACGTGCCCATTAGTTTTTTTTTTTTTTTCCCTACAAAAATGCAAAAAAAGGTTTAAAAGGAAATTTTGCATTCTTAAACTTACCGAAATTTATGCTAACAATAACAAACATTCTATGAAAAACCCATTGCCTCACTAACAAAAGAAGAAGAAAAAAAAAACTGACCCACAATCTCTAATACAAAAGCAAAAGAAATAAATAAAAAACGTTATTCTCACCACCCATTTGTATTCAAATGTCTTATTTCTATTTGTAATTGTTATCTGTTTGAATTCTAATACTTCAATTACATCTAAAAAAAAAATTTCAATTACATACATGGTTACTTCTTCCAAAAAAAGAAACTACTCATTCTTATCCCATCTTATCCCAGTCCATACAATCATATCAATTAGATAGGTTTAACAATAAATAAATTTAAAATTATCATAAATAAATACATCTCTTCCAACGATTTAATCTCCAAAAAAAAAAAAAAAAAAAAACGTTTGTCTTTCTCTCTAAGGAGTAGTCCTTCCCTTCCAGGTAATTCTCTTAGTTCTCTTTCTTTTTTTTATCGTTTATTGCAAATATGATTTTGATTGTTGCATGAGATTTTGATTTATTTGTTAAAAAAGTAGGAATAATACAACTTGTATATAACTATTTTTAGGGCTATTGGAGTAGTTGTCATTGTTGTCCATCTAGTTTCATGGGGAAAAACTAAGGATCAAATGAGATCAAAATCAGAAGATTAAAAATGATCAATGGATGACACCATTTTCTTAGCCTATATATCTTTTTTTTTTTTATCATTTTGATTCTCTTTAGAAGTTATTATTTGTTGTATTTACTATTTATCCATTTTATGAGTAAAGGCACATGTGTCAAATAGTTTTTTTTTTTTTTTCTTTTCTTTGACATTCTTTTTGTAATTTTGTAACTGTGAACTATAGAATTTCAACTAAAAATAGTGTAATTATTTACTTTATTTGATAGGAATTAGTTTGTCCAAATTGAGGCTATATAATATCACTGCTTACTATTTACCCAATAGTAAACTAAGGCTGTGTTTGGTTTGATGTAAAATGTTTTTTGAGTGTAAAATATTTTCAGGTGAAAATATTTTTCGGGAAGAAAAATATTTTTAGGTGTTTGGTGGTATTTTAAAAAATACTTTGGAAAATATTTTTTGGTGTTTGGTTGTGTTCTTGAAAATACCATAGAAAATACATTTTCTATTTGTTTCTCACATTTTCTCAGCAACCAAATAAATACATATCATCATTTCTCAACACAGTTACATAAAAGAATCAAAACCCAAAAAAAAAAAATCATCAAATCGAGAGAGAAGAAGGAAGAGAGAGAGGCGGCATCGGGATTATCGAAGGCGAAGGCCTCAATCATGCGGTGGAGGCTTCGATCGGTGTGCCAGAGGCTTCGATCGGAGCGGTAGAGGCTTCGATCACGCGGTCGGTGCGGCGGAGGCTTCAATCATGCGGTCGACACAGTTGAGGCTTCGATCGGCGCAACGAAGGCTTCGACGAAGGCTGGGGTGCTGGTGTGCGATCTCTCTCTCTCTCTCTCTCTCTCTCTCTCTCTCTCTCTCTCTCTCTCTCTCTCTCTGTTTGCGCGTATGAGTCCGAAAATAGTTTGAAGTGAAAATTTTCACTTCAAACCATTTCCGGGTTAAACCCTTTAATTTTACAGTCAAAGGAAGTGATTTTTCGAAAAACTCTATTTCTTTATGCAGAACCAAACACATGATTTCATATAAAACGATTTCCTGAAACCGTTTGAAGCCAAAACAAACACAGCCTAAGAAAGACAAACCACATTATGCTATTTCTAGATTTTCCAAGAGGTCTAAAGTTCTTTTTTTTTTTTTTTTTTTTTATAATTAGTATTTGAAAGTTCATTTTCCAAAAAATATATATATTTTTAAAAACAACAATACTTTATTTGATTTCAAGGCTATACCCTATTCCAAACTCGAGCTTTTCATGGAGACAAGAATGACTTCTTGACGGTCTAGATGAACCTTGATGACCTTTCAAACAAATACTGTCAAAAAGAAATTTTAACGGTCTACTCGGCCCTCGAAATAGAAATTTTGACTATCTACATGACCCTTGGAATAAGATATGATAACATATAACGAATAAATTTCTTATATATGGTTGTGTAGAACATGAGTTAAAACGATTCAAGACTTAGCTAACGTATTTGAAGGTACTTACTACCGAGAAAACACTAAGATGTAAAACAGTAAATTCAATCCTATATAGAATAATTGAAATAGTAAGTGAAAACTCATATAATTTGTTAAGCAATTTAAAAGTTCGCATGTCTAATATTATGATACTGTTTTAGAGCATTCACATTGGTAGAGCTATATTTTTTTTTATCTTTTAACAATTTAAAAAGCTGCTTTATCTATTTTAACACCTCACTTTATAGTTAACCTAACATTAATAGTTCTATTTTAGCAACTACTTCATTTAAATAATCTTTCTTTATTATTATTATTATTTTTCTTTTTTGGTTCTTCATCCCTTTCTCTCTTGCTCTCTATCTTCCTCTCTTCTTTACTAGCTTTATGAATCCCGCAACACCAACTAGTTGCACTAACAAACCTTTACTGGCTGAATATGTGGTCAAGCTCCAATGCTTCTTAAATGTCGACAATAATTAACACTCAATATGAGGAAGAATGTGAAGGCAAGAATCTCCTATGGATATTGAAATTATGAAAGGGATGTTTCTAATCTATATTACCCTAATGAAATGTGGATATTAGAGTGTACATGTAGAAAAGCTAGAATGGTACACTAGTTGATCCATAATATTTGCGCTCTCTAGTACTAAGCTACTCACAGGTAGGAATGGCAACGGGTCGGGTTCGGGCCGGGTTTTTACATACCCGGACCCGACCCGCGGGGCAAAATCCGAGACCCGGACCCGGCCCGATTATTAATCGGGTTTTTTTTTCCGGGGGCCCAAACCCGCCCCGCTGGGCCCCATGGGCCCCGTTTATCTCTTGGGCCCAAATCTAGCCCAACCAAAAAAAAAAAAAAAAATTTAAGCCCATTATAATTTTTTTTCTAGATTCAAACCCATTCAGTCAAGTCCACAATGTTACTAATATGATATATATATATATATATATATATATATATATATATATATAAGAGGGGGTTTAGTAATTTAATATAACCGGGTTTTTATTCGGGCCGGGTTTCGGGTCGGGTTTCGGATTTTTTTTAAAAACCCGTACCCGACCCGGATCCGCTTCGGGTTTTTTTTTAAAAGCCCATATTCGACCCTATTCTTTATCGGACCGGGTAAAATCCGGCCCATTAGGGTCGGGCCGGGCCGGGTATCCACGGGTCGGATCTAAATTGCCATCCCTACTCACAGGTTGGCCCATCTCGCGATGCGAGTTATTAACAAGTTCCACGATTTTAAATGAATTTTGAACTGTCAGGTGCAATTCACATGTCCACTCGCGCGTTGTTTGGTCTTGCGAGTCATCTCGTGAGTTCCTCAATACATTAAAAGCCCAATCTAAACGCATTAAAATCCCACAATACATGACTTTCTAAGCCCAATCCAAATACATTAAAAGCCCAAGCCCACAAAATTCATAGAAACTACGGTTTTTTTTTTTTTTTTTTTTTTTTTGACTGACAAAGGTAGGATTATTTTATTCAAATAAATAGAATGGTTCCAACCAGCTCAACTGGTAAAGTCTCTAATGATTAAATAAAATATCTCAAGTTCATTCTTCGTTTACACTAAAAATTAATTGATGTCTTAAACTGATGGTAAAGAATATTTTGAATACCAAAAATTAAAACTCCCTCTTAAAAAATATTATACAAGTGTAAGTAAAAGGGGGTCCACGGGCTAGCTGTGCTGAATTATCTAGTCTGAACCCATCGACAAGACATACAACAATGACGGCCACATAAAAAATTAAATAAAATAAAAAACAGCTACTGAGTCCTTTGGTCTGCCACTAGCTTCTGGCATGAAATATAACCTACATAAACCAAGAAAAATCACAACTTAACAGAGTTGAATTGATAATATGAGAAATAGGAAAATCCGAATGATGAAGGCACGCACATAAGCCCGTTAACCTACATACACAACTTCCTCGTGCATACGTAGTTTGACCCAATAAGGATAAAAATTATGCTTTTTGATTGTCTTACTTAATAAATTGGATTGGAGCAAGTTTAGGTATGATTTAAATAGAGTTTTTCCAAAATTCTCAAAAAAAAAAATAGTGTTTTTCCTTATTAGTAAATATTTACTTTGTTTTAGTAACGTTAGAGTTACAAATTATTTTATAATATTTTTATAAATAATTGATATATTTTTAGCATTTTTTAATAATTATTAGTAAATAAAAGTGTGATGTTAGAGTAATGAGTTCATATTAGAACTACTAAAAATTTGCATAATCAATAATTTATAAAAAATTTGTAAAATAATTTATAACTATATAATTACTTTTTTTTTTCATCAATCTTAATAAATAAATAAAGCTATGTGTGTATACCAAGGTTTTTAAACCCAGACGAGACCATACAGTCCAACCAGATTAACCGTGAACCGTTCATAAACACAGTTCTTTTAATTTTAAGAACCGGGCTATGTCAAAAAAGCAGAGATCCGTTCAATCCGCAGTCCAACCGCACGGTTTTGAGAACCATGATCAGACTAGTTTTCACGGTTTTCTACTTTCCTTTAAATCTAATCCTCAAAAAAAACAAAAAAAAAAAAAAAAAAAAAAAAAACAAAAGAAAAAGAAACACAATTGCTGGGAAACATTTTAGATTTCGGCAGAAAAAAGCAATTCTTCGGTAAGAAAAACAAAGGAAAATGTAAAAAGTAATGTTATGAATTCTGTTCCTAGCATCAAATACAACCCAAAAATCCACAACAATGAAGTGATGAGAGAGAGAGAGAGAGAGAGAGAGAGAGAGAGAGAGAGGTAAGAACCTAAAGGTAAGCTTCGATCATTCTTTGAGCCTGAGGTAGATTACTCATAAAACTTCAACCTTCACATATTTGCAATCTTGCAGCACAAAGAAAGTGGCAAAAAGAGTCTTGTGACATAGAGATTCTGTGAATTAAAAGTGAAAAACTCAAACTCAAACTCAAAGTAAAGAGTTTGAACACCAGTACTTAGGTAAAGGAGCTGGCATTAGGTGGGGTGGGTGGGTGGAATCTCTTCTTTTTCTCCTTCTCTTTCTTTTGTATTCTTTTTTTCATTTGTGATTCCAAAGCCCCTCCACCTCCACGTGATTACATGGGAAAGGTAAAAGTGTCTCAACCATTCATTTTTTTCACTTTCCCAACGTGACGTGACAACTATCAAATTTAATTAATATTTCTCATTTTTTTTTAAAATTTAATACCGAAATTTGTCCTTTTCTTGTTGTTGTAATTCTGATGAAATAAAAAGTTGGTGGTAAAAAAAATAATAGAAATGTTATGTTCATAATATTTTTATAATATTTTTACAACAAATCACAGACAGTTAATAATTATTGGTTCAAATTTGAACCTAAAACTAAAATTACTTTTTTGCCCCAATAATAACAACCTGTCACTTAAGATTTGTTATAAAAATGTTGTGGGCATATTATTTCTCAAAAAATAATGGCCTATAGGTAAGTGATATGTATTCAAATTTATAATTGTGCCAAAAAAATATAAAATTGAGTAATTCTAAAATTTCTTTAATTGAGTATATTATCATTTTAATTTAAAACTATAAAATAATTTAAAATTTTATTTTATTTAATATAATATAAGTGTCCTATTTAGTATATTATTATTGCTATCACAAGTATAACTAATCAACATATAAATAAATAAAGAATACCTTATCTACCTTTGGTTAGTATTTGATGTTTCTTATTTGTTTTGTGAAATTTATGATATAAAAAATACATTTAAAAGATAGATTTTTATATTTAATTTAACTATTTTAGTTAATTTTTATATTTATATTAATTTAATATAATTATTTATATTTAATTAATTATTAAATTAATTATGATGTCATCACGGTTCGACCCTAGTTTAACTTCGGTCAAATCTTAAAAATTTTGAACTTCTTTCTTTTACGGTTTATTGAACTGTCCAAATTTCAACATAGTATATACCGAATGTGGAGTCTTTTGTCTAAATATTGCAAAAAACAAAGTTTTTTTGGTTATAAGCACTGTTCAAAGTTATTTAGGAAAATGAGGAGAGAGAGTAAATTTCGGCAACACTGTTGTCGAAATTCTAAGAAAAGTATGAGAGAGAAAGAGTAAAAGTAGGTGAGAGAAAATTTGGAATTTTGGTAACGCTGTTACCGAAATTCTGCCTGCCCAACCCCCTGCCCGTGCGTGAGTGTGCGCGAGTGACTGAAGAAAAAAAGAAAGAAAAAAATGGAGAATTTCAGTAACGCCACTGCCGAAAATGGGAAGAAAAAAAAATCAGAAATTTCGGTAATGGCAATACCGAAATTGGGGAAGGGAAAAAAAAAAAAAAAAAGACAATTTTGGTAATGGCACTACCGAAATTGCAATTACCGAAATGGCACTGCCGAAAAAATATTGCCATTACCGAAATTGTTGGCTAGTTATATAATATCATATACGGAACTTGAAACTGTTACACATAGGAAAGGACAGCTGTTTGGACTTTATTAGACATAAGGAGATGAAGCCAGAGCTTATTAGAGGTGATCTCTGTAGAATATTTGGTTGTGCATGATGGTGCCCCTCAATCTCATTCTGTTATTTTGAATCATGTAAATCATGTATTGGCAAACTCTTTCCTCGCCTATACAGGTTGATTCATCAGATATGGGAATCCACTTGAACCTAGCATTGGCAAGCAACATTATAATACGACATTATAATTTGGCTGGTGCTACCAAAAAAATATTGCCATTACCGAAATTGTCTTTTTTTTTTTTTTTTTCTTCCCCAATTTCGGTATTGCCATTACCGAAATTGTCTCTCTTTTTTTTTTTTTTTCCCCAATTTCGGTATTGCCATTACCGAAATTTCCCTTCTTTTTTTCTTCCCATTTTCGGCAGTGGCGTTACCGAAATTCTCCATTTTTTTCTTCCTATTTTTCCTTCGGTCACTCGTGCACACTCGCGCACGGGCAGGGGGCTCAGCAGGCAGAATTTCGGTAACAGCGTTACCGAAATTCCAAATTTTCTCTCACCTACTTTTACTCTTTCTCTCTCTTACTTTTTCTTAGAATTTCGGCAATAGTGTTGCCGAAATTCACTCTCTCTTCTCATTTTCTTAAATAACTTTAAACAGTATCTATAATCATAAAAAATTTTATTTTTTGTAATATATAGACAAAAGACTCTCTAATATGTGTTATTTTATGTGCAATGGTATTTTCCGAACTTAAATATATGGTAATTTTGCATCGATAAGGGAGAATTATTGTACACCGCTGACATGGTCCTCACGAAAAATGTCCCCCTAAGCTGTAGTTCCAAATTTTGTCGAAGATCAGAAGGTGCGTGTGCATCAGCGCTTGGATTGTCTGGCTGGCTTAAAGGCGTACGCTCTCTGCCTCCCTCTATTATTTATTGTAGAGTGGCAATAAGAAAAAGTAAACGGGATGAAAACCAATAATAACAACACAGCTAAGCTTATGATCGTTCAGACACACACGAGCCCGCAGGTAATGAGGACTCTAAGCTTAGCAATTCTTGTAGTTTTCGCTGTCCTTTCTCAGCTACATGTTTCAATGACTGCTTTAGATCCAGCCCAAGAGAGCCTCCTCCAATGTCTCTCAGACCATTCTCAATCATCCTTACCAATCTCTTCAGTCACCTACTTCCTCAACAACTCTTCGTACACAACTGTCTTGCAGTCCTACATAAGAAACCTCAGATTCATGTCACCCACAACCCCAAAACCAGTTTTCATAGTAACCCCTACCCATGTATCTCACATCCAAGCATCAATAATCTGTTCTAAAATCCACGGCCTTGAAGTTAGAATCCGCAGTGGTGGTCACGACTATGATGGCCTTTCATATGTATCACACAACCCGTTCATAATCATTGACTTGTTCAAGTTAAGATCCATAAATATCAACATAGAAGATCAGAGCGCTTGGGTTGATTCTGGGGCAACAATTGGTGAGCTTTATTATAGAATAGCAGAGAAGAGCAAAATCCATGGATTTCCAGCTGGGGTTTGTCCCACAGTAGGTGTTGGAGGCCATTTTAGCGGTGGTGGGTACGGTAACATGATGAGAAAATACGGCCTATCTGTGGATAATATCATTGATGCAGTAGTGGTAGATGTTTATGGAAGAGTTTTAGATAGAGAATCTATGGGGGAAGATCTTTTCTGGGCCATTAGAGGAGGAGGTGGAGCTAGCTTTGGAGTCATCGTTTCTTGGAAAATCAAGTTGGTTGTTGTCCCAGAAATTGTCACGGTTTTTAGAGTTGAAAAAACCATAGAAGATGGTGCCACCGACATTGTTTATCAATGGCAATATGTTGCTGATAACATACATGAAGATCTCTTTATAAGGGTAGTTGTGCTACCAGTGAATAAGAAGAGCCATCAGACCGTAAAAGCTAAATTTGTTGCTCTATTTCTTGGAAATGCAGAAAATCTCATTGCTATAATGGATCAAAGTTTCCCTGAATTGGGCTTAAGTGGTAATGACTGCATAGAAATGAGCTGGATTGAATCGGTGCTCTATTGGTCTAATTATGCAAATGGAACATCCCTGGATGTTTTACTTGTCAGACAACCAGAATCAGAAAAGTTCTTGAAGAAGAAATCAGATTATGTCCAAGATCCGATTTCAAAGACGGGTCTTGAAGGTATATGGAAGAAAATGATGCAACTACGAAAGCCGGCACTAACATTCAATCCTTATGGTGGAAAAATGAGTGAGATTTCCGAGTCTGAAACACCATTTCCACATAGATCGGGGAACATATACAAAATCCAATACTCAGTGAATTGGAAAGAGGAAGGTGTGGAGGCTGCGGATCAAAACTTGGATCGGATAAGAATGATTTATGATTATATGAAACCTCATGTCTCAAACTCACCAAGGGGATCATATCTGAACTATAGAGATATTGATTTGGGTACAAATAGCGTTGGTAATGTTAGCTACTCAGAAGCTAGTGTATGGGCCACCAAGTATTTTAAGGGAAATTTTGACAGGTTAGTACAAGTGAAGACTATGGTAGATCCAGATAACTTCTTTAGATATGAACAGAGCATCCCATCTCTTGTATCCTGGACAAATGTAGTGGCAGAGTAAAGCCCAATTTAAACATGAAGGATCATAGTAGCTTGTTGATCTGTATATAAACAGAAATATGTGCTTGAAAACCATGTTGAGAAAGATGTAAGATGTATCACGTATTCTCCCCCATTTTAAATTGATCACAGCATATTGTGTTTCTTAGAACATCCGCAAGCCAAATGATATATTGTATATATTGATATATTTTACCATCACAGCCTTCAAATGTTGCTCCAGCCCAACTTGCTAAATGAGTCCATTGTAAAAAATTTTACACTACTGCTGAAGTACCATCCGAGAAATAGGATGGTATTATAGCAAGATTGTATAACTAAAAAATATTATTATATTATCTCTGAATTCTTCTCTCTCCTCCTTTTATCTCTTTCTTTCTACTATCTCTTCTTCTTGCTCTCTTTTTCTTTTCTCTCATTATTTCATTACCTTCACTCAATGCTAAACTCTCATCAACCCAATGGAAACAAAACACAAGCAGTCATCATCCTCTTCGTCTCTCTGATCGGCATGGTGGCGCGGTTGAGTTGGAGATCGACATGGTGGGTTTCTAGATCGGTGAGATCGGCAGTGGTGGCTTTCTAGATCAACAAGCAGTCATCAATTTTCTCAGCTTCATCATGGTGATCCCTCCCTCTGAACCCAAACCCAACCCTCCCCTCTCACTTCTGATCTCGCCCAACTCATTGAGTCAAAACTCCATGGCCAGAGCTCTGAGCTCCACAGCCTCCATGGCTAGATCTTCAAACCCAAAACCCATGCACATAAACACCATCACAAGAGCCACCCATGGCCGGACCCATTAAGCAGTGTTTATGTTTGAATTGATGGAAGTGACAGTGATTATTTTTGGGTGATTTGGTGGATTTGCTGCTTTTTTCTTGGCTGGGGTTTTTTTTTTTTTTTTTCTTTTCTTTTCTTTTAAGAAAAATCTTGGCTGGGTTGTTGGTGGTTAAATAATGGGTTTTGGTGTGGCGGTGCCTGTTGTTGGTGGAGGTGTGGTTGAGAGGGAGAGAAAGGCAATGAGGAAAAGTGACTAAAATTAGGGGTAAAGGACAGTGGGAGATAATTTTAGATTATTTTTTTATGGTATAATTTATATTATTTTAATGTATTGTATCCTAAAATAAAAGTTAGGATGTTAAAGGATTGTATAAATTGTTAAAGTAGCTTTTTAGGATAGTAAAATAGAATAAGATGAAATTTTGAGCTGTGGATGCTCTTATAATATTTCTTTTTTAGATTGGGAAGCTAAACCAAATTATTGTCTTCATTTCCCCTAGCTAGTAAAGCACCTTTGGAAACAATTGAGTCCATAGTAAGGCAACGTTGGCAAACCATGAATAAATTTAGTGTCTTATAAGTGTCTTTGATTTGCTTATGAACATTGTCGGCACAATAGATTTGGAGGCCTAATATTTTTTTTTTTTTTGGTAAACCAAGAATATTTTAAGAACCCCTAACTGGGGAAGGAAGTTGGAGGACAAAGCCTCTCATAATACATGCCAATACTGTCGTAAAACAAAAGCATCGAGATGTCCACAGGAGGACTATCAAAGATAACAAAATCAAACTGACTAAAAGGCCCTCTCCTAGCTAGTGCATCAGCGCACTTATTGGCTTCACGGTAACAGTGAGTGATCTTAACTTGAGGGAAGCGGCTAGCAAGCTCCCTGCAATCCACAATAAGGGCAGAGAGGTTGAGATTAGGTGAATTGTTATTACTAATCCAGTCAAAAACGATCCTAGCATCAATCTCAATCTCCACAGCAAGAATGTTTAGAGACAGGCACAAGGTTAATCCATCCATAAGAGCCCAAAGCTTAGCCTCCACACTAGAAGCCACTCCAATATTGCGGGTGAACCCCTTAATCTAGCCACCATGGCCATCACGAATCAGCCCTCCTCCTCTAGCTCTACCCGAATTGCCCAAAGACGATCCATCTATATTTAGCTTAGCCCAACCTAAGCTCGGCTTTAACCAGCACACCTTCCTAATTTCCTTCGTTATCGCACAACCTTGTTTACCAGCACAGAACATATACTCAATAGCGGCATGGACAATAAAGGACCACAAGGATTGATTAGGCCTCACTCCCTTAAAGACGATATTGTTCCTGTGAATCCACAAGTTCCAAACCACAAAGGAGAATAGAACATTCTAAGGAACCTGATCTAAAGTACGAGATTTTAACATCAAATTTTGCTTCAGCCACGCCTCAATATCAAGCCTAAAGAAATCAGACATGTCCGAAACAATTGAGAACTTACCCCACACTGATTTGGCAAAGCCACAATCTCTAAGAACATGCAGGATTGATTCCATTCCATTACTGCAGATTTAACACACAATATCTTGCTCAAGACCTCTCTCATGAAGCACTTCCTTAACTAGGATGCCTCGATGACAACACTTCCATAAGAAGGCCTTAATCTTTGGCATAAAGTCTATCTTCCAGACCCACTCCTCTTCGAACCTACTTGGAGAGCCAATATCATCTTTAGCTATGGCATACGCAGACTTTTGATCGAACTCCCCAGAGGGTGAGAAGCTCCACACCACATTATCTTCACTCCAATGGTTGGTAGGAAAAGGAATAGCTCTAAGCAGCCCCATAATCATGTCAGGAAACACACCACATTATCTTCACTCCAATGGTTGGTAGGAAAAGGAACAGCTCTAAGCAACCCCATAATCATGTCAGGAAACACAAAGGAGCACCTACAGAAATCCCATCGACCTCCCACATGAACATCTTGCACCATCCAATGCTCCTCTTCTCTCCTTAGAGGGCCTTGAATCAAGCGTCTAACATTCCCTGTGTCTAACCACTTGTCATACCAAAAATTTAACTGGCTATTAGAGCCCACCTTCCACTTAGTACCTTGCTCAAGGATGCCCTTGCTCTTCTTTATTCCATTCCAAACACAAGAGCTGCTCATATTGGGGTTTCTATACTTGCTGCCTAGGAATCTCACCCAATCCTTATCCTTTTCCCTCTTGAACCTCCAATTCAATTTGGCAAGTAAGGCCAAATTTTTAGGTCTAGCTGCCTGCAACCCCAGGCCACCCTCCTTTTTGGCTTTAGTAACTGTACTCCAACTAATCATATAAATCTTACATTTGTCTGGAGTTGAACCCTAGATGAAATTCCTAGTCACCCTATCCAAGGAGTCAAGGATACGAGTGGGAAGCAACACACTTTGCATCACACAAGAAGGGATGGTGGTCAACACGAATTGGGCAAGAACGACTCTTCCAACAAAGGAGAGGAGATTCCCTTTCCATCCTGCAAGCTTGGCTTGAACCCTCTCAATTACAAAATTAAAATCATAGCTGGTTGAACCAGGCTGCTTTAGAGGAAAGCCAAGGTACTTCCCCAAATTGGGAGTTGATCTCATGCCCATTATGTCACTTAAAACCTCTTGTGCTAGGATCCACATATGGGGAAAAATAGATCCTAGACTTATCTTTATTAATCTTCTACCCCGAGATGCTGCAAAAACTATCAAGAGCATCCATCATGCTTTGGCAGTTCTTCCTGTCGGCTTTTCCAAACAACACAAGGTCATCCACAAAGAAAAGGTGGGAAAAAGCTAACCCTCCCCTTGAAGCACTAACCGGGTCCCAAAGATTGGAATCACACTTGTCTCTAATGAAGAATCCCAAAACCTCCATACATATGATAAAGATATAAGGAGATAGCGGGTCCCCTTGCCCGATGCCCCTCGAAGGATTGAAGGATTCTAAGGTACCCCCATTGACCAACACCTCAATGTTAGAAGTAGAAATGCAACTCATGATTACCTTGCCTAACATCTAAGGAATATTGAAGAGGGCAAGAGTATCCCGAACAAAACTCCATTCAAACTATCATATGCATTTTCAAGGTCAATCTTCACCGCCATGTAACCTTTTTTACCTTTCTTCAAGCTAAGGGAGTGCAACAGCTCTTGCACAATAATGGCATGGTCAACTCCTTTTCGACCCGGAACAAAAGCCGCTTGCATAGGAGATATAATCTTCCCTAGATACGGTCTTAATCTGGCAACTATGACCTTAGAAATGATCTTGTATATAGTATTACACAGGCTGATGGGCCTATAGCTACCAAGGGAGTCCGCTCCTGAGTGTTTGGGAATAAAGGTAATAAGAGTTTAATTCAGATAGGTTAGAACAGCCCCATTCTCAAAAACTTTCCTAATGGTCTCAACAATGGAACTTCCAGTGATCAACCAAAATCTTTGATAAAACCCAGCATGAATACCATCTGGGCCAAGAGCTTTAAAAGCTTTTAAGGCCCAAAGACCATCCTTGATCTCTTGGGCTGAAACCGGAGCAGCCAAATTCTGAACTTCCTCATCCAAGAGCTTGACTAGCCAATTTGGGATATCCCAAGTCCTTCTTTGAGACTCCTCCATCTCTGTGGTATACATGTTAACATACCAACTTCTTATGTGAGCAGCCACCTCTCTTTCTTCCACAATAAGGTTTCCCAAATTATCTCTAAGGCGGGTAATCTAAATCCTTCTTCTACGGTTAATAACGGAGGCATGAAAAAAGGAAGTATTGTGCTCTCCTGAAACCAACCAGTTCAGCCTAGACTTCATAGCCCATAATTCATTTATAAGCTCTTTCACTTCCCCATCATCTTTTCTTAAGGCTCTATCTAACTCCAAAAGAGACTGGTTAGGATTTTCAGCTAAGGCTTTTTGAATCCCTCTCAATCTCGCTTTGATTCTCTTCCTTCTCCCAAAAAGGTTTCCAAACACTTCCTTATTCCACCTTTTCACAGAAGCCGTGAAAGAGGTGACAGCAGTGTCAAGGACCTGATCATTCCTCCAAGCATCTCTAACAAGATTAGGGAAATCAGGGTGAGAGAGCCAACCAGGCTGAAATCTAAAAGGTCTCACTAAACCTATCCCCATAGGTCTCTCCAGATGAAGAAGAATGGGGCAATGATCATAATTTACCCGAGTAAGATGTTCAATCGTAGCCTCAGGGTAATGGAGTCTCCAGGCTGCATTACAGAAGCCTCTATCCAACCTTTCTTGGATGAGGCTAGAAACATTCCTTAAATTTGACCAAATGAAATTCGGACCAACAAACCCCATATCCATCATACCACAATCACTCAGACACTCCTGGAAAAGTCTGGCTCTTTATGCATTAACTGGTTTACCACCCAACTTTTCTATACTACTAAGGACTTCATTAAAATCTCCCAACATTATCCAAGGCAAATTGTGAAGACTATTAACCAAGGTCAGATTATGCCACAATATCCGTCTCTCAGCTAACCTAGGACTAGCATATATAGCAGAGATAATCCAAGACAAATTAGATGAACTCACCTTGACAAGGGCATGGACTTCTTTCTCAGTAGAGGCAAGTTGAGTAACTTCCATTGCATCTGAATTCCACAGTAACCATATTCCTCCAGCATAGCCAATAGTTTCCGCATGAATGGCACCATCAAAAGGTAGCCTATCAGTAATCACCTTCGCTCTATCACCTCCAACCCTGGTTTTAATAATAATCAACATTGTTGGAGAATAATCCCAAACCAAATCTAGCACCGAACTAATAAAATTTGGGCCAATGGCCCCACGGCAATTCCAAGTTATTATATTCATAGAAACAGATTGATTGGGCAGGGCACCTATCATGAATCGGCATTGTTCTCCCCTGTGAGATCAATCTCCATCCCATCTCTCGCAAACTGGCCCAATTTTGCCTTTCCAAAACCCCCATCTCCCTCACTTGTGGGCTTGCTAGGATCTGCATCTCCCTAATATGATACCTTCAAAATGAGTCTTTTTATTATTGCTTAAATAATATTGAACAAATTCGTATTTTATTTTATTGTTTTTTTTATTATAAAAAAATCCATAACTTTTACTTTTTAGTATGACTTTTTTTTTTTTTTGGGGGGTTGAGAAAATGCTAAAATTAAAACAAATTTAAATTTTATTACAAAAAACTTACAATATAATGCAATAATGAATGTAATTAGTGATACTTTAAGAAGATGATAAATAAGTATTTTGAATGAATAATGCTAGAGATATTATAAATTTTAAAATTTAAGAATTACAAAAACTAGCGTTTAACCCACGCAATGCGCAGGATCAATTTATGAATTAGAAAACCATCAACTTAATATATTTCACATGATGCAGGTGTCCTTCTAAAAGACAGACATAACCTGGCATCAACACATAATCTAGAAAAAAAGTTAATTGAAATCCCATAAGTTATAACTAATTGGTTCAACGTTTTTTTAAAGGCTATGGGTTTGAAAGAATATAGTTACATACACATTTTCATAAATAAAATAAAATAAAAATGTTACATTAACAAAAAATATGACAATATTTTTTACATTAGTTAAATTAGCAAGCTTTTATTAGTTTTCATTTGGCACACTACTTACATAATTTCTTTCACCTACCATTAACAATGTACCACGTCAACATATACCAAAAATTTTTGTGTTTCTAGAATTTTTTTTTTTTAATATGTACACAATTATAACGTACGAATCAAATCACCCAAATGGTGTTCCATCTAAAATAATTGGAAAGGTAAAACACTATTAAAGTGCTGACTAGCCAAACGAATGTTAAATATGCACCCATTTTTCTAGTCAAAACTTAGGGCGGTTTAAGGGGTGAAGACTGCAAGAGCAAAGAAGCTTGGCATTCTCCATAGTCAAATTGCGCACACACATTCCAGGACAAACCATTCTTGTCAATAAAGCTTACAGAGCAAATATAAAAGTTCTCAAAACTCAAAAACACAAACAGTTTTCACAGTTTGTTACCAATGAGAAAATCGCGACGGTATTGCGCCCGGCAAATGAGACTTATGTCTCACCACATGTCTAAGACGTAAGTCTCATAAGTCAGGCGCATACAAAACTTTCGTGAAAAAATGACACTCTTTTGGCAAATCTTTCTACGCAGGCTTTCATGATCCCTGTCTTTCTTGTTTTCCTTCTTCCTCTTCATGTCTCTGCGGCTCTGCCTCAAATTTTCTATGAAACCTTTGTCCAATGCCAATCAAACCAAACAGACCAAGTATCCAAAATAATCTATTCTCAAACCAACACTTCCTACTAAACTGTACTTCGAGAATCGAGACTACATTAGAAACTCCCAGTTCAATACCTCAACCACTCCAAAACCCACAATCATTGTGACCCCAACACAAGAATCCCATGTCCAAGCCACTGTGATTTGCACCAAAATCATTAGGATTCAACTTAAAATCCAAAGTGGGGGTCAGGACTTTGAGGGTGTCTCTTACATCTCAGATGTCCCATTTATAATCCTAGACATGTTCAATCTTCAGTCCATCACTATCAATCTTCAGGGACAAACCGCTTCGGTTGAATCTGGAGCCACACTTGGAGAACTTTACTATAGAATTTGGGAGAGGAGTAAAGTACTTGGGGAAAGATTTGTTTCGGGCTATTATAGGAGGAGGAGGAGGAGGAGCAAGTTTTGGAGTTAATATACTTTCTTACAAAATTGAGTTGATTCCGGTACTGGAAACTGTTACAGTTTTTCGCCCTGAGAGGAGTTTGAATGAAGTGGAAAATGTTACTAACATTGTATATAAGTGGAAACGGGTTGCTCTTACGGCAAATGACAACCTTTGGATGATATTCAGCCTGTGAGTTCTAAGGTGAATAAGGGGGAGAAGACTACAAGCCTATCTACTTTTCCTTTTCAAAGATCGAAAGGTTTTCGTGGTTTGGTACAATTTAGTTTAAAAAACATATATTAAGAACACTTTTAAAAAACTAAACAAAATACCGCTATTCATATAAAAATTTGGTATTTTATTAGATGAAATAATTTTTGAATTTTGAAAAACAATATGGTATTCCATGCCAAATATTCATGCATTTCCCCTTATGAAATATCAAACAAGATGCACTTCTCATACAAAATCATTTGTAGTAGGGTCACAACATGTCACTTTTTAGGAAAACATAATTCTACAAATAATTTTCTAAAATGTGTTTAATCCAAAAACAATGTTTCACTTGTCATGTGATTATTTTTCTAAAAATCCCACTAAGTTGGGAAACAATGTGATGGTGTACTTTGTAATAGTTATTGATAGGTTTGATCCTTGTGTTTCTAGATTCTAAGATTCTTGGTGAGTGACCTAGTGATTGGATTGGTTGATTTTGCAGTGCTCGAGTAAGATAAAATTGGTTGGCATTCTAAAATAGGTGGCTTCTTAGTGAGATTTTTAGAAAAATAATCACATTACATGAAACGTTGCTTTTGGGTTAAACACATTTGTGATCCTACTATAAATGATTATATATGAAAAGTGCATCGTGTTTGATATTGCATATTAGAAAAAGCATGAATATTTGGCATGGAAAAATGTGGATGGGAGGACGCTACATTTGATGTGAAGTTCCTATGTATGTTTAATGTTTTGATGTTGTATTAAAAAAAAATATATTTTTTGATGTTTGTTTTTTCCAGTGCCTACATCTTAATTTGAGATGAAAGCTTGGATTTGTGTTAAAACACAAGAGCTTGTTTAGACCCCCAATTAAAATATTACGGCTCGGTTGATTTTACTCTAACTTAAACTAAGTGCAGAATAGAGTAAATGCAAGCGGAAAAATAAAACAACTACTCTAAGCCATATTCATTAAAGCACAGTAATAAAATAAAAACTAAAAGAGTAAGGGAAAAAAATGCAAACACAAGATAGCACGCCGATGTGTTATCGAAGAGGAAACCGAAAAACTTGACGAAAAACCTCTCCGCCACCCTCTAAGCAGTAAATCAATCCACTAGACAATAAGTTTGGATACATGAATAGCAAAAGACCATCTAAGCCTAGTTTACCCAATGCACCTAAGCCCTCCAAGCTCCTACTCCAACAAGCCTTCTCGGAACCGTGTCTTGTCTAGCTTTTCAGATCCCGCAATGCGCCCGATTGCATCCGCCAAAACTTGACTTCTTCCAATACTTCCCAGTAACACCAAAAAACTCACTAAACACTCAGCATGTGTGTGGTAAGTGTTTGACTTATCATCCTCTCAAGGATATAGAGATGGAGAGGTAAGAGTAAAGGAAAACTACAATGGATGGTGTGTAAAATTGTGGGTATGACAATCTCACACTCTTAAGGGTTGAGGCTAGGGTTTTCTCTTCTGAAAAGCTCTTTACTCAATATGTGCGTAATAATGGTATATATAGTGTGTATGAGGATGTAGTGGAGTAAATAAGACAAAATAGCAAAACAGACTGTTTCGTGAGTATCTCGCAGGAAGGCTTAACCGGCGAGACACTTGCAAAAACCAGTTGTCACCATCTATCATGACTTTTCGCATTCCAATCATGTGCAAGGTACATGCATTACTTCGCGGGATGCTTAGTCATGAGATACCCGCGAGAAATCTTCTATCTTCACATGCTTGAATCTTCACACACACTCTCTCTCTCTATCACACAACCCATAATAAATACAGGATATAAATGATTGAACAAAATTACAATCAAATTTGGCACGAAATTAAAGCCAACACAAACATAGTTGTAAATCACAACTTTACAATCTCCCTCTTTTGCTATTTCGTGACAAAACACTCTATAACAGACTCTAGACTTAAACGTGAGTTTGGGAATAGTGGCAAAACTCACTCACACCTAATCTAGAAGCTGTGAAGCACTTGCACGAATACACCTATATTCTAAAACACTCGCACACAAACAAAACTTTTATTGAACTTATGACAAGTTGATTACAAGGTACGTATATAAGCAAGTATAAAGCGATCAAGATGAATAACAAGATATAAGCAATGAAGCATAACTTGATCATACAAGAACAATCATTACGAAAAAACTACAATGATCATTTAACTAGTAAATGATCACCCAAACACACAATGCAATTAAGTGCAAAGCAAGAATCAATTGCATGTCCAAAACACTCAACCAATGCAAAATAACAAAGTATTTGCATTAAGGATACACGATCCAACAAGGGCACAAGAGTGTAGTACTCAAGATAAACTATAAGCACAAAACAAAAATGCTACAAAGCAATGAGATAAACACAAAGTACTGAATATTAAACTGAATTCAAAGTAATGTACTTAAAGCTTTAAAAGAAAGCAATGTAAATGAAAGAGTTCTAGACTATGACATAAGCAAGTAAACAACTGAACCACAAAAAATTAACCAAAAAGTCTAAGTCTATGAAATGCATGTGCTACACTATGCTTCGCTATGCTCTATGCTCCCTCTCAAAATGTGCTGCTCCCCCTCAAAATTTTCTCCCCCTTTTTGATCGGTATGGCCAAAGAAGCTAGAACTGATCAGATTCAGAGTCGGATCCATGAGCCATTGACGTATCCTCGATCTATGATGATAGGGCAATGATTTAACCTTGGAGGTAAGCAAATTGCTCCGCAGTATGATGCACATGAGACTCAAGCATACCATATATCTGATCTACTGTTTCAAGAAGATGATCAAGACAATCAGATTCTCGTGTAGGTGCCGAAGAGGATGGCTGAACTGAAGTCTTTTGGGCAGAAGTGAAGTGATCAATCTCATCCTCTATGTCACTACCTTCTTCTTGAACAACAACCCTTGGAATTTGACAAGTGTAGGTCTTTGATCCTTTGATGTGAGTTGTGCTTCGAGTCACTGTGTGACCACCAATAGGATAGTCCCTTTGAACGACAATGAGACCACTTGGAAGTTTGAGCCTTGTCTTTGCAATTAGGCCCATTATGAGTGAGGGGAATGGCAGAACTGTTTTGGAGTTTTGCTTCTCAATGCTCTTCTTCAAAAGGTGGAGGATGTGTCCACAAATATCAATCTCTTTGTGGGTGAAGAGATTGAACACAAAAGATGGTCCTTGGCTTGGACTATGTTGTCAAGTTGGTGACTGGGTACAAGTTGTTAATCATCACATGGCCAAGGGTTCTCATCTTTGGACTAAATTGGATTGTATTCATGGAGGTTTTCTTAGAAGTAACGCCAAGTATCCTTACGATCTCCTCAGTAGATTCCAATCTTTCATCATATTGCATCGTGATTGGTGGAGAGGGAGGACGAACCTCTAAGAAATCCTGAATGCTATCCCTAGTGATGACAAACTCTTTCTGTCTTACCCAGGAGTTTATATTATCCCCTTCAACACTAGCTTTGGAGAAAAACTCTCTGATAATCTCCAAATACACTATTCCAACTGGATTCAGCAGTTTTGTCCATGTCTTGTCCTTGAATACATCGGGAATGAACATGTCTTCAAGGGTCTCCAACTTCACAACCCTTTCCATGATAATGGTTGCTCCTTTGTAGCAGTCATTGTACTTCATGTCTGCCTCAATAGACTTGAAGTTGTCAGAATTCATGCGAGCATGCTTGGAGGTTGGTTTCTTAGTAGCATGCTTGGTGGAAGACATTTGTAAAAACAGATATAGAGCATAAAAGGAAAAAACAAAACACAAAGCAGACCACAAAAACTTGATTAGATTCAAGTTAGTCCAAAACAGAAGTAAACAGCTTAAAACTGAGTATAACAAACTCAAAACAGCATGTTATAGGCACTGAAACAGGTAAACATAAACACAATGCATGAAAGAAAAAAATTGACTGTGCATGTGTATGTATGTACTGATGCATGTGTGTGCAGCAGGTGATGCATAGTGTGTGCCTAGGTGATGCATAGCATGTTATTGTGAGGCACAAAATGTGCATAGTGTGTAAAACACACACCTACTGACCAAAACATGCTAAACATGTTCAATTAATAGTAAACTCAAGCATTGGAACTCATTTGAGTCCAAAGCAACACAAGAATGTCACTAGGAAATTTTGTCAAACACCTGACATGCAACAGTGAACATTAACTATGGGCAATGCATGAACACATGTGAAAATGCCTAAATACAATATTAGAATGCCACATGGGGCCAACACAGACACAAACACAGCAAATGGGACTTAGCCCAATCAAAAATTTGAAAACATTTTGCTTAAAAATCATGAACCCAACCCTTATTTCAAAAATCCCCAAAATTTATAACCCTAAGAAAATTTCTGCATAATCTGAGACAAAAATGAAAAGAATGTTTAGAAAAACGCACCTTGAAGAGATTTTGCAGAGATTTTTCTTGGAAGAAGATGGGGTTTGAGTGAAAGAGAGTTTTGAGTTGAAAGGCGTTCGAGAGAGGCAAAGTGGGGGAAAAGAATGATTCAAAAAAAATATCACATTTGCTACATAAAAACTGAAAACACGCGATTTTCATGGGTAAGAGAGTCACAAGATTAGTCGCGATACACAAAGAAGCTTTCGCGAGAAGCTTTTAGTAATGACACAGTCGCGAGGCAATTGCGAAAGTCTCTGTATGAACTTGAAAAATTCGCAGTTTTTGCCTAAAAACATTTCGTGAGTAGAGTTTAGTCGCAAAATATTTGCAAGGCAGGAGCGAGACTCTCTGAATGAAAATGTGACTTTTAATTTCCCTTAAGCACTTTTCACGAGTAGCTCAAAGTCACGAGACACTCGTGAAAAAGTCTCTGAACTAGTTTTTTGAAGAAAAACACAAAAAATGTATTTCGAACAAAAACTTGAAACACAAAAGTATAAAAACACTTTCAAAAACATATAAAATACTCAAAAATCTTTTTGGGTTTGATCGGCAAGAAATTGAGTATACACATCACATTTGATTATATACAATCACACAAATGAAATAAGCATTCATTGAACAAAGTCTTGTGTGTTATGTGTGAGTATCAAAAGTGGAATAGTCATTAGTCTAGAGTGAAGCTTCAATGATCAATTCAATCAAGTCATACGCAACTAGTACTAAGTCAAGTGGACCATCTCAATTATAGAAATGAATATATATGATCTTTCACAAGAATGATTACATAACTTTGAAGTTTTTCATTTGGCTCCATTACAAAACATAACATATGATCATTTTTTAACACAGTACATTTCATTTTGAGATCGATGCCTAAATTTTTTATATTTTAACTTTGAGAATAAGCCTTTTGGCTTTTTGAGACACCATACATTTTAAAACAAGTCGCTTTCCCTTTTTCCTAGTCAAATGCTTGTATGTATGACGATTTTTGCAGCTCAATAACTCTTTTTCGAGATTTGACATTTGTTGAACTCTTTAAGCAAAAACATTAAAAAAAAAAAAACTTGGGAAAAGATATAGGCACAAGTCTATGCATGTATCAAGACCAACAAGACTATTGACTAATTATTTATGACAAGCTTAAAAATTAATTTACAACAAACACACATAGATTTCAAGATTTTCCTACAAAGATAGATGTGCATACAAAACAAGCTAAGCTCGTAAATGCACTACGCCATTAGTACGAGAGTATTAGGCCAAACTCACAAGTGATATACACGACACAAGCGATCAAACTTTTGAAGATTTTTCAATTTTTATGAGTTTTTGAATTTTTCAACACACTCAAACATAACACGAAAAGTAAGATCAACAAAAACAAAAAATAGCTAGCAAAAGTAACATGTGTAAACATGCACATATGACCTATATAACATGTATGCAACAAAGAGCAGCATAAGGTCATAAAAGGGATGAAATTCAAGGGATGATGCCAACACCGATGGTCTTACAAAAAGATTCAAATCATGGACCATCAACGGGTTTGGTGCAAATGTATGCCTTTTGAATGTCGGTGTTGATAAACTCCAACAACACAACCTTGTTCTACACTAGATTTCGTATAAAATGATACTGAATCTCGATGTGTTTCGATTTCGAGTGTTGAACTAGATTTTTTGACAAATTTATGGCACTTGTGTTATCACAAAACACACACATAGTGTCTTAAGTGATTCCATAATCATACAAGAGTTTCTTCATCCATAAAAGTTATGCACAACAACTTTCTACTGCAATTTATTCAACTTCAGTTGTTGATAGAGAGGCTGAATTTTGCTTTTTGCTTATTCATGACACCAAGTTATTTCCAAGATAAAAACAACCACCGGAGGTGCTTTTCGTATCATTAATGCACCCAGCCCATTCAGCATCCGAATATCCAACTAAGCACTCATTTGAGTCTTTTGAATACCAAATTCCATAATCAAAAGTACCATTGACATAGCGGATGATTCGTTTTACTGTAGACAAATGTGATTCTTTGGGAGCTGCCTGAAATCGAGCACACTCCTACACTAAACGCGATGTCTGGCCTACTTGCCGTGAGATAGAGAAGACTACCGATCATGCTCTGATAAAGTGTTGGATCTACTTCCTTACTGGCTAGATCAAGACTTAATTTTGCCGATGAACTCATAGGAGTAGATGCATGCTTTTTGGAATCTAAACCAAATCTCTTTACAAGATTTTTTTACATATTTCTCTTGAGAGATAAATATCTCATCTTTCTGTTGTTTCACTTGAAGCCCTAAGAAGTAGTTCAACTCCCCCACCATGCTTATTTCAAATTCTTTTTTCATTTCTTTTGAAAATTCTTGAGAAAGGTGATCAATTGTGGATCCAAAATCCACATAAACTTAAGCGAAAATGAGGAATTTCTCATTTCATTTAACAAACAATGTTCTGTCAGCTTAACCCCTTTTGAAACTATTATTTACAAGATATGCGGTGAGGCGATCATACCATGCTCTTGGTGCTTGCTTCAACCCATATAAAGCTTTCTTCAGTCTTAGAACATGGTCTGAAAAGTGAGGGTCTTGAAACCCTTTTGGTTGCTCAACAAACACTTCTTCGTTTAGAAGTCCGTTCAAGACACACTATTCACATCCATTTGGTATAGTTTGAAGTTCATAAAACTGTTATGGAAAAAGAATTCGAATTGACTCCAATCTTGCTACTGGAGCAAATGACTCATCAAAGTCTACTCCTTCAACTTGGGTATATCCTTGAGCCACCAATCTATACTTGTTTCGAACAACCTCACCATCTTCATCAATCTTGTTCTTAAATATCCACTTGGTGCCGATAACATGTGTACGTTTGGGCCTTGGTACCAACTCTCATACATCATTTCTAATGAATTGATGCAGCTCTTGATGCATGGATTCCACCCAAGTCTTATCTTTCAAAGCTTCTTCCACTTTCTTGGGTTCAAATTAAGCAAGATAGCAATTGTATGTCACATGATTTAAGCTATAGCTTGGTCCTCTTCTCAAACGAAGTCCTTCATCTAAGTCACCAATGATGTTGCTTGTAGGATGATTGAGACTCACTCTTGATGATGGTTTCTTGGATGTAGAGGATTCCTTGTCTCGTGAAATTGGAGGTTGAACTTTCAGAGGGGTGAGAAGACTTGAAGGACTTTGCATTGATCTAGTCTCCCTTCTTGAAGTAGGAGGTGTGGACTTCTTTTCCGGTGATTTTTTTTCACCTTCATCACTTTAAGACATGATATCATCACCCTCATTCTTTTTAAGGGTTGGTGGTTCATCATCCTCACCAATATCCTTTTTGGAGATGGCGTCATCTATGACCACATTTATTGACCTCATCATCATCTTGGTGCGCTTGTTGAACACTCTATATGCTCGGTTATTGGTGGAGTATCCTAGGAAAATCCCTTCATCACTCTTAGCGTCAAACTTCCTAAGCTTCTCTCTATCATTAAGGATGTAGCATTTGCTTCCAAATACTCGGAAGTACTTTACTTTTGGCTTCTTTTCCCTCCAAATCTCATACGATGTTTTCTTTGTTCGAGCCCAAAATAAAATCCTATTCCCAATGTGACATGATGTGTTCACCGATTCAGCCCAAAATTTTTGTGGAATGTTTTTATTGAGAAGCATTACCCTTGCCATCTCTTGGGTCACTCTATTTTTTCTTTCCACTACGCCATTTTGTTGTGGCATTTTTAGAGCGGGGAATTCCTTTTTGATACCGTGCTCATTGCAAAATGTTTCAAATTTGGCATTTTCGAACGCTTTCCCATGATCACTTCTTATTTTGACTATGGGAACTCCCTTTTCATTTTAGAGCTTCTTGCATAACCTTTCCATCTTGTCGCACGCCTCCGGCTTCTCTCTAAGGAACTCTACCCAAGAATATCTTGAGAAATCATCAACCACCACCATGATGTATCGTTTTCCACAAAAGCTTTTTGTTCTCATTGGACCCATTAGATCCACATGAAACAACTCCAAAGGATGAGAAGTAGCCACTACATTAACTTTGGGATGATATGTTTGGCTTGGGAACAACACCATAGCAATTGTCTGTGGTTCCAAGTCCTTTCAAGACTTGAACACCTTCTTCATTGAGAATTAGACATCCTTTCTTTGAGAATTGAACTATGAAGTCTTAATCGCATATTTGGGTTATACCTAGCAAGTTCACTTTTAAACCTTTTATTTAAAGAACATCAGTCAATAAGGGAAGTCCTGGAATATCAATGGTTCCTTTTCCAAGAACTTGTGAATGACTACCATGTCCAAAAGTCACAAAGCCATCTTCCTTCTCCTTGAGAGTTTTGAACAGTGCTTTATCTTCGGTCATGTGTCTTGAACATTTGTTGTCAAAATACCACAAGCATGAATTAAACACTTTCAATGCGGTATGAACAAAAAGACAAGCATGAGATAAACATTCTTGACCTTCAAAGATACACTCTTCTTCTTCATTCAAAGATGAGTAAAGTTTTCTTTTCAAACCATCAAATTTATCACACAAATTTCTATTCCTTCTCTTGTATTCAGCAATTAAGGAATTAGACTCACACAAGCTATTGTGAATATCATGATTTCTTTGTTCTAAGGATTTCAACATGTGTACAAAAATTCTAGCATGTTTCTTAGATTTGAATAACTCTAAAAGTTCATTGCTAGGACAATCCTTATAGATACTCATAGAGCCATTTTCACAAACACATGAACTACACTTCATGTTTGCCTTAGCCATAACACTCACCATAGCAAGGCAAAGGGTCTGGGATCGCACTTGGTAATGAAACCACAACAAGTGCACCTGCTCAGATACCAATTGAAAGCTCGGATTTGTGTTAAAACACAAGAGCTTGTTTAGACCCCCAATTAAAAGATTACAGCTCAGTTGATTTTACTCTAACTTAAACTAAGTGCAGAATAGAATAAATGCAAGCGGACAAACAAAACAACTACTCTAAGCCATATTCATTAAAGCACAGCAATAAAATGAAAGTTAAAAGAGTAGGGAAGAGAGATGCAAACACAGGATAGCACATCGATGTGTTATTGAAGAGGAAATTGAAAAACTCGGTGAAAAACCTCTTTGTCGCCCTCCAAGCAGTAAATCGATCCACTAAACAATAAGTTGGGATACACTAATAGCAAAAGATCCTCCAAGCCTAGTCTACCCAATGCACCTAAGCCCTCCAAGCTCCTACTCTAACAAGGCTTCTCGGAATCGTGTCTTGTCTAGCTTTTAGGATCCCGTAATGCGCTCAATTGCATCTGCCAAAACTTGGCTTCTTCCAATGCTTCCCAACAGCACCAAAAAACTCACTGAACACTTAGTATGGGTGTGATAAGTGTTTGAACTATCAACCTCTCAAGGATATAAAGATGGAGAGATAGAAGTAAAGGAAAACCACAATGGATGGTGTGTAGAATTGTGGGTGTGACAATCTCACACTCTCAAGGTTGAGGCTAGAGTTTTCTCTTTTGAAAAGCTCTCTACTCAATATGTGGGGTAATGATGGTATATATAGTGTGTATGAGAATGTAATGAAGCAGATAGGACAAAATAGCAAAACAGACTGTTTTGCGGGTATCTCACAAGAAGACTTTACCTGCGAGACACTCGTGAAAACCAACTGTCACCATCTGTCATGACTCTTCGCATTTCAGTCATGTGCAAGGCACATGCATTGCTTCGTGGGATGCTTAGTCATGAGATACTCGTGAGAAATCTTCTGTCTTCACATGCTTGAGTCTTCACACACTCTCTTTATATCACACAACCCTTACAAAAAAATTCCACAATAAATACAGGATATAAAAGATTGAACAAAATTACAATCAAATTTGGCACGGAATTAAAGCCAACACAAACATAGTTGTAAATCACAACTTTACATGAGATAAATATATTGTACCTCAAGATCTCTCATTTCTACGATTATGGGGTGGAAGCATATAAACTAGATTCGGATTCTAGACAATTTGAATTAATCCAAACATTTTCTCAATAAAAAAAAGAAAAGAAAAAAAGAAGAAGAAGAAGGATTAATCCAAACAATCCCAAGCCCTCTAGTATGGACTATCAATGACCCATGGCATGAGAGGCCCACAATAATATCTAGTGATTTGGTGGAGATAGTAAGGGCCGGTGGCAAAAAGTTTAATGCATTCCAACTACGTACACCCTTATAGGGTCATTTGTGATGCCATAGATAATTTTGTTGCTTGGTTCATCAATTTCATATTTGGATTCAATGATGTTGAAGAATTGAACAATTCTCAAAATGCATGTTGACTAAATATGCCCCTTTATATGAAAAAAATACTCAATTTGATGAAAAAAATATTAACTGCCCTTTTTACTAATGGATGCAAATATTACAAGTGATGAATTACACACACAGAATTTAGACTTTTACAAATAACATGACAGAAGAAAATTATTAACTTTCATTTAATTATTCGCAAAATTTTAATTATTAGAGACTCAATTTTGATAATGTCTTCTTTTTTGGAAATGATGAGGAACTTGTGACATTGTAAGATGTACCTTTGATTTTTTTGGCTTTGTATTCATATTTTCTCATTTTTGTAATAAAAAACCACTGTTGTAATTCTGAATATACTTTCAGCATAACAAATTGAAGAAAATTGGAAAAAAAAATTATTTTGAGCATCCAACGTCGTACTCAAGTGTGCTTTTAATGCTACATTCTTGTACATCTGCGAAGAACTTGAATTAGTTGATAGCCAGACATGGCTACGGAAGATAATCATGTATACAACAACAGCAAATAACATTTTTTGTGCGCATATGAGAAAATGGCGAATGACCATTGTGGAAGAAGATTATTTATATAATTATTGGGTCCTTTTTTTATTTGGCTTAACAGTTACCATATTTATAATCTAATCATCGGATGGTATAGTAAGAAGACCTTTATTTAGTATAGTATTGACGACAATGTCATTATTTGTTTTAGAACTCTTACAGCCTAAAATTTGGGGTGCTTTATTTAATTTGAATGGAATATTTTATTTTTACACCCTTGGTTTTTATGACCTCTCTCTCTCTCTCATAGTGTACTAGTTTTAGTATAAAATAAAGGGTCATGCTAACTCTTAGTTTTATTGAACTTTAATTTTTAAGGTTTATTCGATGTCGGAAACTTGAATTTTCCTTTAAGGAAATGTTTTTACCATACACAACTTTTATGGGAAATGACACTTTTAGTCAACATATTAACTACCCTTTTTAGGAAATGACACAAATATTAACCAATAAAAGTGGTATTAAAACTTTATTGCAATAACATATACCCAATAAAAGTGGTATTAAAAGTGTTAACCAATGCCCTAAGGGTATTTGTTAGCATATTAACTACCCTTTTATGGGAAATGACACTTTTAAAAAGGGAGTTTAGCATATTAACTACCCTTTGTCTTCGAATTTCTAACAAAATCCAAGAAGGACAAAATTTGGTATCCACACAATGCACACTAACTATGTCCCCTTATTTAATAATAATAAAAAATAAATAAATAATAAAAAATAAATAAAAAACAAACAAACAAACAACTCAATTTAATGAAAAATATTAACTACCCTTTTTAGGAAATGACACAAATATTAAATAACAACTCAACAAGTGATGATTTTTTTTTTTTTGAGAAGAGACGTGATGAAATTATAATCACAGAATTTAAACTTTTACAAATATCATCAAACAATAAAAGTATCAATTTACTAAATTTAACAAATATTTTACTAAACATAAACAAATATTTTTATACATAAAAGTTTAACAAACTCAAGTGATTTTTTTTTTATTAAAAAAGAAATATATATATATATATATATATATTTATATGTTCATTCCATATGCATTTTTTTGGGTACTAAGATATACACATACAAATATAAGAGATGATGCAGAGACCTTCAAAATTTGAGCGACAAATTTTTTTTCTAAAAAAGAAACATATTTTTGTACATAAGCATGTTAAACATAACCACAAATACAAACAAGGGATTATATATTTGTCGAAAATTTCCAATTCAATAGCCAAACCACCACAAGCTGGTATTTGGAACTTGGTGACCACCAAAGTGAGAATAACCTTGACTAGACAAGTCAATGCTATTACTAGGCATGTTTTTCCCCACACCAGCATAAACATATCAACATAAATTTAGAACACATAGGACAAATACCCACTTAAAAAACAAATGCCACACTCCCGTCAATGCCATCTGATGTATCGAGTCAGTCTAAAAAATTGATAAAAACAAAACAAATATTTTCTCTAACTAAACATTTCCCACTCTATTTCATTACTTTATTGCAATAACATATACCCTAAATTGCTTGTTAACTTATTTAGATACTCATTCTGCAATCCATTGTTTATTTAAATAACATTTAGGCAGTGTAACAAAAGCATGAACATGAACATGAACATAAACCTAAACATAAACATGCTATACATACACTCAGGACAAAAAATAAAAATTATTCATAAACTTTTCTTTTCTATTACAAATAAAAACATTTAAAAAAATGTGAAATTCATTATTTCAATATTTGAATTAACATGACTTATTAAAAATACATATGATATATACACACACAGATGTTATTCCACACTGGGTGCTTGCCACCGTGTTTATGCATGATGTGGAAGATTAAAAGCAATGGGTGGAAATAAATCATAAAGAAGTCACACACAAGTTGCACTGAAAGATGAACCGTGAGGAAAGGAGTACAATTTATATGTCAAGGTTGTTTATGAAATGAAAATAAACCCCCCCCCCCCCCCCCCCCCCCCCCCCCCCCCCCCCCCAACTAAGCAATTAAAGACACTAGGAATGATGGTCTAAATAAATGAATAGAAATTCATCTTCCATTCCAACAACAATGGAGCATATTTAAGACACTTTCATTAAATTTGGTGAGTTTAAATTTTGCACTAATATCCAAAATGGGTATTGTGGGGGCAGGAGTATCAAAATACGTATTTGGGCCTTGGGCTTGATCTGAGAGCATCAGCTTCTCCAAAAGGTTGCAAGGCGGAGACAAGTGCACCTAGCTTGAGGGCCCATAAGCCCACCGTTGGGTCATTGGCCATTAAGAAAGATCCGAGGATAAGGGTCTCTTCGGCCAATTGAAACAAGGGCCACAAAGTACACCATGAGGTCTAAGAAGGAACCCATGAACATCAGCAAACAAAGCTACACCACAGCGGAATGCAAAAGAAAAGAACAAGTGGGAAGTACTCCACAGAAAGCTGCTGCCACTGCATTAAAGGCTTTCCACCTACCCCCCTGGCCACATTAATGGAGAAGTGACATCTGAGGGGACGAGGATCAGCCTTATGGCGATTTGGGGGAGATTTCAAGAGAGTAATGGATGGGAAAGGGATCTGCATTTATGGCTCCATGAATAGAAACACGGGAGGGGGGGAATATAAATAAAAAGGGAGACAACATTGAGGGGGAGGAACTTTTTCCAAGAAGAATAAGTGAAGCAAATGCAGAGGGCCCTCAGCTAACATCCAAGGAGAGCTTGTGTTGCACCATCATCTCATTGCATGCAATTGTGGACTTAGCCCAACGTTGTTGCTTCCCATTGCCCTAAGAAATCTAGGTTTCAAGCTCACCTTCTACAAATTTTTATTGTTTGAGGCCGCTTGGGCCTGGCCCCATCACGCACTTAAGTCTTGGCTCGATTTGTGTCCTTACAATTGGCGCCGTCTGTGGGGACCTAGAGTTAAGGGACGTGAAGCATCATGAAAGGCTTAGGTTCACATCATGTAGAGTCCATGGGATCCCAGCACAAGGATCACCTCTCATAGCTATAGCGGGGAAGAGATCGAGAAGCTAGCGTGCGTACAGAGCATACGCGCGGGAGAAGTCATACACGGGTTGGAAGCATAACCTCCTGCAAAAAGAGTGTCAAAGCCATGCAGAAGGAGATTGACCATCTGAAAAAGAAGCTGTGTTGAGAGAAACGACGACGTACTCCCTCCTCTTCAGATCCTTCTTCAGCAGATTCTCGCAGTAGCAGCGACAGTCTCATATCAAGAACCCCTTCTAATGAATCCTCCTCCTGCGAGGATGACTACCCTCACGAGCCTACGGATAAGAAAACCTCTTCTAGGGGCTTGGCCAATAACGCTTTAAGTAAGGCACTCCACCAAATCTCCAAATCGCCCTTCACTCGTAGGATTAAGAGGAGAAGGCTTCCTAGACGGTTTACCCAACCAAATTTCACCATTTACAATGAGCGAACGGACCCTGTGGAACACATGAGCCACTTTAGCCAGAGAATGGCGATGCACTCTAAGAACGAAACCTTGATGTGCAAAATCTTCCACTCCAGCTTGGGACTTGTTGCGATGAGATGGTTCAACATCCTAAAGGCAGGCTCTATAAATTCCTTCATGGGGCTCACCAGGGCATTTGACTCACGCTTCATCACCTGTAACAGGGTGCCTCGGCCTTTAGATTCACTGTTGTCCATGGCCATGAGAGAGGGGGAGACCCTCAAGACGTATTCCGACAGATATTGGGAGATGTTCAACGAGATCGGCGGGGACTTCGACGATGTTGCCATAAGCACCTTCAAGGTCGGCCTTCCAAATGAGCACGATCTAAGGAAGTCCTTGACCAAAAGGGTTGTCAAGAGCATGCGTCGGCTTATGGATCGCATCGACGAGTACAACCGAGTTGAGGGAGATCAGCTGCAAGGAAAGGAGAAGGCGAAGGCGAAGGTTATCCCTCAAGAGAGAAGGGATTTTAGATCAGACAAATACACCAACAGCAAGCTGAGGAGAGAGTTTGTTGGGCAACCTGGTCCGACATCTTCTCAGGTGGTCAGCACCATGTTCTGTGAACCCATGCAACAGGTGTTTGAGAAAACTCGTCATGAACTTCAGGTGGCCTAACAAGATGTTAAGGGATCCCACGAAGCGTAACCAGAATCTCTAATGCCAATATCATCAAGAGAGAGGTCACACCACAGTGAACTACAGGAATTTACGGAATTATCTGGAGTAGTTGGTGAAGGAGGGAAAGTTGAAGCAATTCTTGTATCAGCCTAACGGGCAAGCGGAGCATCCTGGTCCTGCCAATCAGGGTAACAGCATTTCAAGACCCCTTTTAGGGACGATTAATGTCATCCTCGCCGCTCTTAGGAAGACCGGCTCTTGCCCTTCCAGGGTGATGTTCGTGGTGCGAGTCCTCGCCGAGAACTCTAGCCCCGAGCTAAAAAGGATGAAAGGTAACGTATCTCCCATTCTAGGCTTCTCAGACGAAGACAAAGTGGGGACCATCTAGCCACATGATGATGCCTTGGTCATTATGTTGAGAATAGGAAGCTACGATATGAAGAGGGTAATGGCAGATCAAGGAAGTGGTGCAGACATTATGTACCCTAATCTGTTCAAGGGGTTGAACTTAAGGCTGGAGGATCTTTCGGCCTATGATTCTCCTCTGATAAATTTTGAGGGGAAGGCAGTCGTCCTAAAGGGGTAGATTAGGTTGCCTGTGCAATCAGGCCTAGCAGTAGTTGAAGTGGATTTCATCATGGTCGACTCCTACTCTCCCTACACGGCCATTGTTGAGAGGTCGTGGCTACTTGGGTGCTGTCTCCTCGACTCTCCACACCAAGGTGAAGTTTCCGTTTAGCGGTCAGGTTGAAGAAATTATTGGGAGTCAATCCACAACGAGACAGTGCCTAACAGCCATAGTCCTGCGTAGATCGAAGACAGAGCCCTCGGCTTTGGCTGCACTTATCCTATAGCAATCAACTTCTTCTGCCACAAATGAGGGGATAGTGGTAGAAGAGCCCACGTGTGAAGGGTTGGATAGAGTTCTTGTAGATAGTGACCTAAAAAATACTTCCAGGTGGGGGCCCAACTGCCAGCCAAGGAAAAGGAGGAGTTAGTCGCGTTCTTAAAGGAAAACCTTGACTTGTTTGCATGGGATGCCTACGAGGTTCTGGGGATTGACCCGGACTTCATCTGTCACTACCTGAATGTCAACCCAGCTGCAGTATCGAAGAGACAACCACCTCGGCACTCTTCCAAGGAACATTCCGACGCCGTTAAGGAGGAAGTCATCAAACTCAAGAGAGCTAGGGCTATCAAGGAAGTATTCTATCCTGAATGGTTGGCGCATATAGTCGTGGTGAAGAAAAAAAGTGGAAAATGAAGGGTATGCATGGATTTTACGGACCTAAACAGGGTGTGCCCCAAGGACTCTTTTTCAGTGTCTCGCATAGATCAACTGGTGGACACGATTGTCGGCCACCCTCGGATGAATTTTCTAGATGCCTTTCAAGGGTACCACCAAATACTTTGAGCTTCAGAGGATCAAGAGAAGACAGCTTTTGTCACTCCCATCGGCAATTATCATTACAAGGTAATGCATTTTAGCTTGAAGAATGCTAGGGCTACCTATCAGATGATGATGACCAGGATGTTTGAGGCTCAGTTAGGGAAAACTGTCGAAGTATATGTGGATGACATGGTTGTAAAGAGTAAGGCTATACCTATACATGTGGCCAATCTAAACAACACTTTCTAGACGTTGAGGAAGCACAAGTTATGTTTGAATGCCTCGTGCTCCTTTGGTGTGGGGTTTGGCAAATTTTTGGGTTAAATGCTTATTCATAGAGGGATTGAGGCCATGCCTCGCACCTCCGTGAAGGGGCAAGTCCTTGCCGACCTAATGGTGGAGTTTGCTAAGCCTTCTATGGAAGAGAACCCTGGGGTGCAGGGCATCGATGGAAAATCAGTTGGCGTGATCTCATGCGAAAAAATCCCGGTATGGAAGGTGTACGTGGATAGTGCAGCCAACCAGAAAGGGTCTGGCGTAGGGATAGTTCCGATATCCTCAGAGGGAATCGTCTAGGAGAAGTCTTTGAGATTGGCTTTCTCGGCTACCAACAATGAAGCCGAGTACGAAGTTTTACTAGCAAGAATGGATATGGTTCAAAAGATGGGTGGAAAGGCGGTACGAATATTCTCAGACTCACAACTAGTGGTCGGCCAGGTGGAAGGAAAGTTGGATGCTAGGGAACAGAGAATGCAAGGGTATTTAGCCCGCGCCAAGCACTTGCAATCCAAGTTTGAATCTTTTGCAGTGTCACATATCTCTAAGAATGGAAATAGCCACGCCGACTCGCTGGCTACGCTTGCAACCTCCTCAGCTCAGAGCCTACCCGGGGTCATCCTCGTTGAAGACTTATTTAAGCCCACTGGTACAAGTCTTGATGCCATCTAGGTTCACCAGGTCAGAATAGGCCCCAGTTGGATGGACCCCATAGTATCCTTCCTAAAAAATGATGCTTTGCCGGAAGAAAGTTCTGAAGCCGACAAAATACGTAGAAAGGCTCTGCGGTTTTGGTTATCTGAAGATGAGAAACTGTATAAGCGCTCTTTTTCTGGACCTTACCTGCTGTGTGTACATCCTGAAGCAATGGAGCTACCCTTGGAAGAATTACATGAAGGAATATGTGGTAGTCACACGGGAGGAAGGTCATTAGCCTATAAAGCCCTTACCCAGGGATATTAGTGGCCAAACATGCAGAGAAAAGCACAAGATTACGCGAGAAAGTGCGATCAATGTCAGAGGTTTGCTCCCAACATTCACCAACCAGGGGGTGTCCTTAACCCTTTGGCCAGCCCTTGGCTATTTGCTCAATGGGGCTTGGATATAATGGAACCATTCCCAGGGCAGCGGGGAATAAACAATGGTTGCTTGTCTGGACTGACTACTTCACCAAGTGGGTTGAAGTAGAGCCCCTCTCAAACATTAAAGACGTGGATGCAAAGAAGTTTGTCTAGAAGAACATCATTACTAGGTTTGGGATACCGCACACCCTCATCTCGAATAACGGCCTACAGTTTGACAGTAGGGCCTTTAGAAAATACTATGGGACTTTGGTATCACAAATAGATATTCTACCCCAGCCTACTCGCAAAGGAATGGTCAAGCCAAAGCAATCAACAAAACGATAGTCAACGGGCTCAAGAAAAGACTAGACAACGCCAAAGGCAGATGGGTAGAGGAAGTGCCACATGTGCTGTGGGCTTATCGAACTACGCCACGAAAGTCCATGGGAGAGAAACCCTTTTGATGGCTTATGGTGCTGAAGTTGTAATCTCTTTGGAAACTGGGTTTCCGACGATAAGGACGCACTCCTTCGCCCCAGCCAATAACGACGATTTGCTGCAGAAGGGGCTGGACTTGGTTGAAGAAAGGCGAGAGACCACCATGGTTCTGCTAGCTTGCTATCAACAAAAGCTCAAGCAAGGGTATGACTCCCACATGAAGCCAAGGCCCCTTGCTCCTGGTGACTTAGTCCTAAGGAAAGTTGTGGGAAATGCTAAGGACCCAGCATGGGGAAAGTTGGGACCTAACTAGGAGGGGCCCTATCGTATAACCTTAGTGGCTGGTATAGGTTGTACTATCTTGCTGACCTGGATAAAAAGGCTGTAAAACGACCTTGGAATGTAAATAACCTTCGAATGTACTATTATTAATAGAAGGCGTTCATGCCATCTGTTCAGATATTGTTATGTTGTGTTAATTGTTAGTTCGCTGGTCTTCAATATCAAACAAAAATTCAATGTCAAACAAAGGCTCGATGTTTTTTACTTACGTGTTAATGTCAACCTTAGCTACGTCGGGTCCTCGGACCATCTGCTTGGGGAAAATTTAACATGCAAGTCCTTTTTACTTAAGTGTTAATGTCAACCTTAGCTACGTCGTGTCCTCAGACCATCTGCTTGGGAAAAATTTAACATACAAGTCTTTTTTTACTTGAGTGTTAATGTCAACCTTAGCTACGTCTGGTTCTCGGACCATCTGCTTGGGGAAAATTTAACATGCAAGTCATTTTTACTTACGTATTAATGTCAACCTTAGCTACGTTGGGTCCTCGGACCATCTGCTTGGGGAAAATTTACATGCAAGTCCTTTTTACTTAAGTGTTAATGCCAACCTTAGCTACTTTTTACTTAAGTGTTAATGCCAACCTTAGCTATGTCGAGTCCTCGGACCATCTACTTGGGAAAAATTTAACATGCAAGTCTTTTTTTACTTAAGTGTTAATGTCAACCTTAGCTACATCGAGTCCTCGGACCATCTGCTTTGGAAAAATTTAACATGCAAGTCATTTTTACTCAAGTGTTAATATTAAGCTACTCTTCACATCAATAAAATAAGGTTGCTCCCTCGTTAGTCCATTGCTTTTTAGCTTCAACATTGTTGTGATCTGACCTACGTGCTCAAAGGCGTTAAGTTATTTGAGCTACAAATGCAACCTATGGCATAGTAAGACAGAATGTATGGCAACGAACGAAGTACAACAGGAAATTAGATGCGAAACCTTAAAATTATTATTCAAACTGCAGCCATTTACATCAAGCTGAAAATGAAAATTACAAGGTAAATGCTGAATATAAACTTCCTAAAGGGGAAAATTGCATGAAAAGGGAGCCCAAGGTGGTCTACTCCTTGATCTTCAGTGGAGGGTCTTTTCCCAACTTCGCCGAGGACTCTTTGGCCCGACCCTCCACTTCCGCTCGCTTCAGCTCGTCCTCAGACGTGACCTGGATTTGTTTTCCTTTATCTTTCGCCTTGGGTGGAAATACAACTTGGTCAGTTGGCTCGCCCGGCCCCTTCTCGGCCTTATCACCCTATTCCTCCTTTTTATCTGAAGCAGCAACTTCTTTGGAAGGAGGAACCAGCTCTTGGGTGGGGGGAGGCAGCATCAAGGCTGCGGTCTCGTAAGCAACTGAAGTGGATGGAGGGTCTTCAATCACTTTGATGTCCTCAGGATACCAGACCTTATCTGCTCCTCTCCACTCAGAGTTAGCAGGAACTCCCGCAACGTTTAGGGCTTCCGCCCAAACTTGTTGGCAGTATTCCCTGCATAACTCCGCTAGCTCTTTGGCTAGTCAGTTCTCCGTCGCCTCGACCCCCTCATTGTATGCAGCTTTGGTGGTTGCCTCCTCAGTCTCTCTTATGGTGCAAGCCGCTTCTTTGGCCTGGGCAAGCTCCCTTTTCAGGTCCGAGACCTCCTGCCCGGCTTTGGACAGTGCCTCATCCTTCTGGCGCAGCAGTTTACGTTGCCCTTCCACCTGAGCCTCAGCAGTCTTTAGGCCAGCGTCGGCCTTGACGTGACCTAAAGCCTAGACGTGACCTAAAGCCTACTTAGTCTCCATTCTGGCCGCCTGCTCGGCCCTTGCCTAGTTCTGGTAGTTCCCCACCAATTGTTCCGCAGCAAAAACCTCATAGATAGCCTGCAAAGAAATGTTTTGACAAACGCACAGAAAAGTGAAACATGTGAAGTTTAAAATGAGGACAACGAGTTAAAAGGGATGGAGTAGCACAGACCAGGCCCAAGTCCCTCTTCAGGGAGAGGAAAAGGCGTGTTTGGCCCATCCTCCATAGGTCTTCCATGTCCCTTGGCAGGAGGATAGGCTACTTCAGGGCATTAGCCAGATGAAAGGTGTGACCTCTCTAGAAATCCCTTATGCTAGCCTGGGGAGTATAGGAGCTCCATCCACCTCCAGCATAGGAGACCAACTAGACTCCTTGCGGCGCACCTCGGCCAGCCCTTGGCTCTCCCCGCTCTCAACGGACGAAGCACGCACCCTGCCTTTAGCAACTTATTGTTTTTTTTGCTGTTTCTGCTTCTTCTCCCATTCCTTATCCGCCTCATCGCTTTCATTTCTCCTCTTCTTTGGGAGGTTTGGAGCGGGAAAAGGTGGGTAGAAGGAGGGGGAGGCAGTGGCAGCCTCGGCTAAGACCCAGAGGCGACCCTCTTGAAGGCTTGTGCGCCTTTCCTAGTGAAAAGTGATTTCAAAGTCGCCATGTCCTCGTCCTCGTCCTCCTCGGAGCTATCATCTATGCGGGCAACAACCATACCTTTAATGCTGGAACCCCGGTCCAAGTTGTGCTCCTCGTCTGAGATCTCAACTGTATGACCTTTCAATGGTCTCTCAGCCTCTTCCAAATGGAATCGATCAATCTCTTCGTCAAGGGATGAGGGTGAAGTCGCGAATTCTCCTCGAACGACTTGGGTTTCCAGTTTCACTACAAGAGGGGCAGTTTCAATGGTACGTCCGTAAAGGATGATGGATGGATCGTCAAGCAGATCGTAGGGGGCGAGAAAGCCAGGCTTGGAGACATCTATCCTCTTGCGTCTCCGGTCACCTACAAGGATGGCGTTGCCGACCTCTTGGTAAATGTTCGACAAGGGCTCGAACCCCAATATGAGGTGAGCAGCCCTCACTTATAGGTCTTCGTTCACAAAGATTTCGGATCTCAAGACTCTGTTGAGGTCCTAGATGCTAGTTTCACTTAGGCGGGGCGACGTGTGCTGTTTTTCTGCAGGAAGGACAGCAAAGAAACCAAACATGGTTAGATTCAAATAACAGATCAAGCCAGGAAAGCACCAAAGGGCAATGAATCTACTTAAAGAAGCTGAAAGGGGCAAAACTTTAAGCCGAAAATTCTAGATCCTAGGGAATCACACCTAGCTATCCCTCTTTGACTGGGCAATGGGGACTGTCATACCATCTCCTAGTGGCGATGAGGTAGTCATCCTTCATGCCTTTATTGGACTTGGGAAGGCAGGATATGAGCCTAATGACATTAGACCTCGATTTAAGGTAATAACCTATGTCTCTCAACCGGTGGCACTTATACAAATGGACGACATCACGCCATGTGAGGTGCAGGCCCATCTGCTCATTTAGAGCATCGACGCAACCTAAGACCCTAAACATATTGGGTGTACACTGGTCGGGGCATAACCTATGGTTACGGAGGTATTCACTAGTCACATTTTTCATGGGAAGTGTCATCCTACTCTCTAAAAAGGCGATTATAGGAATGACAACTTGCCCCTCTTTCGTAGAGTTAGCTATGGCTTCTAGGGGGCAGTATTCTAGACCCACTTCCAGAGGAATGTGGTACTTAGCCTGGAATCCTTCCATGCCGGAGACCGTGTCTACTAGGCACTTAAACCTACCCATCAGGTCGAAATGAGAGCGGAGATATAGAAAGAAAAGGGGGAAAGGTTGACAGCCGAGGAGAAAGGGTTCGACGAAAGGAAAAACTTACTAGAGAAAAGTATACGAACTTTTGAAAGCTTCTTGAAAGAAAATGAGGCTGAACACTTCCAGGACGCTTTCGCTTTTTGGGAATAATGGCAAATGTCGCGATTACCTAAACATTTTGAATGATTGAGGGGCGGTGATTCGTGAAAGTTATCCCGCTCGAATTTTTGGGAAGAAAACCGAACTGTTGGATCCACATCTCACCGTAGAACATGGGCGACAAGAAGTTACTTAGTGCAATTAATGCAGGCATTGCGGGTTACGAAGCATCAGGAGCCTTTCCAAAAGGCGCAGGAGGATTTCTCACGTGTAGCATTTGGGAGATCACGTGAAGACATTCCTCACAAGTCAAAAACTCATTTCTCTCATCGAATCGGAGCCAAATAAATTTTTGAGAGGCTATTGTGGGGGCAGAAGTATCAAAATACGTATTTGGGCCTTAGGCTTGATCCGATAACATCAGCTTCTCCAAAAGGTTGCAGGGCGGAGACAAGGGCACCTAGCTTGAGGACCCATAAGCCCACCGTTGGGTCATTGGCCATTAAGAAAGGTTCGAGAATAAGGGTTTCCTTGGCCAACTGAAACAAGGGCCATAAAGTACACCATGAGGTCTAAGGAACCTGTGAACCTCAGCAAACAAGGCTACACCACAGCAGAATGCAAAGGGGGAGAACAAGTGGGAAGTACTCCGCAAAAAACTGCTGCCACCACATTAAAGGCTTTCCACCTACTCCCCTGGCTGCATTAATGAAGAAGTGACATCCGAGGGGACGGGGATCAGCCTTATGGCCATTTGGGGGAAATTTCAAGAGGACAATGGATGGGAAAGGGATCTGCATTTATGGCTCCATGAATAGAAACACGAGGGGGGGGGGGAATATAAATAAAGAGGGAGAGAACATTGAGGGGCAGGAACTTTTTCCAAGAAGAACAAGTGAAGCGAATGCAAAGGGCTCTTGGCTAACATTCGAGGAGAGCTTGTGTTGCACCATCATCTCATTGCATGCAATCGTGGACTTAGCCCAACGTTGTTGCTTCCCATTCCCCTAAGAAATCTAGGTTTCAAGCCCACCATCTACAAATTTTTTATTGTTTGAGGCCGCTTGGGCCTGACCCCATCACGCACTTGGGTCTTGGCTTGATTTGTGTCCTTATAGTTATTTATTAATTTTCATTAAATTGAGTCTTTATTTTTATCCACTTAAGCAACGATTACTTTGTAAACACTAGAAAGATTATTCTTAATTGGCTAAATTAATCTTGGCATATATTATATTAAAACTTGTGTTCTTTCCGTGTACAATTCAAAAAACTCAAAATGTTTTACATCTATCATGTTTAGAATTATTTTTCTAAAGCCAAGAGCCTTATAAGCTCAACTAATTGGTACCTCCTAATGTCTCCATGATGTGTAGGGTTCAAATGCCCCCTCCCCATTATAATTATTTAATTATAAAAGAATTATTTTTCTAAAGAAAAAAATATAAATGAACAAAAAAATATATAAATAAACAAAAAAAAAAATATATATATATATATAAACATAAACATAACCATAAATACAAACAAGAGAATAATCATTTAACCATAAACATTTTTTATACAAATACAAATATTAAAAAAAATATGAAATTAGTTTTATTAATTTTTAAATCTATTAGGCATTTTACAAATTCGTTTATATGCGTGTGTGTGTGTGTGTGTGTGTGTGCGCGCGTGCGCTTGTGCGTGTGTATGTATGTCAAAAAGACTCTTAAATTGTAAAGAGGAAAAAGCATGTACTTAATTGGCTTACATTCAACCAATAAGTGCACCAGATATCACAAAAATAAACATACAGTTGAAGATACAGCAAGAAAGTAAGGTAGGAAATCATCCAATGGAAGATTGCTTTAGCACCTTTCGTTTTGTTAATTTGTATTGTGCATTATAAAATTTCTCTTTTTAACCCAAACTTAGTTGGGGAAGAGCTATATGGTTTATCTAGATATAGATATATGCTTACTTCAAGGAACTAATATCACTCACCTTGATATATGAATTTAAATGACGTAAAGTAAGGGTGCAAGGAAAGATAAATAACATAAAGTATAGAAAATAAAAGACATAAATTTAAATGACATGAAATAAAGAACACAAATTTAAGGTTCAAGGAAAATAATGTGCATGAAAAGTAATGATTTGTATAGATGGAGAATGTATTTACAACATAAAAGAGAAAGGGGAGTGAAGCTATGGTAGAAGCTACATTACCCTTCCTCTATGAAGGTCTTTTGTGGCATTCTTGTGGGACCTCGCCACCTCACCTTATTTAATCTTTATCCACTCTTTTTCCTATTTTTTTTCCCCTCTTTCTAGACCTGTTTTTGAGCTGCTATTTAGAGCTTTTTGGGAGCTTAGATTTCTTAAAACTTGGTGTTTCAAGAAAGGTCTGGATTTCTAGTTTTCATAGGCTCTAGCCACATGCAACATGGAGCTACAATTGTTGAGATATTGCACTATGATCCTATGAACCTTTCAAGTTAAGAAACACATTTGAGCTTTAGGATAAGCCCCTTATAAGAGAGATACTTCTTTTCTTTTCATCCCAAAATCTTAGGGTATGTCATAACGTTTAGGTCATCCTACCAAATTAAATCTTTATTTGTCCTTTAGAATTAGGTTATCAAAAGATATAAGGCTGAACAAACAAGAGATATAACAAATGTACCATCTTTTGATAGGATCTAGGGTCTCTTTATATGTGGGTAAGCTCCTTAAAACTAAAAAGACAGATCAGTAGGTCACTCATAACTAGATGGGTCATGCTCCAACCTAGGCCTAAATGAACCCCATATGGGTTGGTGGCAAACATTTAACGAACTCAAAGCTCATCATAGGTAATGGCATAGATTGTAAGTCAATGGAGTGAACTTTGGAATGTCTTGGCCCAAATGGAGCCTTCACTTTCCCTATCACCTCCAACCATGGCAAAAGGGACAAAGAACCAAGTTAAAGTGTGTGCAAAACCATATTAGAAAAGCCTATGTTAGATTTAGGAGATGGAAAGATTAAGGTCAAACTTCACTATCCCCAATGGAGTCACCACTACCAGCGCAAGCACCCTCAACAGGTTTCATATCCATTAGGAAATACCCTTCAGTTGAGGGGACCAGGCAGATGGTGAAAATGGAGTCACCACCTAGATTTGATTTAGGAACCATATGCATAGCGCCCTTATTTAAAGGACTGATCATACCAGCGCACGCGTCTAGAGTTTTGGTATGGGGATGATAGCAGAACATGTGTTCGGAGTTTAGGTGTAAGGATGAAAAGGTGTCAAGCACTCAACCCTGCCCAACCCATGGGTCAGCCTCCAATCAACATGTTCCAAATCCTAATCCCATCAAAGGGACCTCTAATAGATTATTTTGTGCATGGACACACACACAGTCTACCCTAAAATGCATCTAACATTCAACACGGTATATCACATCATGCTCTAACAGGGTAGTAACATAAGATCATATTACGCAAGCATAAGCATACTAACATACACCTAAACATGGCATCCATACACATTCTAGCATTCATCTAATCATACATACAATATTCATTATCCATCTCAACACATTCATGGCATATTTTCATCATTCATATAACATCATACTTTATATGAAAAAAGGCAATAAACACATCAAAGGGCAATGAGTATCAACAAGGCAGCAAGTCACAATCATGGTATTAATCAAGTATGCTCAACCATCATTCAAGCATTTGCATCATGGAATTCGAGGTTCAAAGGAAACAATCGTCATGTCAAAAGATGCATGTTCACATTCATATGCTTAAAGTTACCTTACTTACCTCACTACACCACAGAACCTATGCATCAATGCATGTTCATGTTATTCATTTAAGTTATGAACCCTAATTATCAATCTATTAAACCAAGCATGTGAATCAAGTTATTCTACTGACCTGAGACCTAATCATATATAATATAACTCAAATAGAAGCTAAAACATGCATTTAAAATAGAAAATCAAGATAAAAATAAAAATACATATGGGTTTCTGGTTAACCATGTGTGCATATGCATGGTCATGGAGATGCATAAGCATGCACTAGCATGCATACACATCCCTACCCAGAAACACAGCAGGAAACAATCAATCAAAACTACATCTAACCTAACCTAACATGCTTCTAACTATCAAAATGATAAACCTAAATTACACAGGAGATATTCAAAGCAATAAAAATATATATATAACAAGAAAAGAAAATAAGAACCAATACCTCACACAAAGAGCTTTTAGAGCTTGATTTTGACCATTTTTTCTAGGAAAATCTACAAAACAAAATACCCAAAAGGTTATCCTAAAACTTTAGCTTTAGGATGTTTTTTAAAGTAGAAATCTTCTCTTGTGTCACTTTTTTGGAGTTGATTCCGTTTGTTGTAGGAAAAGGACCGTGGGGCCTTTTTATAGTGTTTAAAGAGAAATGTGGGATTAGCCCTACCTCATTTTCCATCAAAGACTTTTCTTAAATATCCTTTCTGAAACCCTAATGCTTACAAATGCTCGAGGTTGTGTATGCATGGGCTAAGTATGCATACGTATGCTTAGGATTTCAGTAAGGTTTTTCTCTTTCAAAAAACATCCTTCAACTAAAGAGTTCCTTTGGCTAGGCCCTAAACCAAATCACTTTTAAAGGGAGGGCATTTTAGACACATTCTTGCAAAAGCTCTTGTTTTCTTCTTCAATCTTCTCCACCCTAGTAGTTTCTAGTTTCCAATAGCTCTCTCTAGTAGTCATTTTGCAAAAACAATTTTCAATCTTCTCTCAAATATTTGTTCAAAAACCTTCCAAAGAAAGCTTTTCAAGTGAGAGAGAACTTTTTCTATGTTCTTCATAAAATGTCTTTTGTCTCACTATGTTCTTGACACAACAACTTTTTTTATCTATAAAACCTCTCACTAGGAATCATTTTCAAAACATCTTCAAGAGATCATTATTATTTGAGTTATGATTGCTAAAATAGACCAAATGGACCAAAGTAGATCAATCGAACTAAAGTAAACCGAAGTGGACTAAACTGGACCAAAAAGGACTAAATAGAGCGAATGGACCAAAATGGACAAAAGTGGACCAAATATATTGAATTGGATCAAAGTGGACCGAATGGACCAAAATGGACAAAAGTGGACCAAATGTATTGAATTGGATCAAAGTGGACCGAAATAGATGGAAGTGAACCAAAATAATTTGAAATGTATCGAATTGGACCAAATGTCAAACTGTAATTAACATAACTCAAAAAATTAATAAGAATTATAATAATAAAGTGATGTAAAACCATAACCAGTTTTAAGTAATGTATTCCAATGTGATGGAAGTGATTTGTTGTTGAAGTAACATCAATCAGATTTGTTATCAGTTATTACATTGTTATGATCCTAGTGTCCCATATGGATAAAAAATGAGCTTACCATATGTTTATAAGCTTTTGGACACCCTCCCATTGCAAGCCCATTTTCAAGTATGAGCTTAACCACTACCCCCAAGTAATTAGGCGTAACTCATTTGATCCTATACTCATTAAGTATAGGATCAAATGAGTTGTGGCTTTGTGGTTAGATCCCTATGGGAGCGACTTAGAGGCTAGATTAAAATAACTTATAGATGAGTGGAGCCACCAAAAGAGAAAGGGCTACCATTGGATCAGTGTCGCTAAAGTGAGCCGTTGTGGATGTTGGCTATAGAGCATAGTAATATGTTATGATTCTAGTGTCCCACATGAATTAAGTATAAGGTTAAATATGTGTTTATAAGCTCTTTTTACATCCTCCCTTTGCAAGCTAGTTTTCAATGGTGAGTTATACCCATGGATTCCTAACACACATTAATATTGCTAACTAAATTATTGTGCTTGCGTTTATGATTCTATGTGCCTGTTAACAGTTTTATTCAAGCTGAATTTTGTACCATGTAGAGAAATTTGGTACACCCCAAAAAAGTATATTAGGAAAACCACTTGCATGTAATATTTTATGTAAAAGGGAAACGAAATAGGGAAAAAATACACTTCTGTCAAGAGCTTTATTATCTCTATCTCCTGAAGTTGATAAAAATGACATGTGGTTCTCTAAGTAGGAGTGGAACTAGATCTTCAACCATGCCTTGAATGCTACATTATTATATGGGTTTGAATACAGTAGTCAAATTAAAAAAAATTCAGTTGAGTATAAAGTAATAATAAATAAATGGTGTCTCAGTTCAAGTTATTTGTATTACATGTATTATTAGTTATATTTAGATTCAAGAATGTGTAAAGTCATGGTGGTGATAAGTAATGGTCTATATTCTTTTGGAAGTGCTCTATTTTCTTCAAATTTTTGGTATAGTGTATTATGTGTTCCTTTCTTTTTGGGAAACAACTAAAATTTTTTGAGTTTCAAATAAATTATTCAAATTTTTCATTCTCTTAAGAGAATTATCAAGACAATTAAATCTCATCATAAATTTAGAATTGATATTATTCAAATAATTGAAAGGCACATTCAAGTACATAGACATGTATATTGTATTTTGATGTAAACTCAAATTCTCACTTTCAAAATATCTAAAAGTCAACTCAAAACATATAATTATAAACACCAAATAATCCAAGTCATGCTACATAATAAATTAACATTATATCATTGTATACTGTATAATGTCATAGGATAACATCTATCAATTAAAGAGAAGAAAATAGAAAACATAACAAATTAAAACACAACCAAATTGCATCAACCCAAAGTAGAGTTCAACACAAAAATTCATCAACCTAAATAGAATTAAAAATACACTGAGAGAGAGAGAGAGACGCTTACCTCTTTGTATGGGAAAAATATAGATTGAATGAAAAATGAAATAGCAAATTTTTATAGTAAATAAAATGTGGAGAAGAAAAGTCAAAATGCAAGGAGGATGAAGGGAATGAGCAATTGTAATTGTTAGGACATATGTGAGTGATATTAGGAAGATATGTCATTTATAATTGGCTAATCTTTTGACAAAACCCACTTACTTGTAATTGAGTAGATCTAAGATGTGTTTAATACTTCAATAAACAAGTTTTCAAGTTCAAGTATTAAAACCATGCGAGTCTATCCAAGAAAAAAGTGAAGAAGTGCTGATTTATTAAAGTTCAACAGCTCTTAACAAATAGTCATCTATTAAGGTCTCGACAGCTCATCGACAGCTGTATCTATCGAGAATTACGACATTCAGATTTTCAAATCTAATTTTTGGCCCATGCTTTTGTATTTGTGTAGGGTTTCTTTTCTCACAACCATAGACATATATAAAGCTTATTTTAAAGGCCGTCACAGATAAGAATACAAGGAGAACACATGCAAAACACAACCGATGTCTTATTCTCTCTTAAAGAAGCTACTGCGTCTTTGCGCCTTAAGGTTTTGCAACCAAGTCCTTTTTGATCTTCTTCACTGATGAAGTGAAGAACTTTGCAGCCAACATCTTTTTCAAGTTGGTGAATGAGTCACGTACTGGGATCCGTGCATCGAAGGGTGGCGTTCATATATTGAAGAGTTCAAAGGTTCTAAAACAGTAAAAAGATTCTGGTATGAGTTGATCTACGAAGATTGTATAGTCTAGGGACAAAAGTTTTATACTAGATCTGAAACTTCTCTTTATTATAGTAAATTACTTTTTGAGAAGGTTTCCCCCCAGGTTTTTTACTGTGAAACTAGTTTATTTTATTGGTTTTCCTAGGTTATCATATCTTGTCTAATTTAATTTTCTAATATGCATGATATTGACATAATATTGATGTTTGTTTGTTTGTTTATTTTAACAAAGTTTATTCATAATAAATCTAATTAACAACTTGGGTTTAAAACTTGTTAATTCTATCAACTACAGTCTAAATTTTCTAACAGTAATATAAAGCTATCTAATAGTAAGGAGATAAAAAGATAAAAGTGAGGGAGAAATATTGAAGGAAGTGTAATTGTAAGGTGAGAGGAAGTGTAGGAAATAAAGGTGGATGATCAGTAGGACTAAGGGGAGCCTTGCCCCACCCCCCAATATTATTGAAAAAAATTAAAGAATATTTTTTTTGGAATTATCTTAAATAATTTGAAAATTTTCAAATAAACCTTATCATTTTGGCCTCCCATACCCCATAACACACACGCGCATGCGCGCGCGTGCACCCACACACACACATATATTTAAGAACGGTTTAAAAAAATACCTTTCATTTTAATAGAATACAATCCATAAATATATATATATATATATATATTTTAAAAAATTACAAAAATTAAACATTTAGCATCTTTAAAATGAACACATAAGTATTTTAACAATTACCTCAGCAAATAATAGGGAAAAAAATTTTAATTTTCATCCCAACACATCTAGAGCTTACTTGTACCACAACAGTAGAAAAATTGAAAGGTCGAAAGCTTTGTTGATTTGCTGCACGACGATGTCCCTCACACAATTGGAAAACATTTTTCTCATAGTGTTGTCTCTCTCTCTCTCTCTCTCTCTCTCTCTCTCTCTCTCTTCGTTGGTGTTTGCCAGCCTTCTTCTTCTTTTTTTCTTTTTAATTCTTTCATATTCCCACTGTTGCTGCAATTTTGTGTTTACAATATAAAAAGTAAAAGTTCTGTGTGACTAGAGTAGACAAAAAAGAGTGAAAGACAAGCTTGAAACTTCTATAAACCCTTCACGCCTATGCAGTGCTCTTGTGTTACTTTATTTTTCATTTTCTTTGTTTTGATTTTTTTACATTAATTTTCATTTAATTTCTTTTTTATCTTCCTTATAATATATTATTTGTTATTATAATACTCAATATATTATATACCATATGGCATTATAACTTATAAATGTACTTGATTAGTTTGGTTAAAATATAGAATATATACTACTATATTAACATGTATTTAGTTGTTTTTTATAGCACATAATAAGTTATGAAACATTGTACATTACTATTTTAGATTCCATACCAAAAAAAATTATATATGCCCCCCGAGATAAATTCCTGACTCCACCACTGGTAGAAAATTGGTGGATGATGTGGTAGCCATTATGGCATAACAGAAACGTAGCAACGTGTGTATATATATATATATATATATATATATATATATATATATATATATATATATATACACTAGTAAGTGGGCTTACATGCTTGTTTCCCTTAGTTACCAAGCTCCTTACTCCAAAGTTGGAAAAAGTAATTTGTATCAAATGACAAAATAACTACCCATTAACACATGTCTTTCATTTATTTGTAAGTAGTCATTTTTTATAGACATATCTCATACTTATTGAATTTTAATACTACTGACATAATATCATTTAATAATTGATACCAAACACCTTCTTTAAAGTTGGGCCCAAAAAGGAAAATTGTATTCTAACACTCCTCCATGCGGCTGTGTCATGTTTCAAAAATATTAACCATTTCCTACTTTAATGGCCGAGAGCAAAAAGGGTTTTTTTTTTTTCCATTTATTTTTGCTTCTAATTTTTTGAATTATTTGTTTTTTACAAAAATGGAGATGAATCCAATGGGCAATGCTCTTGTAATTACTCAAAAGATAAAGCATATGAAAGCAGAATTGTAAGAGGTGATATATAGTTAAACTTCTATTTTGTTGGCTCACGAAGTTGGAAAGACATTGTCAACAACAAAGAATATGAAGAACTTTAGAATTGAAGAATAGATTTTTAATACCAAAAAAACGAGGACCCAAATATTTAATCATGGTTAGGCCACCAAAATAAAAGTCACATGTTCTCGAACCACTTGCACAAACACAAATAATAGAACTTCGACCGACATATGGACATGGTTGTCGTTATCCACAGGCCGTTACTGTGAGATTAAGGAAACTACGCCAAACAGTTTCAGACAATTTCCAATTTTTCAATTGGTTGAAGTTTAGGGTGGTCCAAACACCATCAAATCAAACCCAAAATCTTATCCTCATTTTTTGCCTAGCAACATTATATATAAAAATAAATAAATAATTTAACAATACTTTTTCATACCAATTAAATTGACAAGTATTTTTTTCTCAAAAAAATTGACTAGTATTTATAGATTTTTTTTTTTTAAGTAACAATCTGCCTCAATAACATATATCAAAACTATTTGTTAAATATTTTTTTTTTTTTGTCAATGTATGTACACAATTATTGTTTGTTGAGGGGGGTGTACACTATTATTATGTATGAATCAATCACCCAAATAGTGTTCCTTTTTTTCTTTTTTCTTTTTTGATGAAAGAAAAGAATAGTGTTCCATCTAAAAGAATTGCAAAAGCAAAACAGTATTAAAGACTAATAAGTGCTGACTTGCCAAACGAATATTAAATTTTTACCTATTTTTCTAGTCAAAATTTTGGGCGGTTTAAAGGGCGAGAGCGAAGAAGCTTGGCATTTTCCATGGTCAAATAGAGCACACATACATACCAGACCCAAACAATTCTTGTCAATAAAGCCTACATCTCAAACTCAAAAACACAGACAGTTTTCACAGTTTGTTTCCAATGAGAAAATCACAATCTTTGGTAAGTCTTTCTATGCAGGCACTCATGATTCCTCTCTTTCTTGTTCTCCTTCTTCCTCTTCATGTCTCTGCCTCAGATTCTGTCTATGAAACCTTTGTCCAATGCCTATCAAACCAAACCAACCAACCAGACCAAGTTTCCAATATAGTCTACTCCCAGACAAACCCTTCCTACACAACCGTACTTCGAGCCTACATTAGAAACTCCCGGTTCAACACTTCAACCACTCCAAAACCCACAATCATTGTGACCCCAACACAAGAATCCCATGTCCAAGCCACAGTGATTTGCACCAAAATCATTGGGCTTCAACTCAAAATCCGAAGTGGCGGCCATGACTATGAGGGTATTTCTTACATCTCAGATGTCCCATTCATAATCCTAGACATGTTCAATCTTCGATCCATCACTATCAATCTTCAGGAACAAACCGCTTGGGTTGAATCTGGAGCCACACTTGGAGAACTCTACTATAGAATTTGGGAGAAGAGTAAAGTTCTCGGCTTCCCTGCTGGTCTTTGTCCCACTGTTGGTGTCGGTGGCCACTTAAGTGGTGGAGGGTATGGCAGTATGTTGCGTAAACATGGGTTGTCGGTGGATCATGTTCTTGATGCAAAGCTAGTTGATGTGAATGGAAAGATTCTTGATAAGGAGTCAATGGGGGAAGATTTGTTTTGGGCTATTAGAGGAGGAGGAGGAGCAAGTTTTGGAGTTATACTTTCCTACAAAATCAAGTTGATTCCGGTACCGGAAACTGTTTCGGTTTTTCGTATCGAGAGGAGTTTAGATGAAGAGGAGAATGTTACTGACATTGTCTATAAGTGGCAACAGGTTGCTCCTACGACAGATGACAACCTTTGGATGAGGATGTTGATACAGCCTGTGAGTTCTAAAGTGAATAAGGGGGAGAAGACTATTAGAATCTCGATTTTGACAATGTTTCTTGGAAATGCTGAGGAACTTGTGGCATTGTTGGATAAGGATTTTCCTGAATTGGGTATGAAGAAGGAAGGTGTGACGGAGATGAGTTGGATTGATTCAGTTGTTTGGTGGGCTAATTACGACAATGGGACATCCCCTGCTGTGTTGCTTGATAGAAATCCTGACTCGGCGAATTTCTTGAAGAGGAAATCGGATTATGTGCAGACCCCAATTTCGAAAGATGGGTTGGAATGGTTATGGAAGAAGATGATTGAGCTTGGGAAAACCGGGTTGGTTTTCAATCCGTATGGCGGAAAAATGAATGAGATCCCTGCTTCTGCTACTGCTTTTCCACACCGTGCCGGAAATTTGTTTAAAATCCAGTACTCTATGAATTGGGATGAAGAGGGAATTGAGTTAGAAAAGAATTACACAGCTCAGATAAGGAGGCTTTATAGTTACATGACTCCATTTGTGTCCAAGAACCCAAGAAGTGCATTTCTCAACTATAGGGACCTTGACATTGGTACCAACAACAATGATAAGAACAGCTATGAGGAAGGAGAAGTTTATGGGGTCAAGTACTTCAATGACAACTTCCATCGGTTGGTGAAGGTGAAGACTGCAGTTGATCCACATAATTTCTTCTGGCATGAACAGAGCATTCCTACTAATCCAAGTAAGGCATAGGGTTAGGAAACTTTATTGTCACACAGATTACTGTATTATTGTCCTTTTCAGCATAAGTCACATGAATTGTGTTACGTTGTGCCCTCTAGTAGGTAGGATAGTTTAGTGAAAATTTGAAATATGTATTTGTAATAAATTGTCAATCTGAAATTTGCTGTTTTCTTTGTCTTTTCTTTGTGGTTTTTACCCCCCTTATTATGACGCATGATTTCTATGAATCCCTTTTACTTGAACGTGGTCATTTTGAAACCACACAACAATTTCGTGATAGACGATGGTCTGTCTTTAAGGATGACTTTTATTAGCATTCAAATCAAGTTGCTGACTATCTCTTTGTCACTATCAATAGCATGGTTGATTTGGATGAAATAGTTCTTTTTACAACACAAAAGAAATAGTTCTTTTTACAACACAAAAGAATTAACTGAAGAGTCTTTCTGAATTTTGCTTAATATTGTTACAAATTGAATGGAAGCTGGTGAGGAATGTCTTTTTCATCATGTCGATTGTCAAAACAGTTTATAGCTTGCCCATCAATTTAGAATGCTTGAAGTCGCAATATGCATTTCTTTCACTTTGTCAATTGCCAGTTGGCACATAGTAAAGAGATTAAAGATAAAAATAAAAAATAAAAAATAAAAAGCCAATCATTGAATTGTAATTGCATGGAAAATTCAATGGTGGCTTTATTCTTTGAGACACGGTCAAGTAAGCTATAACGTCCAGTGATTCCTTTCCTACTTAATTTAATAGATCTTGACTTAGTGACAATCGGGACCCACTTATTTTCTCCCTCATCAAAGTCCTTGCTTTCTGTTTTATTTTTCGGTTGAAGTAATATCACGAGTCCTTCAATTCTGGCTCTCTCCCTACCTCTAGAGACTTTAATGGCAGAAACTGGAATTAAGAATTTACATAAATAATGTTATTAATCTTCTCGACTATTTTGTCTCAGCGTGCTCATCTTGCTCAATATCCTTTTTATACATTCATACAATACCATAAAGCAGGGTTCAACTGCCTATCTTCAATTTTATGAGTATTCATTTCCATACAGCAACTGCATCTAATAAACTCCAACCAGCAATATTCCGGTTTATGCTTCTATGTCCCAGCCAATATACGTCATATTGTGAAAATTTTGGATATTTCCCTGCTATTGTTTGGGTATTGAGTCCACGTTCAACTCCTATCTTTTGTGGGCAGAAGGTTGTTGTCATTTACTTTACAACTCATTGACAGATGTTTATCAATCTAATGACAATGGAATTCATTGTAAGATGTTTTTTCGGTCTTTATTATTGCGTTTTATCACTTTATGTATTCATTGCATCCTGCCTGTTTGATTTTAATCCTGAAGAGAGAGAGAGGGGGGGGGGGGGTGTGGGATCTTCTATTCAGGAGAGGGGATTTAACTCAATTCCTAAACAAGATGTTTTTTATATTCTATGGGTGGGGAGTGCTAACATAGTTTATATATACATTTTAAGTAGAGGAGAGGAGTTTTGAACATTGGACGTCTCCTTTAGAAACACCGAGAAATGATATTTAACTCATAGGTCATAGGCCAAGTGCTAACATAGCTTACTGCTGTTGATCTTCCTACTTGGTATTCTATATCAGACTTGGGCTTTTCCAGTTTTCCTTCAACCCTTCACTTACACAAAATCTGTGACTGACCCCTGGGACTCCAGTTCCAGTCGGTACTGAACTTAAATTTTTCGAAGCATATGCCTTCTTTTAGGTACACAAGAGCTTCACTGAAATGTCCTTGAATTGGATTTCCATGCTATAGAGCCTTCCCAAAAAAAAAAATTTTAAATCCATTGAAAATACAAGTGGAGGTGCAAGCGTGGACTTTTTAACAAGAAGAAATATAGTGCCATGACTCTGCTATCTGGTGATTATCATCCATGCATCCTGCAGTTGATCTCTCCTCCATTTCTTAGTAATGATATCCTCAACTAAGAGAAAGGTGTTCATTTTGTCGTTTTTATTTCCAATTGGGCACATTTAACCCATCCAAAGTCATGTGGGGTTTGAGCAGAAATCCACACCATGTAGTAATAGTACCCAAGTATCTCCCATTATCACTAACTTCTCCTTTCCACTCTCCAGCCAGATCTTCTTTACTTGACTTTCTTAGCTTTTTTACCTTACCTTTTTGGATGGATGGGTAGTGCTTATGCTTTTAAGGAAAAGTGTTGAAGCTGTTGGGGTTCTGATCTCTCATTAACCTGTTAGAGAATGACTCAATTTCCTAGAAATAGATGCCATAGACAAGTCAACTCGTGCTTGGAATCCTATAAAGCTATACTTTCTTTAATAGTGTTTCATGTATTTTTTTTAGTATGGTCAATCTTTCAGTTCTCTTGCCGACTGCAGGAGTCCACTCAGATGTGACCAGATTGTTGACATCCATCCTATCACTGGAGAAACTAACGGGAGGCCTGATGTACCTGCTCCTTGCGTGGGATCTTCAACTTCAGAGGATGAACTTTTGGTCGTAAATACTACAAGCCCTCCTTAGATGTACTGAATTATATGTAATGTTTACTTCGTATAACAAGCTGTTCTTTTATTTGTTTATTTGTATGTTTTTATTTTTAAAGCCAAAAAAAAAAATGTTTGTTATTTTTTTTAAAGCGAAAAAGAAATTTATATAAGTTTCTTTATATAGAAAAGCTGAAAAGGAATAGGAATCGAGGGAGTACCCACGCAAGTGACACCTAAAATCTTTATTCGAAAATTACAAAAATCCCAAAGATCAAGTAAGGAAGAAAAAGAGAAGCATCCATAAATGTGACGAGGGCCATGAGGCTGTTGAATGCCATCAAAAGTTATTGTATTGATTTCCATCCATAAACACCAATTGAATTGTAAAAGAAGGAATGATTAATTATCTCTCCATTTCTTTTTTTTTTCTTTTTTTTTTATATAATATAAAATTTCTACTTTAACTTAATCTAAGTATATATGTGTGTGAAATCCCCTCCTAGATATTTGAACTCCGGTCATTGCCTTCCACACTCCCCAAGCATTCACAACAAAGCATATAACATAACTTAAATGCTATTTTTATAGTTCCAAACGCTAAAACCTTGCTCCATCAATGGTGCTATATATATATATATTTTTTTAAATGGACAAAGTTTAGCTACAACCTTACTCAATAAACTAAATATTACTACATATTTTGAAAATCTATTCGTCGAATTGCATGTTCTTTACTCTCTTAATACACATGTCAAATTTGGTTTCAATCAAATAGTATTTACTATTCAATCTATCAGCTAATATTTTATGTATAATTTTAAACTACAAAAACTTACATTTTAAACAATCTATTGATGACGTAGCTATTAATATTTAATTTTTTTAAAATTTTGCAAGCATGGAGGATATAAAAATAAAATATAATCTAATGGTGAATTTGTCAAAATTCACTTCCACTAAAGAAATATTAAGTAAGGTTGTAGCCTAAAACTATAACCAATTTTGTAGCTAAATTTTGTCTAAAAAAATTTGGCAATTAGCTACAGACTACAGTGATCTTCTACTACTAGCAGCTCGCAGTAACTAATAGTTATAAATTTTTTATTAGGTTTTATTTTTGTTGGATATATTTCAACAATTTACTTAGTGATTAAGCAAAATAGAACAACATACAAATCTAATTATAAGCAATAACACAAAAAGGATGTGATAGGCCAAACCAATAAATAGATACTGCTTACATAAAAAGAAATCTGCAATATAATTGAAAACTTACAAACCAAATACATGAAGGATGAATGATTCAGATCAAGTCTTGTGTTTGACACAATCTCTTTAAAGCAGACTTCGCCCCTCACACAATCTGTGGTGCTTTGAGACTCATAGACATTTGTCTCCCAAGATAAAATGATCTACAGCACGAAGAAGAAGCATTCTAGGTTTGTGCTCTGCGAACTACTCTATGTCTCTTTCTCTCTCTGTGACTCAAATGAATGCACAAAATTATTCTCTCTGTGAGAGTTTTTCTTAAAAGTTCTTTTTATGAATGAGGGACTATGAAATTATACGTAACTTAAAACTAAAATATTGTTTCAGAGATAACTGCTGTATACAGACTTATTGACTCAAAAATAATATAATAAAATGTTATTATTATTGGATAAGTGGACCTAGTACACACATGCCTAAAGCCCAACCTAATATTCAACCCAAAACTCTTATTTTCTATCATTTCCAATGTGAGACTCAAGGATTTTCACCACTTTAATATCATGTTCAAATGGTCATATTAGGAGTCAATTTCTTATTCACTCCATACTAACAATCCCCTACATGAATGAAAATTAACAAAGCACAATGCAAATGATAATGCAGACACAGAGAGAGTAGAAGAAAAGTTATTGTATTGGGAGAGGTGGCTTTTGGCTTTGAACCTTCCTTTGTGAAAGACTATCGGATATACTAGTTAATCAGTGAACACGATGTTTTCGAACTGTTAGTCGTTTATGTATACCAAGACAATAGAATTCACATAGTTCCTCTTTGAACATATTTTGTTCTTATAATTATGTTCATTTCGGCCTTGAACATATCCTGGTAAATTCATGAAGTGCTTTAGAGAATTCAACTTTGAAACTCTCATGGAAGCAACCCACCTCACACTCATATAGGTGACTCTTATTAAGAGCATCCTGCTATACCCCACTTGAAATTTCAAGATATAAGAATCATTAAAAGCAAATCTTACCCTAAACATCGCTTACAGGCATCACTATTTCATCATAGGAATGGGTGGGAGATGTAATCTCCATAATGATAAAAACTAGTCTCCACAATTTTGCTGTCCCTTTAAAAACCTAAATCTTAAGATCTCTAGTCAACTAGGTGGAGTTACTGTCATGGAAACTTTAGGTCGTAAACTTTAACCTCATTCCCCTCGATGAGCAATTTACTTACTCTCTACTCAAACCTTTGGTTAACAAATCTGTTATATAATCTAGAACTACTTCCATTTGAGAGCAACTGCCTCATGGTTTTATGTTTCTAACAAATATGTCAAAACCCACCAGAACTCTGTGCCCTACCAATATATACAAATAAGAGGCACAAGTATCCAATAATGCATGTCTGTTTATATTTATTGACTTCCCAAAAAATACATATGCTCTTTGCATAAGGTATTTGAGATTTATTGACTTCTCACTAGACCGTTGTCACATTTCTCTTGTGATTGAGACAAGACAAGTCCATTAAATGGATTAGAAATTGTCATTTCTTGTATCACATCTACAACACTTACACAAGTATATCCCATAACAACATAGCCTCTTGTGATATATTTCACATCACACACTAGTCGCATTAAATCTTAACTTATTTGACATCATCCCATTGTCAAATTTCTAATGTCATTGGATCAAAACTTGCTTCAATATATACAAAGATTTAACAAGTTTAAGCACTTTGTTTCCTTGTACAAGAACCATAAACCCCTTTGGTTTATTGTGTATCAAGAAAACTCTTATCTTCCTTTTATTTATAGCCTTCTGAAACAAGTCTCGCATTAATAGTAAATAATTCCATCAACTCTCAAATTCCCAAATGGTAGATCTACCAACTACTATGAATAGATTTCTAAGCTGGATATATTGTACTAGTGACAATTTCTTTTCCAAGAAGGCACCCTAGGTTATCGCTTCTTTGAAGCTTTAAGTTCATCTTTTAACATATGAGTTAGAAAATTTGGACAAAATGAACATGGCATTTGTCCTATTACTACACTTAAGCTCAACCTCTCTTTCGTCAACTCTTGATCATGAGAGATGCTAAACGTAGATTCAAACTTTCTTTCAAGAAAATTTAGCACTTGAAATATATTCTAATAAATTTTCATGCATATAAAATTATAGACTCATAAATTAGAAAGAACTATGCACTACTGTTATGATCATAACCAACGAAAACACAATCAATGGTTCTTTATCATTTAAGAATAGGAACCACAACCTTCATCAAACACCCCCACATTTAAAGAATTTATAGAAATGTGATCACTCTTTCCATAATTCGCAAGGTGTCTTGGTGGTTTTCTTTTAAGGCATCTCAATGAAAAAGAAAAAAAAAATAGTGGAAATAATAGCTTCCCCCCACAAGTTCTATGGTAATCAAGAACTTATTGCATTCATTGAGTTATTTCTCAACTTCATTCTTATAATGAATGAATATTTCTAATGCCTCATCCTTGCTTACTTAACGAGCACTCATAACAGACACTTGTGCATTCCAAATTTTTGACAATTCAAGTATGCCAACTAAGACATGTAACATATATATCATCCAAAGAAATATTACAAAACATATATTGGGTTTAAACACATTAATATCCAATCAAGTTTACACATGCCCAAAATATATATACATGTATGTAATCAAATAAGTCTATATGTGCTTAAATACAACTATCATGTATCCTCCATATCAATACATAAAATTATCCCTCAAACTTTCTAAATAAATGACACCTCTGGCCTAGGGGTGAATGGTATAGTCTCTAACTAAGAGTAAAACCCCATAATTACAGCCCTATTAGTGTTCAATTTGTCTCTCTTTTTCAAGTTTGTCACCATCAAATATTGGGCTTATATCCACACATTTGAAATTACTAATAAGTGCTCTCATAAAGCTATTTTGATTATCAATTAATAGATCGCTTGATGAAATAGAAAAAACCAATAAATAAGATGGCAGCCACACCCTGAGAGCATTTAAAAGGATTCAAAAAAAAATTGTATACAATAAAATTCCCAATTTCCTTTATTCATCTAGCCCATACACCATTGCACATAAAAGGCCAAGGACACATGATTGACATTCACAGCATATTCAGTTACTATGAACTATAAACCAATCAAGCATCATGTATATCACTGAGGATATTCACACAATGAATTATAAGATTTACACAAATCCAAATAATTCTCAAATCAATTATTAAACATGAAATTCCAAGCTTAAAGTCATGTTTGATGATGCGTTACTAGCACTATATATCTTCAAATAATATACAAATATCAATCGGCCAAAGATCAAACAGATTGAAACTGCAAGGTCCATGGAAAAATTGAAGTTATCCATCCCAAAGTTCAACTTGAACTTAACTCATTGGCCAAGTTTAAGAAAGAAAAATAATTATTAACTTTCATATATGTTATTGTGTTAAAAAGAAAGTCAACTCAACTCAACTATTTTTGAAAACCAAATTGCAGAAACAATGCAGGCACAATACGTACTAACCAGCAAATAAATCTACACAATGCCCAGTCCAAAAAAAGATTCAAATAAGACAAAACAGCCCTAATAAAATAAAATAATCAAGATTCTCAAAAAAAAAAAAAAATAATCAAGAAGAAAGAAAGATCAACTAACAAAACAATATATAAAACAATCTGCAGTCAAGCATGAGAATCAACGTTATCAAAAAATTAAAGTTCACAATTTAACTTCAAAATACTAAACAAGTAGATAGATATACACAATAAACGCAAGCCCAGTTTTGCGTAGAGTATAAACAATTGCCGATTTAGTGTTTTTCAACCAACACAAAATTCTTTTCACCAAAAATCACAAAAATAAATTAAAATATATAAAATCTGTTTTAAGATTGTTGGATATATTTCAATAATTTACTTTGTGATTAAGCAAAAAGGAATAACATACAGATCTTATTATAAGCAATAACACAAAAAGGATGTGATAGGCCAAACCAATAAATAGATACTGCTTATATAAAAAAATATATATATATATCTGCAATATAATTAAAAACTCACAGACCAAATGTGTAAAGGATGAATGATTTAGATCAAATCTTGTGTTTGACACAATCTCCTTAAAGCAGATTTCATCCCTCACACAATTTGTAGTGCTTTGAAACTCACGGTCGTCTGCCTTTTAAGATAAAATGATCTACAACACGAAGAAGAAGCACTTTAGGTTGGTGCTCTGCGAACTACTCATGTCTCTTTCTCTCTCTTTGACTCAAATAAATGCACAAAATTATTCTCTCTGGGAGAGTTTCTTAAAGTCTTTTTTCATAAATGAGGGACTATGAAATTATACGTAACTTAAAACTGAAACACTATTTTAGAGATAACTGTTGTATATAGACTTACTGACTCTAAAATAAAATAATAAAATATTATTATTAATTGGATAAGTGGGCCTAGTACGCACATGCCTAAAACCCAACCCAATATCTAGCCCAAAACTCATATTCTCTATCATTTCCAATGTGGGACTCAAGGATTTTCACCACTTTAATATCATATTCAAGTCGTCACATTAGGAGTCAATTTCTTATTCACTCCATACTAACAATTTTTTTCATTCCCCTCTCGGCCAAAGGCACAACCACTCCCATTCTCTCCTCTCTCACTTCTCCTCTACCATTTCTCTCCTCTCACACAGTGGCTCTAGGTTGTGCTTGTCTCAATCTCTCTCTTCTCATCATCGTCGTGGCCCACATTTGTTGGTGGTCATCTTTCGTTAATGGCTAGGCCACCAGTATGGGTTTATGTGAGTGGGTTTTAGTGGGTGTGGCTAGGTTTCAAGCTTTGGCTGGATTTCAGGGGAATTGTGGCTGGGTTTGATAGGTGATGTGTGTGTGGATTTGTGATTTGTGGGGATTGTGGGTTGGATCAGTGATGGAAGAGGAAGGTGGCTAGGTTTTAGTTGTGGTGATTGGGATGGTGTGTTGTGGGTTGTTGGGTTTTAGTTTTGGCAGCTGGGATGTTGGGTTGTGGCGGCTAGGATGGTGGGTTATAGGTTGTTGGGTTTTGGTAGTGGCAGTTGTGATGGTGGCTTGTGGTGGTTGGGATGGTGGGTTGTGGGTTGCTTGGTTTTGGTTGTGGTAGCTAGGATGGTTGGTTGTGGTTGTTTGTAGTGGTTGTTTGGGTTTTATGAAGGCTTGTAGTGGTGGTGATGGTGGTGATTAGGTGGTGGTTGGTTGTGGGTTTGTGAAAATGGTGAATGGTGGGTTGTGAGGGTAGCTAAATCCAGTGGCGACTCCACATTGATGTTAGGGTGGTCACAAGACCACCCTGACTTGCAAAAAAATGAACATATATACTTGAAAAAAAATTATATATTAAACTAGCCTATTGTGACCACCTTAAATAATGTCAAACACTTTGGATTGAGAATTGCAATAATTTTGGTTCAACAAAAATAAGAGTAATGCTATATCTACAAAAATTTTACAATAAATCTTATGTGATAAGTTGTTACTATTTATAATTTTGGCCCAATACTAACATCATTTTTGTACTCACCAATAATAGCTTATGTATAAGATTTGTTATGAAAATATTGTGGATATAGTATTTCTCAAAAAATAATTTTGATCTCCTAAACATGGTTCTTTACCCCTAAAACAAAACAAAACAAAACAAAATGCTTAAATAACAACAAAAAAATTATAACCAAAAACAAAATTCAAACAAAAACAAGACTATACCAAATAAGTAAATAACAAGAAGTAAACAAATTATTTAACAAAAAGTCTATTCAAAAACAAAAATAAAAATAAAGATCTGTGACTTGTTCAACCCATTACTTAAAAATAATATCTAATTTCATTTTTCCTTAAAAAATAATACGAAGAGAAATACTATGATTGTGGGTTCTCATTGGTGGTGGTGATAGTTATTCTTTCTTTGGTTTTGTAATTGCAACAATTTTGCTCTCCTTAGTAACTCGGCTCACAATTTTAGCCGTTGTTCTCTTCTTTATCATCATTTTAGACTCTCTCTCACTTTATTACTCTTTTATCAGCATTCTTAGTTCTCACTTTATCTCATATTAGTTTTTTTTTCTTTGTTAGTAAAAAGAAATTTTAATATTTCATCTATTTGCTTTTTTTTTTTTATGTTGATATGTTCAAGTTATTTCTCTTTTAGATTTTGTTGAATTTAACTTTCCTAGTGACCACTCTAAAAATAGTTCCTACCATCACTCATCTATTTGCATTTTTTTTTTTTTTTTGTGATGTTGATATGTTCAAGTAATTTCTCTTTTAGATTTTGTAGAATTTAACTTTCCTAGTGACCACTCTAAAAATAGTTCCTACCATCACTGAGAGAGAGAGAGAGAGAGAGAGAGAGAGAGAGAGAGAGAGAGAGAGAGAGAGAGAGAGAGAGAGAGAGAGAGAGATTAATAGATTTTCGCTGTGATGTTAAAAATAGAGCCTTTGATATTGGATATATTGTAAAGTGAGTTGTTAAAATAGATAAAGTAGCTTTTAGTGTTCAAGAAAAATAAATAAATAAATAAATAAATAAAGAGAGATATTTACTTTTCATTACCTCCTTTGTTGTCAGTTGTCACCAACAACAAAAATTGAAGGATGTCTAAGTATCTATTTAGTACAACTTAAATTCAACGGGCTCTACCTAGAAAAGAAATTTGAATAATTGAGATTGTTCAAGAAGTAAGGAACAAGCTAGTTTAAAAAGTAAGTCAGTTTTGCCAAAAGTTTTGTAACTTAACTTAATTCGCTCAATTATACACAGAAAAGAAGTGAGACTAGCTAGGGAATAGTCAAATATTTCAAAAGGTCTAAACACCCTCATTTGTTTTTTTTTTTTTTTTTTAAAGCTATAAATAAGTTGGTTTATAAATTATGTGACTTTTTTAAACTTAATAATCAACGCAAAATGACCCTAATAGTTATCTAGCCAAAAAATTGTATGAAAATTAAGGAAAGAGATTAATGTGATCTAACTTTGACTACTATCGCTTTATTTGTTTTGATTTATGTTTTCTAGAATATTAGTCCTTTTTTAAATAAAAAATATTTTCTGTAAAACTATCTCATTTTTTTTATGTTTGATAACAACTTTAAATTAGTTGGAAAATGATCTCTTAACTTCCTTATTTAGTTTAATGTGAGATAGATTTTTTTTCCAACTATTTAGTGGAAAATAATTTCTAAAAAATAGGTCATATTTTTTCTATAGACCAAAGAACTTTCCTTTGAATCATTTTTTATGATGTTATCAAATACTGCAAAACGGGAAAAAAAAAATATTTTCACACAAGGTTTTCCATCAAAACAAATAGTTGTCAATAGTCAAATAACTCAGTTGGTTGGCAACTCTTGGTGTTTCTAATAGAAACATCTAGGGTTCAAACTTTTCATTTCCCATTGTAACTTCAAATTATCAAAAATAGTCAAATAACTACTCCCTTTGTCATAAATTGTTGGTCTTGTTTGAAAAATCTAACTTTTTAAATGAATATATTTTAATGCATTGTTTTTTAAATAAAAATGTACAAATTTTCACGACTACTCTCGTTAAGTTCAACTCTAATAAGAAAAGACTATTAACTTGTTAAAGAGGAGTTCATTTTGGGATATCTCAAAATGAAATAAAGAACTAACAATTAACTGAACTGAGTACGAAAAGAGTGTACTATATATTTACATGATATGAGATACATGAAATTTCATAATAGGTTCAATTATCAATTTTTTTCATGTATATTTGAATATGAATTTCAGATTGGTTATTATGATAAATTAATCTTATGAAAGATTTGTTTGAAAGCTGTTTATTTTTCTGAAACTGAAAACTTTTTGTTGAAAATACTGTACATAAAGGTAAAAATTAGCTAAAATAGTACAATGAGACCAATAAATAGTGCCAAAAAGTGCAGTGGGGCCATGAATAATGGTAAAAATAAGCTAAATAGTAAAATAAGCTGGCTTTTTAAGCTGAAGCTAAATGCACACTTAGGGTCTATTTGAGATCTGCTTATTTTGCTGAAATTGAAAACTTTTTGCTGAAAGTACTGTAGATAAGATAAAAGTTAGCTGAAATAGTATAATGAGATCCATGAATAGTACCAAAAAGTGTAGTGGGACTCATAAATAGTACCAAAAATACGCTGAATAGCAAAATTAATCATGCCAAATGGAGAGTTAGTCTTTTTTTTTTTTTTTTTTTTTTTTCCAGATAATTTGATTTAGTCTTTCATGGTTTAAAAAGCAAACATAGTTGTCAGAGCATCAACAATACCTGTTTACCATACCAGAATATATTCTCTTCTATATTCAGCAAAAAATCAACATACACTCTCCAATAGTTTTCCAATGCCTTTATTTAAAAAAAAAATAGAAGTCAGAGGGTGTTATTTTTTATTTCTCGTTTTTAGTTATACATTAGCTACAATGAGAAATACATGGAGGTTTTAAAGGAAAGATTCAAAAATCCTCTCACTACAGCTCATCTATTCCATACTTACTACCATTTGCTTCTTTTTTTTTTTTTTTCCTAAATATTTTTCTATGGAGAGATGCTACGTTCACGTCATTTTTACAACAAATCATAGGTAGTTAGTTGTTATTGGTTCAAATTTGAACCTAACACTAATGGTCCGTTTGAATATAGCTGAAAACTGAAAATACTGTAACAAAATAATTTTTAAATGTGTGAATAGTACCGTGGGACCCATTTTTAATAAAAAAAGTGGTTGAAAAGTATGTAAACAGTACATGAACAGTACGTAAACAGTACATGAGTAGTGCGAACCATTACGTGAACAGTAACCGCACAGTGTGAACAGTAACTCTTGTCTCCCAGAAACAAGTGCAAAGGGAAAAAAAAAAAAAAAAAGGGCTGAAACGCGTCCTCCCAAAACATAAACGCAATAATTCATATTCAAACTTATCACTAAAATTATTTTTTTACCCTCACAATAACAATCGGTAACAACCTGTCATTTACAATTTGTTATAAAAATATTGTGAATATGTCAATTTTTTTTTTCTATCTACTTTTTATGGTGGGGTGTTGCGTTTTTTACTCTATCCGTTGTCTAATCTCACCTATTTTTAGCATTTGATTGCATACCATACCTTTTACATGTCTATTGGGATCTAATTCTAATCCCTCTATATAAAGCGTAAACCTTTCAAACGCAACACAAAACAAAAAAGCAAAAAAATACTTCTCATCCAAAAAACAAAAAAGCAAAAAAAGTAAAAACCAAAACAAAAAGGGGGGTGCAGCTACTTAGAAATGAGAAAATCAATGCTTACTCTCCTTTTTGTTTTTCTTCTTCATGCTTCAGCCTCATGGGCAGCCTCTGATCCTCTATTTAACACCTTTTCTCAGTGCATATCAGCCCAAACAAAGCTACAAGCAAGCGAAGTGTCCAAAATTCTCGTTGCCAAAAGCAGCCCTTCATACACATCCGTGCTACAAGCCTACATTCGAAATGCAAGGTTCAATACCTCAGCCACACCGAAACCAGTCATGATCGTGACCCCAACAGCCGAATCCCATGTCTCGGCTGCTGTTGCTTGCGCAAAGAAAAACGGAATTCAGATTAGAATCCGCAGCGGAGGCCACGACTATGAGGGCGTATCATACGTCTCTGATGTCTCATTTATCATCCTTGATCTGTTCAATCTTCGGTCTATTGACATTGACTTGAAAACACAAACTGCTTGGGTTCAAGCTGGTGCTACATTAGGAGAACTTTATTATAGAATATCTGAGAAAAGCAATACACTCGGATTCCCAGCTGGGGTTTGTCCTACTGTTGGTGTTGGTGGGCACGTTAGTGGGGGAGGATATGGTTTCTTGATAAGGAAATTTGGACTCACAACAGATAATGTTGTTGATGCTAAAATAGTGGATGTACAGGGTAGAATTCTTGATAGGAATTCAATGGGAGAAGATCTTTTTTGGGCTATTAGAGGAGGAGGAGGAGCTAGTTTTGGAGTAATATTGTCATTCAAAATAAGATTGGTTACGCTTCCAGCAACTATTTCAGTTTTCCGGCTCGAAAGGTACTTGGAAGAGAATGCAACTGATATTGTTGTCAAGTATCAGCAAGTTGCACCAACCACTGATGAAAACCTTTTCATGAGAATGCTTGTCCAGCCTGTGGATTCCAAGGTGAAGAAGGGAGAGAAGACTGTTAGAATCACAATTATAGCTGAGTTTCAAGGAGATGCAAATACTCTCGTCGCATTGTTAGGCAAGGAGTTCCCTGAGTTAGGCCTAAAGAGAGGAGATATTGCAGAAATGAGTTGGATTCAGTCTGTTCTATGGTGGAATCAGATACCCAATGGCACCGCACCTTCAGTCTTGCTCGACCGAAATGTAAATAACGCAGACTTTGTGAGGAGGAAATCAGATTACTTGAAGACCCCAATTCCCAGAGCTGGCTTGGAATCGCTATGGACGAAAATTGTTGCCATTGGTAAACCCGGACTGGTTTTCAATCCATATGGTGGGAAAATGAACCAAATCCCTCCAACAGCAACGCCTTTTGCACACCGAGCTGGGTTTTTGTTTAAAATCCAGCACTCAATAACATGGACAGAACCGGGACCTGAGGAAGAAAAATTGCACACAAGTGAGATAAGGCAGCTTCACAATGCACTTACCCCATATGTGTCACAGAATCCTAGAAGTGCTTATTTGAACTATAGGGACTTTGACATTGGTATCAGTCAAAAGGGCTCCTATGAAGAAGGAAAGGTTTATGGGGAAAAGTACTTCAACCAAAATTTTGAGAGGTTGGCTAAGGTAAAGACTCAAGTTGATCCTGAGAATTTCTTCAGGAATCCACAGAGCATTCCACCTCTTTCAAAGGCTTAAAAACAAACTCGTAGTAGTTGGAATGCGTGACTATTTTTAAATTTCATTTTTTTGCCACAATTGAATAAGAGTTTCTCATTTATTGATTTAATAATTTTTTTTTTTTTTTTTGGGGTAGAACTTCTCATTAATTGATATTCCTTTATGTTTAGCCTCTTTGCATTAATCTTTTCTTTTGTTTTAACTGCCTCTGCGTTAATCTTTATTACCATTCTTTGATTTGATTTTTGTACCTAAAAGATGTGTCTAAGAGGTTTATAGCAATGGCTTGGCACCTCCCAGTATTTCCGATAAAAACATTTAAAATTCAAATCTCTCTCACCTACCCTCCCTCAACTATGGAATTATAAAATATAAAAAAAAAAAAATCAAATAGTAGGACATGAGCCATAATATGATAACCAATAGTAATCACCAAAACCATACAGCTCAAATGGCATCTTTTGATATTTTCAATAAAGACATCTATAAATCAAATCCATCATTCTCCATTTTAACTATTTTATTTATTCACAAAAAAAAAAAAAAACACCATTAGCAATTTTGTGGTGAACCCAAAGTTGTCTATTCGATTCCAATGATTGTTTTGGTTTGCCAATTGGATAAAATATTTTGGTAACGGTATATTCCAGCGTAACATTTAAAAGCTACCAACAATTTTATTATATACATACCCAAAATTAATAAATATACCCAATTTTTCATCACATGGTTTTATACATAATCAACATACTAAATATAGCAATTGGAAGCCAAATAATACCCATTTTTAACAATAACATCATCATTATATAATACTAGTCTCATCACACGCGCTTCACGCATGCGATGAGACTTTTTTTTTTAGTGATCCTATTTTGTAGAAAAAAAATTGTATTTAATTATTTTATATATATATTATTTTTAATTTATAAGTGAATAAATCAATTTAAAAATTAATAGGAGAGTTGTCTTATTTTTTAGGCAATATTTTAGTGAGAGTTGGAATTGCATTTTTACTAAATTGTCCTTTAGTTTTGTCTCTACTTAAACATAGGACAATAAGGGCATTTTTAAACTAAAAAATGAGTTTTTATCGGATTGTCCTTTAATTTTGTCTTTACTTAAACATAAAACTGTAAAAATAAGAATCCAAACAGAAAAAGTCCCTTAAATAGTAGTATAGATTAATATATACAGATAATGATAATGAGGTATATATATTACAATATTTCATCGCATAACAAGGCATGATGAAAGTAATAACTTGGCCTAATATGATCAAATTATAGTTTTGGTGTTACCGTCTAAATGTGTACCTTTGTGTCATCCTCCTCGTCTAGATATATGCATGTTTCTCAAATAAAAAAATATGATCAAATTTAGGCCTGATAAAAAGACCAAGAACTTCGTGAAAGACCGGAATTTAGGCTAAGGTCGAATGAATACAGGGGTATCACTATTTTGTATTGATTACCTAATCCGAATGGAATTTCCCTTAACAAAATAGCATACTTGGTATAGTTAATCTGGGAACCACATTTCGCGTCCGACTCCGAGTGTTGTAATGTCCATGTCCATCTGGGTGCAAAGGGAATTTCAGGTATGTAATATTTTATGAATGCTAAGAACATGTTACTGTGAAACTTACAATGATGGGTTTGTTTGATGTATTGTTGCCTTAGGTTTTATTTTAAGATATTGGGTTGTGGAGCTTCGCTTAGGTACACTTTTCCATATGTAGTTAATTGAGGCTTGTGGTGGTCTGAATATTGAATAGTGTACGTTTGGGTAACTGAGTCCATGAAAAGATGTAGTTGATGGGTTTTGATGACAGGCAGTGGTTGAGCAAAAATGCATGGTGTGTGCTTGATAAAATGCCTCAAAAAGACTGTGTTATGTGGAATGCCATGCTAAATGGTTTACTTATTTTAGGAATGTTATGGAACTGTTTTTCGAAATCAGAATAGTGGAATTAGGTTGAATTTAGTGGCATTTGCCTTTAAATTTTTCTGTTTAAGCCTGCTTAGCAACGCTGGGTTTGGGTCCCCAAAACTCAAAGTGAAATAAAACTATCAGCTTTGTTTATCTGATGTAATTACCGTTGTGATCGATGTAATGCTGAATTTGACACAGGATGAAATCGTATAAAAAAATTAGTGTAAATTCATCTTCTATGACCCTTGTGCCAAAGAAGATGCATACTTGAAATATTAGGGACTTCTAGCTAATCATTTTGGTTGAAAGTGTTTCTAAGCTTTTGATCAAGCTATTAGCTTAAAGACATGAAAGGATGTTGGGATTTGGTCTCTGCTTGACGAAATGTTTTTTGGGGGCTGATCAATTCTTAATTCAGTACTTGTTGCTAATGAATGTTTTGATAGTAGGATTGTGAGTTGGAATCCAGGGGTAAGCTAGAAATTGAGAAGTCCTATGTGTTTATTATATATGTTGGGTTGGATTTAGTGGAACAAGGAAAAGTTGGATCTAATCTTTCATTTCTATTGTGAAGTTCCTAATTTGAGTTAATGGCTCTCCCTCTAACTTTTTTGAAAGTTCAAAAGGATTATGGCATGGTGATCTACGTTTTCCTTTATTATTCATTTTTGTCATTGAGACTCACAGTAAGATGCTGAATAGAGCAGTTGAAGGTGGCTATCTCTTTGGTTGTAAGTGGGGGTGCCTCTAGGGGCATTATGGTGATCTCCTCCTTGTTATTTGCAAATGATACCATCCTTTTCTATGATACTGATGCCGAACAATTCTTAACATAATGTCTTTCCTACTATGTTCTGAAGCTGTTTTGGGCGTAAGCTTGAACCTACGAAGCAGCATGTTAATTTCAGTGTAGTGGTTGGTAGAGTATAGGACTTGGCAAGAATTTTGTGTCATGACATAGGATAAACATGCATGAGCCTTTCAGGTATAGCATTGGGATCCCCTCAAGGCAACTGTGGAACTTGATGATAAACAGGATGTAGAGGCATTTGAATGGTTGGAAAGAATTCTACTTTCCAAAGGGAAGAAGACTCGCCATTATTATGAGTACCTTGTGTAGTCTAACTTCTTTCTATTTTTCATTTTTCTTTTTTATGCCCTCTCAAGTACCAAAGAGGTTAGAAAATTGTAGCAAAACTTTTTATAGGAAAGGATGGAAGATGAGTTCAAATTCCATTTAGTATATTGGAAGCGGGTTTATTCTCCTATAAAATATGGGGGTTTCGGCAGAGGAAAATTGATAACCTTTAGCCAAGTTACACTGGGAAAATGGTTGTGGCATTTTGCATTAAAGAGGGATCATCTTTGAAGGCATATCATATGGTGAAAGTTGAGGATTTTTTGGGCCATTGGACTGCATACTAGTATATAACCAATTCAAAAAAGAAAAAAAAAATGGAGAGACTGGTTTGTTCATGCTTTCCAATATTGGGAATAAATCTAATAGATTTTTTTAGGCTCCAACCTATCAAAAAAAGATTTTTTTAGGTTCCTATATTCTTATCTCTTGAGGGTGTTTAGGAAGATAGGTTCTTCTGGAAGACTAATGAAATGGAAGTTCATTCTTTTTATGAGGAATTGGGAGGGCACAATAAAATTCACTCTTCTTGGAAGAGTAGTTGGTGACCAAATCCCTGGCAAGGTTGTCATGGGACAAAGAGCAACAAAGCCAACTCAGATCTCGTACTTCTGGACAGGGATTTGGTGAGAAAATGGCTGGAAACTAGTCAGGAATCTAGGGTTTCTAATGGTGATAGACTGATAGGGAATATTAAGATTTGAGGATGAATGTGGAAAACCAGGATCTCGGTTTATGTTTAGGGCTGTGATTAGTAACCTATGGTCAGTAATTGGGATGTTTAAGCTTCAAGGGTTATTTGGTGCTATTGTATGGATGGGTGATTTTTTTTAATAAAGAATGGATGGGTGGTTTAAGGTCAGAGGTTTTGTATTTTAGGGTTTTAAAAGTTACAATTGAATGTGTGGTTAATAGAATTCAATTTCCTGGAGATTTAAGAACAAAGAAGAAGAGGTAGATAAACTTTTAGGCATCATGGCTAGGATTTCCTTGGCATCACATCTTAGAGATGGTTGTATCACACCAAAGTCAAACAAAACTTCATAGCTTCTGAAAATTTAGAAAGAATATTCTTCTTCTTCCAATAGAAAGCATTACATCCATATAAATAGATCACTATTACCTATTCCTAGTGGACTTGGACTTTTTAAAATCTAATAAGATTTGGACTCCTTAGGTTTTTAATAATTTTTTAATACTAAGCCCAAACAAAATTTAACTCAAATAAAACCAAAATAAGACCCAATGGACTGTTAAAATTAAATAAAAGCAGACTAGAACTATTTAACTCCCAAAACAGATAATAATAAAAACTCATAATTTGCTATCAAGTCTTCTTGGGTATCAAAATTAGTTTTAGAACTCCTTTTATATGTCCTTTAAAGGTTGTTGCCATGGTCCTCCATCAAAGGTAGTTTTTTTTTTTTTTTTTTTCCTTTTTCCGTTTTCCTTTTCTTCTTCTCTAGGGACAGATGCTTTCAGGAAGATCCTATTTGTGGATAATCCGATTAGATAAAAAGGTTCCAAATTAACCCGTGTAGCATGCATAAATCTAGTGGAAATTGGTTGACCATTGTTTGCTCCACTGTTTAGTTGCTAGTGACTTGTACTCTTTTGTCAATTGTTGATGCCCATGAAGATGCTTGATTATTTTTCAGTTGGTATGTTTGGATGGTGTGGGTGTGTATGGAAAGTAATTTCATTTGGCTTCATACAGACCAGCTGGGGAGAAAGAAATATTAGAATTTAAATGATGTTTGGCTTTCTTCATTAGAACTTAAATCTTTAGGTATGAATGGATGCTTAATTTTGACAGTATCAATCTTCCTTCATGCTTAGAAATTCTAGATATGTGTGCTTTTGAACACTAGAATTCATGAATTCTTCCTTTTGATGCTGTATTCTAAATTGCATGTCCAGCGGAGGGGCAGATAGGATGATTTGGGAGATTAAAACATAATGGTGTTTTTAATGTTTGCTCCCTTTTGTAGGGTTTGAGAGAGTCTAATCTCTTTCCCTCGGAAAAGTATTTCAGGTGCGAAGGAATCATGGAATGTTGCTCTTTTTTGGACAGCTTTCTTGGGAGAGGTTTTGAAAGTGGATAATCTCATTACACACGGCATTATTATACTAGGTTGATGTAGAATGTCCAAATCTAGTGAAGAAAATTGATCATAGGTTAATACACTGTTCAGTGGCATGTCTAAATCTCATTAGGAACTTGTGGTCACTTGTTTTCGTTCACTCTCTCTTTCATTCTTTTGGGTTCATTAGGTTATTCCCATAAGGGCTGTTAGTGCTTCAATGAGGAAGAGGAGTGTATGATCACAACAACAAAATTCTGATACGGAACGCTGTCCTGCTGTGTATTATTGGACAATTTGCATAAAAGAAACAGCAGGACTGTCAATGGGAGGAGCTGTCATTGGTGAAGTGGAAAGCTTTTTTTTACAATCTCTTTTATGAATGAAAAAAGTTTTGGGCAGTCTACCATCTATATTTCCGGAATTTAATGAATGTTAAATTTCCTATTGTAATGTTTGAGAGGCATCCTTGCATACTTCATATACCCCTGCAATTGTTTTCATTTTTAATAATATTACTCTTAATTATTGAATACATATGAAGACAAATGTGATTGACTATGCTGCTTAAAATGCATGGTTTCAAAAGTGAAGGGTTATGGAGATTGTTTACAACTTATGTACAAATGGCTTTGCCATTATGAGTTCTTTCATTTTTTATATATTTTTTTTATAATATTACTCTTACTAATAGAAAACATTTGAAAGAAATTTTGAATAACTATGCTGATTAAAATGCATGGTATAAAATATAAGGGGTTAAAGAGATTGTTTCCACATTGTGAACAAATGGCTTTGTAAAATAAAAGAGATCTGATGAGATAAATTTACTACCTTGTTACAGATAGAGATGCTCATGTATTTGGATTTGAGCACATTTTAATTTAATGATGCTAGTGATGGTTCAAGTTGATGAGCCTGTATTTCTTGAAACCAAATTTCTTTGTATATGCGCTTTTTAGCACCTAGAATGTTTTGGACGTTGTTAGGTGAACTTTTAAGTTCCCTTTATGCAGGTTTCTGTAGCAAAAGAATCACCTCATGGAATTCTCGTTAAAGGGTAAATCCAATATTTCTTGATTTTTCAGCCCTTTCCTCAATGATTTGTTTTTCACAATCTTGCGCAGTATTTTCTTTTCCTTGCTTCTCTCTCAAGAACTAAGAGCAAAGTAAGGACAGGGCAACCCTTCTCTTCAGTCCTAAGGCAAGTTTAGGATTCTTCAGAAACCGAGGATAGTCATGGTCATTCACAGAGATTAAAAAGCTTTGGGATGAACATTTTAGGGTGGACAAGTGGAATGGCATGCCTAAGAATTTTCTAACTTCTATGTAAGTTAATGGCAGCTCTCAAAAGGAAGTGATGTCTTATCTGGATACTGTGGTAGGTGAAGAAAGATAGGATACACAAAGAAAAGTTGTATGGAACATTACTTGGTCCTAGTCTGAGACCTGCACTCTGTAAATTCTGCATTTACTGAACTATTTCTATTTTCCTTGAACTTTCTACAGATAATGTGACCAGTTTACACATAATTGTAGTGGCTCTGAAGCTTCCCAGACAAAAAGAAAATTAAAAAGAAAAGAAAAGAAACACAAAAAGGAAGTAATAAAATACGGATTATAACAGTTATTATGAGAAATGCTGTTTAGCAAAAGCACTTGACTTAGATTTGTTACAAGTAATTTCCATGTCCAGCACCGTGTACTAAACATTTCTGAGCTTTACATATTTGATTTTCAAATTAGAAGAGTTGGGAATGATTTGGAGATTATGAACATTTGAAATCACAATGAAGCTGAATTGTAGCATTTAACTTTTGACAGTAATTGCAAAACTAAGAGATTAAGAATCAATATGTTTATCCATTTAAAATTTAATTACTACTAATATCTTGTTCAATTATAGTGATGAATGCTTTATTTTTATTTTTATATAGGTATAGTGATGAATGTCCTTCCACGTTTGCACGCTCTCTACCCACTATTTCATTGTTCTAGTTAATACTTGTTATCCTTTGGTTGTTTGTTTTGTAGTACTTGTTGAAGAATATAAATGGAGCCATTTGGACCCTCCATTTGATCCTGGCGAATCACAATAATGTACTTCTTTTAGGAATAATTGAGCTAATTAGTACTAGTTTATTGTTTTTGTCCACCCTCAATAACGATAGCATTGCTTCCTCCTCTCATATGATAGTAAGTTTCACTAGTTAAATTTATCATAGGACTTACTATTCACGAGAGCAAGGAGCATTACTTTTGAAATATTGAATATATTCCCCACCCACCCCCCCCCCCCTATTCACGAGAGCAAAGAGCATTACTTTTGAAATATTGAATATATTCCCCACCCACCCCCGCGGTCAAACCTTCTCAAGTCAATGATTTTCGCAAAGTATGTTTTTCTCATGCAATTATTCAGTGTATCTGGTGTACTTCACCATACTATTTTCTCTCATATAAAGATATGTTTTACATGTAAATCACACCAAACAAGATCCACATTTACATGTAAAGAAAGTGTAGTCCATTGGCCGCAAAAAACAATTTCCTTGTTTTCCTCTACATTTTTTAGTTCCTTTTGTTATTATAACTTTTAAGAAGATTTGGTGGATAATTTTCTTGTTTTCCTATACATGTTTTAGTTCCTTTTGTTACTATAACTTTTAAGAAGATTTGGTGGAATGCGTGAAGAACCTCAAGAGAGATAAAAAGGCCAGGCATAGTTGACTTTATATATGCAACAGGGGCTAGGTCCTGTCTTCAAAAACATGTAAAAGTCCAAAACATAATTTAGTTTTGACTTATTTTTATAGCAAATTCTGACTTCTTAAGATTTGTTAATTTTCTCATCTCTCATGCCTTTACCACCTTTTTTATTCTTTTTTCTTTGATTAGTGAATCTTAAGCTTACAATCCTGTTCTTTCCACCTTTTCTTACAAAGTGAAAATTTTATTTGAGCAAGATTCCACTTGTGGTACCATTGCAATGATTACTAATAAGTCTAATATCATTCCCAATCACAATATAATGTGTCTATATTTTGTATGTCAAATTATCAATACATTCAGCCTTTTGAGGTACATTTTATGTTATGTTTTTCTGTTCATAGTTTAATGAGTCATGTGATTTATTTAAATAAATATATATAAATGGTCTTATAATTCACCACATAATGAGGAAAATATAACTTCAAACTAGTTTAGAGTTAAACTTTATCCAATAAATAAAGAATTTATATGAAATTGGAGTTTAAACTTAACCGTTACTGGTTTATTTAAAAAACAAGATAAATTCAAATTTAAGAATATTAGAGCAGTAATACCATTTGCTTATCATTAAGTATTGCTTGTGAGCTGTGAGTTTATAGTTTTTTCTTTTTCTTTTTTTTCTTTTTGACAACTACAAAAATTGATATTATCTCCACTAGAAACTGTAATTAAAAATTTAAATTATTTTCAACAATTGTAGGAACACACTCAATTAGCAATTCAGTCCCAAATCTTTGAACACACATGTGATATCATGGAATTCAAATTTAAGAATATTAGAGCAGTAATACAATCTGCTTATCATAAACTATTGCTCGTGAGTCGTGAGTTTATAGTTATTTTTTCTTTTCTTTTCTTTAATTTTTCTTTTTGGCAACTATAAACATTGATATTATCTCCACTAGAAACTGTAATTAAAAATTTAAATTATCTTCAGCAATTGTAGGAACACACTCAATTAGCAATTCAGTCTCAAATCTTTGAACACACATGGGATATCAAAATCAATTATCCTTAGTTGATATTAATCTTTATTGTCTTTTTTTTTTTTTTTTTGAGATAAAGTTTCAACTTATAGTGTCCGTTCTTAATGATACTCTTTATCATTAGACCAAAATACCAATAACCAAGACACTAATTGATTTTTGGTGTCAGCGAGGATTGAATTCCAAATCTCTTATTTAACCATCAGAGATTTTACTAGTTAAGTTAACTGGAACCTACAATCTTTGTTGTTTTATATGTAATGTGAATGCATCAAATTAAACCTCAGTGTGGTCTTACATGGCATCGTTTATCCTGTAATAGTTTCTCATTGGACTCTCTAGGAAATAATGGCACAAACAATCACCCACTCCACTCATTTTAAAATTGCTTGTTAAAATTTATCCAAACTAGTGGCCCTAAATTAAAGAAAGGCTTAAAAATCTTACTAGTACGAGCAAATATTATTCAGACCAAAGAGTAGTTGAACCGTTGACATCTGAGACATAGTTAATTGGCACCTTATGCACACTCATCTATTAGAGTTCCATGGAAGACAACAAAGAATGTGAAGATTGGCCACTAAATGAAGAGGAAAGTGGGTACAAAAACAAACAGGTGATTTGAATTGACCGTGGGAATCTATTGGCGCATTAGATTTTAGACCTACTCAAGCATGATTATGAGTCGGGGTAGTTGATTTTGTCATTGGAGTTGATTTATTTGACACTAAGGGATTGAAAATTAAATTTTATTTCGGACTTTTTGGTGTGTTTGGACTTCGAATAAGTTATGGCACTGATTCAGAATTTGCGGGACAAAACAAGTCAGTTCTTGCGCATTAAGCGGAAGCCTATGTTCATGTGATAGACATGGAACCGTGATAGAAGTGTTTTATGTATATTGGTCCATCCCAAGGGTATCTAAAAATGAAGTATTTTATGTAAAAGGTGTATGAAATCAGAAATATTCCTTTCAATTGTATAAGAAATCCATATCGATTTTCTGCACATATATAATCACAGTGATATAACATTTCAATTTTCTATATATGTTTATACATATACACAGAACTTACAACACATGTCCCATCAAAAAAATAAAAAAACTTACAACACGTCTCACACTCTAAAATAAAAAAAATAAAAATAAAATAAAAATAAAAAAAGACCTGCTTGTGAAGTATTCCAAAATTATGCTTCAAAAACAACACATGCACCCAACAGTCAGACTTATGTGTCTTTTTTTTTTCTTTTCTTTTTAGTTCACTGTAAATAAGCTTATTCAAATATTGATCAATCATTTCAAATTTTATCCCAATTAGTTTTCTTACACTCCATTTGTTTTACTTTAAAATATATTTAGTGAAAACATTTTTAGATTTTTGATGTGTTATAAAATTTTTAAGCACAAACCACCAAAACTAGTGTCTCCCAACCACCACTGGCAACTCCAGCCACCGGAATGGCGGTCTAGCCTACCAAATCTGCAATCCAGCCACTAGATGGGGAGGAGAGCCATTGTGTGTTTTTGTCAAATTTTTTACTAAGGCTTTTTTTTTTTTTTGTAAAATGTTTTACAAAATTTCACCAGGGAGTTTAACAATGATTTTACAATCAATGGAAAACATTTTCAAGTTTGACAAACATTTACAATGAAACAAATACAGCAAAATACTGAAAATGTTTACCTAAAAACATTCTATAGCAAAACAAAAGGTTTATTGTTTTGCGATAATTTTAAATTTTAGAGCTATGGGTATTTTTCATTTTAATTTTAAACTACTAAAATGCTCCATTTAAATCACAAAATATCTATAAAAAAAATCATTTAAATCTCTCAAAATTCCTCAAATATGTTCCTAGAGATGGAGCTCGGAAGGTATTAAAACCAAGGGAAGATGTGAGAAGCTACTTCAAACGACAAATTGGTGATGGCAGTAAAGTGAGATTGTGGCTTGATGATTGGCATCCACAAGGGATGGGATGAGAGTAATGTGTGAAGCAGATATTTATCCTGCTGCAATGATTTCTAGTGTGCCCATCAATTGGAAAATGGAATTGGAGAACCTCTTAGAAATGAAGCTTGTATAGTGGAACTTTTTTTTTTTAGAAACTTGTATGGTGGACTTAGCATGGGATAAAAGTAAAACTATTATGCCAAAGCAAGTGATGGGGGAGTGGGTAGTTCACTAAAAGATGTGGGGGAAGATTAGATAACTCTTGCAGCCACTGTCAGTTTATTGAAAGGTGAAGTACAAAAAGTATGAGGTTAGTAGATATTTTTCTCTTTTATTTTTGGAGATATAGTAGGTAGTATGGGTTAGTAGAATAATGTTACATTATTAATGTACATTCCATCACCTTCGAATTTAATAAGGGTACAATCGTATCAGCAAACAGTAAATTGTGAAAGAGCATTACATAAGATTGACGTGATGCTTCCTATAGAAATTATGGGTAATTCACTAAAAAAAATGTGTTGGAATGTTGGCCACCCTTAAAAAATATATTTTATATAATGCACTTTTGGATTCATATTTCCTGATCTCCAAGACCACATCCACATCCACATCCACACCAGTCGATTCAAAGAAAAAGAAAGGAACTTTAAAAAAAAAATTTACACAGTATTTCATAATTTTGTAGAATGTAAAGTGACTTTATTGAAAGAAATTGCAAAGCATTGCCACTAGTCTTTTCTGTCTAATTAGTATAGTTATAATTGAGGGGGGTTATGTGAATTATGGGCCCTGGAAAAGTCTAAGTTTTTGACATTAACACTTTCTTTCTAAACCAGGAATAGTACATGGTGGTGCCAAAGACAGAAGCCTTTATCTAGAATCAATGTGAAAGCTTCAATTTCAATCAATAGTGCATTGTTCGTTGTTCACCATACCAATCTTTTTCCTTTGTTTCTTTTCATGATCAAAATTTGATAAAGCTTTCCCTTTCTATTATTGATTTATTTGCTTATTTCATATAATCATGTGAGGCTTGTCCCACGCTTTTTCATTTAATTGGGAAGAATTTTATGATCCTCCAATTACTTGTTACCCTTCTCCTTTTTTCTGTGTTTTTGACCCTGTCATGTGTTTTTGACCCTCTCAAAACTTTAACCTACTTTATGATTAATTTTAAAGTTTTACACTTTTTGTCAATAGAACAATATTGTCTAATAATCTACCTAACATTATATGACCCACCTCTCAAATGAATTATGCCATTTAAAAATAAAAAAAAAAAATTCATAATCCTCGTTGTTCATAATAAGAAATTATCAATAACAGAAATGGAACCCACCTATTTATAAGATGTCCGCTTTATTGAACGCGTGTAAGAAAGTCTTTTCCTATTTTACTCACAATGAGACAAAGAATTTATACTCCACAATTTTTATTTATTACTCAATATATTGCTTGTTATGAGATTGAAATGTTGGTATCTCTATCACGCGTATCTTTTTAACTATCCAAATTATGAAAATTGACATGAAAATCATCACCATTAGTCCATTTGGGTACATGCGATATCTCAAATCAATGTGCGTACTTTTGAAAAGAAATTATATCCTATCAAAAACTCAATGTAATGAAATTTTAATTTTAATTTTTCCAAGGGAGCTTAATTTAAGCCTTAAACATTTAAATATGATATAGACTATAAGTTTTTAATGAAACAACTTATTGTCATCTGATTTATTTTTGCTTGAAAAATATGCTGAGCAGAAGTATAATTGAAATGAAGTTTTAGAAAATTATAGGGAAAAAGAAAAAAGAAGAAGTAGAAGCAAGCTAAACCAAACCGACAAGTTCTTAGCTTGTTGATACGAAGGCTCTATTTCAAACAGAGTTTATAAACTTATACGCAATACTTGGAGTTTTAGCTTGAAGACTCTGTAAAGCATTTCTTAAATCGCTTTTGTTACTTTTGTATAGATTGTGGTTGCCTCTAAGGGTGGTCTTACAAAGGCCACTACTCTTCCTCATGAGTGTTTTTTTTTTTTTTGGGTGCCTTGAAATTATTGCAATTGTGTTGTTTTACTGTAACTCTGTGAGTTTCTTTTTGGTCTGTGAGTTGTAATTGTAACTGTTTTATTGAGGTTTATAAATTCTCTCACTCACCCTAATACTATTTTTTTTTTTCAAGCCCGTGATTATATATATAGACATCATATAATTATACTATTGATTTGGTCTAAGATGGTGTGTCAAGAAAAAAAACAAGTTATGTCATGTCAAGTGATTGCTATGCATGCCTTTAGTTAATATACAGTTAAATGCACAATCACAATCAGCTGCTCTCTCTCTTTCTCATTTAATTGCTACAGAACATAAATTTGAAAATCTGTCTCTCATATGATTGCAATAGAACACAAATTTGAAAATTTTAGTGACAGCATTTACTCGTGGTTTAGGAAAATTGAATCTTTATCTATAATCAATGAACCCAATATAGGCCTTTGAAAAATTTTCATGACATTACAATCACATGTGACATTGATAAAGGAACCTTAGTTAGGACTTCAAATCACAACACAAACTGTGCTTATTATATGCATTAAGCGTTTGTATTGAACAAAAATCCAGGTTAAGTTATATGAATCTTGCACTAAATTTTGATTCTTTATATAATAATTATAGTAAATCTGAACACAAGGAAGAACTAATCTGTAAACTAGCAAAATTTAATTGGATTGAATTGCCGAAAGTGGTTTCTAGAGTCTAGACAATTCTTAGGCCTTTTTTTACAAGCTATGAAGAAATAAATCTCTAAATATCTTGGGTCTTGGGGACTCATGCTGCAACAAATTGAAAGGTCTATTTTCCACAATCACCTAATTACGCGGAAGACCATTGTGAGGTTCATGACGTAAACGTTGATCCCAATCAACCCTTGAGTCTTGACGTTTGCATTAGGTCAAGTATACGTTGGGGGGGTCACGATAAGAGACCAAACCAAAGCCCATAAATAAGAGTGCTATGTTCAGTTAACATTATACTTAGGACACACAAAATACAATTAATCAAAGAGTAAAAAAAAAAACAATGGTGTCCCCAAAATCTTCTTCTCTGTGTTCAATTTTTTTGTTCCTTGTGCTGTCAGCTGCTTCATTGGCAGCTTCAGCTTCTGTTCAAGAACAATTCATCCAATGTCTTGATGATAATTCCGAGTTTTCCGTTCCAATAGCCACAGCCTTTTTCACCCCAAACAACTCTTCCTTCACTACTGTCCTCAACTCCTCTGCACAAAACCTTAGGTACTTAGTGCCTTCAGTGCCAAAGCCTGAGTTCATTTTCTTGCCTTTGCATGAAGCACATGTCCAAGCAGCTGTGATTTGTTCCAAAAAGCTTGGAATTCATCTCAGAGTACGTAGTGGAGGCCATGACTATGAGGGTCTCTCCTATGTATCAGAACTTGAATCACCTTTCATAATAGTTGACTTGGCCAAGCTTAGATCAGTTGATGTTGATATAGCAAGTAATAGTGCATGGGTTCAGGCCGGTGCTACTATTGGCGAAGTTTACTACAGAATTTATGAGAAAAGCAGAGTCCATGGCTTCCCAGCTGGTCTTTGTACCAGCTTAGGCATTGGTGGGCACATAACTGGAGGTGCATATGGCACCATGATGAGAAAATATGGTCTTGGTGCTGACAATGTTATTGATGCTCGAATTGTTGATGCAAATGGCAATGTTCTTGACAGAGAAGCCATGGGAGAAGATCATTTTTGGGCAATTAGAGGTGGTGGAGGAGCAAGCTTTGGAGTCATTCTTTGGTGGAAGATAAAACTAGTTCCTGTCCCAGAAACTGTGACAGTTTTCACAGTTACAAAGACCTTGGAACAAGGTGGAACAAAGCTCCTCTATAAATGGCAACAAGTTGCTGCTAAACTTGATGAAGACCTCTTTATCAGAGTCATCATTTCACCTGCACCCAAAGCTGGTGCTAAAGGTGAGAAAACAATCACAACTTCTTACAATGCTTTATTTCTTGGTGGTGCTGATAGGTTACTCCAAGTCATGAAAGGAAGTTTCCCAGAGTTGGGTTTAACCAAAAAGGATTGTCTTGAAACAAGCTGGATTAAATCAGTGCTTTATATTGCTCAGTTCCCAAGTGGAACACCCCCAGAAGTTTTGCTCCAAGGGAAATCCACATTCAAGAACTATTTCAAAGCCAAATCAGACTTTGTCAGAGAACCAATTCCAGAGACCGGACTTGAGGGACTCTGGCAAAGGTTATTTCAAGAAGACAGTCCATTGATGATCTTTAATCCATATGGGGGAATGATGAACAAGATTCCAGAGTCAGAAATCCCATTTCCTCACAGAAATGGAACATTGTACAAAATCCAATACTTAACTTTGTGGGAAGCAGCAAGTGATAAATTTGCAGCAAAGCATTTTGACTGGATTAGGAAGCTTTACAACTACATGACTCCTTATGTTTCATCGTTTCCAAGGGAAGCTTATGTGAATTATAGAGATCTTGATTTGGGGATAAACAACCACACAAACTTTGTACAAGCGAGTTCTTGGGGGAACAGGTATTTCAAGGACAACTTCGACAGATTGGTAAAAGTGAAGAGCAAGGTTGACCCAGACAACTTCTTCAGGCACGAACAAAGCATCCCAATTCTTCCAGTTTCTTCAAAGTGATGGGTGTAAATGCTTGGATTGGCTGGACAACTTCACTTTGTCTCTGTTACTATAGCTATAGTGTCGGTCAGTCAATATTGTAATAAACGAATGTTATGTTTATGTAGAAACGTGTTGTAGAAAATTGATGTCTCCAACCAAATTAATGCTTTCTCTTTTCCATAAAGGTGATATTTATTAAAGTGACCTTCCTTGTATCAAGTGATTGCCATTGCTCATCAAAAAAAAAAAAAAAGTGATTGCCATTTATTAAAAAATAATAAATGATAATAGATGTTTATCAATAAAAAGATTACCATTTATTAAAGATTTGAGTCAATTATAGTATAAATGTTTTATAATTTTATGAAGGTTTCAAACTAAAAGTCTAAAACCTGAATTTAACCAAGTTACAATAAAAAATAAAACTTAATTCTTTTAAGTCGGTTGAGTTTAAGCCCTCAATCAATTATTATTGTTGGCTAAAAGTAATAATAAATTCATATAACTTGGGATTAAAATTTATCTAAACACGAAAATCCTTTAATGTTAAATTATAAGACCGTTTGTCTAACTATAAGAGAATTGTGAAATTATATAATAATTAATCAATTATTTAGTGGTGACAATTTTTTCTCTCTCCAAAAAAAAATAATAACATGACCTATCTAATAATTATGTAAACATTGCTCATTAACTAAACGGGTTCACACACAACTGGCTTAATCGACAATTTATATTAAGTTGAAACAATACAAACACAACTTTGTCGACACAAAATTTTTTTTATGTCAAAATATCTTCTCCAATTTAAAGACAATTTTGATGTGTTAACAATCAAATCATAAGGAATCCACCTTTTTTATTGATGGATTTGCATTTACCCTGATTGTATGGTTTGATATTCAGTCAACTCTTCATCAAACTTCAGTCAAACCTATCAAAGTTAGTTATTTTTTTATTTATTTTACATCCAATCAGCAAGAATGAGCTTGTTCAAATTGATTTTTAGCAACCCATGCACCACCAAGAATAAAATGGTCATTCAGAATATCTGTGCTACATTAAAAGGTAGACAAAATCGGACATCAATAACAATCATCTTTTTTTTTTTTTTTTTGGTTTGAGAGGGGGGGGGGGGGTAATCTTTTCAACAATCATCTATTGTAAATGCTTAGGATAAAAGTAAGGAGCAAATCCTTAAGTTTTGTACCTTAATTTCTCTAATTAAATTCAAATATATGGTAAATTATCCAATAAAACGTATTGTTGAATTTGATTATTCTTAAAAAAAAAAAAAAAAAAAAAAAAAAAAAAACCAAGAGCCTTGTTGCATCATTCAATATAGCCATCTAGTGGAATTCAATTGGAAAATCTAACATATAGGCATACAACATCTACAAACTGTACCTAAATTAATTATATAATTATATCACACAAATTAATCGTTTGATGACACAATTTGTGAATAGACAGCCAAACTCATATATAAATATATATATATATATATATTATTACACTATTGGATGACCGAATCATGATGATATTTGCGTTATTGCTGTCCTAAACATACACATGAAAAAATGGTACTAGCTAGCTGCAGCATGTGGATGAAAACCACGAGGCCAGCTTTACCAGCCAACTGATATCAAAGTAATTATACCAAGTACTAGCGAAGGAGAAGTTTCAACATCTCCTTTTTGTTTGAATTTTGTGCGTTTTATGCGCTATAGTCATTTGGTTCTTCTTTAATTGGGACCAGTTTGCGATACTTTATGTTGGTTCAGCATAAATGCAGTGTTAGGCATGCATTTTTCAATATATTCTGCGTCTTCACATGCATTTTCGGCTCCAACCCAGTGCCAAACTACCAATTGCAATAAATTTGAAATTGACCTTGCAATAAAGCTCTACATCTTTGGTTCCCTCGAACAAAAACAAAAAGTCGTTGGTCTCATATCTACTTATTTATGAAGCAAAAAAGATCTTTGGTCTCATCCCATGTTTCCTCCAGATTTTAGTGCCTAGCTTTGTTTTTTGTTTTTTTTTGTTTTTCCCACGAATAAACAAAAAGAATCAGATGGGCCGTTTCCATCTTCTTAACCAATAACAAAAACCAGACCAGTTATGAGAAGATGAGGCCCATGGATATTACTATTAATGGCCCATTTGGCTTAGATTCCGACGAAAAAATATTAGCTTGGCCCAGTACATATAGAAAATCCCAACAAAACAACTGGTTTGACAAAAATTAATAAATTTGCAACTGCTCCCCAAATAATCCCTAACTTCAACTGGATCTCCTTTCACTGCATTTATAAAGTTTCTGCATCTCTTTGGAAGCTTTTTCTTTTTTTTTTTAACGAGCACGGGTAGTGAGATTCACATCCAAGTTATCTGTATAGAGAAAATTAGACAATACCGCTAAATCATAATGTTGTTTGCCAACTACATAGTCACTTCTAAAAATATATAAGAATGTATGCCTTAAGGTATACATTAATCATCCATTTTATAAAACCTTATATAAAAAATTAAAAACAGTGTAAAAAAAAAAGTTAATAATTTTTTTGTTTTCTTATAAAAAAATTCTTAAAATAGTTTGCTAATATATATCTTAAGTGCATACGCTAGTAAAACTTTAATTAAAACTACCCAACCACTTTCTAAGACTTTCATTCCCTCCAATGAATATATCAAATTTTAATAAATTAATTGTTTGTTCATATGTTATTATCCTTAGCCCATCTTTCTCACAGAGAAAATACAGCACACAATTTGCATTTCTCATGTCATGTACTACTTTTTTTTATGGAATAATTGAGTTGGATAGGAATTTTAATTATCTTTTCCGTTTTGGATCATGCATTAAAAGAAACGCAAAATTTTTGTTGAACACAATATTGTCAGTATAATATAATAATATTATAAAACTGGAGGCGGTGATATATACTTAGAATCATAAATATGATCCAAGAAAATAAATAAATATTTATTTATTTATTTATTAATTTTCTTGGATCATATTTATGATTCTAAGCCAAGACCATCAGAATTGTTGGTTACAAATTAGTCTTACATAAATTTTGGAAAACCAATATATTACTCAAATAATCCAAAAAATATTCCAATTAAAATTACCAAATCAAAATCTCAAACCAATAACAAAATAATTCAGCAAAAAAAAAAAAAAATAATAACAAAATAAATATAACACACAATATACCAAGATTTACGTGAAAAACCGTAGGACTAATTAACTCCAGAGTCCAAACAACCAAAAAAAATTGAGTACACAAAAATATATGTTAATATAACTTGTGTAGTGATTAATATAAACTTCTCTAGTAACGTTATAATTGTTTCAAGCCAATCCTAGTAATGTTCTTAATTAATATCATTAATTAATGATGTTAATGTATAGGAGTTTTCAGTTTCAATTGCTTGCACTCCAGTTACATAAGCTATGAAAACAGAAGTCAATTGTTTTAAAGAGTCATTTAACAAAACCTATAAGATGTTTGAAACAAATCACGTTATAAATTAACGACCCCCCGATCAAAAAAGCAATGAGACAGTAAGGAAAAATGGAACTCCATATTTTATTTGCACTGTTTTCCCTCTTGTTCTCAGTGTCATCAGCAAATCTTGTAAGCTTACTCAATTCAAATGGACTTGCATTTTTCAATTGCTTTGCCAACCATTCTCCAGCTTCCCCCTCTATAAGCTCAGTGGTTTATGCCCCTTATATTCCTTCATATGACTCTATCTTCCAAAACACTATTCAAAACCTTAGGTTCAATTCCTCCATGATACAAAGACCTCAATACATCATTGTACCTAAACGCTCTGCTCATGTCCAAGCTGCAATTATTTGTAGCAAAAAACATAGCTTGCAGCTTAGAATTCGGAGTGGGGGTCATGACTATGAGGGTCTCTCTTACAAATCAAAAACCCCATTTGTGCTCATTGATCTTGTCAAGCTTCGGAAAGTTAGAGTCAGTTTAAGAAAAGCAACCGCATGGGTTCAAGCTGGTGCTACTCTTGGTGAGCTCTATTATCAAATTGCCAAAGAAACCTCAACGCTTGGTTTCCCGGCTGGTACGTGCCCAACAATAGGTGTTGGTGGCCATATTAGTGGTGGTGGACAAGGTTCATTGATTAGAAAGTATGGGCTTGCTGCTGATAATGTTGTGGATGCCATTTTGGTCAAGGCTGATGGCCAGATTGTTAATAGAGCAACTATGGATGAGGATCTTTTTTGGGCTATTAGAGGTGGTGGAGGAGCAAGTTTTGGAGTCATTCTTGAATGGAAGGTCAAGTTGGTACCTGTTCCTACTAGAGTGACTGCCTTCAACGTGGTAAAGACTCTAGACGAGGGAGCAACCAAACTGATTTATAAATGGCAAAATATTGCAAATAAGCTTCCAGAAGAGCTATATATAAGAATAATCCTTACTGTTGGCAAAAATGATGATGGGATAAGAACAATCCGAGCCAATTTTAATTCCTTGTTTCTTGGAACCGTTGATCAACTAATGCCATTAATGGATGAAAGTTTTCCGGAGCTCGGTCTAGAGTATGAAAACTGTAGGGAAATGAATTGGATAGAATCTGTTCTATACATGAATGATGGTAAATCAGATGAGCCTATAGAGGTTTTGCTGGACGGGAACCGTAATGTAACCAAAGGCTTCTTCAAAGCTAAATCAGATTATGTGACAAAACCGATCTCTGAAAATGATTTACAAGCTATATGGAATGTAATGAAAGTAGGTGAAGCGGGCATCATGATTTGGACACCTTATGGTGGAAGGATGAGTGAGATTTCGCCATCTGAAACTCCATTCCCTCATAGAAAAGGAATTTTGTACAGCATACAGTACTATAGCAAATGGCAAGAAAAGGGTATCGTGGCAGAGGCCCAGCATTTGGGCTGGATTAACAAGCTGTACTACTTCATGACTCCTTTTGTTTCCAAATTCCCAAGAGCTGCATATCTCAACTACAGGGATTTGGATATAGGCATAAATACCATTGGAACCTTTGCAGAAGCCAAGGTTTGGGGTGAAAAGTACTTCAAAAATAACTTCAAACGATTGGCAGTCGTAAAAGGCAAGGTCGACCCAGAAAACTACTTCAAGAATGAGCAGAGCATCGTGGCTCGCTCCTGATCCTAGCTGAATTTTAGGAGTAGAGTTTATCAAAGTTTTGATTTGATATAAGGTAATAATGTTTGCAACTAGATATGAAACAAAAGTGGATTGTATATGAGCAAACTCGTGGATCTTGTTACTTGCCTGTAAGATATGGAAACTGGATTTTATTTTATGCATTCAACAACCATACATATTGATATATATACCTAATTTAATACATATTGATATATATAATTTAATAACAATATTTAAATTATATAATTATAATATTGTTTTATATAAATGGAAAAAAAAAATTTGTTATTGACAAGGACTTTGTTAAAAAAAGAATATACTTCAGTGCCAACAGGCCCAAGAGATGTATTGGGCCTGCCTTGAAGCTTTAGCAAGGTTGAAAGCCCAACCCAACGACATAGATGGTCCGAGGAGATGGGAAGTCCCCTCTAAGAAGTAACATGACAAAGGAATGTGCCATGCATGAGCAGAACATCCCGGGGCATGTTGTCTGAGGGCGGCAATATCCTTGGCCGTATGCTGCCGAGGACGAGAAGAGGAGCTGGCAATTCGATGGCATCGATACTAAGGACCTAGGACACAAGGGTTGAGAAAGCAAGGATATGAGATAAAAAGGAGTGACAGAAAAATATCAAGGATAAAGCTGCTACCACCACATTGAAGGCTTCATACCTACCTCTCTGGTCGCATTAATAAGAAAGTGACGCCTGAGCATTGGAGTTCAGTCTTAGACCTACCGTCAAAGACTTTAGTGGAATGGGGTGAGGGGACAAGTATCTAAAAGAAGCATATGACTTACACGTGGTAAAGGAAGAGGAAATCCTATAAAAGGCAAAGCAAGAAGAACAAAGAGGGGGGAGGGAGAAAAACACACAAAAGGAAAAGAAATTGTAGGGAAATACAAAAGAGGGTCCTCAGCATCAATATATGAGACATTGTTTCATCCATATACAAAGAGGATGCATGTGTTCTGTGATTTTACTGAACTTTTACGTTATCCAACGTCTACACACCTAGAATAGAAGCCCACTCTCTATAAATTCATTGTTTTGGGCTTATTGGGCTGTTTCCGTAAGTACAACGTAGGTCTAGCTTTATTTGTGTCCTTACATATATCATAATCTTTTTTTTTAAAGGAAAGAATATATCATAATCAATAGACTAATTTGAATATATCCAAGAATATTATAATATAAAAAAAAATGTACGCCCCAATTTCATGGAACACATATAACATATTATATTAAGATTAAATTATTACATAAGTTCAAAATCGCAACATTTTTTTCTTCCCAAATAGTAGTATAATGCATGTATTATTGAAATTTGACTTTTAAGATAATCTTTAGATTATTTGTTATTTTTATTGCTTTTTAGGGCTCATATCTTTAATATTTTTAATGCATATTTTGTTTATATTTTTTAGCCCAAAGCTAAAGAGTTTGGCCCAAATAAAATAAAATTTCATACTTTTCAACCCAAAAATTAAGAAAAAATAATAATTTTGGGATCAAAACTTAAAAAAGCAACCTACAAAAAGAATCAATTTATCATTTAAGACCCAATTAGACCGAAGTAGACCAAAATGTATTGAAGTGAACCGAAATGCTACGTTGATATGATTTAAAAGGACCGTAATTACAATAAATGTTATTCTTTAACATTTAGATATTATATAGATTTGTAAAACTTATATGTAGCCAAATTTGTACTAACTAAAGTATCACTAAAAAATAATTAGGAATTTTGTTTAATATGTTGTTGATGTGAAACTAACCAATCATGTCAATTTGTAAATTTTTTTAGTTAGTAAACAATATTATTTAAATGTTCTTTTTAAAATTTAAAAGCTAAACGAAAACATTCATGAGATTCATTGTTTAAAAGATCTTATTTTTTGATTAATATATATATATATATATATATATATAAAGCTTAGATGACTTCATTTATTAATAGATTTGGACAAAATAATTAGATTAACTTGCTTAATAATTTACTGATAAATTTTGCAATTCAAGTTGACCGAACTAGACCAAAATGGGCCAAAATTCTGTGTTGATGTAGCTCAACAAGAGTGTGACAATAATAAATGTTATGCTCCAGCTTTTAAATATTATATAAACTAGTCGCAGACTCATATAATGCGTGAGAATAAATAATTATTTTGTTTTGTAATATAATGTATAATTTTTTCTTTAAAATTTTTTGAAGATAATTTGTTCTCCTAATAAGTTAAACAATTTCTATTCAATCCAATTAAGTCTACTTCAGTCTCATTTTGTCCAATTAGGTCAACTTTGGTTCAATTCGTTCCATTTAGTCAATTTTGGTCCCCCTTCAACCCATTGTAAGACTAATCTTAAATTGATTCTTTTTATAGGTTTTCTTATCAAGTTTAGCTCAAAAATTCATTTTTTTTTCCTTAATTTTTGGGTTGAAAATTTTGAAATTTTATTATATTTGGGTTAAACTCTTTAGTTTTGAGTTTAAAAATACAAAGAAAATATTAAAATAGCAATTAGAAATTAGAAATATGAGCCCTAAAAATGCAATGAAAATGATAAATATTCAAAAGTCTTATTCGGTCCACATTGGTTCTATTCAATCCAATTTTCCCTATTCGGTCCATTCAGTCCTATTTAGTCCATGGCCAATAAGGTTCTATTCGGTCCATTTGGTCTTATTCAATCCACTTCTATCAAATTCGATCCATTCAGGTCACATGGGTCCTATTCTATCCACTTCGGTCCATTCTATCAACCTTAATCCTATTCTGTCCATTCTATCTACTTTGGTTCTATTTAGTCCTAGTTTGGTTCACATTGGTCCTACTTGGTCCATTTTGTCCATTTTGATCCATTTCAATCCTGTTCGGGCCATTCAGCCCACTTTGGTCCTATTCGGTCCTTTGTCCACTTTGGTTCCACTCAGTCCATTATGTCCACTTTCGTCCTATACAGTCGACATTGCTTCTATTTGGTCCATTCTATCTACTTCAATCATATTCAGTCCAATGTAGTCTAGTTCGGTCCTATTTCATCCACCTTGTTCCTATTCAGTCCATTCAGTCCTATTCTGTCCATTTGGTCTATTTTGTTCTATTTGGTCCATTTAGATTACTTCGGTTCGTTTTGGTCTACTTCAATCTATTTTTGTGCACTTACATAATGGGAAAAGACTTGTTTAGGTTGAAAGCACTAAATCCATCTATATATATATATATATATATATATATCTCTCTCTTAAGCATAGCATTTATTATTGCTACGCTTTTGTTGAGTTATATTAATGTAGCATTTCAATTCACTTCGGTACGACTAAATTTAAGTGAAATTCTTTATAAACATAAAGGTTATGAATATACAAATGCAGTCTTTAGGTTAGTTAATCATTTGTTTTAGCATCGTTATTTTAAAATAAATTGCATGAGATTGATTATACATTTAAGCAAAATAAACAAATATATGCATATATGTTTGTTTGTATAATTTTTATTTAAACAAATTATTCAAATTATTCATTCTCTTTGATAAGGATAATTTTGTAATTAGCCCTTGACGAAACAAAAGTTGATGGACATAACAAGGTCGTCAACTTTACCCATAAGAAACAACCTTGTGGTAAAGTCTACAACTCCACCTCATACCTGACGGCCGCATCTCGAGCACAGAAAGCTGAAGCTAGTAAGCTGACAACAGTAAGCTGACGACAGTAAGCTAATGATAGTAAGCTAAAGACAGTCAGCTGAAAGTAGTAAGCTGAAGACAGTAAGTTGAAGGGGATATATGAATCCTCGATGAGTTCGACATGGCCTTACTTGATCTCCACGCATACGTATATAAGGAGAGTTCTTGCACCACATGCTTAACCCTAATCAAGAAGACTCCTACAAGGAAAAGAACTCTAGGAGATACGCAAAATCCAAGAGGTTCTATCCTAGAAGGAAAGGACTTTTTGGCCAAGACACGGATGTCAACCCTACACTACTATAAATATCCCAAAACCCTCACAAATCAAGGAACGCATAATTCATCTCAGCTCTGGCACTCTAGAGTTGTGAATAAGAGGTTTCTCTAACTTGACCATCGGAGGGTGTTTGACCGATACCACACTGGTACTCTGCTTAAGGTCTTCAGCTTTTGTGTTATGCAGGTTCTTCATCAGGAACACATAAGGACCGTGTAACTTACTGATGATTTTTGGCATCATCAGTTGGTGCCGTCTGTGGGAAGGCATTAGCGACTTGTAAAGTCGCGTTATTGCTTCCCCGACAAAAAGTTGCATGGTACTCACTCGCTCGATAGTGACCACTAACAACGTTCAAGGAGACGAACCACGTACGATGGCGCTCGAGAGACAAGTCCAGACTCTGGCCTCCGCTATGGAACGCCTCACCAAACAGAACCAAGATTTGGAAGAACAATTACGCCAAAGGAACACAGGTGCTAACACCCAAGAAGAAGATCAAGAAGGAACTAATGCGGAGAGAAGGAACCAGGAAGGGTCGAAAGGTAACAACGCCTCAAGCAGGCCGGAACGACAAGACACGAGCCGGCCATCTGTCATTTATACTGTCCCACCTCACATAGTCGTCAAGATGCAGATGATGAAGGAGCAAATGGACTGCATGATGAACGCCCTCAGAGGACAGGTGTCTAGCGATCTTGATGACCTGGTCTAGCAAACTGACTCGCCATTCACAGCATCCGTTAGTTCATTCCCCCTTCCACAAAAGTTTCGCATGCCAGGTTGAAAGATATGATGGGTCCAAGGATCCCTTAAATCACTTGGAGTCTTTTAAGACCCTGATGCACCTTCAAGGGGTGCGGGACGTAATCATGTGCCGAGTCTTCCCCACCACACTGAAGGGACCCGGAAGGATCTGGTTCAGTAGGCTGACGCTCAACACCATTGGTACTTTCAAAGAGTTAAGCGCCCAATTCGCCTCGCACTTCATCGGGGGGTACAATTATAAGAAATCCACTGCATGCTTCATGAACATTAAGCAGCGGGAAGACGAGACGCTGAGGTCTTACATAACTCATTTTAACAAGGAGGCCTTCTCGATCGATGAAGTAGACGACAATATACTCGTAGCGACATTCACCAATGGGCTGCAGAAGGGAAAGTTCCTATTTTTCCTGTATAAAAACAACCCGAAGACCATGTCAGAGGTGCTTTATAGGGCGACTAAGTATATGAACATGGAAGATGCGCTATTGGCCAGAGAAGAGAAGCCTAAAAAGAGGGAAAGACAGGTAGATGCAAGATCGGACAGAGGACGGAAGATGGCTAGAACTGAAGAACAACAAGAGGACCGACGCTCCAAACCATCCGTGGGATAGTTCACGAGCTTCACCCAGCTGACTGCCCCAATCGACCATGTACTGATGCAAATTAAGAATGAAGAAGCCCTGACTTTTCCCGGCAAGCTGAAGGGAGATTCTAACAAGAGGTCAAAGGACAAATATTGTCGTTTTCATCGTACTCACTGCTACAACACAACTGACTGCTATGACTTGAAGCAACAAATAAACACTCTTATTAGACAAGGAAGGCTACAGAAGTTCGTTAGCAAGGAAAGAACAGACCCACCACAGGAATAGGCTCCCCGATGGGAGAACAAGCACCCCAGGCCGCCCGTGGGAGATATAAAAATGATCATAAGAGGCACCACATAGCTGGATCGGTGAAAAAAGCCCGTAAGACTTACCTCAAGATGGTTCAGAACATCCAGCTGACAAGTTCCGTACCCAAGATGACGCGGATCAATAACCCCCTCATTGGATTCTTAGAAGAAGACGCACGACGCCTTCACCACCCACATGATGACGCACTCGTCGTCACTATACAAGCAGGAGACTATAACATGCAAGAGACTATAACATGCATCAGGTTCTGGTTGACAACGACAGCTCGACTGACATCTTCTACTACCCCGCATTCCAGCAGATAGGGATTGGAAGGGAACGACTAGTTCCAACTAACGCTCCGCTCTTTGGCTTTGGAGGGACGAATGTATTCCCCCTTGGTGTCATCACTTTGGCTGTAACTATAGGCGACTATTCTCAACAGATCATTAAGAATGTAACATTCCTCGTGGTCGATTACTCGTCAGCTTACAACGCCATCATAGGACGGCCTACTCTTAATTCGTGGAAGGCTATAACCTCAACCTACCATTTGATGATAAAATTCCCTACTGACTATAGAGTAGAAGAGTTGCGAGGAGATCAAGTGGCCGCACGCAAATGTTACGTAGCTATGATGGAAATGGATGACCACCTCCAGGCCATGAGCATAGAATAACATCGGATAGCGATGGAGATCGTTGAAAGAATCGAAGATATACCTCTTGATGATTCCCAATCAGAGCGAACAACCAAGATCGGCACTCTTGCAGACCCAACAGTTCGCCAAGCACTGGCGACTTTCCTAAAAAAAAATCAAGACATATTTGCTTAGAGCCATGAAGACATTCCAAGAATCGACCTGTCAGTCGTGGTGCATAGGTTGAATGTGTCACCTTCCTTTCCGCCCATCCGCCAAAAGAAAGATCGAGCTGTGGTAGAAGAAATCCGCAAGCTACAAGAGGCAGGGTTCATTAGGTTTACTACCCTGATTGGTTGGTGAACGTCATGATGGTCAAAAGGAGCAACGGAAAATGGAGGATGTGCGTCGACTTTACGAACCTAAACAAAGCGTGCCCTAAAGATAGCTACCCCCTCCCGCAGGTCGACCTTTTGGTGGACTCTACAGCTTAACACCAGCTGCTAAGCTTTGTGGGCACATTTTCAGGATACAACCAAATCCAAATGGATGAAGCTGATCAGGAGAAGTCTTCGTTCATAACAAGCCAAGGCCTTTATGGTTACAAAGTCATGCCAGTCGGCTTAAAGAACACAGGCGCAACATATTAGAGGCTCATGAACAAGATGTTCACGCGGTAAATTGGGAGAAATGTCCAGGTATATGTCGACGACATGCTAGTGAAAAGCCGAAGGGAAGTAGATCACTTAGAGGATCTTAGGAAAAACTTCAACACTCTTCATTCCTACAATATAAAGCTTAATCTAGGAAAGTGCGCCTTCGGAGTGATGGGGGAAAAATTCTTAGGATACATGGTATCCCAGAAAGGTATTAAGGCTAACCCAGACAAGATCCGGGCTATAATAGAAATGACACCTCCTAAGAACACAAAAGAAGTACAAAGCCTTAACGGCAAGATCGCCTCGCTTAATAGATTTGTATCCAGAGCGACGGATAAATGTCTACCGTTCTTCCGCACACTAAAGAAGTCTTTTAAGTGGACGGTTGAATGTCAGCAGGCATTTAAGGACTTGAAGGCCTACCTCTCTTCACCACCGCTACTAAGTCCTTCCCAACTAGGAGAAGAATTGGTCCTCTACTTAGCTGTCTCTCCAGCCGCCGTCAGTGGGCCTTAGTTAGAGAAGACGACAAGGTGCAAAGGCCTGTATACTCTGCCAGTCGGGCACTTCATGGTGCAGAAGAAAGGTACCCTCCAATGAAAAACTCGCCTTCACTCTAGTCACAACAACTCGTAAACTCAAGCCGTACTTCTAGGCCCATATGGTGGTCGTCCTAACTAACAAGTCCTTACGGTGAGTGATGAGCAGTCTTGAGGCTGCCGGACGCATGGCATTATGGGTAATAGAGTTGAACGAATTCAACATACAATATCGCCCATGCACCGCCATCGAAGGACAAGTGGTCGCCGACTTCATTGCAGAGTTCACCAATATAAAAGACCAGGGGGCAGGATATCCCCAATGGTGTGTGTTCATGGATGGATTGTCCAATAGGAAGGCTGGTGGGGCTAGAGTCGTACTTAAATCTCTAGAAGATGACAAGATCGAATGCATGGTTCGTCTCGATTTCCCTACAACTAACAACGAAGCGGAGTATGAAGTTCTAATAGCAGGGTTAGATCTCGCCAAAGCAGTAGAGGCCGCGAACATGGTTATCCATTGCGACTTCCAAGTCGTCACAAGTCAGGTAAATGGCGATTATGAATGTAAGGGCGAAAAGATGAAGAAGTACATGGAGCAAGCAAAGAGAAGGGTAAATGAGTTTCAGGCAAAGATAGTCCAAATTCCAAGATGAGAGAACGACCAAGCCGATCGTCTTGCCAAAACCGCATCAATGGAATACATGATCACCCCCGATAAGGTACTCTCCTTTTTTCAGCTCTCACCACTGATAGATGTCGTCAATGTGTAGGAGATAGGTTCTGAAGACAATTGGACCACCCCCTTAATCTCTTATTTAAAAGACAACACGTCTCCTAACAAGAAGGAAGTAGTAAGAAAGCTGAAGGTCCAATTGATGCGATTCGTCTTGATAGTCTTGTATAAGAGGGGTTTCTCCCGACCGTACTTGAGATGTTTAAGCCTTGAAAAGGCAGATTACGTCATGAGAGAAGTACATGAGGGGATCCACGGCAACCACTTAGGGTCACGGTCATTGGTACATAAGTTGATCTAGGCAAGATACTACTGGCCGACTATGCAGAAAGACGCCCAGGTATATGTCAAAGCCTGCGGCAAGTGTCAAAGGTTCAGCAACATTATCAAACAACCGACGGAAGAGCTGACCCCAATAACTGCTCTATGGCCATTTGCCCAATGGGGATTGGACATCATGGGCCCATTCCCAATAGCAATGAGATAGCTGAAGTTCCTAATAGTCGGCATAGACTACTTCACTAAATGGGTAGAAGTTGAAGTCCTGGCCGCGATCATTGAGAAGAACGCACAGAGCTTTGTTTGGAAAAACATCATTTGTAGGTACGGAATCCCAAGGGTCTTGGTCTCGAACAACGGTAAGCAATTTAACAATGACTCCTTCCGCAGCTTCTGCTCATAATTAGGAATCAAGAACCACTACTCCTCCCCTGCCCATCCTCAAGCCAACGGATAAGTTGAGGTCACGAACCGATCCTTACTTCGAATCATCAAGACTCGGCTCGAGGGGGCAAAGGGCATATGGTTAGAGGAGCTACCCAGCATACTATGGGCATACAGGACGACAATTAGAACTCCTACAGGAGAAACTCCGTTTCGACTAGCATACAGAAGCGAGGCTATCATCCCAACTGAGGTAAGACTCACGAGCTACAGAGTGGACAATCACGACGAAGGAAAAAATGATGAAGCCATACGTCTACAGCTTGATCTAGTTGATAAGGTCAGGACGACAGCTGAACAGAGACTCGCACAATACCAGGACCTCATGGCCAAATACTACAACTTCCGAGTCAAACACCTGGACTTCAAAGTTGGAGATCTCGTCTTAAGAAATGTGATGGGCGCCGTTAGAGACCCCACACAAGGAAAGCTCGGCCCAAACTGGGAAGGACCCTACAAAATAATGTCATAGCTAAGGAAAGGCACCTACCACTTAGAGACACTTGGCGGGCAGAAGCTGCGCCACCCATGGAACGCCGAGCATCTCAAGAAGTACTACCAGTAGAAGACAACAAGAAGAACGCTACTCCTCATTCCCAGTCTATTTTTTTTAGTTATTTATCTTAGTTTACTTTTGCCTACAGTACTTTTCAAGCCCGAGGAGTTTATCATTATTAAGTCCAAGTAGACGACCTTATCACCAAGCAGACGAGTCTACTGCTAAGTCCACTAAGTAGACAAGTCTACTACTAAGTCCACAAAGTGGACGAACTTATCACTATGTTCACAATGTGGACAAGTCTACTATTAAGTCCACAAAGTAGACGAAATTATCACGAAGGTTACAAAGTGGACGAGTCTACTGTTAAGTCCACAAAGTGGATGAAATTATCACTACGTCCATAAAATGGACAAACTAATCACGAGTCTACAAACTAGATGAATTTAATATAAAGTCCACAAAGTGGATAAGTTCAATATAACATCCACTAAAGTGGACGACTTCATTACAAAGCCTACAACATGAATGAATTTATTAGAATCCACAAAAGTGGACGAGTAGTCAACTAAAAGAAAGCTGACACCATTATCCGTAAGCTGACGGATCCATGACAAGTACTCAAAGTGACAGGTTGAAATCCATAAAGAAGATGAGCTTGAAGACAACCAAGGTAGATAGCTTCGCCCTATTTCACTAAGTACCCTGGCATATAAGTATAAAAGATAGACACACATGCCAAGTAAAAAGCAACACATACATAAAGTGACGGGTATAAAATACTACAAATAAAGTGATGTTTTTACAAGCAAAAGCCCAAAAACCAACGAGAGTCAAACACTTGGAAATTAGTTTACATTTACAAAAAAAGAAAAAAGAAAAAATCTTGAGTTCATGAAGTCGGGGGTTCTTGAGGCTTTTCATCACCCTTTGAAAGAAGAGCCTGGACGATTGGAATGGAAAGATCTTTAGCATTAAAGGCTTCAATGTGAGGGTTGGCTGATAGAGTCAAGGTGACAGGCTTGCTCATGGTAGGCTGGTCAAGGACGACGCTATCATCCATTAGGTTTGCCTCGAGCTTGGTAGCATCTTCTCTTTCATCAAAAATAGTGTCGCCCACAGAAGTCGATGGCAAAGGCTCATCCATAGTGACTTTGGATAAGTCTAAGTCAAGATAGACAGCCTTGACCTGCTTTAAGCAGTCCTCAAACACATCACCGTAGTAGACGGCACAAGCATCTATGAAGGGTTACAAGTCTTTAAATTCTGCCACAGCGTCGCTCCTGGCCAATTCCACTTAGCTTAAAAGAGTCTTTAGCTCCTTTTCCGCCGTTACCGAGAAGACAAGAAGCCTCCTTGAATTGCTCTTGGCCGTCGGTCAGATTCTTGATGCGTGTATGCAGATAGGTAATCACTCCCTCTTTAGTGGCGCATTTGTCCTACAAAGCCTTCATACAAACCATGGCCTATACGACCAAAAAACAACGTCAGTTTATCGAATCCCACCTAGTGATTAAGATGGATTCGATAAAGAGAGAAGCGTAACTGAGCAAGGTCAAAAAGGCCTAACGCCCCCAGCTCCTCCGTCGCTTACTCAGCACAAGGGTCTATCTCTTCACGTTTGAGGATGGACTCCATCACCTCGAGGGCATAGTCTTTATGGGTTAAAAGGCGGCGATCACCCTGAGTAACAGGACCTGGCAACGTCATTAACCCCTTGCCTACCCCGTGGTTTGGCTTAAAGGGTGACAACCTTTTAGGCTGTTTGTCCCCAGGAGTGATGGCAGCCTTCTTGGGAGGACGATCACCTTTCCCGTCAGCCTTCCTCTTAGTAGCCGTCTTCCTGACGACCTTAGGGGCTGACGAGGACATCCCCTTCCCCTTTGTTTTCTTCTCCTCTTCCTTCCTCTTGGCAGCAGCTGCCCAAACCCTTTGCCTAGTTGCCTCCTTTTCTACAAAAGACGAGAAGCGAGAATCAAAACAGGAGAAGACGACAAAAACAAAAAAGACGGGAGAAATTAAAGGAGGCATACGTTGACGAGAGTAGGCATTTAACCTACAATCTTCTGGCATCGGCTCCAAAGCTTTGTAGTATAAATGTAAAGCGTCGAGTGTAATTAGGTCTCGACACTTTCGTTTGTCCAACGAAATGGCTATTACCTGACGGATAAAGTCCTCTTGTTCTGCTGTGATACGTGGACGAACGCTAGCTAAAAAGAAAAGTAAACAGTGTTAAAAAGTTGAAATAAATGGATTGAGTAAAGGAGCAGACGAGATTAACCTGAATCCCTGACATAAGCCCAAATGTTGTCAAAACCATGGAGCATCTACTCCTACTCCTCCAGACGACACACCCAATTCGTTCCCTCTACAAAAAAGTATCTGCCCTTCCAATTCCTATTTGAATCGGGCATATCCGACACCAACTTTAGCTCCTTCTTCCTTACTGCGAAATGGTATATCCCTTGGGACGAAAAGATATGCTGAGGTCGGTAGCACTAGAAGAACTTGTCAAAGGTTAACTGACGGTTCCCGCCGCTCAGACGACCCCACAAGATCTCAACTCCAATAAATATCCTCCAAGCATTGGGTGCAATTTGACTGACGGATAAACCTTAAAAATTAGCCGGTTGGCGATAAAGCGCCATCACCGGCAGCCTCAATCCCGCTGTGAACATGGCGTCATACATGACAACATCCGCAATTTGCCCTGAATAACATTTCACACCCTCCTCAGGGAAATGGATTGGGATGTCGTCTGGAATTTGATAACGGGCACGTAAGTTATTGAAGAAATTGACCGACATCGTCGGCAAGAATTCATTGACGGTCCAGTTCTTGGGTAGAATGAAAGGACAGTCATCCCTAGGGACGGTCACCCGTTCTCTCTCCTTCCTCTTCACCAGTCTTTTTGTCTCCGTCACTTATTATTTCTTCCTCCCTTTCATCATCCTCATCTTCGCCCTCACTCACCTCACCTTCTCTACAACTCTCCACTTCCTCGTCAAAAGAATGGGTTGATGTTTCCCTCTCTGACTACTAGGAAAAGCCCTCCTCAAGCTCACGACCTGATTGAAAGACCTCGTCATAACCCGCTCCCTCGCAGATCGACGATTGTTCACTCGTCGCCTTTCTAGACATCTCACTACCTACAAATGACAAATTCATTCTAAGAACCTAAGTCGACGACCTCACTATAGAATCTACTAGCTAGAAAAATAAAAATAAAAAGATAGATTAAAAGGAAAGGGAACTTACAGATGGGCGATTCCTTGAAAAAGGATGGTCTTAGGAAGTTGACGACAAAGAGGATGACGAGGCCAAGAGGCTGACGGAAGGAGCTCAGAAAGCAACGACCTTTCTCTCTCAAAATTAGCAAAGGATGAAAAGTTGGGAATAAGAGAGGAGGTGAAGTATATATAGGCAATGAGGGCACGGAAGACAAAGCGACACGCTTATCCAGAAACGGAGCTAGTTAGTTCATGCTACATGTCCAAGCATTGAATGAAGGCGACTCGATGCACCACGCGTGAATGACTTTTTGACAATGTTAACTCCACAACCCGTCAGCTAAAGCTGACGAGGCTATGGAGTAGAGGGCAACTGATAAGGATAATTTTGTAATTAGCCCTTGACAAAACAAAAGGTGACGGACATAACAAGGTAGTCAGCTTTACCCATAAGAAACAACCTTGTGGGAAAGTCTACAGCTCCACCTCATACCTGACAGCCGCATCTCGAGCACAGAAAGCTGAAGCTAGTAAGTTGACGACAGTAAACTGATGACAGTAAGCTGAAGACAGTCAGCTAAAGACAGTCAGCTGAAGGTAGTAAGCTGAAGACAGTAAGCTGAAGGGGATATATGAATCCTCAATGAGTTCGACATGGCCTTGCTTGATCTCCACGCATACGTATATAAGGAGAGTTCTTGCACCACACACTTAACCCTAATTAAGAAGACTCCTACAAGGAAAATAACTCTAGGAGATAAATCTTGAAGATGAAACAACATGGGTTCAATCTGGGGCAACACTTGGTGAGCTTTACTATAGTATTGCCAAGAAAAGTGAAATACAGGGATTTCCAACAGGGATATGCCCTAGCGTAGGAGTAGGTGGGCACTTTAGCGGCGGCGGTTTTGGTAATTCTTCCAAAACCTTAAATTATTAAGAGATTGTGAATTTGATTATTTAACAATTATTTTAAACCTCCCTTCATGTGTGAGCCAAAACTCCCTCATAATAAATGGGGTTCAACACATGAGATTTTAACTTTTTAAAAGGGATGTTAAGCAAAAATAAGATTTGAACTCATGAACACCTACTCTGATGAGATGATAAATTATCAATTATTTTAACAACCTAAACTATTGAGAAATGAAATTTATATTATTTAATCATTATTCTAATAGGTACCTTATTGAGGAAGTATGGTCTTGCTGCAGATAAAATGTTAATGGAGAAATTGTGGACAAAGAAGCAATGGGAGAGGATTTGTTTTGGGCTATTAGAGGGGGTGGTGGAGCAAGCTTTGGAATCATACTTTCATGGAAAATCAAGCTGGTTTGAGTTCCACCAATGGTGACAGCTTTTACTATTCGCAAAACACTTGAGCAAGGTGCCACCAAGCTTGTCAGCAAATGGCAGTACATTGCAGATAAGCTACATGAAGATCTCTTTATTAGAGTCATCATTCAAGATGTGGGAAATGGGACTCAAAAGACAGTCCAAGCTTCCTTCCAATCATTATTTCTTGCAGGAGTTGAAAAACTAATTCCTTTGATGAATGAAAGCTTCCCAGAGTTAGGACTTGAGGCCCAAGACTGCACTGAAATGAGTTGGATACAATCTCCTCTCTATTTTAATTGGTACCAAAAGGGTGATCCGTTAGAAGTCTTACTAGACAGAACAACCCTCTATAAGAGCTTCTTCAAGGCAAAATCCGACTTTGTTAAGGAACCTGTATCAGATATTGGACTAGAAGGGATATGGGATAGGTTTTTGAAAGAAGACATGGTGATAATGGATCCTTATGGGGGACGAATGAACGAGATTTCAGAATCTGAGATACCTTTCCCACATAGAAAAGGTAATTTGTATAATTTACAGTACCTAGTTAAATGGGAAGTGAATAGCATTAGGGCATCTAACAAGCATTTACATTGGATAAGAATGCTTTACAAGTACATGAAGCCTTATGTGTCCAAGTATCCTAGGGCTGCCTATCTTAAGATCCTTAACTATAGAGATCTTGATTAGGTACCAACAAAGAGGGTAGCATGAGCTACTCAGAAGCAAGAGTTTGGGGTGTAAAGTACTTCAAGGGTAACTTCAAGAGACTAGCACATGTGAAGAGCAACGTTGATCCAAACAATTTCTTCAGAAATGAACAGAGAATACCACTTCTTCCAGAATACTGATTTTCCTAATCTATACCAAGAATATATACACATGTTAGCGGTGCATGCAGATAAAGCAAGTAAATCCAAATTTCAAACAAAAAAAATAGAAATAGTTGATGCTGTCAATTATCTATTTTCAACCCAGTTCACCTATAAGTCTTATCCCAATTAATTCCGTGCAATTCTATGAATGCTTTATCAACCATTTGAAATTGCTAAATCTTCCTCTCTTTTTTCATCAATTTATCCCATCCATACCCTATCAAATCTCTATTTATCATATATATCCTTTTTTTCACTAAGACATGGTGTTATCTTGTAGGTCCCTCTTTAACATTTTCAATCCTATTTGAATCGGTTTGAGAAAGAAAATAAATAGCACAAAAAAGCATGGAAGTTTTCATCATTCTTGCTTTGAACCTTGGAGGAATTAGGACATATTTTATTAAGCCTCCAATCATCATGGGAAATGAGATAAAATTCATTAAGTCTATGAGGTTAATGCCTATGAATAATAAATTACGTTTTAAATCATAACAAATTATAGACACTTTTATAAACACCAAATAGAATACTCGGCCAGGCCATGCATCTCTATTTCTATTTGACATACTCGGCCATGTAAATCATCGTCACGTAGAATTGTCACTTTGAAATGCCCTACTACATCACAACAAACTAAAAGGCGAAAAACAAAACACATAAGGGCGTTCCTTAATGAAAGACTTCCATGTCTATAATTGACGCAAAATAAATAGCACATAGAACCTAACAAAATTTATAAATAACTTAAACAAATTTGGTTGTTTTCATTACAATCATCCTCTTTAGCAAGAAAAGAATAAATAAATATGGAACAAGAAAAGGCAACAATAACAATTAACAAATGACAAAGTGCAACTTGGTAATGAATGCCGCTTGACCACAAACATAACAGTTCACAGGAAATCCCACCTAAACAATACAAGCGAACCACAAATTTACCCAGAAAAATGGAACCTTCATTGTAACTCATTGAGCATTATAACACTCTCATGAAATTGAAACCCTTAAATAAATAAATAAAAAGGAGCATGAAATTAAAGATCTCAGACTAAAATCCTTGAATGCTAAAATTCTGGTATTTCAATTAATTAATCAGAGGAACCACGAAAGGATTATATGGCCAATTTTTGGAGGAATTTTTGGCAGCTCAGGCCTCCAAGAACCCAAAAAAAAAAAGTCTCAATGAAAATCATATTCCCATTTCATGAATGACAATTACAAAGTACATTTCTTTTCAGTATTTATACTTGAGCTCATCAAGCTCTTACAAGGGAATGGCCAAGATTTGCTAACTGCTGGCTCATCTAACTCATCCAGCTCATTCAACTACTAACTAGTACTCAATTCCCACACATGCTTGAATTACATGTTTTGAACTTGCCATGAACTTGTACACATGCTCTCATTAAGCTAGACTTGTTGCACACAGTGGAGTCATGCATGGGCTCCTAGCATTGAGCAGAGACATGATGCAACTGCACAGTACTAAAAAAAAAAAAAAAAAACCCAGAACATTTTCTCTAGGAAGGAGTGAACTAGCAAACAAAAATGCCTTCCCATAACTATCCCGGAATCATCATCTTCTGGTAGATCTAGATCTCGCTGGTAAATCAATCAAAATTTCTTACTTCAATCCTAATTGAATAAAAGAACTTGCATCAAACTCAAGTCACAGTACCCTCGCAGTAGTAATATACACAGTTTTGCAACTCTGAAGAGTATTAAAGTTCTTTCTTTTTTGCTCCAGTCGTTCGTAAAAGACTAACTGACAATTCCTGTTGCTCCTTGCTCAGCAAAGAAAACCACTTCCAGATATAATCAACTAGAACAGACTGAGTTGCAGTTTCCTGAAGCTTCACATTACGCTGGACAAGAGTTTCAAAATCAAGGGGAAGAAGCCCAAGCAAAGCAGTAACAGTGGCAATTTGAACAGTAAGGCCTGCTTTCATGGTAGCATCCCGACTCAGAAAAGCAGACAAATTACATCTCAAGCTTTCAACTCCTTTATCTTCATATCCACCAGCATCAACTCCAAGCCTAAAAATTAAAAAAGAACTCGTTAGATCAAAGCACATTGATCGATGAATTTCAAATGTCTTGTACATGAACATGACAATTTGAAGTTTATGACAGCCCAATTGAAGTCAAAATGTCTTGGTTGGTAAATGAAGATTTTTATGTGTGCATGCAATTGCTTTTGTACATGAACATGACAATTTACAATAAAAGAACATTTAAAGAATATCCATTTAAAAAAGCTTGGTCCCCCCAATACCGTCTTAAGCACATCCTTCCAAATATTTAAGACTAGGATGGGTGAAGCCTCGCAATTTTTTGGTTCTTCCAATGTCACAAACTAAATTTACTCCTTTTTAATAAGTAATTTTCTACCATCAATATAGTTTACACAATTCCTAATTTTAAAAAATTTCATGAAACTAAACCCCCAAAATTAGAAGGTTGACTTTGTTCCATTTTTTTTAATAAGTAAATAATGAAAAATATATTTAAAAAGAGAGGAAACTCAGAGCTAAAAGCAGAATAACAAGTTTGAAATAAATATATGTAACATAAAACTTCAATATAGCTTAATGTTTGAACTTTATTAAATATAGTAGCGTAATTTCTAGGATTAGAATGCCACCCACCATAAAAGCAATTTAAACATTAACTTACCTTCCAAGTTGACCAAGGAGAACAACAACAGCAGCAGCAAAGTTCTCCAACACACACGATTCCAAAATTTTCAACAGCTGAGGGACCATTTTGATGTTTGTCCAGTCCCAGCTCTGCAATAAAAGAGTCATACAGGCAGAATGTCAGGCTTTTGCCTCCCAGAACCATTTGAACAAATTAAAGTTCTCCAGCAACAGAAAAGGCAATTACAGGAACAAAACAAATTTCCAAAATCCAAAAACATCTGTATTAATCTTGAAATTAATCTTAAGAAAAAATATTTGAAACATGTAGCCAAGATCTGGTAGCCTGCAACTGACAGAATGACCTATGCATCATTCAGGGTTGCAGTCAAAAGAACAGCTCTGCCCAAGGAAAAACCACAGTATCTCAAAAACTATTATGTTTCTGTACTGGTAGGGCCCTCAAGAACTTTCAATAACATTGAAAGGCCTAGTTACTTTCTTATACAATTGATGATGCAAGCCTATACAAGAGGACATTCTTGGGAAAAAACCCTAATGCTACTTCATTCTCAGAATTTTAATATTTGTTGAGTTTTTTTACACATTGATCATATCAAAACTTGTATTTAACAACAACAATTTTCAACCAAATTCTAAAAGATTAGAGGAAAATAGTATAAGATAAAATTGAATCCTGAACTTATATGACTGTATAGAGTTCAAGTGATAGCCCAACAATAATGGCATCCTTTGTAGTGCCCTACATATACGACTTGTTAAATTTAAACACAACATTTTTTTAACCAGTTTGTTAATTTGCAAGGTTATACTAAGTAACAGGTTAGAATGACAAGGACCAGCATCAAGCAACCCTAACCGTTACTGTCATTGCGAGAAACAGAAACCAAAAATAAATAAATATGAAAGAGTTAAAAGCTGTTGTAAAATTTACATGTTTCCATGTAGCTAGCATTAACATATTATTGATTCCAAACATAGAATAAGCTTATTCTGAATCATGACTTGATTATATAGATACATTACTTGCACTCAAGGTTTATGAAACTCCCTTCAAAACATTATTGCTTCGAAAACAGTACTATAGTCTGAGTTTTTTCAACTTAATTGACATACAGGGTTGGGGTGGGGGACTTCATTCTGATAAAACCAGATCACAGATGTGACATGCAAATGTGCATACAAGCCCCATAAAAGTAAAAAAGAGAAACAAATTCAACATAAATTGACAACAATGTAGAGTTAGGTTCAAGTTACACCTAGTGTAATTTTTGTCAATTTTACGCCACTTAATAACTTTTTTTGTGTGTGATAAATACCACCTAATAACTTTCTTTGGTTGTGTTTATTAACAAATCCACGGTTTGGATAATATTCTCTTTATACCCTTCATACTTTCAAAATATGAAGCCAATCATAAATTTCTCACCTATAAAATATTTATATTTCAAGTCTTTTGTTTAAAATTATACACAAAACATGAGTTTAAAATAAGATAGTAAACAACATCCAATTGAAATGAAATTTGGCATGTGTGTGAGGCAAAGTGTACGGTCCCAAAAGAATTGATATTTATTAGTTGAAAACATGGGAAAGCCAGGATGTCAAACTAAAAAGACTAAGGGTCCGTTTGAATATCGCTGAAAACTGAAAACTAAAAACACTGTAGCAAAATATTTTTTAAATGTGCAAATAGTGCCGTGGGACCCATTTTTAATAACAAAGTTGCTAAAAAAAAGAGGTTTATGGGTCCCGTGAACAGTGCACGGGACCCACTGAACAGCACTGAAACGCAGACTCACTGCGTTTCAGCAGTGTCCAAATGGATACTAAGTTGCCTAGGCCAGCAGCCAAGATACACATTAAGACATTCATAAAAATTAGGATTCTGGATTCCCCTATAACTTGACAACCTGGGAAAGCCAATACATCAAACTAAAAAGACTACACCAGCAGCCAGGATTACACATCACAGATTCAAAAATAAAAAATTAAAAAAGGCTGAAAAATGTAGCATGGGATCCATACAATGTACCCCAGCATTCTCCACCATGAGTAGCCAAACTCAACTAACCACCTACTTTTGCATGAAACTATAGCCACTGTTTATACTTTTCAAGTGCATCCTTTACCTTTTTTGTTGTATAAAGAAAGCATTATAAATAACCCTGATGACTTCAAAGTCTAATTACCTAACACCGGCCAAGTTCACATTCTGCCTTCCACATGAATTTCAAGCTCATTTAAAACCAAATCACTTAGCAAGAAGCCAAGTCTACCAGGACATCACCTCCTTATGTGGCAAAACATAAAGATACAAAATCATTTTTTCTTATATAATAAAAACAGAAAAAAAAAATTATCTAAAGTATAATATCTAAATAAATATATATGAAATTCTACAATCTAATCAAACATAAAAACCTCACAGAAGAAATTCAAAGTCAACCCACATTTCAGGATGGCAAGCTATGCAACAGAAGCACACAAAACTAAAAATTGGTAAGACAGTGGAACAATGAACTCGAGAAAGTGAATCACATACCATGTTGCACGCAACCAGCTCCACCAACGATAAAACATCACTAAGGTTACAGAGAGTCATATTATCAACAGAACCTGATTGAGAAGTGGCCATCTCACACTTCTTCAACCTACAGGAGGCATCACAATTCAAATCAGCAACACAATGAACCTCTTCAAGGCTTGGATATTGTTCAGAGTTAAAGTTGTCACACAAAACTCGGGAATTCGATGCATTAAATGATTTAATCACATCATGATTTGTGGTTCCCAGCACGGCAATATTCTGGAGCAATTCTAAGAGCAACAATGCTGAAGTATCTATAGAAATGGCACCCTCCGAAAATGGGCATTTGACACATGGATGGAACTGAAGTTGAACCTTGCTGACGGATGAAGGACAAGGAGCAGCATCAACTGATAAATGTACTCCCTCAAGTAACATTACTATAGATTTCAAGACCATCATCATCAACTTGTAATCGCCCAGGCTGAAAAACTTCTGTCCGCCCAGATAAGCAAACACATGAAGGATAGTCAGCACCAATGACGAATCACAGGCACGCCTCAGAAAGATGTTGCATGATGTCTCACAAATAAAAGCAATGTGGTCAATTGATGCACATATTGATGCCAGTATAATGCTCCCAGTCACCAACAGGTCAGCTGAAGCAACTACATCCAATAATATAATGTTTTCACCATCCAGGAGGATGTCAATTCTTGAATCACATTCAATAGAAGTCTCAGAAGATACATTATCATACACAGTAACTCTTCCATATACGAGGAAATCCTCAATGAGACTAAGCAGTTCATCCACAAAACCAAAATTTGTAAATATGCTTCTTGTCTCCACATCAGACATCACTGGAAAAAAAAAGAAAATTTTTTTTATAAAAAAGTTCGATTAAAGGAATCTTAGAACAACCAAATCACAAATTGCAAGAACTACTGAAACACAATAAGCTATTATAAAAAACATGCAAGAAATGAACAGACCTGCATGTATATGCCCAGCGAAAGAGTCCATGCAGAGGATGGAATCCCTATTCAAAAAGCTCCCAAATTTCCTTGGAGCAGCCATTGACAAATTGAGGAGCAACAGTGTAAAGAACACACAGACCTTTTCCCTAAAAAATGTCAATGAAAAGAAAATTAAATTAACTCAAATATGGAATATTCGTCATCTTATTGATCTCAAAGCCTCCATGTATCTTTTTTTTAGGTTACATCTTAAAATCTATCTGAAGAGTATTTTACCAGTAATTACACAAGCACCTAGTGGGTCTCAAACATGCAACCTCACCCTCCCATTTGGTCTTACGAGAGGAGGAGATGCCATTTGAGCTAGAGCTCATTGGTGAAAAACAGGGTTAATAATTAACTGAAGCTAAAGAACTCTCATGAAAGAATTAAAATCAAGAACACCTATATCATCTCAGATGGCAATGAATCACTTACGCAAGTAAAAGATTTTCTTCCATCTCAATAGCAAGCAGAATCTTTGGCACCATCCACTCTGTTTGAGAAAGCAAACAACACCGAGCTATACAATTTTTGGCAGCACTAAAAATCCTAGAAACAGTGTTACAGTCCCTCATATCAGGAAACAAAACACAGTATTTAGGAATATTGGCATGTGACGGTCCAAGTTCGTTTTCAACTGGAAACTTCAGATCCTCATCTCTTGATATAGTTAAATTTGACATGGCCAACACCTCTCCAGAGTCTTGGGTCTGGTCAAAACCAACTTTTCCTGCCTGTATAACACTACGGGAACCATTCTCACTGGAGTAATCAAGAGGCCCTACACTTTTATGCAGTAACAGAGTGCAGGAATTTTCTAGAACATTATGTTTTAGTTTATTGGAATTAATCTCAACATCAATGACGTCAAAGCTGTGTGCAGGCAACAGGTTTTCTTTATCAGTTGACAATCCTTCATAGGCCCATTCCACTACTAAAGCTTCAGAATTATCCACATCAAAATTTTCAGCACCATGGAAGTCAATATTAGGAAGAGTTGGTGACAGGGGCACTTCCATTGCCATCTTGTAACGTTCCTCATCAGCAGCATTATCCAAGACCAGCAGTTTCATACAGTCACCATCAGCTACATCCTCAAAATTTACCATAGTTTCAAGATCTATTGCATCCTCAAGGACTTCAGTTCCAACTTTTTCTGTCTTCTTTCGCTCGTCACTTTCACAAAATTGCTTCTCAAGTACCTCATCATGAGACTTCCTCCTCTTGTGGAACCCATCAAGCATAGTATACGGAATGCATTGCAGATTAGGAGTCGAACATCTATCTTCTCCCAAGGGGTTTCCTACTTGTCTGCCTAACATACCATGCAAAATGGATAGCTTCTCTTCAATCTGCATATGCAACTTCTTACCCTTGGAATACAAATATTCAATGGATTCAACTGAATCAGGAACTCTCTTTCTCTTCCTAACATGCTCACAAACTCTTCCAACATCATCTCTATCAGGAATTATGACATTATTTTCAGCCACCTCAGCAGATTTTTCATTGCACCTTATTTTAGTAACTTCACCAGACAAGTTGGATATTGTTGGTTGCGCATTCAAGTTCTCTTCAACCAATTTTGCAGATGTGGTAACAGAAAAAGCACCCCTTCCCTGTGAGCCCATCAACTGTCCATCAGAAAAAGATGCCGTACTGGAATTTATTGCAGAAGTCTGTAACAATTTTCGGTTAGAGCATCCAAGTGGAGGCTCCAATTTAGAATTAATACCTGAAATGGATTCAGCAAAATTTCCTCCAGATAAAGGCAGCAGTGGTGCAGAACACTGAAGGGTTTTCCTGACAGGATCAGAGGAATCCATATCCATGCAGCTAGGCTTCAGAAGTTCATTCTCACTTTGAAAGTGTGCCTGAGATTGTTCCAAACAACAGAGCTGCTTCTTCATGTTTAACCTTTGCATACAAGCAATGTGCCAAGCCTGCAAAGTCATTAAACCATTCTGTAAGTAGACCGCGAGCAGATACTTATCCAGGTGTTGAGGAAAGTTGAATACAAGTTCTCAAACCATGCAGCAAACAGCTCATGCAATTTGATAACTGTGAGTTACAAAGCAAGTCTTTACAGAATTGCAACTATTAACTTATTTAGCAGAATAAATGTAAAAATAAGATGCTTACTTCATGACTGAGAGGAAATACTCAACAAATAGGATGTGAGAGGAAGGTCAGTTGTTTTGTTTAGTTTATTTGTTCTTGTTAAAAAGAAAATGCAAGAAGCAGGCTACTTCAACAGACTGATTTAACTGTAGCAAACAAACTTTTACACAAGGTGTAAAGCATGCTGCTTTTCTCTGTAACCAATTCTAAAGTTGTTCATGCATTAAAAGTAGTTTTAAAAGCAAACTTGTGCTCTACCCTTTTTCATTTGATCAATGAAATATTTAACTATAAAAAACAAAAAACTTATGCTCTACCCACCACGTTATTAAAATAAAAAAGCCATCAGATGAATACTTGGGTTCAACTGTCATCAACCCCACATCTGAGAAAAAATCAACCACTAGCAGACGAAAGTTTGAGATGCCAAAACCTGTATTCTATGCTTCAATGATAAGTTCCATGACAAGCAACATATACTACACAATTCAGATGAAAAAAAAAAAAAAAGAGTTCCAGATAATGAGAGAAGGAACCAACCTTTTCCAGGTCATCTGTACCTTCAGTGCTGGGTGAGAATGAATTATTCGATATATACAGGTGATTTGCAAATTTATCAAACTCCGTCTTCAAGCGACCAAATTCTTGTTGCATGATATGGTTACGACTTTTTTCAAACTTAGCCACTTGTTTGGCATGCTTTGCTTGCAATTTCTCAAACTTGAGTTGTTTTTTCAGATGCTTCACATTTGAATACTCAGAATTGATAACTCTGTGAGGTGGTACAACAGATCCCTCAACTAACTTTCTAGAGGACAGAAGTTCTTGTATCTTCTTCTGCAATTCTTCAATTGTTCTTTTGTCTTCTTGTAACTGCTGAGTCAACTGATCAGCACGGCATTTTTCTTCCATGGCCTTCTTCCAGTTTACTTCTACAAGCTTTGCTTGCTCTTCTACTTTCACTAAATCTAAATCTGCACGTTTTTTCTCGTCAATAGCCATTTGTTTTTCAAACTCAAACCTTTTCTTTGACTCTTTAAAGAGCTCCAGAACCAATTTTGGTTCCTCCACTTTTACATTTGATATCTTGGATTGAAGTCTATCCTTCATTTTTTCATATTCAGGATTCAACTTATTATCAACTTGACCACCAGAAGGAGCCAAATTTCCAGAGGAGACAAATTCAAGTATCTCCTTCTGTAACTCTTCTACACTTTGCCTATTCTCTTCCAGCTGGCGGGACAAGTTTTCAGCACGACATTTTTCTTGTAAGGCCTTCTTCCCATTTGCTTCCGCAAGCTTCCTTTGCTCCTCCACTTTAGCCATCTCTGACTCCACACGCTTTCTCTCTTTGATAGCCTTCTGTTTCTCTGCTTCAAGTTTTTTGTTTGCTTGTTCAAACTTTAATGTCTCAGAAGCTAACTTTGATTTTGCGTCATCAGCTTCTTTCTTCAACATCTCCAGCTGAAGCCTATATTGCTCATCCTTTGCTCCTTCAATTTTGGCAAAGCTCCTTTGTTCATCAGCCTTACTCTTTTCAGCTTTTATAGATTTCAATTCCTCAGCAGCTTTCTTTTTCTCCCCTTCAGCATTCTTCCTTTCAGCATCCGCCCTTCTTTTCTCCTTCCCAAGAAGCTCCTTAAGCCGATTAATTTCTTTTTCCCCTTCGGAAACACGAACTTGAAGAAGCTTTACTTCCTCATTTCTATCTAGAGCATTTGTGCTTGTTTTCTGCTGTAATGAAGAGATCTCAGACTTCAAGGTGGAGATTTCATTCTCCAAAGATACTCTAGCCATAGATTCTTTAAGCCTCCCCTCTTTCTCATTGTCTGCTCGTGTCTGCTCCTCCTCATATGCTACAAAAGTACAAAGTTAACAAAAGGGGAGAAGAGTGATATACACAAACCAAAATACATTCTAAGAAACACACACACACATACAGAGACAGAATGCAGAATGTATCACTAAAGCATGGGTACTTTTCATAAAAGTTCATTCATTCCTACCTCTTTGGCCTGTCATTGTCTTCCATTTGCCTTCATTTCTATCCTTTAGATTCTTTTTTTTTTTTTTTCTTTTGGTATAAGTAATGAAAAATTTTATTAGAAAGAGGATAACCCAAGTACACTGGCAGTGTACTGAGAGAGAAGTACAATCAACTCAAAACACAATGATCAAACAAATTTAAAAGGGGACAACAAGGCGGATAAAGAATAGCAGCACTCCAATCAACAAAGTACAATGGAATAAGGCTTTAATTTCAAGTATATTCCATTCACATCCCTCAAAACCTCTGGAATTCCATTCTTTCCAAGGACAACACACAATGCAATGTGGCACAGCCCTCCAAAAAGCTATGTTTCTATGCTTTCCATTCTATCCTTTAGATTATAATCGCACACAAGGTCAAAATCTATGTGCCTAGTGATGTGAGCAGAGGTTTCACACCTCCAATTACACAAAATTAAAGGTGCAGCATTGTCTTTAACATGACTGAGGGAGATAATATAAAACTTAATATTGTACACCATATGCATACATCCCTTAGCTATAAAACTCTCAAAATCCATAAATAAATAAAAGGCAATAAGAAAGAAGAATAACATTTGAATGGCTAAATGAAGTAGTTATGTTAAAACTAGAAGCTACCCAATAGACCCCATTGTAAACTTCAAATTTCCTTTATTTTTACAAATTTAACTCATATTAAGCCCTACATAGAGGATGAATCAAGATTGCATCCACTAACCTTTCCTAAGATTGGCATTCTCAGCTTGAAATCTATCAATCTGAGGTTGAAGGATGTTCACAGCTTGTCGTAGCGCATTCCGCTTATATTCTAGGATCGCATATTTCTCCTTCCACTGCCACACAACACCACCATTAAGTACCCACAATAAAAAATAAATTAAAAATAAAAAAATAAAAACACTTTGAAATTCAAAATAGAAACACAAACCCACGTAGTCAAAGAAAGTCCATACCATTTTACAGCAGGCATTCCCTGACTGAAGCTGCCCTGCCATATCTGACGCCATCTCTACAAGTTCACAAGTATGGGAAACAAGTTTTAATAAATAGAAAAATCTGGAACCCAAAACACAATTAGAAAAATTATGCTTTTTTTTTCTATTTAAAACCAAAAGTCATTACAAAATATTTAGGAAAAAAACCCTAAAAATCTGAAGAGCAGAAATAGGCCCCCAAAGCCTATTACTTAAACACATACATGAAAATGGTCTAAATGTGGCTGTGTACAAACACATACACCATTACACACAACAACACAAACCGAAAATCAGCAATCAGTGCAACCAAAAAAAAAAAAATTAAAAATTCCCATTTTATTTTTTCTGTGTGAATTTTCATCAAACAGGTGGTGGGTGTGACTTAGTTTCAACACACACAAAAGAATGTAAAACGTAAGCCAAAGAAACAAATTACCCGAAGATGAAGTGGCAAGATAGATTATAGGGATTCGCAGTCGATGGTGCTAGTGCTGCAGTGTAGAACGAAATGAAAAGAAGTTTCGGTCCGTGCCCATTGAGAGACTTGTGCTGTTTGCAGTGTAAAAACTTATGTGACCCTATGAATCAAAAAAACACATACTGGCGGGCAATGGCGCAAGACTGCGACGGCGTAAGGGAAGCTACAGGGCCACAGGCCACAGGATTTTGGGAACTCTCTGTAGGAAGTAGGATTGATTTCAGGGGTTTTGAATATATATTGTTGGGGAAACGCAGACAGACAGATTGGGAATTTGGGGGTTTGGGTTTGTGGTCATTTTGTATTAGAGGCATTTTTGGGACATTGGGTTGGTTTTAATTTATATATATATGTCCAATAGATAAGTTCAGGCCCAAGTGTAAATATGGCCCAAATGGCTAAAATTTGGATCCTAGCCGATCTATTAGGGGGTATCTTTTCAATTCAACCCAACATTTTTCGGGTTGAAAAATCTCTGGTCCAACCTATCCTATTAGGATTTCGTTTAAATACAGCTTATTTTGTTAAAAACTAAAAATTAAAAACTGAAAATACTGTAGCAAAATAATTTTTAAATGGGTGAATAGTAGCGTGAGACCAATTTTTTAATATTTTTTCTGAATAAAATAGTTGTAGGTCCCGTGAACAGTGCATGAACACATACCAAAACTTCAAAAATTAGCCAATCCAGATCCTAAGTATCAATTTTTTTTTTTTTTTGAGAAACACACACACCATCTCTTTAGGGGGAATTTGTCAAGCTTAATATATATATATATATATATATATATATATATATATATAAATTTGAGTTTTCATTTAATTATTTAGACCAATTTATTAAATCTAATGCTCCAATTTTATCAAAATTAAATCTCAAAATACCATAATAAATCAAAGTAAAAATTTAAACAAATACCCAGATCTAATATAAACAAAAAATATATATAAATCAAACAAAGAAATTCAAAAGAATATAATTTCCTTTTAACTATTAATAGGATGGCATAGGTTTGGACTGATTCCACTTGCATTGAAATTGTTTCCAACTTGACCCGACTCAACCTAGATTTAAAAATTAAAACTCAACCCAACACATCAACTCATGGAAAACCAACTCAAGCAAGGTTTTCAAACTCGGACCGTTCATTGAACCATAAAAGGAAGAGGTTCAAGGTTCTTGAGGTTAAACCGAGGTTGAATCGGAGTCAAACCGTGATGACGTCATAATTAATTTAATAATTAATTAAAACCTAAATATAAATATTAAATTTATAAAACTAGCCAAATTGACTAAAATAATCTAAATAATTAATTTTTTAAATGCATTTTATATCACTACCTTTATTATAATGTTTCAAAATCCAACTTAATAGTATAAAAAAAATAAAAATAATGATAAATAAAAACCAAAAACGTCAAAACTTAAATAACAATTGTATATCATGTATTAATATTCAAGTTGGGAAAGGGTTCAAGATTCAATAAATGGTCAGAAACTTTCACACTCATTTTTGTCATTTTCAAGGCCTTGTCATGTCACACGTGTTAGGCTCACCAAGCTAAAAAGCAAAGATAAAATTTGAAACAAGTCTTAAACTGAGATTCAATAAATGGTCAGAAACTTTCACACTCAATTTTGTCATTTTCAAGGCCTTGTCATGTCACACATGCTAGGCTTACCATACTTAAAGCAAAGATAAAATTTGAAACAAGTCTTAAACCGAAGGCAGCAAAGATAAAGTTTGAAACAAGTCATTTACTTAAACTGAAGGCAGGGCTGCAAGAGACCATGAAGAACGAAAGAAGGAGCAGGGAAGAAACAAAGAAGAAGAAGGAGCAGAGCAACCTTGCGTCTTCTGCAATGGGTTGTGTTTTTTTTTTTTTTTTTTAGAGCTTGGCCTGAGCAGCAAGACACACTATCTATTTTCTTTTTCTCTCTTGTAATTTGTTTTTGTATTTTTTATATTTAAATTATGTATGAAGTGAGATCTATTCTCTAGCCAAATATACGCTCTGTTTGTTTTGATGTAAAATATTTGCAAAGGTAAAATATTTTACATGTAAAATATTTTACTTAAAATATTTTCATTTTACCATATTTGATTTATTCTTGAAAATGTAAAAAAAAAAAATGTATATTTTAAAATAATTTTAACAATCTCACAAAACAATTTTGAGCAAGTCTAGGTCCACCTGTAGACAATCCTCGAGGGTGTCAGTAGTTTTTTTGGAGGAATATCAACAACTAATGGCTACACAGGTTTGAACGGGCTGAGTATAATGTTTTTGGGGTTGGGTTTCCATTGCATATCGATACTTTCTCTAAGAACACCACTTCATGTAGTTGTTAGTTACCAGTTATACATGTAATTTTTTCAGTTAAATAAAGACTTGTTATCGTTTTAGCTCAAAAAAAAAAAAAAATCACAAAACCAAACCACCACCACTCCACCACCCAAATCACCACTAGATCGGCACAAACGCCCCCACCACCACCTTAACACTACACTGACCACTCAAATACACAAATTGGAGAATGAAAAACAAAAAAAGAAAGGTCAAAGCTGGCCAACCACTCACCATAACCCACAAACCCAATCCTTACCATGGCCTATAAACCATTCCAGCCACCGAAAAACTCAGCCATTAGCAGACCTACAAACATCTTAGCCACCCAAAAATGCAACCATCAACGGACCTACAAACATCTTAACCATCCAAAAATGCAACCACCCATTGCAACTCAAATACCCAGCCACCCACCACAACCCATAAAACCAGCCAAAAGGCCCAAATCAATAAACCCATGTAGCAGTAAAAAAAAAAAAAAATAGATCTAAAAACCAGTGGGTGAGTTGATGAAGGTGGAGTTAGAGCCAGTGTGATGGTGGTAAGAGAATCGATGGAGTAAGAGCTAGTGTATGGTTAGATAGAAAAAGAATCGGTGGGTTTGAGTGGTTGAACCAAATTCGGTGGGTGGAGGTGTGGAGGCAAGTCAGGCGACGATGGCAGAGGTGGAGCCGGCAATAAGAGCTGCCGGAGATGAGTGGCTCCGATGAAATTGAGAGTGGGTTGGTGGCTCTGGTTTGTGGGAGGGAGAACTTGAGAGTGGAGAGGGAGAACTTGAGAGTGAGAAGGGAGAGAGCGTGAGAGGGATTGAGGAGTGAGGTCTGATGGAGTATCAAGGTGAGTGCTTGAAAGAAAATGTAAAATGTTTTATCAAAATTTTAAGTGTAAAATATTTTACATAAATTTGCCTAGTTGATTTAGTTGACTGAAAATATTTTACTTTTTACTAAATATTTTACTGCAAAACAAACACACTAAAATAGGAAAATATTTTTTTGAAAATATTTTACGTTAAAACAAACAGAACGATAGTAAAAAGATGGAACCATGCGAACCTTTAAAACCGGCCATGGTTCTCAGAACCGTACTGTTTGACTGCGGTTCTAGCGGTTTCATGCATTTTTCACCTAGAGAGGTTCTTAAAGCTAAAAGAACTGAAATGACGAGGGGTTCACGGTTAACTGGGTCAGACCGTACGGTCTGGTCCGGGTCTGAGAACCTTGAACTCAAGGCGTTAAGGTGGTAGGGTGAATGTACAACTTTATTTGGACTCACTGGCTAGCTTTGACTTGTAGAGAGGTTTTTAGTCTGGAGATGGTTTCATTGTTGTGTTTACAACCTTTTTGAAATTCATGTTAATCCTTACTCTCCCTTTTTTTTTCGGTTTTTGCTTTTTAAAAAAACACTTTGCTAACTTGATTTAATTATGATAAAAAAAATTTATCTACTTTGCATAAATAAATCACTGCAATTCTTTAGTTGGCAAAAAAAAAAAAAAAAAAACAACAAAGCATCCATATCAACTAAAAAAGTTCACAAAACAAATTTTTTAAATAAATTAATATCCTCTAATTTCTTCAATTTCCTTTTTTGGTTTTGGATAAATTAAACAAAAGTATAAGGGGAAAATAATGTTCACTAAATTATCAAAAGCAACAACATCTATAGTATATTATAAAAATTGGATCACTACAGCTGCTCAATGTACAAAAAGTAATACATATCCCTTTCACAATACATATAACAATAAGACCTGCCATCTTTTACATTGATGTAAGATTGCTTCTTTGAAACTCCATTATCTATAAAATACTTCTTTGAAACTTCATTACTCTAAAGGATACAAATAAACCTTTTTTTAAATGTAGGTCTTTCAATCAGTAAGAAAAAATGAAAGTAGGCAAGAAAATAAAACTACCTGCAGTACTATCTAACATATACTTATTTCACCTTCTCTTTCAACCTCCAATACCCTAAAAAGGTATAAAAGATTAAAACATATATTAGGCAATCAGATTATAGGTAACATTCGCTGAACCTCCCAAAAGTCTAAAGCATGCAAGCTTCAAAGCGACACAATGAAGGACAATTAATATGTTCCTTGCACATACCATGCCCACAATATGTGCTTATGTGGCAAACCCCTACCTCCTTGTAGGAGGAATAAATAAAGGATATATGGGCCAGTAAGATACTTACTCTAATGCCCAGTGAGATGCTTATACCATTTGAATATATTTTGATTATAGAAAAAAAGTTCATTTTGAATTTGGGATGTGTTCCCATAGGAGGATCAAATGCTTGCTTTGGCACACACTACAAGAAATTTGGGATTAGGCGGCATTTTTTTTTTTAGTGACATTTTTAAATCCGTAACTATAAGTAGTATATTGTGACGTTTTTAAAAAACGCCACTAAAACGCACAAAAAGTACATTTTTAGTGGCGTATGTTTTGTTTATAGCAACATTTTTTAGAAAAATTATTAAAGAATAGCCAATGTATAGTCCAAAAAATTTTGGGAAAACATATAGCGATATTTTCATTTTTGTCTTTTTCCCACGCAAAATTTCGCTGAGTTTCAATTCCCACCGTTTTGTCCCTCGTTTTTCCCTTTTTTTTTTCTCCTTTCCCTACACGTTTTTTCATTCTTTTCTTTCTTATCCTTCTTTTTTTTTTTTTCTCAACTTCCCTTCATCCCACTTCTATATTCTCCCACCCCCTATCACTTCTTCACACTTAGCCACCGCCAACCATTGTCACCGCCCTTGCCGCCGCTAGCTGCCGCCGCCCTTGCCACCACTGATTCACCGATCTACAAGCTCTTCCTTCTCTAGCCACCACCCATTACCACCAAAATAGCCACTGCGGCCATCGTCGACCTCCACTACCACCCATTGCCACCATCATATTTTTTTTCCCTTTTTTTTTGGTGTTCAAGTTTCTTTTAAAGTGTAAGTGTTTGTTTTTTAGCTTATGGGTTTGCTTTGATTTGGTTTTTCCTTTAATGGTTCATGGAATCTTTGTATCTTGGCTTATGGGTTTGCTTTGATTTGGTTTTTCTTTAACGAGTCATGGAGTCTTTGTGTTTTGGCTTATGGGTTTGCTTTGATTTAGTTTTTCTTTAATGGGTCATGGAACTTCGGTGCTAATTTTTGTTTTTTGCTTGTTTTGGTTGGATTTTGGTACAAAAAGCTCTTATTTAAATTTGGATTTTTGAGCAAAAAGACCTGAGCATCAAAGGCTGAATCATTGTTAATTTATGCATAAGTTTGTAAATCTTGTATTTTTTTTTTCTACTTAATTTTTCTATAGTGTGTAGATTTTGAATTTTTTTTGTTATTAGTTTTGTGGTTTAGCTAGCTTGAGATTATTATTTTTTTTAAAAGCGCACTGTCCACTAATGTGTACAAGGAGATTCTTCCATTAGATTAGGATTTCTACTTAAAAATTTTATCTTCAACGTGTTATCATTATTCTTATATATATATATATATATATATATATATATGCTTGCTTCAGTTTTGATTTTTTCATTGAATGCAGAGAATGAGAATGAGAAAGAATTAGTTATGGTTGAGAATGAAGGAGATGGAAGGCAGTGTAAGATGAAAGTCACTATAAAGAGATGGTTTGATTAGGGGACTGTTGGATTCATACACAATGTGCCATTGGATTATAATCATTACTGATATTAATGTCAAATAATATTATTTCTGTCATTTCTCTTCAAAAGGACAATAGATAGTAAGAGTTTTTGTCATGTTAGGTAAAAGTTGCTAAAGAAATTTGCCTTTGAGTTTTGACATATATTATTAAAAAAAATATATTACTACAAGTTGGTGTATATTTAAGGAAAAATAAACAGACATTTACGTTGTAATATTATTTCATTTGTTTGTATAACTATTTTGAAATTCTAATTATATATATATATATATGGTGCATAATTCGAAATTGCATCTACAAATATGAGATATTGACATTAATGAATGTGAGTTCATATTAAGCTTGCCCCCGTTAGATTCAAGTTCTGGCTCCGTCCTTGTTGGTTGGCCTGCAAAAGCTCTTTGGTAAATAGAAATTGAAACACAAATATATTAGTTATAATGGATGTGTCCCTACATAGTCCACTAACATACCCTTACCAATCACAACTCGCCATGTCGCGAGTTGTGGCACAATGTTGTGCTAAAAGTTGTGTCCCTAGTATAATTCGTTGTTGATTAAATAATGAATGGTTGAGCCAACAATGTAGTGTCATATGGTATTCATGCTTATTTATATATTTTGATAAGATTTTATATTCTATGTATTAAGTTGTGTTTGTGTGTGTGCGTGTGTGTGTGTTTTATTATATTAGAAATTACAATTATTACTTTATATGAAATTATAGTAATTTCTTTATAATCTTGGAAAATTAAAAAAGTTGTGGCTTTTTTTTTTTGTTTTTTTGCAAGTTTCATTTGGTGTTATTGGCCTAGGTGTTGGGGTTTCACTCTTGAGTAAATAATCTCAACTAAATACTCTTTATCTATATATATATATATAGTTACTAAATTTTCATGCACCATGACTCATTAAAATTTTCTATAGTAGCATTCTCATATACAAAATTTGGATGATTTGGAGCACCTTTTTTAATTGAGACATTTAGGCATAATAGATAAGTTTCCTTATGTGTACCAAATGACAAAGTTTGGATACAATTATACTTTAAATATTTTCTGCAAAGTGGCCCTTAATTTTTTTGCCTAATTGTTCCAAGTCATAACTCATAAAAATTTCTACAATGACACCTTTATTTGCCTTCCACATCATTTAATTTTCCTCTTTTATTTTCAAGTTAAGTACTCATTTATTGTGATAAGTTTGGACTTTTTTTAGAAAGGTGTTTGCTTGGCTTGAGCATAGTACGTAATTTTTGCTTACAACTTTGTACTTGAAATATTAATAATTGTGTTGGGGTGGATTATTGAGTTGGAGCGGATTATTGAGTTGGAGCAAGTGGGTGGCTTGTATAGTGTTATAAATTGGTTTACATTCATATTGGAAGTGTTTACTTCTTTTTGAAAATTTGGATATTGTTGAGTTATGCTTATTGATTACTTTTTGAAATTAAATAATTATAAGCATTCTATATTATTATATTGATAATTATATTGAGTGGATTGTTGTGTTGGAGTAAGCGAGTAGTTTGCATGGTATTATAAGGTCGTTACAATTGATATTGAGAGTGTTTATTAAATCTGAAAATTTAGATGGATATAGTTGAGTTATATTTGTTGATTACTTTTTGAACTTCAATATTTGAAAGCATTTTATCTTTGTGATTATGATAATTGCGTTAGGGCAGATTATTGAGTTGGAGTAAGTGGGTGGCTTGCATGGTGCTATTAGGCGGTTTATATTCATATTGGAAGTGTTTATTATTTTTTTTTTAAATTCGGATGTTATTGAGTTATATTTGTTGATTACTTTTGGACTTCAATACTTGTAAGTATTCTATATTATTGTATTGATAATTGCATTGGGTGGATTGTTGTGTTATAGCAAACGGATAGCTTGCATGATGTTATAAGGTCATTATAATTGATATTGGGAGTGTTTATTAAATTTGGAAATTTGGATGTATATAGTTGAGTTATATTTGTTGATTATTTTTTAAACTTCAATACTTGTAAGCATTCTATATTTGTAATTATGATAATTGCGTTGGGGTGGATTGTTGAGTTAGAGCAAGCATATGGCTTGCATGGTGCTAGAAGACAGATTACATTCATATTGGAAGTATTTACTATTTTTTGAAAATTTGGATGAAGTTGTTGTGTACTATAAGACAAGTTTATTTGTAATCCTCTTTAGATGGTTGTTACTTGTTTCTGAAGAGGTTAAAGGCATAGTCCATTTGTATGAATAAGGATATTGATAGACTTGATATGGTTCATTTAGTATATTAAAATTATGTGTAATCATATTTGCATATTTATGAAACTATTTGGTTTTGAATATGTTGTGCATTATATTTAAGTGTATGTGTAATTCTACTTCCACGGTTTTTTCTTAAGTTTGTAGAGCTTTAAGACTTAGTTCATTTTTGTGAATGAAGATATTGATAGACTTGATATTATTTGTTTAGTATATTTAAGATTATGTGTAATCCTAGCATGTTTATGAAACTATGGGTCCGTTTGGATACAGTTGAAAACTGAAAACTGAAAACACTGTAGCAAAATAATTTTTAAATATGTGAATAGTTCCGCGGGTCTCATTTTTAATAAAAATATAGCTGAAATAGTGCATGAACAGTGCGCCACTGTGCGTGAACAGTAACTACACTGTGCGTGAACAATACCCCTTGTCCCTTGGTTGAAACCCGTGCGCAGGAAAAAAAAAGTCCGAAACGTGATTTTGCAAATTGTGGACGCTGGCATCTCTATCCAAACCCACCTTATGTGATTTTGAATATGTTGTGCACTATATTTAAGTGCATGTGTAATTCTATTTTCATGGTTTTTGCTTAAGTTTGTAGAGATACAAGACTTGGTCCATTTGTGTGAATAAGGATATAGATAGACTTGATATGGTTTGTTTATTACATTGAAGATTATGTGTAATCTTATTTGCATGTTTATGAAACTAAGTGGTTTTGAATTTGTTGTACACTGTATTTAAGTGTATGTGTAATTCCACTTCCATAGTTTTTGCTTAAGTTTGTAGAGCTTTAAGACTTAGCCCATTTGTGTGAATGAGGATATTGATAGATTTAATATGATATGTTTAATATGATATGTTTAGTATATTTAAGATTATGTGTAATCTTATTTGCATGTTTATGAAACTATGTAGTTTTGAATATGTTGTGCATTATATTTGCATGTTTATGAAACTATGTAGTTTTGAATATGTTGTGCATTATATTTAAGCGTATGTGTAATTCTACTTCCATGGTTTCTGCTTAAGTTTGTAGAGTGACTTAGTCCATTTGTATGAATGAGGATATTAATGAAGATATTGATAGACTTGATATGATTTGTTTAGTATATTTAAGATTATGTGTAATCCTATTTGTATGTTTATGAAACTATGTGATCTTGAATAAGTTGTGCATTATATTTAAGTGTATGTGCAATTCTACTTCCATGGTTTTTGCTGAAGTTTGTAGAGATTCAAGACTTAGTCAATTTGTGTGAATGAGGATATTGACAGATTTGATATGGTTTGTTTAGTATATTTAAGATTACATGTAATCCTATTTGCATGTTTATGAAATTATGTGGTTTTGAATATGTTGTGTACTATATTTAAGTGTATGTGTAATTCTACTTCCATTGTTTTTGCTTAAGTTTGTAGAGATACAAGACTTAGTCCAATTGTGTGTATGAGGATATAGATAGAAATGAAGATATGGATAGAAATGGACTTTTTATAGATCATCAATCTCCAACTCATTATAGATCGCAGGCTTCATCCCATCAAGAAATTAACCTATAGTGGTACATGTAGTGTTTTAAGGAGTCCATGAGCTATTACATAGTTGTTTTGAACAACCACAATTATTTTGGAACTATCGTACTTTGTTTATAATATTGTTATAGTTTGTAGGAATGTACAAAAAACCGAGGAATTGTAAAAACTGATTCAAACCGACCGAATCGATGCAAAAATTTCAGTTTGGTTCAGTTTAGGTTTTATCATATAAAAAATTCAATATTTTGGTTCGGTTTTCTATGGCAAATTTTTATGCACCGAACCGACCGAACTGAACTGAAATATATTATTATAATATATTTTATATTAGATATATAATATAAACTTTGTAAATATTTGAGAATTAAGACCAGAGATACACTTTGGCAGGGGCAACTTTGCGTTGGGCCTCCATCATTTTAGGCTTGCACCTGCATCATTTTATTCACAATTAGGCCTTGTAGATCAGTCATCAAAATTTCAAATGATTCAAAATTGGGCCTTGAATAAAATGATGATTGATCCAGCCTAGCTTATCTTAATAGCTTTTCAATGTTTTAAACATAGCATTTTAAAATAAAACCCATTAGATTAATCACTTATAGTTAAACTAAGTAAATATCTATTGATTCTAATTAAACTAAAACTAATTAGACTATAAAATCAAAAGTTGAAAAACCCTACCCTACATACCCCACACTTTTCACTCACACTTTCCACTCTCTATCACGTTCAGCCTTCACTCTTCAAAACAGACAGCCTCCACGTTCAGCCTTCACTCTCTCTCACGTTCAGCCCTCCCCACATCGGCTTGATCATTGGCTTCTCATCTCATGGTGAGTCTCCATTTTGAAAATCTAAATACCCTCTAACCCTCTCTCTGTTTTGTGTTTTGGTTTTTGAAAATAGTGAATCTCTATTTTGTAGTAACAACATAATATTAAAATGTTTATTTTTTCAACTTTTAATGTTTTATATGCAAATAAAGTTAGGGTTTTAAAAAAATTGATAACCCATGTGTTAAAGTCAGCTCAACTGATTGCCTTTGTCTCATGTTCTTATTATAAATCTCAGTAACCCTCTCTCTCTGTTTTGTATTTTGTATTTTGTTTAATATTGAATCAATAAAGTTAGGATTTTTAAAATACTGAATGTCTGAATCTTTGTTTTGTAATCAAGATATTTATTTTTTCAAGTTTTATATGCGAATAAAGTTGGGGTTTTGAAAAAATCGATAACCCATGTGCTTGGCTGCTAGTGCTAGTTGGTTTCTTTATTAAAGTTAGCTGATTGCCTTTGAGTTCTGATATATAAAGTTAGCTACTTTTTTATTTATTTATTGTTGATATATTTTTGTTGACATGCTGTGAATCTGTGACTGTGATGTTAAGTTGTCATTTTCTTATTAATATTATAAATTTGAAAATCAATAACCCCATACGCTTAACTGTGATGTTGGTGTATTTGTTAATAGTTGACTGTGATATTGGGGTAATTGTTTGTTATTGCCTTGATGTTGATGTGTTTATTATTATCTTATTGACGTGTTTATTATTGGCTTATTGTTGTATACTAGAGTCATTTTCCTTCTTTTTTTTGTTGCTGACTTTTATTGTGTTATTGTTACTTTTTTTATTTTTTTTTATTGTAGACTAGACTAATTTTGGTGTTAAATTTTTAATTTTTAATTTTTACTTTTTATAGTTGCTGACTTATTGTGTTTTATTTTATATTGTAGATGAATGAGACAACAAAAATCCCAGAGGGTCAAGACCTTGAAACGGGTCAAGGCACAACCAATGTGCATGAAAACAAAGGCAAACCCCCACTCCCACCAAACGCAGGTAATACTGGTAAAAAAAGATCTATTGTTTGGGGTCATTTCACTGTTATTGAAAGGGGGAAAAACCTAGGGCAGCTTGTAACTACTGTGGCACAACCTATACTTGTGACACTAAGAAAAATGGCACTACAACCATGAGAAGTCACATACAATCACAATGTTTGAAATATCCTTGTTGGGAAGACAAAAAAAAACCAATCAACCCTAGCATCCAAACCTAAAGAAGAAGGAGAAAGTAGTGGTAAACTAGTGCCTTGGGTGTTTAATTTTGAGATATGTAAGAAAGCATTAGTAGAGATGATTATTTTAGATGAGCTGTCTTTTAGGTTTGTAGAGGGTTTTGGTTTTAGGAAGTTTATGTCTGTTACCCAACATAGGTTCAATCCAATCCCTTGCCGCATAACAATTGCTAAAACTTGCTTTAAGGTGTTTTTAGATGAGAAACAAAAGTTGAAAGTAGCCCTAAAAGAGCAGCGGGTCTGCCCATTTTATAGATAGTGATTGGAAATATACAAGAGGATTCTTAATTTTTATTTAGTGGAAAATTACAAGGGTGAAACACTTGGGAAGGCGGTTGAGATGTGTTTACTTGATTGCAGGATAGACAAAATTCTAACTATTACAGTTGATAATGCTGCTTCTAATAGTGGACTGATTTCTTTTATTCAAAAAAAGACTAAGCATAAGAAGGCAACAATTTTAGGGCATAAATACTTGCATATGAGGTGTAGTGCTCATATCTTGAACTTAATTATTCGTGAAGGGTTAGTTGAAATGGATGAGACAATAGTGAAGGTGAGGAAATCTGTGCGATATGTGAGATCATCTCCACAAAGACAAAGCATATTTAAGTTATATGCAGAGAAGGAGAAAGTTGAGTTTAAAGGTCAGTTGTGCTTAGATGTGCCCACTAGGTGGAACTACACCTATATTATGTTGAAGAAGGCCGAGAAGTATCAAAAGGCTTTTGAAAGATTGGAAGAAGAAGATCCAAATTATCTTATGACAATTAGAGAGGAGGCAAAAGAAGATGGAAATGATATACATGAGGTTGCTTAGGGAATGGATGATGTGGATTGGGAAAAGATTAGGATCTTTTCAAAATTTCTTAAAATTTTTTATGATGCAATCTTATGGGTTTTGGGTGCTAATTATGTCACTAGCAATTCTTTCTTTTTCGAGCTTATGTCATTTCATAACACAATTGACTTGGAGTATGAAAAAGATAGTTATTTGTTGAAAAAAATGGCTGATTACATAAAGACCAAATTTGAAAAGTATTTGGGGAACTTTGATAATATGAATCACTTGTTGTATGTAGGGTTAGTTCTTGATCCTCAATGCAAGATAAGGTATCTTGAGTACTGTTTTGGTACTTTGTATGAGAACCAAAAGGCTGTTGATATGACAAAAAGAGTAAGGGCTATTTTGGTAGATTTGTATAATACTTATGCTCAAAATCAAGTGGGGAGTAGTAGTGCTAGTGCTGTTGCATAAGCCCAAGGCCAAAAACCAAGTGGATCAATGGAGGGAGATGATTCTAGTGTGGTTAATGAGAAGGAAATGAGGATGATGGGATTTAAGAAGCACTTGAAGGGAATTGATTCTTCAAATACCAAATCAGAGGTTGATGAATACTTGTTAGAGAGTTGTGAAAATGTCTTTGATGATAATTTTGATATTTTGGCTTGATGTAAGGTTAATTCACCATTACACTGTGTGCTTTCAAGAGTTGCACGACATGTTTTTGCAATTCTGGTATCCACTGTGGCCTTAGAATTTGCCTATAGTGTGGCTAGTCATGTCCTTGATCCCTTCTAGAGTTCATTGTCTCCACTTATGGTATAACCCTCATTTGTGGTCAAAACTGACTCTGTCCTTCATCAGCTCCAATCTTCCTTCGTGCTGCCATGGATGATGTTGAGGAGTTTGAAAAGCTTGATGGAGGTATGACTATTATTTGTCATATTAAAAAAAAAAAAAAAAGAATTCTATTTCTTTATTTATTAAAAAAAATTCTGCATGTCTATTATTATTAAAAAAAACTATATGTCTGGATTCTTGGCATATATATTGTTTTATTGTACAAGTGACTTTTATGTTTTTTTTTTTTCATTTTTTGTTTGTAGAATTTGTGAGTGATGCTGCATTAATATCGAAACTAGGCATGTCCACACCAACACCTATTGAAGTTGATAGTTGAAGATTGCTCTTTGTTCTTTGGACGGGTGGTATTGATGATATTTACACTTTTTGCTATTAGACACTAGTAGATAGTGGCCTTTGTATAGATATATAGATATGGGCTTTTATTTTGTGCTTTGACAATGGCCTATACATAGACAATATAGGATATTAGGCAATAGGCAATGACATATGGCCAATTTATTTTGAGTCTTTGGCCAAATATTAAATATGGACAGTATATGTTGACATTGACATTGACATATGGCCAATTTATTTTAAGTCTTTGGCTATAATGCTATTATGTAAGTATTGACACATGGACAATATGTGGACAATATGTGGACATTGACATATTACTAATCAAGTAATGAAATTTGCACTAGCTTTTTTATTTTGACTTGTACAATTAATGTTTTAATCTTGTTTGTGTTTGATGGGTGTCTACTACCTATAACAAGTTACAGATTTAAGGCTTTGAGCACTAGAGCAATTTTTTGCTTTAGATTATTTTTGGATTTGTGAATTTGTGTTGTCAGGTTGTGCTTGTGCAATTGTATTGTTGACATGTTATATCATGTTGACAGGTTATATGATGTTGACAGGTTATTTTTTGATTTATGAATATGTGATGTGTATTTTAATGAGTATAATAGAAGCTCTAAAGCAAGTTATGAATTTATGACAGGTTGTGATTTATGAATTTGCTATATGTGTTGTATTTTTTGGATTTATGAATCTGTAATAGGTTGTGATTTTTTTTTTTTTTGATGAATTTGCTATAATGTGTATTTCTGGATTTATGTTGAGCAAAAGCAAGTTATGAAAAATGTAAAATGCAAAGCAAGTTGTGATTTTTTCTTGTCAGTAAAATGCATTATAGATGTGTAAAAAGGCCTAAAAATGGCCAAAATAAGAAAGACCCGAATCTAGGCCAAAAGGGCCAAAACAGAAAGCTAAAAAAGGCCCAAATATGGCCATGGGCCAAAATAGATAAGGCCCGAATCTGGGCCACAACTGGTTCCTAAAATAGGCCCAAAACAGGTTTCTAAACTAGGCTTTATTAGAGTATAAAAGGGCCATAAAACAAATGGCTTGAATACTGCATATTTTTTTTTTTTTTAAAAGCCCATACAGAAAATGTTTGGAAATAAAAAACAAAGGCCTAACTAACCCAAACTCCAAGCCCAAAAACCGAGCATCGACCAAAACCGAAATCGATGGTGTTTCAACTATTTCTGTCGGTTTCAGTTGACAACTTTGGAAATCGAAAATTTCGGTTTCAGTTGGCCAGTTAAAAAAAAACCGACCGAAACCGAACCTAAACACCCCTAATAGTTGGGTGGTTGTCTTTTTCTAGTATAGGTATACAAGTGTTTTGTTACAACCACATTTATTTTGGAAGTATTGTATTTTGTTTAATATTGTCAAAGTTTAGGTGGGGGGTTTTTTTTTTTTTGACAAGTGTTTTGTTCAATTCAAGATGATACATGTATTGAATGTATGGTTAATGTGTTAGTGTGTTAGTTTGGACATTTGATATTGTGGAATATTGATGATAGGTATATTTGATCTATTACAAGCTTATGTTAGTTATTGTTGAATTTTAAGTAGGTTTAAATAGCATTTTAATATTTTAAAATAAAAATAATGAGTAGGTTTTGCGACGTTTTAAAAACAACGCTAAAAAGTAAGAGGAAATCCTTTTTAGCGACGCCTTTAAAATGCTGCAAATAATCAATCATGTAGCGACGTTTTAAAAGCATCACTAAAAAGCAAGAGGACAAATGCTTTTACGACCTTTTTAAAACGTCGCTATTGGTGTGATTATTTTTGGCGTTTTAAAAATGTCGCTCAATGTATTTTCCTACATTATATACGAAAATGTTATATTATTTAATGACGTTTTAGAAAACGTCACTAAAAGTTTTTGAATGCCACTAAAGAGTCACATATAGCGACGTTTTTTGAAACATCGCAATAGACCTGTAGTGACTGCTCTATTGCAACGTTTTTGAACGTCACAAACAAAACGTTGTTGTAGATAATTTGTGTCAATAGCGACTTTTTTTTGGGTTGTTAGTGATGTTTTATAAACATTCCCTAAACCCAGATTTCTTGTAGTGATGTTTTTGAATTTGAAAGAGCAAGTCATCAGAATCAAAAAGTAGATAGACATAATTGGTGATTGGAGTGACAACATGAATTACTTTCAAAGCAATGGAGTTTTCAAATTGTTGCATTGGCATGAGGTTTAGTGAATTATAGAGTGAATTCGCAGAGAAGCAGATACTAGCCACTTGCCAAGCCACTCCATCTACCGTTCGAAAATCCTTCTACACACCAACAAGTAAAACCCTCCTCTTCTTAAGCCAACCCAGGTTCTTCACCTGCCTCCACCAATTTATATTTATCTATATATAAAACCGAAATTTTTGACTTTTTGTTGATTTCTCCAAAACTTGCCACGTCATTATAATTTTTTTTTTTAAATTTAGAGTGACTCAAATTAAGATTAGGATTGAAAAAAAAAAAACTTAGGATGAAAAAAAACATAAAAAGTAAAATCCAAAATCAAATAGAAAAAGAAATCCCTCTGTCTTTGGGATGTTGTCTCTACAAATATACTAAGCACTCTCAATATCTCTCTCTTTCTCTTTGGGTATTCTGATCTCTCCATCAAGGTAAAAATTCTCTCATTCACGCTTTTGTTTTTGAAATAGTTTGGCATATTTTGATTACAACTTTTGCTTCTTCGTTGGTTGTTTATTTCAATTTTACTTACTATTGGTGTTATTTTATTTTTTGTGTGTGTGGATTTAGGGTTTAATGTTTGTATTCAAAGCTAATGCCTTTCTTTATATTTGTTTTGTAAAGATTTTTTTTTTTTTTGTTGCCTGCGACTCTTAATTGTTCCTTTTCATTGTTTAAAATTTATTCCTAATAAAAGTTAATGCAATTTTTCTCTTAAAAAAAAAAAAAAAAACCGAACCAAAATTTTTGGGATGGTGCTTTGATGTATACTTTTAGAATATTGAATTTTTTATGAGGAAAGCTATGATTTTCTTTTTATGTTGAAATATCCTTCCTATTGTAACTATTGAATTAAAATAAATAAGAAAAAAAAAAACTCTAGACTTTTACTTATCAATTTTTATGTTAGAATATGTTCATCAACTTTGAGGTTTGTAAAATTTGTTGTTGAAGTTTGTGAAAAGTATTTGGTTCTGCTTTTTTTTTTTTTTTAGTTACTATGCATGTATGTTGATTTAAATTATGAAATTTGTTATTAGTAATTCCTCTCTTTTTGTTAAATATGGTCATGGAACAAGTTATAACTAATTGATTGATGGTCAATGTGATTGACCAAGAATTTAATAATATTTTACTGTCAATTAATTAATATCAAAGGTTCTCTCTCCAAAAGACAATGGTTAATTTAGCTTGATTTTTAGGAAATTTCCTAGTAATATAGATTGTGTTTAAGAAGAATATATAGTAATGTATAAAGAAATATATAGCAATGTATAGATCCTATGAAGTTAAATATGCAACTATTATGCACCTCTCTCGAGGCAATATACAAACTTAACTGAAAATTTACATGATTAATATTGTTAGAAAATATGCACACAAAAAAAAAGTTTATCCTCTATTTATTTTAGAGGGTACTTATATTACATTAATTTTAATACATTCTAATACCATAATTTTACAAATAATTTCTTTCAAATCTCACTTTTAATAGTTTTTCTGTGCATCGCATGTTTTAGTGACTAGTTTTTACTAATTAGTCATCTTCTCATTTATTTTCTTCATGATATCTCTCATCTTCAATCAATTCTTCAATATATAACAATCCTTAACTAAATCTCTCACCTCAAGCCATTCTTCACTAGTAATCTTTTGGGTACTTTTAGTCTAGCACCAAAGATCACTTTGCTTTGTGAATTTTTAGTTTTTTTTTTTTTAGTTTCCTCCAATATTTTAATAATTTTTCTTATAAAACATTTTAATATTTAGTGTTCTATTTTATAGGCAAAATAAAAAGACAATAAGAGTGTTGTAATGATTTGATCATACTATGTGTGTTTATAAATCTGAAAATTGTATGATATAGATTGACATATTTAATGCCTATTCCAGAATGCAAATATCATTTTGATAAATAAAATGTAAATATCCTTCAATTATTATTTTTTCATTATTGATTTGTGTGATATTAAACTTTTTTTTTTTCTTTTATTGGACTTTGTTTCAATTGTTGCAAAAGCAACTAAACATGAGCAAGAATACCATATTACAAACCAATTGTTTCTCATATGAATCTTATAAAAATGAAATCAAAGTTTTATTATAATTAAATAATTAATGCAACCAAATTTTTTGTTTTGATTTTTGGGCAAAATGACTCTATTTTGGAGACCAACTCTTCACTTCAATGTAAGTGATGATTTGTCATTTAACACTCAAAACTAGCTTAGGGTGTATTTTTGCTAACGGAACCATACTTTAGAGTGTAAAATCAAATTTCAAATTAAAATCTAAGTAACTCCAAAATCCAAGCAACTCCAAACTTTAAGGATATAATTTGCAATTTACCCTTCTTTTTATGACCTTTTAATTTGTAGGGTGTGTAATTTTTCGGAGAATTTAAGTTACTCTGTCTTTCATTGCCAATGGGAGGCTTAAAATTTGGTGCTTTGAGGGGTCTCAACGAGCTAACTTCGGCTGGATCTTTGTATGTTAATTGTGTATTGAACGTATGTATTGGAATTTTTGGTTGAATTTGTGATAGAAATCTTGATTTATGATATAATTTATGCATATTCAAACAAATTTGGAGAGAAAAAATTGCGTATTGAATACATTTTTTTCTTCTCATTAAATATTTCTCTTATTTTCTCAACATTTTTCTCTCAACTTAATGATTAAAAAAATCAAAATTTCTATTTTATAAAAAAATTCAAAATTTTTTTATTAATTTTATTGGATTTTTGTAACTTAAGAAATTCAAAAATACCAAAACTACATCGTATTGAGACACTTAATGATAACCACTCTAACAGAAGTCAACAAATTAACTATATTAAAAACAAATAGAAGTTATAGGTGTTGCGTTTTGTGGAGCCTAGTTGTGTTTGATCTGGATGACGACCCCGTTCCTACCTGAAATTGTACTGCTGCACTCTGTATATTTTCATGATAATAGTGAAATCCCCGCAATTCTGTGGACGTAGGCAAATTGACAAAACACGTAAATACTGTCTTGTACGTGTGATTATTTCTCTTATGGCATGTGTTTTCTCTATTTTGTTTCTCACAGGTTTTAGGAATTTCATGTTATTTCCCTACAATAGGATTGAAATGAAAAAAATTAGAAGTTACATAACTAAATTAATTTTTGGACAAAATTAGAGTACATTTGTAAATTAGTCATAATAATTAAATATTTTTTGAAGTAACATGTTTATATTTTTAATTATATTAATCTAACTACTGTGCGCTATTGATGCGATGATCACTTCACAAGTATAAGTGTTTGTAGGGTATAGGAGGCAAGTGTTGTGGTTCAAGTTTCCAAGAGTGAGCTTCACACACATACACATTTAAATTAGGTTAGAGTAGAATTTATATCTTGTATAAAAAAAAATTATATTAATCTAAAAGTTTATATTCTTGATTCCTTTTAATAACATGCAATGTATATAGAAAATAGTCTAATTACCTAAATTTTTGTTATATAAATTAAAAAAATGTTTTAATAGGGCAAATTCATTTATTTATTATTGTGTATTATTTTCAAGCTGACGTAGACTTAATATATTTTTTTTTTTTTGGAGAGAGTTTTATGTTGGGTTACACGTGTGAGTGAAGCCCCGCATTGAATAAAAATGAGAAAAATGAATAGTTAATATAATATAATTGAGCACATACCCATTGGGTTTAGGCCTTTTAGGTTAAAGTGTATCCCTATTTATTATATTAATTACTCAAGAAAGCTCCATAAGGTGTTTATCTCTCAACAAGTGATATCAGAGCCCATGGTGGTGTGCAGCGAAGGTGGTGAGGTGTTCATGGTCCCTACCTAGTGGGAACAGAGAAAGCCTAAATGGCCCACACACAAAGATCTTGAAGAAGAAAAAAAAAGCCCAACAAAGGAATATTGCTAATAGTACTAAATAATGGTGTGGTGCGAGGTTCTCATGGACATGGACATGCGGGGTTCCCATGGATGTGCGTGCGGGGTTGACATATGGTTCCCATGGATGGCTTACGAGAGACCTATGGATGACAAATTGATGAAGTGAAAAGCTCATTAGGCAAGGGGGAGTGAGTATGACTTGTTTATGGCCCACTGAGAGGTCTTGAAACCCATAAAAAGGCAGACTCACACGTGAGGGGGAGATTGTTGGGTTACACGTGTGAGTGAAGTTCCACATTGAATAAAGATGAGAAGAATAAGTAGTTAATATAACATAATTGAGTACATATCCATTGGGCTTAGATCTTTTAAGTTAAAGTGTGTTTCTATATGTTATATTAAGTACTTAAGGAAACTCTCCAAGGTGTTTATCCCCCCAACATTTTAATCTATAGCGTCCGCTCCTGATGATAATTTTTTATTATCAAACCAAGACACTAATTGGTTTTTGATATAGGTGGGAATTAAACTCCAGGTCTCTTATTCAACCATTAAAGATTTTACCAGTTAAACTAACTGGAACTCACATATGATACTTAATACGTATATTGTCAAACAACCTGTACTTATTTTTTTCTTATTAAGTTGAAAACGAGAAAAAAAAAATTAACAATGACATCGAAGAAAGATTAGAAAGGAATGAAGAAGAAGACTATATTGATTAATCTATATTATACAAGAGTGTCTTTATATGAAGGAGATAAAAGAGCCACTGGCTTAACCTTCTAGCCGTTACTCTTGCACAGGTTTCTTCTTCATTCATTTCGAATCTTTCTTCCTTTTGTAAGATTAGTTAATTTAGTTTTCTTCGCTGTTATCTTTGAATTTTATTTATTTTTTCCTTTTAACGCAATAGAAAAAAATTAAGGACATGTGTGACAATATAATTATATATTATGAAACACATAGGTACCGCATTAATTTTATTCCAAATGAAATTGATTGTAATATATATAGTATCTCTAACATTTTCCAAAACTAAATATTCTGGCTCCTTAATTTTAGTAATTAACACAAGCAACGGTTAAGCCTATGAGGTCTTTTTTTTTTTTTTTAAAGAGATAATTACAACATACTACTAATTTTACAATTCAAACATTTCTTACCTAGACCCTCAAACACTTTATTTTTGAGAAATTGTCGATTCAAATTACAACTCGTTTTGCGCTAAGCCTATGAGTTAGTAATGTATTCAGTACTCTTTTGGATTCTGTCAATTAGTGGCCAATATGTCCCAGAAGAACATTGGGCCGTCATAGATACGGCACAAGAGTTAGCATGAACAAGTCTGGCAACACACATGGATGATATGACAACATTTCTATAAATTTTCTCTTCTTTTGATATCACCAACTTTCTGACTTCAAATTGAAAGAAATTCCCCTTACCGAGATTGCCAGAAAGCAAAGCATCGTTCCTATTTACTCCAAACTTTTATTACTCTCAACCGTCCCCTACCCCATAATCTCCTATATAAAGGTCCTCCATGTCCATGCAACACAAACTCAGAAGTCATACATAGGAGGGAGAGAAAAAAGAGAGAGAGAGAGGGATGGCGAATTGGTGTGTGATTTTTGTGCTAGTCCTAGTGGTAGTAGTACATGCAAATGCACGTACCGTGCCCAGTAGTGATGTTGGTCACGATGACCAAACACTACAAGTGCATGCTACTGCACCAGTGGCAGAATCACCAAGTGGCGGCACAGCCCTTAAAGATAAGAAGAATCTTATATACGGTGGTGTTGGTGGGTTTGCAGGGGTAGGTGGCTATGCTGGGGCTGCAGGATTGCCACTCCTTGGTGGCGTTGGTGGGATTGGCAAATATGGTGGAATTGGTGCTGCTGGAGGGATAGGTGGCTTCACTGGCATTGGGGGTGGTGCAGGTGGTGCAGGTGGTCTTGGTGGTCTCGGTGGTGTAGGTGGTTTGGGTGGTGCAGGAGGTGTAGGTGGTGCAGGTGGTGCAGGAGGTGTAGGTGGTGCAGGTGGTGCAGGTGGTCTAGGTGGCGCAGGAGGTGGAACCGGGGCTGGAGTTGGTGGTGCTGGTGGCTTAGGTGGTGGAACTGGTGGTGTTGGCGGTGTCGGTGGTTTGGGTGGTGGAATTGGAGGAATTGCTGGCCATGGAGGAGCTGGAGGTGTTGGCGGAGTTGGTGGTTTGGGTGGTGGAATAGGCGGACTTGCTGGGCATAAAGGATATCTTCCAACTCCTTAATAAGTTTGCTAGTTTTTGCTTTATTTTGGTTCTCCTTGATTTGGGAAGGTGGTCTTGGTCCGGGTGGTTTATGTTGGCTTTTTTTATTCTTACTTTTGTTGTTAGCAGCCTCTTATATATATGAGAGGTCCGATGATTTTCAGTTGTATTTGTTGTTGTGTTTCCTATTTTGCGTGTTTTAATGATTATTGTATCCGTGGTTGAATCAATTTGGAAATTATGTGATTCAGTTTCTGGCTCTTTTATTTGATGTTTCAAGTGTTGCCAAAAGTTCTCCCTCTTCTTCATTATGCATGCAAATTAAACGTGGGTAGATCATGTAGAACGCTTAAAGGAGGATCAAAATGTACAATTCTTTTTCCCTAGAACGCTTTTAAAACACGCGCGAGAGGGGAAAGAGGAGACCAAGGCAAAAGACAACTTGAGAACCTCACAAAAAAGGCAATGACGAGCCAGTAGCAACTACTAACCCAACAAGTTTTAAAGTCTAGAAATTAGTTTTTCTACTAAGAATTTCTATATCTGAGAAAATCTAATGCAGCTCCCACAAAGGTGATTCATTTTCCTTTTACATTTCAGCACATTATTAACACACATCTTTAAGTCACTTCCTACAATAATAATGTTTGTTAGCCCTAGGTTAATTCTTTGCTACCAATATTAAACCGTATCTGATAGCTAGCCATGGCCTCGATCTGCCACTACTGTGCTACATTTGGGGATTTGATTTCGCCTATCCTTGCAATGCTTTGCCATTCCAGTCTTTTAGAACAACAACAAAAACAGCTGTATCTGACTGCACCGATCGAAGCACCACAATTAAGTTTGAAGACATCATTTGGAGGTCTAGCTACTCCATAAACATACACATGAATTATATTGCATTGTTATTTGGGAAATGCTCATGAATACCCTTAGGACATTGTTTAATAATCTATTTAAAGAAAACTTTTATGGGAAAAGAAAGAAAAGCAATTAATGTTTTAATAGTTTTTTGCATTATCTATAAAAGTGATGTCAAAACTTTCCTAAAATGAATTGTTAACCAATGTCCTAAGGGCACTCGTTAGCATGACCCTTGTTATTTTTACCTCCTTTATTGTCTTGAGATGATGGAATTGATTGGAATTCTCGATGGTGTCTCCAATAAATTTACTTTATAATCGGACTCCTAAGCATGCAACCATGCAAGAGGTTGTCCTCTTAATTATCCTGAAATCAAAAGTTTTCTCATGCTCCAATTTCAGTTTTCTCATGCTCCAATAATAGGAAAGTTTTCTCATGTTAATGGATGTTTTTAGGACAAGTGTTAATAAACCATAATAAGAAAGTTTTAACATTACTTTAAGGAAAAATATAAAAAGTTGTCAACAACATTTATTATTTTATCATTTTTTCAATAAATTTTTTTTAAAATAGTTCATAAACCAATGCCCTAAAGATATTGGCTAACATTCTCATTCACTTTATAAATGGTCCTTTTAACATACAATAGACTATCAGCTTAATTAATTATTCTGAATTCAGATATCAAAGTTTTCTAATGCTCCAATATATTCACTTTATAATATAATTGGACTCTTATGCATACAAGAGACTTCTCACTTAGCTTAGTTCTGTTTGTTTCAGCGATAATATTTTCAAGAAAATGAATCATTTTAAAAAATATATATTTTATAAAACTATTTCCTTTTGGTAGTTGAAAAACATTCTAACTTCCTTACTTAGATTGTTGTGAGATGTTTTCCAACAAGATTTAGAAAAAAAAAAAAAAATTCATCTCTAAAAATAAGTCATACTTTTTAGTTGGTTAAAAGTAATTTTTTTTTAATTTTAAAATACTAAAAAACGCAAAAAAAAATATCTTACATATCCATTGAAACAAACAGAGAGAGTGTAGTTATTGTGAAACCAAAGTTTTATCATGAACAGTATGTTCCAGTGAGGATCGTGAAAATCAAGCAAGAATAGTGCATGCATGCATGTCACTTTTTAATGCAAGTCACGGTTATTGGGGAGGTGACCGCAAGTCACGGTTATTATCACCTTGCTTGCTCTGACTGACATACAACTTTACAAGGCATGCAGTAAATGAAATGATGGTATGAATGTATGATACTGAACTCCTCTTTTGCATGGCAACCAGGTGTAGCTTTCGCTGTGAAACAGTGTATCTTTGATTTTAATGCCTGACATCATTGTGATGACTCATGACTTGATATCAATTCCGTCTGTCAGATTTGAACCAAAAAAGTCAAAGGATTTTTTTTTCCTTTTAAAAAATCATTTATTATTTAACTTAACAATAAAACAATTAAGTTTTTTTTTTTGAGAAAATTAATGGGTGTATTGTTACGTTAAATAATAAATTATTTATATAATAAAAAAAGTTGTAACGTTTCCAGTTTTTTTTTTTTTTTAAAAAAAACTAGACATTTTAGCTTCTTAATTTTACCTTAGTTTGATTTTTACTTATTTTTGATAACTTAATTATTTGTTTAATCTTTATAAAAATGATTTTTCAAAATAATTTTAATGTTAAATGTGTTGTAAAAAGTTAAAATTTTGTTTATTTCAAAAAATTTAAAAGTTTAATTATTTATAAAGTAAAAAAAAAAAAAAAAAAGCTGAAACAAGAAGGAAAAAAGAAGAACTTTTTAAAGCAAATCTCAAAATGTACACTTAACCTTTTTATTATAATTTAATCATTTCCTCACATTTATGCCCAAAACTAAAAAAAATTACAAAATAAAAGGTAACAATTTTTTCCCTACTAAAAGAGTATTTAAACCACAGTTTAAATGTACAATTGAAAACCAAAAAGTATTCTTGATTAAAAATAAATAATGAATAATGAAACTCTTTTCAAATTTATTGAAACTTTTGATAAATTAAAATTTAATCATAATGGTATTTATTTATTTTTCTTTCAAACCTTCATTAATAAAAGTTCCACTAGAAGGAAAGTATAATAATACTTATAGTGTGCATATAATTAGTCACATTATGATCATAATTATGTTGCACAACTTGTATTATATTGTGTTAACGCAAACAAAAAGTTATGGTAGATTATTTAAGAAATAAAATAAATAAAGAAACTTTTCTTGAATTTTTAGAAACTCTTTGTAGTAAAATTTTAATTAGAGTAACTTTTTTGAAATTTTGGCAATAGAGTTTAACTTAGGGCAATTATGTCAATTACTTATATATTACTTATAGTATGTCACATGATATAAGGAGAAAGCAAATATATAAAAATAATAATTAACAATTGATGATATTTTCTTAGAGCTGTTTTAGTCGCAACTTATACGAATTCTTATTACTTTTAATTAATGGTGACTCATTAAGTGTGTAACTTGAAATGTTTTCGAAAGTACATGATTTTCATTAATATATTTTAAAATTTAGGATTTAATTTTAAATTACTCTAAATTATAAAGAAACTGTGTAATTTGAGTAATTCTTAGGTACCCCTGGAGTATGGAGAATGGTGCTCCCCTCTCTCACATTTCTGGTAGGGTCCACTCATTAAATTTATGATGGGGTCTACCATGAATGTGAGAGGAGGAAGTACCATTTCACTATACTTCGGAACTACCTAAGAATTTTCCGTGTAATTTATTTGAACTTTTAATAAAAGTAGCCACTTATTTGATCCAATTAATCACAGCTTTTATAACACAACTTTAATTTTATAATTCGTAATGTAGGGTGCCTTGATGTATGACATCCACAGAAGATGTTATAAAACTGGTAAGGGGTGTCAATATATATATATATATATATATATATAGATAGATAGATAGATAGATATATTTCCCACTTGTCAATTCCATGCCAACTAACACATTTACATTGGCATTTACTTCTCGGTAAACCTAGCCCACCGCAGCCTACTAATCTATCGCCAAGAGTTATGCAATCCGTGAGCATCTAGACCCATTATTTCTCAAAAAAAAAAAAAAAAAAAAAGATTTAGACCCATTGGTCTCAACTTTCAATAAGGGTCTCTAATTCTAGATCATAGCGAAGTGGGTCAGGTTGCCCGGTGCGAACATGTCCTACACATGGGCTAAGGCAGAAAGGAGGAGTTGCCATGCCAGTATGTTTTGGAAGTTTTGATAACCAATTTATAACCCTTATTATTGAATCAAAAGTGAATTCTAGATAACTCAACTAAAAAAGTCTCTAATAATTGAATAAAACGTTTAGAGTTTTAGTTCACTCAAAAGTAGGTTCTTATTTACTTTACACTTCACAAAGATCGATCAAATATCTCCTCCATGCATTAAACTAAAGTACTTAAATTATACAATTTTAATGGGAACGACTGAATTTGAAATACACTAAGGCAATGTTTGATAGACTGTAATGGTAATTACATAGGAATAGGTATTGTAAGAAATAAAAGATATTGTAATCTAATACATATTACTATTTATTTGTTTGGTGACAACACATTAATAGGACCTTGAAGACAATGGAATAAAAGCATTTTAAATCAAACTTAAGATATATTTTAGAAAAAATATTACTCATATAATTATATTTCCTAAAAAATAATTTTTTTTTTAAATTTGAAAGAGGGATTAGTTATTTTTTTATGATTTTTTATTTTCATAATTGTTATGTGCATATGGAAAGTTTGTTTATTTGGAAATATATTAATTTTAGAAATTAATACATCTATCAAGGAATAACTATTACAACGAGAAATTATTAAGTGCACCAGGAGGACTATTGATGTGGTCCTACCTGACCTTCCAACCAATATATTACTGTTATTTATGCAAATGTGACATCATCTAGTAATTTTTATTTTTTATTCCTTGTGTTGATTAGGAAACTCACACATATATTTGCATAGATGACATCATCTCATTGGTCAGAAAGGACCACATCAGCAATCCTCCTAGCGTAAATAATAATTTCTCCTATTACAACTCTTATATAGATGAATACTTATTCCGCATTTTAAAGAATAGTTACTCATAAAGAATGATTATTCCCTGTAATAAAAGTATAATGAAACTACTAAATAACTAAATTATAGGAATAACTATTATATTACAGTGTTTATTACAGTCTACTAAATATAGCCTAAATTCAAACACTACATCTTCTTAATTCGTCACTTTATATAATTTTGTTTTTTTCTTTTTGAAATAATTAGAAATGATTACATACTAAATATGTTGCCCTCCTAATTTGAACTCATTCTCTCTTTGTGTTTCCCCAAATAGTTATAGGTTTGGGGGAAGGGAAATGAAACAAATGAAAACAATAATTTTAAAATATTTATTCCTTTCTCTTGTTTAGGAGTTTTAATGGAGAGAATAGAAGATTCATTTTTTTGTTTGGAACTTTAAGTAGGAAAGAATGAAATAAATAGAAAAGAACATTCATTCATTTATATTCCCTCAAAATCTCAAATTTTTATGTTCCAAAATATTGAAGAGAATTAAATGAGGTTGTTGAGATCCAGAATATCACAAGTATTGAAATTAAAAAAAAAAACTAATGACCCTTAAGGATAGGAAATTCCCAATCCATGAGCCAAGATGTGATGCCCCAATTTGATTGGTCATGTGATGTGTATGGGTGTGTGATGAGTTCCACATCGGGTATTTACTAGGTAGGTCTGGACTTTATTAACAACTACAAGGAGCCTTAATTGTGACTAGTCCTTTTGAGGTATAGTGTAGATGTGGCTAGAGCTTTTCTTTGGGTCGTTATATATGGTATCAGAGCCGGCCCGGTAATCTCCTGTGGGCTCAGAGATACTACCCCACAAAGTGGGCCCTAATGAGAACGTTAGGGATTTAAGTGGGGGAGATTGTGATGCCCTAATTTGATTGATCATGTGATGTGTGTGGGTGCGCGATGAGTCTCACATCGGGTATTTACTGGGTAGATATGGACTTTATTAATAGCTACAAGGAGCCTCAATTGTGATTAGTTCTTTTGAGGAATAGCGCATATGTGACTAGCGCTTTTCCTTGGATCGTCACACAAGACCCATTTAAAATGGATAAAAGGAAGCACAAGCTTATGGATGGGTAAGCTTTGGGGCCTTGAAAAGAAAGGAAAAGGAAAAGGAAAAGGAAGCTTCGCCCAACCTTTGTAAGGAGAGTTTTTCTGGGTGTCTGGAAAATGACTGAACTAGGATACCTTGAGACTACCAAAACCATAAGATCCTTGGGATATGTAGCAGGAAACTAGCTGCAATTGAGATAGCTCAAGGGAGCATGCCCATGAACACGAAGAACAAGAATGGATACGTCCCATTAGCCACCTAATAATGCAGAAAATGGTAGATGACTTAGGAACCAGCACTTCATGAAAAGAAGTCTAGTACCTTGGGGAGCATGTGGAGATGTACCATGAAGGAAGGTGGCTGGGGATCTTTCAGCCTGATGAGAAATGAATCTGCCCATTTAGAGAAAAAGACAAAAAAGTGAAGCAGCCAAAAAGTGGGCCTAAAAAGTAGTGTGTAGAAATTATGGGGAAAAAAGCATTGAAGGTCAACCCCTAGGACCCCCCCAAAAAAGGAAGATCAGCTAGGGACTTTTTGGAGGGAAATCTCAAAAGAAGAATACAGTGAGAAAATAAGGAAAGGACTAACCACCAATGTTACTGACACAACATTAGTTTTGGTACTCAAAGCAGTAAATGGAGGAAATTTGTGGTACACCAGAAATCCTAGGAAGATTATATAAAAGGAGGGTGAATCCATCAGCAAAAACTAGTCAGCAATAATGAATTAGAGAGAAAAAATCCTTTAGAATTCAAAAAAGGAGAAAAAAGAGAAAACACCATCTAGAATCTTGAGACAGGCACTAGAGGATACACTTGGATTCAAATGGATTCAAACCTCACAAGTCTTAGAAGTCTAAAAAAGTTATCTAAGTCTGTGATTTTTGAACTTATTTGGACCTTGTAATATATCTCAATGCAAAAGGAACATAATGTATTAGAAACTCAAAAAATAATGAAGTAATAGTTTATTATTTTGGGGACCCCTAATGTTTTTTATTCATTTTTCCTTTACTTATACCATTCTTTATTGTTCCCTACTGTGCAATACACATATATTTTGTATGTATTAGTGTGTATGTATTGTAAGATCCATATTTTATGCACAACTTGGTTTATAATCAACTCAATTTAGCTGCGGTGAACCAAGCCCAGTCCACCAAACAACAAGTATAGGGTCCAGGATCTTTTGTTTCTACTTGTATCTGGGTATTTTCCAAAAAAAAAAACCCACATAGAGATTTAATGAAATATTTACTAAAACTCCCAAAATATCCTTATATATTCAGTAATTTATTTAAAACAGGTGTCTAATAGCTAGTAAGATTATGATTAAGGTTGTGTTTGGATAGATTATATTTGGTAACTTATTTTATTATTCAACTTATTTTTACTATTATTCATGGATCTCATTGCACTTTTTGATACTATTCATGAGTCTCACTGTACTATTTCAGCTAACTATTACATTTATCTATAATATTTTGAGTAAAAAATTTTCAGTTTCAACAAAATAATCGGATCTCAAATGGACCCTAAATGTTTCTATTATTTTTCTTCTATATTACTCTCAAATAAGGTTTACTTACTTTTCATTATTTTATTTTAAAACTTTCAAACAAGATTACTTAATTCCATATATATATATATATATATATATATGATAAATTACAAAGTTGGTCTTTATTTTTTACACCATATTTTAATTTAGTTCTTAATATTTCAATTGTGTCAATTTGATCCCTAGTCTTTTTAATGCTGTATCAATTTAGTTCCTATCGTTATCCTTAAATAGAAAAAACGGATGTATCAAATGCAATAATAAAAAACTATTTTCCATACCCCGATGTACTGACATGTTAATTAAAAAAAAAATTCAAATTAAAATATCCACAAGTGAGATAAGTTTGGGAAAATCCCTAAAATTAGGACCTCTTCTCTTCTCCTTCGTTAGTTAGTACTCCATCTCTTCTCTAGTTCTCCCTCGTCTCCATCCTTAAAATTCCTGATTTGTAGATTCGAATTTGGCGGTTTTGAAAAAGAGGATTTTCGTTTGAGATGTGGGATTTTTTTCAATTTGTTTATGGTTGTTCTTTTGGGTTTGGTGGCTGTTGAAGCGACAGAACAGAGCCTCCCTTTGCAGCCTTGTCTTGATATTCATGATATTCTTGTTTGCTTGCGGATATTTATGCATTTTTATATCTTGTGGAAGAAATTTCTAGGATTGGCTTCTATTTTCTATATGAGACTTTTGTTGTCTCTGTTCTATCATTCTGTTTGTAATTGATAGTGATAATACTTTGATGATTCATACTACTTTTTAGTCTTGATTTGTGCATGGTTGCTCTCTTTGAGCTGCAACTAGAGGCATCAATCAAAAGCTTATTATTTGGGATCTGCAGGGACTTCTACCTTCTAACAGGATGGAATGACATGCTTGACATGGCTTGGTGCATTCCATTACCTGGCAACAAGTTGTGTTGATGGGAAAGTACGATTACGAGATGGTTCTGGTAATTATTGTATAAAAACCTTCTGTGGGCATGCGGATATTTATGCATTTGTAATTTTTTATATTTTAATATGACATGGTATGAAAAATAAATTTTTATTATTCTATTTAATGCATCAGAATTTTCCATTCAATAAATAACACGATACTACAAAAGTTAGGAACTAAATTGATACAATTAAAAAGTTAGAGACCAAATTGAAATATAATGTAAAAGATAGAGATCAATTTCGTAATTTGCTCTATATATATATATATATATATATATATATAAAATCACAAATTCACGATAGTGATACACAAAATATAGAAATTTGAGAAAGGGTAGAACAAAGGAAAATACACACAAAAAACACATACTTAATTATGTATGGATATGTAGGGAGAATTTATTTATGCTTTAGTGCTGAGACGATTTACTTTACAAACATGCAGTAAAGGGTCTCTCACATAAGTAGAAGCTGACACAACACATACAATTGCAAGTACTTGGAAGTAAATACAGTGACACTACATAGTGCTAGTGATCATGTGTTTCTAATCAGAGCCTGGCGCAGTCTTCCTAGCTTTCCAAGGCATGCTTGGGACGCCTCCACCTCCACTGCTACTACCACCACCAGAACCACTGCCACTACCATAACCAGAGCCACTACCACCAGTACCCGTAGAACGCCCAGTACCACCTCCACCACCTCCTCCTCCACCACCAGCTCTGCCAGTACCGCCACTGCCAGAGCCACTGCCCGAACCAAACCCAATCCCAGTACCACCTGGAGCTGCAGCACCACCTCCTCCTCCACCACCACTGCCACCACCTCCAGCACCAACCGCAGGAGGAAATAGAGTGGGAGGAAAAGATGAAGTGGGACGAGACACTGTCTGAGTTGGTGAAGGGCTTACAGGGTGAACGGAGAGGGCAAAGCTTATCAAAAGTAAGAAAGTTGGACAAAGAAAAATCAACCGAGCCATGTCTGCTGGTCAGTGAAGGAAACACACATTGGGTAAAGGTGAACATGATCAGCTATATTTATACTAGTAGGGGAGAGGGTTTAGTGCGTGAACATGGGTCGTGCTTCTTGCGTTTGGCATCCCCATTTTCCGCCAGTTTATTTGCTAAAAAGATAGAGAAGAAATGACTTTTGTAATAATTGCTCATGGACTTCTCAAATGCATCGGGACGATAGAGCCTTCTCTACTTAGCCAATATTAGACTGAGTTCAGTGCAAAATAGGTCATGTACTTGTGTGGGTGCTTTAGTTATTTCCCGTATCAACATAGCCAGGCGAAGACAAATCATTCCACGCAACAATCCTTTGTCATCCACAACTCTCAATCTTAGAAAAATGCTCCTTATCATCCGGTACATTAATTGCCAATAAAACTCCTAATATTAGCCAATATTAATGGCATTGAGAGATATGGATAAGCATAGAATAAAGAGAGTAAGGAAAGAGAGTCTCAATCTCGCGTCAAAGTGCATAGACTTAATTTGCAATCTCAAATATTTGAAAATATACATGAATGTATATATATAATCACCCACTTGTAAACCTGATGTGAATTAACGAAACACTCTCTTTTCACAGAATTAACCAAAAATTAATCAATAAATTTGTTCAAAATCAGTTTTTATCTTACCTTTTAACAAATAGGGGAACAGTAAATATAGCAAAACATTACTGTATCATGTATATTTTAATTATAATAAACAGATGAATATAGTTTAACAAAATCACGTATTGCATAATATTATCCTAGCTTGTCTTTGTGTTCCGCTTCTTTCTTTCTAAGCCATTATTCTCTTCGAAAATTTTTTATTGACTAACATTTTGGAAATACTTTCATACATTAATGTCAAGCTTTGGCCACATAATGAAAAACATTCAGTCTCTTGCCTCTTGTTTTTCAAAAATACACTTCTCTCATGTACGTAGGCATTGTAATACTGTAGCTCATTCTTTAGTAAGAAAAGTAGTTTCTTTATCTTAAATGCAAGTCTAGATGGAGGATGTACCACCAGATATTTCACATGTACTTCTGGCTGATTTGTCTGGCCTGCCTATTAAATAAAAGTTTTGATCTTCTTTCTCCAAAAAAAAGAAAAAAGAAAAAAAGATATATATTGTATATAGCTGGGAATCGATGTTGTAATCGCATGCAGTATCAAACACATGTACATAAGACATAACATAGTTGCGTTGTCTAATATCGAGCAAGCGAGCCACCCGTAATTTGAGGTGGCGTGCATCACACTTACCACCGACCTTCATTGTTTCTTAGCTACCATAAAAGGATCTTTCTTTTAAGGAGTTGAGCAACTTTTAGTTAATGAGGCCAAATGTCTGGTATCTTTACACATTTCATAAATTTCCTAGGCAATGAAATGTATTTTGTAAATTTTTGGTGTGTTTGGTTAATTTTTTGAATTTTGTGAAATATACTCTTTGAAGAATGCATTGTGCATTTCTATTCTTTTTTATTTTATTTTTAAGCCAAAATGAGAACTCTACAATTTTGAGTACATATTTTGCATTATCTCATTTTAACTAAAATAATGGGTTTACAATGAACCGTGCAATGTATTTTTATCACAAAGGTTAGGATTGTAAATGATGGTTTTTTTTTTTTTTTTTTTTTTTTTTTAAATAGAGGTTGATTCGAGAAAACGATTTTTTATATTCATTTAATTAGCAAATTATCAGGCAAGTTCCAAGTCTAAATATAGAATCAATTATTAAATGAGTCATACATATTACATAAACATTAAAAAAAAGTATTTGCAAACAAGCTTGTAAGTATATTTCTTGATTTAAATATATAAAAATTATATGTTAATATGTCTATATGTATAAGATACACTTATATAGACTTTTTTTTTTGAGAAGGAACTTATATAGACTTGATATTGGATTATGTAAATTTGCAAATAAAGTAATTAGATATTAGATTATTATTTGTAATATAAATAGTCAATTTTGTTGTAAAAATAATATATAATTTCTAACAATACAAAGTTGTTAAATCTATTTTTTAAGGGTAGTGAATCTAATTTTTATAAGTTCATAAATGAATGCATTCTATCTAATTAGCCCAAATAATTTAATTTACAATTTTAAACTACCAAGAGTTTTGTAGCTCAACTAGTTGACACATCTTGGTGTTTCTAAGGAAAACACACATGGTTTAAATTCCCACTCTCCCATAATAACTATTGAATTTTCAAAAAAAAAAAAAAAACTATAATTTATCAAGTGCTTCTTAGCACATATGTGTAAAGTGGTAATAAATATTAATTGTGGCATTTGGTATATATGAGAAAGAATAAACCAATCAAGTTGCTCATGAATCAATTTGAGCTTATTCAACAAGAGAATGAACCTAACTTTAACATGATCTAGTTCATTGTTGAGTTTTAGCTATGCTCATATTCGAAATAAAACGAAATGTTATGTTTACAATATTTTCATAATAAATCATAGAAAATAAGTTATTAGTGGTTTAATTTGAACCTACTATTAATTTTTTTTTTTGTCTGACAGTAATAACCTACCACTTAAGGTTTGTTGTGAAAATATTATAAAAATATTATGGATACAACATTTCTCATAAAATTAAGAGAAGACTCAGCTTAGTCTATTTACAATCTAATAGAGTTACCAATCACAACCTTAGGTAAACTCTTAGAGCATCCACACCAGTGGGTGCAAAATACAAAATGTGCAAAAATTTGCACAATAGAGCAAAAAATAACCTGCATCAGTGCTTGTAAAACTTTGCATATATGCAAAATTGTTATAGTAACCATGCATATATGCCCTCTCCCTTGCCTTGTCAGAATCTCTCTCACCCTCTCTTCAATATCAAGAAGAAGAAGATGAAGAAGACAACCACAACATTTGCCCAACATCACAACCAACGACCATCAAGCACCACCAACATCCACCCACCATCACAACTAACCAACCACCACCACCACCACCACCACAACCAACCCATTACAACATCAATTTAATCCAAACACAATCAACCCAAAATTAATGAAAAATCATCACAAACCCATCTTAAAATCAACTCAAAACAAAATCAATTCAAAATAAAACACACAAAAAAAAAAAAAAAACCATTTGGCAATATACAAATCAACCCAAAACCCAAGCCACCGCTACCATGGAATGCTTGTTGTTGCCATGAGAGGGCAAGTGTGAGAGAGTGTGAGTGTATTGAGCCATGGAGGCTTGTAAAGAGAATTTTATTTTATTTTATTTTATTTTTTCAGATTTGAAGAGAGCATCGGTTTGATAGAGAGAGATGGGGGGAGAAAGATAAATAATTTTTTTTTTTTTAGAAATGAAAAAGAATAAGAAGAAAGAAAGAATAGCAAAAGAAAAAGAAGATGATGCCAAAGAAGTAAAAATGCAGAGGAAGAAAGAAGGAGAAGAAGAAAGAAGAAGGAAGAAGGAGAAAGAGAAAAAAAAAAAAGAGAGAGAGTGTTCAGGTGTTGTGTGTGTGTGGGGGGGGGTGGTGGGGCCATGAGTAAGTGAAATAATAAAAAAAAGTGTGAGAAAGTATTATTTAAATAAAAGAGAGTGTATTATAGATAATTTGATGCAGATATTTTTGTAATTTGGTTATGTAAAATAGAAAAAGTAGGTTTGTATTATAAAATAGAAGAAAAATTTTGCATCCACAGGTGTAGATGCTCTTATTTTGCTTTGCTCTAAGGTGGTAAATTGTGCCACAAGAAAAGAAAATGAGCGAGAGACAGGGTCAAACGGAACTTTTTAAACCTAAATATGAAGACAAAAATGAAATTTTGAAATGTAAAAGGTCAAACTGACAACAAAATCAAACATGGATAATTAAAATAAAGATTATGAATCCTAAAAGGCCTTAATAAAATGAAAAATATTAGAGTTTCAAATATTTTTTACGAAAGGCTAATTTGATAAATGATTGTTGATAAATAAAAAAATAATATAAATAGTAGATCTAAATAATAACCTATAAGAGTTTATTAAATAAAAAATATTGTAAAAAAGTTTTTGACCGGAATGAAATAACTCCAAACATTTTAAAATTAAATTAACAGTATTTAAGGCCCATCTCAATCCAATTACGATCAGTAGAGTTACGAAACACGGCCCCCCCAATCGATTGTTAATTTACAAATTTGCTTCTAATGGCTTCTCATTATCTTTTAATTTTTACAATATGTAAAATGCTTGCAAATTGTGTTAGACTCACTCATTTTTCGTTGTTGTTGTAAATGTTTAGAAATAGCATAAACTGTTATTTTAGCTGCTAATTCATAAAATTATGATTTTTTTGCCTTAGTTTTGGAGCATTAATTCGGTTCCTTTTCTTTGAATTTAAAAAATTCTGTTTAAGTGGGATACAGTTAGCTAAAATCTCTGATAATTGAATAAGAGATTTGGAGTTCTATCTCCGTTTGCACTAAAAACCGATTGATGTCTTGATTTGATAATAAGGAGCTATTATTAGAAGCAAACGTCATAGGTTGAAACTTTAAAAAAAAAAAAGTTCGGGTCAAATTTTATGATTTGGTAAAAAATTTCCCCCTGAGAAAATGTAGGAAAACAGAAAAAAGAAGACGAAGAAGAAGAAGCAACCATTAGCTTTAAAAATTTAAATTCTCAAAAAAAAAAAAAGCTTTAAAAATTTTAATTATCAAGGCCGGGAATTGGGATAACATCGAGAATTTAGTTGAGGAATCTAGTGGAAACTTGATTTCAACTTGAAGTCCTTTGTGATTCAAACTTTTCATTTCTTTGTTAAAATTTTTCTATCAATCTTTTACTTTCATATTTAATTATTATGAGTTTTGTAATTAGATTAGTTTGAAGTAAACTTGGTGCTAATGCTACACATCTTGCAATAATCAATAAATCTAGCACTCGGATATTGTTTGTTTTACAGGTTATGCCCATCAATATTATTTTTTTCTTAGTTATTCCATTCATTTTATTGCATGTAAAGCAGAAACAGTTCCTGCATCTTGTCAATTCTTCCATATGAAGAAAACAAGCTATATATTATCTATAATTGGTCGATGGTTAATTATTAAGTTTTTAGCAATGCCATGTTGAAGTGGGACTTCCTCTTTTTATATTTTCCAGTTTTTGGTTTTACCTATTGTGAATTAATTATGAGTTACCCATTTATCTTCTGTTAGTACAGGTAATTGGTATTCAAGAATTCAAAAAATGAACATAATTTGGAAATGGATGTTTATATGGATGATCAGGATATATAAGAACTCACAGAATAAAAAACTGATGCATCTATTATGCAGAGTGTACTTATTATGAGCATTGACAAATTTATGCTGTCAGCAGATACTATGCAAATCGTCTTGCTTAACAATCTCTTTGGTTGGGAATGATTGATGTTGCTTGCATAGTAGATCAATGACTTTTACAGGCCTTTTCATTGCTGTTCCTATGTGTCATTATGATTTATAATGTGAAATACGTACTTTATGTGAGCTCGCATTCTAACTCTTCCTTCTTAAAGAAGAAGATAAGAATAGTTGTTTGCTAAAATTTATAATTATACATCTGCATATTTGAAATTAATGACAAACAGCCCACAAAAACTTTCATTTAGCTAGCAGCAATTACATGATTCCTCTCTATGATGTGCATGGTTTCACCTTGACGGCAAGCTTGGCATTCTGGGAAGATTTCACTTGTTTGGATGTATCTCAGCTATTTTACAGGTTCCTGTAAAATATATAGAGTTAGATATATCTGGCTGTTTATCACTATTTCTTTCCCTGGGGTCCAAGGTATAATGTTGATCTGTACTCTTGTTCTATTTGTTATTTATCTGTGCGCTTTTATAAATGCATGTATATCAGTTTCCTAACCATATTGGGTGATATGGTATTTAATAACCTGAGAATTATAAATTAGGCAAGCATATGGTGTAAAAAGCATCTGAAGATGACTCCAATGTCAACTGAGGACTCTCAAGAAGAGGAGCATTATAATATTTTCATTCAGGTAAATATTACTTGAAATGGTCTAAGATCTTACACAAAGATGTTTATTTGAGTATCATTTGATTGTTTATCCTAAGTCTCTGCCATAAATGTCAATCTGACAGGTTTTCTATTGCGAGGAATTGTCCTCATTAGTGATCAAGGGCAAAACTTATCTCTGAAAATGTGCAAGTAGAAGTGTCATTTTTATTATTAATCATCTTCTGTTCAACCAAGTAGTACTCAAAAGCTTTCCTCCCATTTTGAGGGGGAAATTTGCTGCCAATGTCTTTGTGTTAGTTGTTGAGAAAGTTGGCTCTTGTACTATTTTTTAGTCTTTTGATTCTCAGATTTTACTAAGCTATGAAATCAATTATGTGAAAATAAAATTTACTTGATCAGTCAAATTTTGTTGAGATATTTTTTCATTAATGTTGAAGATTCTGCTAATGTTGTAATCATATAGAACAATAAGGTGTGTACTATGTACTGCGTGGTCAAATCTGAACCATAATTCTTAACAACAGTCAAGGTCTGCATGTGCAATTATATGATCTTCTAAACTGATTCAGTTTTACTCATTGGTATTCTTTTGTACAAATTCTTAGTATTAATACAAAGAATATAATTCAATAGCTAAATCCTTAGTTACAAAAGATTAGAATGTAGGTTCTCTTATGGAAGTAGCTTTATCGTTCAATTTCCTTGAGCTTGTATAAACCTTAACGATTCTAGAGCTACCTTTTTCCTGGCCACTCTTTAAAATATCATGACTAATGATAATATGGCTTTTTTTAAAAAAAAAAGAAAAAGAAAAAAGAGAGCATGTTGCTCAATTATGTAGGTTGATGTTTTGAAGTAGATTGTGGTTATGGGATAAATAACGATTAGGCACCATCCCAATAGCATTGATCGGTCTCATCCATTTTTGTATAGATTCTTAAGATTACTTGCAATTCAAAACCATTTATATGTGTATATATATATATATATATATATATATATATATATGATAAATAATTGAACTTTATTGAAAAAATGTATAGAGGTAGTATGCCATTGTTAAAAGGAAAAAATGCAGAAGTGAAAAACAAAAAGCATAACCAGAAAAGATCAAAGCCTTTGTATAAACGGCAAAGGAATAAAGAATCTAGAAACTCCATTAAGGAGAACATAGAAATGGTAGTAGACTGTGATGCCCATTCAAAAATGGCCTTCAGGAAGAGAAACTTGAGATTAGGCAGGGAAAGCTTTTTTTCTCTCAAACGTGTGTTGATTACTCTCCCTCCAAATACACCACATAAGACAAGCAGGAATTGCCCTCCAAATTTTCACATACCTTCTAACTCCCCTCACATACCTTTATATAAATATAAATATATAGTAAAAACTAGATACATTCTAATTTTTCTTCGAATTAGTGGAGTCAAATGATTTATTTTCTAATTCAACTTGAAATAGTTAAAACAATGCATATATGGACAATGATAAAACAACTAATTTTTATAAAAAGAAGGTTTTCAATACATACTTTTCATTTTTTTTAACTATTATTATTATTATTATTATTATTATTATTATTATTATTATTATTTTTTAATCTCTTGTAAAAATCTTTTACACAATGAATATCCTAAACAGATACAAAATTTCACCTAGGTAAAAATGGGTGAGGTCCCATCAAGATTGATTGATTATCTGTTCTGTCATGGTTTCTTCATACATACACGCATATTAATCTTTTTACTTCTTTTAGCATTTCATTAACTGTTTATATTTGATTGATTTTTCTCAGCGTATCATATCACTGGATGGAGAAAACGTTTCATTTGATTTTTGAAACTTTGGCGAGCCCTGTCATGACTCATTGGTTTGATCAACTCTTTGATGATGTTATGTGCCACTTACCTTATTGCTATGAAACATCGACAGCATAAACTTGTCTTTTGAAGCTGCTTTTGGATTTTGTTGAGTTTCTCTGCTGCTAGCTTTTCGGCCTTGTCAAGATACTCTGTTTCAGATGACAAACCATCAATAGATATAGTGGAGACATATATTTTGGAACAGTTAGATGTAACAAAAGATTCAGTATCAGAGGTTAAGGTACCGAATTAGTGCACTATGTTCTTGATGTTAATTGTTGAGTAGCATTTATTTTAGGGAGCTGCTAATTCCTCTAAGTAGTTTTAATAGTACATTATATTTATCTTATCATTTGAGAAGAAGTGACTATAAGCGGATGCTGCAAAAGTATTAGAGTAAACAGTGATCCTCTTATTTATAACCAACATAGCTGGTATTAATAGGCACATAAGCAACATAGCTGGCATAAAGTAGCTGTTTCCTTTCCCCCACACTTCCCCACAAGTGTCACTAGAAACATGTCTATTGATCTCATCTTACCCTCATCAATATTTTCTCTTCTACCTATCCAGATTTCATTACCTCTTCAAACCAATGTCCCCCAAACAGTACCTTCTCAATAACTTCTCTGGTAGGTATTTCCCTAAACCTGTTGCCAAAAATTTCTTCTTTTAGCTCAGCAACCTCTCTCTCGAGCCTAATAATCCGAGCTTCAAGTTTTAGTCCTGAAATTTCAGGTTTGTAGCTTGTACCTTCTCCATAATTATCACAGATGCTCACCCTGTTCTCAACAAGACTTCCTGCATTCCCCTCACTTATAACTTCCATGGCTCTCTCTAAAGCTCTTACTTCAGCTTCACCTGTAAGTTTTTCCACAGGTATCATTGTTGGCTCCTTCTTTCTAGTGGCTTTATCATTCACTTTATCTTTCCCACATGAAAAACTTTGTGATTGGCCCAACGAATAATGCATATCATCACCAATTGGTCTTTTACCTAGACTTTTATGCATGCCATAGGATCTCATTCCCTCACTTGCTGATTTATCTTGCTCCATAGAGTTCTCTACATCAACCTTGTTATGTTTTGGATGAAAACCTGGTGGAACATCACCATCATTCCCTCTCTTTCTTCCTATTAAAGCTTGTAGTACCTGTTTCTGTGTTGTTTTATCTACATTGACAGAGTTACCTGCTTTAACCTCGTAACATTTGGGAGGAAAACCAGGCGGAACATCACTATCATTGCCTTTTAAAGCATGTGGTGCCTGATTTAGTATTCTCATGCTCCTTTGCCTGTTTGCAATAAGCATGATTGAGTCTTGCTGGCCCGATATTGATTGCTTCCACCACTTCAAGTAATGAGAGGTAACACCAAATTCACTAAGCCTTGATGGAACATATAATTTCACATCACTTATCGGTTTACTGTAATTGTTCCAGGCAATTTCAGGAGTCTTTTTGCATTGAGTAACACAACCAGGAAGATCTTGATCCATTGCAAATTGCATTGCAACTCTATGTGGGAAGTACTCTTCTATACAGCCAAGTCCAACAAGCTGGGAGACCCTCATGCATCTAGCAAATGCCTCTATTTCTTCATCCAAATTAGGATCAACTGGTACCCACCTTTCCTTTTCCCTATAAAATCTTGGGAAATCCGATTTATACCTATACAAGGCATAAGGACACCAAAGAAAGGTGTCTCCTGCTGAGAGTAGAGCCAACCTTATATTCTCAACATTCACACTTCTAACTCCATGCCATCTAGCAAATGCTGGTTCACCACGTATGACCAACTTGGGTTTTGGTTGTAATGCTTGAAATCTCTCCCACACCCAAAGTTGAACTAATTGAAATGGTGACCGAATGATTACTTCCAACACACTATTTCCCTTCTCACCATGGTCAAATTTGTTCAAACCAACAATGGTTCTTTTTAACAAACACAAATCCCTGTAGATACTAGAAAGAACTGCTGGGGCAAGTGCAATTCGGGTCCCTCTAGCAAGGTGAATAGCAATAGGAAAGACTTGTTTCCTTATCAAATTAGAATTTGGAAGAACAAACACTGACAACCACATAACAAGAAATGCTTCATGCTCAATTTCACTCCCACTATTTATAAACAACTTCAGCCACTCCGATGGGGAAGCCTTGCGAGATTTACTCCTCCCAATTTCAACTCTAGCTTGAATCAGTTTATCTTCTATTTCCTTCAACTCCTGAGATTCTATAGAAATGTAAACAGAGTGTCCCAAAACAGAGAAACCTCCCAAAACCATTGTGTCCTCCAATGTGAGTGTTGCTTCAGCCCAAGGAAAAATAAATGTTCTGGTTTTACTACACCATCTCTCAGCAATACCAATAACCAAGTCATCATTTTTCCGGATTACATAAGTAGAATTCATAATGGCTTCAAAAATACCAGCTTTCTTCCATAAGGATTGAAACTTGGGACGCAAGGAATCAACCCAAGTATTCCAATTTCTTGGTGGTTTCCAAGGCCAACTATTGAATGTGAGCTTCAAAGGCCATTTTGAGGGCACAAAAGTGGGTCTTAGGGAAGAGGAAAAGAGTGAAGGAAGCTCAAAGATTGGTTCATCAGTGAAAGTCACAGAGGGATTGAGGAAATGGGCTGGTCTTAGTGTTGGCTTGTGGTCACCTATGGGAAAAACCATGTACTCCTCTCTAAACTTGAAGATGGTGTTTGGGGGTCCAGTCATTGTTGGATGTCAAGAAAAGTTAGGAAATTGGACTTAAAGATGGATATGTGGTAATGGGTTTTTGTTGTTGTTGTTGTTGTTGTTATTTCATTTACTACTATTGTCTATTGCTGCAGAGAAAGCTGGGAGCTCCAAAAAAAAAAAAAAATTTCCCCATATTCTATTCAGGGTCACAAAACTCACTTTTCTCTCTCTCTCAAATAATGATAAGGTCAAAGTCGATGCTTCAATACAGGAGCAAATCGTAACAGAAAGTTCCATTTTTATAGATGCAGAGTTGTGTGAGGGTAATTTGGTGGCGAAGGCACATCCTAGTCCTGATCATTTTGGTAACAAAAGTCTCTCTCACAGGGGGCATTTTCGTAACACAGTATATTCTGGTAGAAAATAGCCAAAAAAGCTGGCTCTTTTCCGGCCTCGACCACTATTTTATACGATAAATTATGAGTTTTGTCTGTCACTTTAACATAAATCCATATGGGCGTATTCAAAAGGTGTGTTGTGAAACTATGACTGTGAATGTGTTTCTTCTAAAGAAGAGCAAATCCTTTCCAGTGGACTGGAGTCTAGAGTACAATTCGTGGAGTGCAAGGATCAGGCTGTCCATGTATTTTTCACTTCAGTGCGGTGGCTTTGTATTACTATTTTTATGAAACGAAGAATTGGGCCCAAATGATGTGTAATAACTAATATGAGGGAGGGCCTGAGGGATGTGGGCTATCGAGCCCACTACTCCAAGGGATTTTTTTTTTTTTTTTTTTTTTTTTTTTTTTTTTTTTTTAATATTTGGATATAACCAGCACAAGAATTACCATAATTCAATCAAAATACAAGAATTTCAAGGTAACAATCAGTCAATCACCGAATGATACCATCAAGATTCAAGGTGGAGGCCTTTTTGTATCTTCAGTTTAGCAAAAGAAAAAAAAAATCATTCAATCACCAATAAAATACCATCAATAGTTCCGGCTGTATAAAACTCTTGTGCTTATGATTCGCATCACAGATTAGTTTTATAATTGCAGAAGACAAGAAACCCACACTTACAAAGTAGAAATCATAATAGAAGTAGATAAATGCTATATAATTTCAGATCCAAATGCAAAACACTAATAGCTAATCATAATAAAACCAAATATTTTGAACACACAATTTCTCAAATTCACTAGGATTTTATAGCCACCGCTTGCTTGTAGCAGTGAAAATCTAACACTAGTGTCTCAGTCTATGCTCCAAGAAGAGATGTACAATACATGTAATATTGCAACAAATATTAAATTGAAAGCTAATAATTTTTATCTTTTTTGAGGTTAAGCTAATAATTTAATTTAAATAATAAAAAAACCTAGCTTTAAATTATGGCCTTAGATCCCAAATCCATCGAGCCAGCTGTTTGCTGTCTCTACGAATACAGCATTTCTTAATTTTCTAGGTATTGGAATGTATTTTGTAGATTCATGGTCTTTGTTTAATTTTTTGAATTTTGTGCAATATAATTTTTGAAGAACGCGTTTTGCATCTCTCTCTCATTTATTTATTTTTTTAAAAAACCAAAATGAGAATTCTAAAAATTAGAAATTCCCTTTTGCATTCTCGTTCCAACAAAATGGATTTGTAGTCGATCGCCCAACAAAATGGATTTGTAGTCGATCGCCCAACGTATCTTTACTGTAAAGGTTAAGGATGTTAAATCATAACTTATAACAATATATCAAGAGTAAATTTGATTATTTGCTGCGAAGTATAATATCACTTTTGTTTTTTTGAGAAACACTCACACATAGAGAAAGGGGATGAAATAAGGGAACACACTCATACGTCAACACTAAAACTGCATACGGCAGTTAGTAAAATCATAATACTAATAGCTATTAGTATTATGATTTCTACTTTGTAATATTATAATAGCTATATAATTTCTACTTTGTTTAATTTTGTGCAATATAATATCACTTGATTACAATATAATAATTGTAAAATGAATTGATTTTTTTTTTTTTTTTTAACAATAAGCTCTTAACTCTAGAAAAAAAAATTGTTTCTATTAGATTTTTTAGAAAATGGGTCAAGCTTAAGTTAAGCTCAACTATTAAACAAACCAAACTTAAACTTAATAATATACTTATATAGATTTAATTCTAAACTGTGTGAATTTGTAAATAAGTTAGTAGGATATCAATTTTTTTTTTTGTAATTTATTGATAATATAAATAATCAATTTTGTCGTAATAATTTTAAACAACACAAATTTGGTAAATCCAATTTGTATAAACCAATGCATTCTATATAATTAACTCAAATTATCATTTATTAATTAATTATTAACATATTTGTGAAATGGTAAATATATTAATTATGGCATGTGTTATTTTCATGAAAAAAATAAATAAACTAATCAACGAGCTTTGTGTATAAATATGAGAATCTTCTAATAAGAAAATGAATCAAATTTAAACATGATTTAGTTTATTGATAAGTTTGTAATTAGTTTATTGATAAGTTTGAAACTGACTCGCATTTGAAATAAAATTAAGACTAAAGTATAGAGTCGTATTGATTTCATTTCAATCCTTTGCATTTCAAAATTTATCATTTGCACCATTTATATTTGATTCATTTTTTATTAGTCCTTGGCTATAATATATATAGATCCAATAGTCACTTCTATTTTATAGCTTTGTTTTAAGGCGGGAAAGCGTGCCAAAAGAAAAGAAAATAAAATCGAAGAGAGAGAGAGAGAGAGAGAGAGAGAGAGAGATGGAGAAGAAGAGCTCGAACGAAGAGCTACAGAGTGTACTAGAAGCCATCAAATCTTCGGATGTAAGCTTCTTTCAAAGCTTCCAACTTCAATTCCAATCCTCCATTTTTCAAATTTCAGCTTCTCATTATCGTCTTTTATCTTTACAATCTGTAAAATCTTTGCAAATTGTGTTAGGGTTTGAAAGTTATTTCATTTGAAATAGCATTAACTGTTATTTTAAGCTGCAAATTCATAAAATTAGGATTATTATGCCTTAGTATTAGTTGATTCATGATTTGGCCACAAAAAAAAAAAAAAAAAAAAAAAACTCTCTGTTTGGTTGTTGAGAAAATGTAAGAAAACAGTTTTTTTTTTTTTTAAAAGAACTGTTGAGGAATGTAGTGGAAATTTGATTCAAACTTTTCATTTATTTTTAAGAATTTTGCTGTCAGGATTTTACTTTTGATATATAATTAGTGTGAGTTTTGTAATCGGATTAGTTTGAAGTAAACTTTGAAGTAAACTCAGTGCTGTGCATTTTGCATTATTTGATAAAGTCTAATCACTCGGATATTGTTTATTACAGGTTGTAGAGAGTCGTGTTGAACTAGTTAAGAAGCTTGGGAACTTGGAAATATCAGATCAATCCGATTTGGTTTCCGTTGTGGAATGTCTCACAGTATCCAATCCAATGCCCATTGATGTTATTTTCTTCTTAAGTAATTCCATTCGTTTTATTGCATGTAAAGCAAGAAAAAAATTTGTGCACCTTGTCAATTCATCCATATGAAGAAAATAAGCTATATATGATCTATAATTGGTCAATGGTTAATTATTGAGTTTTTAGTGATGCCTTGTTGAAGTGGGACATCCTCTTTTTATATTTTCCAGTTTCTGTTTTAACTTATTGTGAATTAATTGTGAGTTACTCATTTCTCTTTTGTTAGAATTTCTTTGGGCACATTGCATTATAACTCGAAATCTAATTTGGTAGAGAGGGAGGGTACAGTTTGTTCAGATTGTTTGAATGTTTGATTATATTTGGCAGTGAGAAAGTTTCAAAGTATAAATTTTATAATCATTCTGAAGGGGCCTTACCCAGAAAGCCCACTTCCCCTACATGTAGTATGGTGATAGTGACAATATTGTAATTAGTTCCAGGAATTACTTATTTTGAGTATTTGAAAATTTATATTGTCAGTAGAAACTATGCAATTCTTCTTGTTTAGCTATCTGTGTGGTTGGGAATGATTGAACTTACTTGCATGCTAGATCAATGAATTTTACAGGCCTTCTCTGCTGCTCCTATAAGTCATTATGTTTATAACATGAAATGTGCACGTACTTTATGTGAGCTCTCATTCAAACTCTTTTTTCTTAAAGAAGAAGAGAAGAATACTTGTTTGCTAAAATTTCTAATTTTGCATCTGCATATTTGAGTTTAATGACAAACAGCCCACAATCACTTTTATTTAGCAAGCAGTCATTACATGAGTCCTCTCTATGATGTGCATTGTTTTCACCTTGACGGCAAGCTTGACATTCTGGGAAGAATTCACTTGTTTGGACGTGTCTCAGTGCACGTTAAACAAAGCTATTTTACAGGTTGCTGTAAAATATATAGAGACAGATATATCTGGCTGTTTATTACAATTTCTTTCCCTGGGGTCCAAGGTAATAACGTTCATCTGTACTTTTTTTTTTCCTTTTTGTTATTATATCTGTGCATTTACAAATGCATGTATATCAGTCTCCTAACCTTATTGGGATGATATGGTATTTAATAACTTGAGAATTATAAATTAGGCAAGCATATGGTGTAAAAAGCATTTGAAGATGACCCTAATGTCAACTGAGGAATCTCAAGAAGAGGAGCATTACAACATTTTCTTTCAGGTAAACAATACTTGAAATGTACTAAGATCTTACATATATTCTTTCAGGCAAATCATTTGATTGTTTATCCTATGTCTCTGGCTTGGCTGTCAACCTGATTGATTTTATATAGTGAGGATTTGTCTTCAACAGTGATTGAGGGCAAAACTTCTCTCTGAAAATATTCAAGTAGAAGTGCCATTTTTATTATTTATCATCATCCGTTCAACCAAGTAGTATTCAAAGACTTTTCTCCCATTTTGAGGGGGATATTTGCTGCCAGTGTCTTTGTGTTAGTTGTTGAGAAAGTTGGCTCCTGTACTATTTGTTTGTCTTTTGATTGCATGTTTTACTAAGCTATGAAGTCAAATTATGTGAAAACAAAATTTACTTAATCGGTTAAATTTTTTTTGAGATATTCTTTTGTTAATGTTGAAGTTTCTGCCCATGTTTTAATCATATGGTACAATAAGGTGTGTACTGTATATGGCATAGTCAAATCTGAATTATAATTCTTTACAACAGTCAAGGTCTGCGTATGCAATTATATGATTTTCTGAACTATGTTACTCGTTGGTATTCTTTTTTACAAATTCCTGATGTTAATCGATCAAAGAATATAATTATAATATTTTTTTAAAGAAAAGAAAGGAACAAAGAAAAAAAAAATAGAGCATGTTGCTCAATTATGCATGTTGATGTTTTGAAATTAGATTGTGGGTGTGGGATAAGTTATGATGAGAAGCCATCCCATTAACATTGACGGATATCATCCATATAGATTCTTAAGAATACTTGCAATTCAAAAAGATTTAAATATATTTATAAATAGTAAAAAATAGATACGTTTAAGGAATTGTGTTATTTAAATTGCTCATAATTTTACCTATTAAAAAAAAAAAAAAGGAGTCAAATGATTTATTTTCTAATATAACTTGAATGGTGAAAGCAATGCATATATGGACATAGATACCTATCAAAAAAAAAAAAACAAAATCATATATGGACGTAGAAAAAAAATCTAATTTTTATAGAAAGAAGGTATTCAATTCATACTTTTCTTATTTTTTTAATCTCTTGTAAGAATTTTTAACACATTGAATATCCTAAACAGATACAGAATTTAACCCAGGTAAAAAGGTTGAGGTCCCATCAAGATTGATTGATTATCTGTTCTATCATAGTTTCTCCACACACACACACACACACACACACACACACATTTATTAATCTTTTTCTTCTTTTAGTATTTCATTAACTGTTTATATTGTTTTTGTTCTTCCAGTTCTTGCAAAAATCAATTTTATTATTCAACATTTGCCTCTAATAGTTTGTAAAATTTAATATTTTAGAAAGAATAATTTGTATTTAAAATGCTATCTTGCTTTGGTATGTCGACTATTTTAAAGGAGCGAATGATCAGAACTTTTATGGGGTTGACTCTTTTTGGAATGGGCTAAAATCCCTTTTCTCAATGTCATTGTTTGATTGGATGATTGGCAGCATTCCTTTCTTCTTATTTAGATTTTTCTCAGCGTATCATATCTCTAGATGACAACATGTTTCATTTGATTTTTGAAACTTTGCTGAATCCTGTCATGACTCATTGAAAAAACAAAAAAACCTTACTGCTATGAAACATTGACAGCTTAAACTCATCTTTTGCAGCTTCTTTTGGATTTGTTGAGCTTCTCTGCTGCTAGCTTTTCGGCTTTGGCAAGATACCCTGTTTCAGATGACAAACCCTTGATGGATATAGTGGAGAAATATATTTTGGAACAGTTAGACGTAACAAAGGATTCAGTATCAGAGGTTAAGGTACTGAATTAATGCACTATGTCCTTGATGGTAATTTTTTAGTAATATTTATTTTGGGGAGCTGCTAATGTCTCTAAATAATTTTATTAATACACGACATTTATCTTATCATTTGCGAAGAAGTGACTATAAGTGGATGCTGCAAAAGTATTAGAGTAACCTGGGATCCTCTTCTTTATTAACAACATAGCTGGTATAAATAGCTGCATAAGCAGCATAGCTGAGATAAACTAGCCGCATAGCTGTTTTTCCACACTTCCACACACATATCACTAGCAACATGTCTCTCACCTCTCTCAACTCCCCTTCACTAGATCTCATCTCCCTCTCAACAGCGATTTTTCTTCTAATTCACCTGACTTCATTCCATCTTCAAACCGATATACCTCAAACTGATCTCATGGCCTCAACTTTATTTGAGTGCTGCAGTAATGTGGTGGTGATAGGAATTGCCATTGATAGTGATGGCCGGGTTCAGGCTTAGGGGTGGTTCTTGATAGCTCGGGGTCTTGGGTGGTCATGGGTTCAATAATGATTGGGGGATTCTATTTCAGCTAGGCTGTTTACGTGGCATTTTATGCCACCCATGCATTTTTTAATTGTAATTGAGCCACTTAACTTATATATCAGCAATCAGGTTAGAATAAGGATGAAATTGAAATAGCTTAAATTAATTAAGGAGTTAATTGCTACTTTCTAAAATCTAGGGATCAAATTGGATATTAGTGTAAACTTTAAGAACTAGATATGGTTTTATCCCTTAAAAAGTGTATTATTTTTATTGTTTTTTAGCATATACCATAATCATGACCAATTTCATAGCCATATAATATAATTTCCATCCAAAGAGAGAATGTGAAGCTTGCAAAGCCCATGATGTATCAATCATTCATAAGCAATAGGCATATGACGAAGATGTTGCCTAGAGTTTTTGTGTGTGTGTGTGTGTGAGAGAGAGAGAGAGAGAGAGAGAGAGAGAACAGTATGGATGAAATGGACAAACGAGAATTTTGAGACTGAAAATTGGATAGAATAGAAAGGATAAAATAAAATCTATTGCATTTGTAGAGTTATAGTTAGCATTAAGATCTAGGATTAGTTGAGGACAAAACCAGAAGAATATTTTCTGAAGAATCTGGTTGAATGGGGAAATATATGCTTGCACCTATAAGAAATGTAATGCTTTTGGTGCTAAAGAAAAGAGGCATGGTGCAAAAAATTTGGTTGAGTTTCCAAGCAAACATATGGTACTTTAAAAATATTAGGATAAACCTTTGTTGAGAGAGAGAGAGAGAGAGAGAGGAGGGAGGAAAAAGTTTAAAGAATTATGAGTGTCAAATGAGTTCACTTATTTCTTTCTTCATTCCACCTTGTGGTGCATAACGACAATAGTTATAAGGTATATGCAATGATGAATCTCTGTTCATTGAAGATTATCACAATTCACAAGATAGTAATTATTCATAGTCTCTTGGAAGTATCTTGTAAAATAGATGTATTGTTTTGAACTTGTCCAAGTAATAACTGAAATAGGATTTTCAGGTTAAATATTTTCAGGGACTTTCTAAGTTGGCTCACCATCAATTTTATAGTTTGCTTTAGACATCTTAGAGCTAGATATGGGTGTGTTTTTGCTTTTGCCTTTTCTTTCTGGGACCCTCCCATTTCTTCCCTTAGCAGATGTAAAGAAATTTTCTTGGCTGAATTTTAATAATTAATTAAAAATCTAGTCCGTTATTATGGTTTATTTATAGCCAATTTCTTTTTTTTTTTTAAAAACCTACTTTGCATCTCTCACTAAAGGAAGTCTTTTTATCATTTTAAAGCAGAGAATTGGTTCATTTGGTGCAGAAGTGGTAAAAGTTACACAGTTGGTCATTGATGCTGTGATAAGGCTATGCAGAGTGTATTCTCAGGCTGTAAATCGGGAGTTCTGTGATGGAAATCGAAATCCAGAGAAAGATAAAAATTGCATGGAGTTTGAAGCAACTAGTAATGTGACTCATGTGAGTAACATAACAAAATGTGCAATAGAAGAATTGTGTGAATTGGGCATCCTTGCAGCTAATGATGGTGGAAGTTTAGTTACCATTCTTAATGTTTCGTGGAAAGGTGTGGTAAGCTTGCTTCAGCTTGGTAAGGAGAATTTAGCAGTAAAGGTGAGCGTGGCAGATATCATTCTTACTCTTCTTTCACTAGTTAATGAGTCCCTGAGGTGTGCAGCTAAAGCTTGGAACTCTTCCCTTAAGGAAACCATTTCTGTAACTGAAGCTAGAAGAATATTTGTTCCAGTAAAGTTCTACCTGATTAATGCAGTAAAAATATCCTCTCTATATCCAAGTCAAGCATATCTGGTATACCGGGAGATAACACACTGCATTATGATAATTTTAACATTAAAAATTTCAATGAGCAATGAAGAACATATGAAAACTGCCAGTGAAGTGTTAACAGAGCTTTTGGAGCAAACGTCCATGGATTTGCTCAAGTCTTTGCTAAATTCAGTTGAACTGAAACCAGAGCTAAAATTAAGAATTCTGGACTGGTTGTTCATTGGTGAAAGCCACTCAAACTCTAGCAATGGGGATCCAAGTAGTGATTCTAGAATAACTTCAATGGATCAAATCTTTTCGGTCACTTGTGAAGACATGACTGGGGAGGGAACGCTGTTGCTCGGCCGAGTTGCATTGTTTCTTAATTTCCTGAAATATTCTCTTGATCTTGATGAAGATCTAAAACTTGGAATGGCTAGTAAGCTTGGATGGTTCTTAGACATATTAGTTGATGAAGAGGTATATTCCTCCATTCTTGTCATGCAAATTCCTGAATTATATGGTTCTGGAAAACAAGCTGAAATAGATTGGCTACCTATGTTTTCTTCTCTTTTGCATGCACTGGAAACCTTCATGATTGTGGTTTCTTCAAGTGCTGCTTGGGGGGAACTTGAGTCTTTCCTGCTTGAGAATTTCTTTCATCCTCACTTTCTTTGCTGGGAGATCGTGATGGAACTTTGGTGTTTTATGGTGCATTATGGTGAGATCAGTTTGGTGACAGGAGTTATTGATCAAATTTGCTCTTTAATGAAATTGGTGGCATCTCCAGAATCAGTTTTTGTTAGTGGTTCTGCAATGAGAAAATTGGCAGGATCAATTAGCAGGATTCTTACTTATGGTCCACAATCTGTTGTTGACCATGTTTACAAGTCCATTGCTGGTGACAACAGATCTCAATTATCATCAGTTATGTGTGTAGCCCTGTTCATGGAAGGCTTTCCACTGAATTTGCTTTCAGATAGGATGAGAAGTATTGCTACTAAGAGAATCTTTACTGATTACTTTGGCTTCTTAGAGGGTTTTGATGACAAATCAATGAGAGCTTGTAATTCTGGTGTATATGGGGTTCCAGTCTTTGCTCTTTCTGCCTGCTTGCAGTCTCTGTAAGTGATCAAATTCCTTGAAGCTTGAACATGAGCTGTTTTAGTCCAGTGATAATAACCAAGTACCATTTGGGAATTTTGAATTTATTAGCAAGACTTTTTTAAAGGCCCCAAATTTTAGGACTACCAGTTTTGGTGTTCAAATTTTTCATAATTCATGAATAGTGTTAGTATTTGAATAGATTTTCCAGAAGCTTTGAGATGATTTGTATAAATTCTGGGTCACAAAGTCATTATTTTCTCCTGCATGCCTTGCTTTGAGTTCCATTACTTTTTTGCTTGGGATGGATTCTTTTAACTTAATTTCAGGCTTTCTTTCATTAATTAATGATTGTTTTTTCATGTCCTGTAGCCAGGTCAGTATGCCTAATATTGACACAAAGACCCTGAAATTTCTAGGTTCTATCATTCATAACTACAGAAATACCGTGGATCAACTAACAAAGGACCATTACTGTAAACTCTTAAGTGAAACATTAGGAATCATCTCAAATATGAAGCATCTATATGCAGCCGTTGAGATGGAAGAAGTCATCTTGGGGCTTAAAAGCCTATTTATCTCAGGGTCAACAGCCTCAGATACTCAATTGTATCAGTGCAAACCGAATCTAGCTCTTTTTGTGGCAGGACTCGGTCACATGGAAATTACTGAAAGTGATGAAAGTGTGAAGTGTTCTGCCGTCTGGGAATTGTATCACATGCTACTAAGAGAGCAGCATTGGGCGTTAATTCATTTGGCAATAACAGCATTTGGATATTTTGCTGCCCGCACTTCTTGCAATCAACTATGGAGATTTGTGCCCCAGACTGCAGCTCTTTCATATGATCTATCAGGAGATGAGGCAAATGAAGAGAGATTTATGTCTGAATTGAAGGCATTTCTTGAGAAGGAAACGGCTCTTCTTACAATTACACCAAGCTCTGAGCAGCTTGAGTTGCTCGTAAGGGATGGTCTAATGCTGAAAGAAGTGGTTCGAAAGTTTCCAGAAATTGATGCAAAGGCTATGAGATGTGAAAGCATGGTGATTGATGAGGAGAAGCAACTCAACAAGAAAAGGAAGCTTCCAGATGGCATTAGTGAGGGAGTGGAATTGCTGCAGAGCGGATTAAAGGTTATTGATGATGGTCTTTTTGAGTGGCAGCAAAATCACAGTGCCATTGCACTTAATGCCAAGTTCTTGACTCACATTTCTCGCCTTAAAGATGCAGTCGCTCAGTTAGTGGGCTTGGCTGGTAGTGGTTAACTTCCTGTGATTACAGTCGTCTTCTGGAAACTTTATGGTGGCTAAATAACCAAGGTACCGAATTCAAATTTGTATAGTAAGTGGAGGAATAGAGACAAGTACAATTGAATGGTAAGCTGGGAATAGTTCTTTTTTCACTGGTTTCGAGGCATGCTTTAGGTTTAATGTATCGAAATAAACAACTGACTTCTCTCGAGAAGATACTATTACAGTATTATATACATACATAGCTTGTAGTTGTAACATCAGCCGATCACTAGAAATTTCTGAACTGTATCTTGCTTATTCTAGGATTTCTTCCATTGTGATTAATTTACCTTGTACCTCATAGTAATAAAAATCTTAATTCATTTTCACTTGAATTTTTGGTTTCCTTTTGAAGAACTGAATACGTGATGATGACACTCAATATATATACTCTGATTTAAAAAACAAAAGGAAATTTTTTTTAAATAAATTATGAAAATATATATTTTAAAATAAACTATAAAATTTGTATTTGGAATTTTAATAATAGAGTATAATCATAATAGACTTTGGAGGAGGGTCATTGAGGCAAAATATGGGGACGAATTGGGTGGTGCGTGTACAAAATTGGTGTCAGGGACCTATGGTGTTAGTATGTGAAAATCAATTAGAAGTGGTTGGTTGGATTTTTCAAAATTTTTTTAGTATGACGTGGGTGATGGTACTAGTGTGAAGGTTTGGGAGAATGTATGGTGTAGCCATGTACGGATTGTTCTCTTAACGAGTATTTCTAGCATCATATGGTACTAGGTGGATAAGGGAGTCTTTTGTGTTGGAAGTTATGTGTTTCTCTGATTAGAGGCTTCATTGTTACATCCTATTCCGTTGTTCACTGACAGGATTGGGAGTTAGAAGTGTTGGCTTTGTTTTGGATATGCTTTATTCCATGGATGTCTGGGGAGTTGGTGCTGGCAAAGTTTGTTGGAAGCTAGCAATGAAAAGAGATTTTGAGTTTTGAGGTTTTTATCACTCTTTATACCCTTCTTCTGCCCATTCTTTTCCTTATATAATGGTGTGATAATCGAAGATTCCTCCTAAAGTAGCATTCTTTTCTTGGATTGCTACTTTAAGGTAATATTTTAACTATAGATAACGTTTGGAAGAGGCATATTGTAGTGCTAGATTGGTGCTATATGTGTAAAAGGTGTTGAGAGTCAGTGGATCACCTTCTTCTTGTTTGATATTTTGTTTGTTTAGTATCCATTGGGTTATGTTGTGTAAAGTTATTGAGCTGTTAGCTTCTTGGGAGGGCAAATTTGGTAGACACTGAAATATAGATTTCTAAAAGTTTATGATGCATTGTTTGTTTTGGTGCTTATGGCGGGAGTAAAATGCTAGATGCTTTAAGAATTGTGAATGGTCTATCCATGATATAAAGTCTTTCTTCTTCCATACTCTCCTTGAATGGAGTTTAGTTTTGCCATCTTATTCTTGTTTCTTTTTCTCTGTTCTAGTTGATCATTGAAATTTAGATTTTTTATTTTTGCCACTATAGTAGATTTCCAATGTACTTGCTTTTTCTTATTTTTAATAAAATTTCTTATGCTTTTATCCCAAAAAAAAAAAAAAAAATATAGAATTGTTAGTTTTAGTCATAGATTTCATCTAGTGCAAATTATTTAATATAATTAATTGATGAATTTGAGGGAGGGTGGCATAGTAAGCCGTAGCAATTTGGTAAGTAAATGATGATGCTGAAAATCTTCAGTGTGCCGAATCATGTGCCCTCGGTGACCTACGAAACACAAATAAAGAGAAAACCTAGAGAATACCAGTGTGGTATCGGCCAAAAACCCTCCAAAGGTTAAGTTAGAAAAGAGAGTTTTTTTATCACTCTAGAGTGCTAGAATTAGGGTGTATTATGCGTACCTTGATTTGTGAGGGTTTTGAGGTTTTTATAGTAGTATAGAGCTAATCTCCGTTTCTTGATGGAGAAGGAATTTTCTTGTAGAGAAGGTCCTTATTAATGCTCGTATTTCGTGGGATTCTTTTCTTGTAGGGATTCCTCTGATTATGGCTGGGCGTAGAATGCAAGACATTTCCATATTAAGATCCTTGGAGACCACTTAGGCCATGCAAGTGCCACATGGCTTTAGCAAATCGTTTCCCTTGGATCCATCCACTTTAAAGAGTCCATCTGGCTCCTTGCCTTTCCATCCAAGTTATGAGTCCGTCTACCAATTCTTTGATTGTTAGACTAACTAGACTGTCTCTTTTAGCGACCCCGTCGCTTATGACCGACTCCGTTAATTGGATCCGTCTGCGTTGGGATTTATCTCTATCAGTAAACAACCTATAATGTTTAGAGTGAGATAGCATACATGAAACCAAAAAAAAAACATAAAATGTATCGTACAATATATTTTTTTTTTGGACAAAATATATCATATAGTATTTGTAGTGAGTTATGCCAAGAACATACGATAGAAAAGATTAAAGGTTTTTTATAAAATATTTTTTAAAAAAATTCCATTTAATATTGTTAAACGCTGGATATTATTTTTCACATATAACTATCAAATTATATATATTATGTCACATGTTGCAGTCTAAATCATCAGTCTAATGGGTGAGTTATCATAAAAATAATAATAATAATACAAAAACATTGATATTGATATTGAATAATTAGAGAATTAATCAAAATAATCGAAAAATTTACTCTTAACTTATATGGTGGAAGACTATAATGTAAGATCAATTTTTTTTTAAAAAAACTAAAATTTATGGTAGATAATTAAGATAATTTAACACAGTTAATTTTTTTTTTAATTTTTAGTAATAAAAATTAAAATATTGATCAAACACTTTCAAACTTCAGTAATAGAATTTCAATTCTCAAAAAAAAAAAAAAAAAAAAAAAAAAAGTCAAGTAGACTTAACTTAATGATTAAATGTATTTTTTGGTAGGGGGAGAAGAATAAAATCTAGATATCTATATCTATATTTATACTACTATTTAAGGGGCTTCTCCTATTTAAGTTCCTCATTTTTTTTGGTTAAAAAATGTTCCTATACTCTTATGTTTAAGTAGAAACAAAACTAAAGGGTAATTCGGTAAAAATACAACACTTACTCCCACTAAAACATTGCCTAAAAAATAGGGTCACTTTTCTATTGATTTTTAAATTGTTTTATCTACTTATAAATTAGATTCTCAAAATAAAAATTATATATATAAAATAAAAACAAATGTTTTTTTTTTTTGGCTACATAGTAAATGTCACTGGCGGAGCCAGATGGGGACGAGGGGGGCACCTGCCCCCGTTGACTCCTCCTAAAATTTTCTAGCATTAGGAGGGAAAAAAAAGAAGGAAAAAAAGCTCTCAAACACCAAACTATACTTTTGTCTTGTCCTACATTTTGCACCTATTTCACAATTTTTTATTTTTTATTCTATATCATTATTTACACCATTTTCACTATCTATGATATCCTTCATAGCATTTTATTATTAAATAATGCTAGAGATACTACAAATTTTACTGCTTATGTCTTACAAATTGGCATGTCACCAATTACAAAAAACAATTTCAAACATTTATTCATTATATTTTTTAAGTAAGACTAATCACATTTTTACTCCATCAATTTGTAAATTTTTTAGTAGCTATGAATTAGTTATTTTTGTTTATTTATTTTATTAATATGAAATATATTCATATTTGCTTACAACTGTTTATTTATTTTATTATTATTGTTGATTAATATTTTTTTAGATTAATTTCACTTTTAATATTATCTTTTAATGTTGCTCCCTCTAGACTAAAATCCTGGCTCCGTCACTGGTAAATGTATAATATTTGTTCATTTTTTGAAGTTAGCCTCATGACACTCCTGGATATCTCAATAGTTCTAAATGCGTAATATTAATAAGAAAATGTGTAAATTTCAAATTGGAATGAATGGAAATTATGACACTATAAAAAATAAAGGGAAAATTACACTATTAGTCTTTGAAATTTGCCCTGTGTGCACAATTGGTCCTTTAAGTTTGAAGCGAGCATAATTGGTCTCTCAAATTTTAAAACTGAGTTGTATTAGTCATTTTACTAACTGCCATGCTAGTGGTGTTACTTACGTAACTAATAAAGCAATGATTTGACATATTTCTAATGACGTGGCATGTTTTTAATTAATTTTTTTTTTTAAAAAAAGTTTCCACGTTAGAAACAACATTCAAAGTATTTTGAACCTATTGTATTTTGTATTTTATATAAGTTCAGGATAGTGCTTATAGTGTCTATGCAGGGATGTATACTGAAGGTATATAGGACTGTCCTGTGAGTGGCTTTTTCCTTTTCTCACTTCCCAGAATCAACTTTGGTGCAAGGTGGACCATAACCAAGCCATATTGTCTAGCTTCTTTCCTTGCTACCAATGAATGTATCAACTTTCAAGACTATTCTATTGTATAAGAATGCGATGGGATTCAATTTTGGCCTTACAAAATTGTAATATAACTAGCCACAAATTGTAGTTTGAGAAGATAAATTCACTTGTGTTTGATTCCCATGAGATACTTCAAGAGGGCAGGGTAGACTATATTAGGTTTTAATTTGCAGAGGGAGGCGATAGTGGTTTACTAGTTGTGCAAGAGAAGCAGTGTTGTCGCAAGCAGCAGCTATGGCTTGGGCTTTTGCCGGCGGCGGCTAGAGCTTGGGTCTCCACCGGCGGCGGCAAGGCTTGCCTTTTTCTTCCCTTCTCACTCTCGTGGGTGGTTTTTTTTTTTTTTTTGTAGAATCAGCTGAGAAGAGAAAGACGATTTGCAAAGAGAAGGTGATAGTGGTGGAACTGTTGTAGTGTTTGGACAGATGAACCAAAGCAAAGCGTTTTGGTCATTGAGAAAAAATAGAAGAGATTTTTGATTCACTATGTAATATATAATCTTTAAGAAGCTCTTTCCAAAATACTTTTTTAATTTTGTTGGTACTGGGTTCAAAATACAAAATACAATAGGTTCAAAGATTGGACTGAGCTTGTGCTACTCTTGAATGGAGAGAAATGTTTTCCCAAGCAAAGGATCGGCACCTCCAAGCAGCTTATTCAGATCATGATCTGATATTTCTCTCAACACATGAGACTGGCCTAATTGCTAGAAGAAAGAAATTCCCCAAACGCTTTGAAGAGAAGTTGTTGTAAAGCTATGATTTATAACTATGTTTTATGTTGGTTTTATTCCATGACAAAAAGTGTTGTATTTGCTTTAATTTGTTCCTTGTATTTTGTGAGATTTTATTGTATTGAGTTTAGTATTAAGTTGGTGAAGACTCAAGCTTAATTGAAGATCAGTGCATTTCGCGACTAGCTCGGGAGAAGTTTGCGAGAGGGGTTCCCACGAAAAGGGCATGTGAGAAGCACATGACTAGAAGCTGAAGAGTCGTGCCAGACTGTCAATTTCACGAGTGTCTTGTGGGTAAGGCCTTCTCGCGAGACGCCCGCGAAACTCTCTACTTGGAGGATTTTTAAGTGTGAATTTTTTACCCTTTATTCACACTATATATACCCTCGTTACCCACAAAAGTATAAGAGACCATTTAGAAAGAAAAACCCTAGATAGGTTTTCTATAACACACACACCCATCTTGTAAAGAGAGAGCTACTAATCCTAAGTGAGAAATCATCCTAACCTCTTCTCCTTCCCTCTCCCATTGCCATATCTTAAGAAGAGATTTGTACCCAAACACAACCCACACCCTTTTAGAGTGTAGAGAGTGTTTTGGAGCTTGGGAAGCTTTGGGGATTTGCCAAAAGAAGTCGGTGAGGCTTAGAGGATGCAATCAGGCATATTGCGGGATTCGGAAAGCTAGACAAGACACGGTTCTAAGAAGCCTTGTTGGAGTAGAAGATTGGAGGGCTTAGGTACATTGGGTAGATTAGGCTTAGAGGGTCTCTTACTATTCGTGTATCCTAACTTAATGTCTAGTAGATCGATTTACTGCTTGGAGGGCGGAGGAGAGGCTTTTCTCCGAGTTCTTCGGTTTCCTCTTCGATAACACATCGACGTGTTATTTTGTGTTTGCATCTCTCTTCCTTTACTCTTGTGCTTTACTTTATTGTTTGTTGTTCATTTTTATGCACTAGAGTAGTATCGGTTGATTGCGCTTCATTTACTCTTGTTTCCGCACTTAGTTTAAGTTAGAGTAAAATCAATCTAGCCGTAATTTATTAATTTGGGGTTTAAACAGCTCTTGTATTTTTAATACAAATCCGAGCTTTCAGTGGTCCACTCATCAAGAATGTGAAAATATTATATTGGAAGATAGTTGTAGCGTGTCTTATTCAAGAAGCACAATGTATGAATTGTTTAATAAGATAAGACAGTGCTGCATGTCTTTAGTTGCGTGGAATAGGACCCTTGGTAACTCAAAGTACATGTTGGAAGAGAAATATAAGGAGTTGGAGAATCTCAAGGCAATGAATAATTTGGATAAGCTTGTCCAGATACAAAAGGTGAGAGATGTAATCACTTCCATCTTGTTCTAGGATGGGCTTTTTTGGAGACAACATTCTAGATCTATATGGCTAACAGTAGGGGATAAGAACACAAGATATTTTCATCAACGGGCTAGCCAAAGACGTAGGAAGAATCACATTGAAGGATTTGAGGATGAGGAGGGTCGTTGGTGCACTTCTGACGAGGATAAAGAAAGGTGGTTGAGACATACTTCTAGAAACTTTTCTCCACAGCAAATCAGAATATTATGGGGCCAGTTTTGGATTCGGTGGATAGAGTTGTTACACCAAATATGAATGAAACACTTCTTCAACCTTATTCTCTAGATGAGGTAAAGCAGGCATTATTTCAAATGCATCCATCAAAATCCCCAGGGCCAAATGGTATGTCACCTTTCTTTTTCCAAAAATATTGACATATAGTTGGTAATGATGTTATTGAAGCTGTTTTATCCGTTTTGGCTTCTGGCCATTTTCTGCATAAGATGAACTATACTCATATTGTTCTTATACCCAAGAAGAATGACCCAAAACATGTCTTTGACTATAGACCAATTCATTATAAGAAATCTGTACTATTGCGGCGGTATTTTTGCGGCAGGTGCAAAAACCGCTGCTATATGTCACATATTATGGCGTTTTTTGGGACCGCCGCAATAACTCTAGTCTTTTGCAACGTCCTATAGCAGTATGACATAAAACCGCTGTAATATATATGTTTTAGCGGCATTAACTTAGATATAGCGGCGCTCCAAAATTCTGCCGCAATAAATATATCATTTTACGCAGATACTATAGCGGCAGTATAGAAAACCGCTGCAATATGTAAGTTATAGTGGCGTTGGGATGACCACCATAATAGGTACTCCTTTTTGCAGCTCTTTTTCTTAGTTATAGCAGAGGGTTAGACTGCAGCAATAAACCTTCAAATTTCCCCCAAAATTTCCCTCTGTTTTTTTTGGCTTCTCACTTATTAGGTTTTCACCTTTTCCACTTATCATTCTCACTCTCATTCTCTCTCAATCTGAAACTCTCACTCTCTCCAATCTCAATCCGAAATCGAATCCCAAATCCTCAAACTCTCCATCCTTGCCAACAATTGCATTTGCTTCAACGTCTTGTCTTGCTTCACCACTAACCACCCTCTACATCCTCGAGCTCGACCACATCGTCCTCAAAGAGAAAACCACTCTCTACCCTTACGCAAACATCTACACCGTCCGCAAAACCACCATCACAACCCGCATCACCTAGCTCGTCCACCAGCTCTGCGCCAAGAACATCATTCCAATTTGTAAGATTTTATTTTTTATTTTAATTTTGTTGATTAATTTGTACTCATTGTGCAAGGAATGTTCCATCTCCATCTCCATCTCCCAATCCAAAGGTACTCTCCCTGTCTCTCGGTTGCATCCCACACAAGGTTTGGGGTTTTTTTTTTTTTTTTGGTTCTGTGATTTTATGAATTTAGTTAATTCATTGGGTGTTTGAATTGATATTAATTTATTGTGTTTAAATTATTGTGTTTTTGGTTAATTTTCTAAGATCTATTAGTTAATTTATTGTGTTTTCTTGGGTGTTTGAATTGGTATTGGATTTTAAGGTCAATGAAAGTAGTGTTTGAATAACCAATGTTCAGTTCAACAAGGAGCCTAACAATCTCTACAACCTCAACTCCTACGAGCACTCTGGTCTCACTCTCTTTTTCTCTCTCCCTACTATTTTGTTTGGTTCCTGAGAAAGTTTTGCAAGTTATATGGTTCTAATTAGTGTTGGAATTAGATTTGTTTTAAGTTGTTGTTGCTGTGTGTTTGTTTGGGTATTGAGGAAATGGATGGGGAACAGTGGATAGTCCATAATACTTTTTTGATGTTGTAAATTAATTTGATGTTGTTTTTTCTTTTAATAGAGAGTTAATTTGAAGTTAGTTTTCAAACTTGAAAAATAATCAATGACATTCATTATTTATTTTTTCCTACAATTTTACACTAGTTAAAAGTCCTTGAAGTTAGTTTTCAAATTTGAAAATTCATCAATGATGTACATTATTTATTTTGTCCTAATTGGAGTTTTATTTTTCACACCAATTTTCCGTTGTTGATCTTGGGTTTTCCAATAGGTACTTATTAAGACTTAAGTCTTACATGCATAATAAAACTTATCTAGAAGGCTCCATTGCAGAAGGGCATATAGCAGATGAATGCTTAGCATTCTACTCATGCTATTTTAAATCTGTTGAATTGCAATCAATTGGCCTGTAAGAAATGTCAAGGAATCCATGGGAGCGGTAGTGAGCATTATACTAGATTCAATTCATCGATCCAAGCACATCGTTATGTGATATTCAATTGTGAAGAAATCACCTCATTTTGCGAGTAAGTAATATGTCATTGCGTATCCTTTCATGGCATTCAAGTACAATATTCTAATTTAACACTTACACGTTTGTCTCTATAGTGTACACATAGCGGAGATCAAGGCTGATTTCCCTTTTCATGTAACCGATAATGTTATTCAAAAGCAACACATGGAGAAATTCTGCAATTGGTTTAGGAATGTAAGTAAAGCATATATATAAAACTTTATTGTTTATAAGAGGTGATGTCAATGTCTATATATAAAACTTGGTTGTAACATTTTAGATAGCATACTTGTAATAAACGTCATTGTCCATATTAGATGATGTCAATGGATGCATCTGAGAAAAAGAAACTCTCTAATAAAGTCATATGTCTTGCTCGATATCCAAATAATGAAGCAAAACAATTCAAGCATTTTGTTATAAATGGTGTGAAGTTTCGCACCAAAGACTCTGAGGCAACTAGGAAAACTTAAAACAATAGAGTTTGTGTTGTTACTGAAGGCGGTACTACTTATTTTGGTGTACTAATCGATATTATTGAGTTGAACTACTCGGACAAGTGTCGGCATGTACTATTCAAATATCAATGGGTTGACATTATTAGTGGGAGAGGATGCAAAAAAGATGAGTTTGGATTTTCCCTTGTCAATTTTTCACAATTGAAACACATGGGTGGTCGATTGATTGACGAGCCTTATGTATTAGCATCTTAGGCTTTACAAGTGTTTTACGTGGAAGATGTGAGACATAAAGATTAGGCGATGGTGGTCAAAACAAAACATAGGGAGGTGTCTGATGTTGGTATTAATGTTTCACATGATAGTGATGAAGTGGGTATCTATCTTGAGAATGTCCCTTATAATATAACTGCTGATGATGCATGTGATGGTGCAAATGACAACTATGCTTGAGCTCGAGTAAATGAAGAAGGAACCATTTATGATACACCGTTGATCAGTGAGAATGAATTGCTTGAACAAGACTTTATTAATGATGAAGACCTAGCGATGATGTTTATGAGTCTAATGATGATGAGTCTAATGATGACTGCAATGATGATGAGTCTAGTGATGATGAGTCTTGGAGTTTCAAAACCTCTCTCTAGTTAGTTTCTTCTCCTTAAAATTGTATGTCAATGTTTGCGTGTTTTTTCTTAAAAAATTCATTATGTTCTAATACAATTATTTGAGAAAATAAATTTGTGTTTGGTTTTACATTGTATTTATGTTTGCTGAACATAGTGGTAAATGGATTTCTTATTTGTTCTCTTTTATGGTTATAAGATTAAATGAGTTATTAGTGCATTTGAGTTTCTGGGTTTTATGCATTTTTTTAATTCACCATACTTTGTGTCATTTCTTGTTGTGCTGAAGTCAAGCTTTTGAACAGAGCTAATCCCCCTTTACTTTGGGCTTAAGTTGATGATGGGTTGAGTTGTTTCTATTTTATCTTGATTTGGTTTCCAACAAAATAATAAATTTAGAACCTTTCCAATTTGGAGTTAGAGAATCTTATTATGGATGATGTTGACTGTGTTATTTGATGCAAAAATATGAGTTAGGGAAATTTTCAGTTGGTGCTTAAGTTTTCTTTCTATAAATTTTGGTGCAGGATTCCACTCATAGTGGGGTGTTATTGGAAATTAGTTTTGTCCATGTGATGGTAATGAAGTAGCATCCTCTCATATAGTCAGCTGTTGTAAGTTTTTTCTAAGCTTGTCATTACTAAGCTTTTATTTGGATGATTTGGATGTTTTGTCATTGATTTGGCTGGGTTTTGATTTATTGGTTTTTTTTTTTTTTTTTTTTAATTTCTGGATTTGTGTTCTTGGATCTAGGTTTGTGTTCTAGTTGTTCTTGTTCAAGACACACTTAGATCTCAATTCATATGATTTTTAGTTTTTAATTCTGTTTTTAATTTTTTTATTTACTTAAAATTAATAAATTAAAATTTTAATTTAGATGCTAACGTGGCATTTTTAATGCCAAATAACATTTATTATTATTATATTTAATGGCCACGTTAGCTTTTAGTGCGCCAACAGTGCACTCCGTTTGCCGCGTGTACATTTTCTGTCTTTGATGTAACGGTAGGGACATAAACGAAATGCATTTTTCAGGATAAGGACTAAAAGCGGTGAAAATAAAAATTAGAAACCAAAGTGGGAATTACGTGAAAATATAGGGACGAAAATAGGTTTTTTGTCTAAATCTTTTATTTTAGGTGATTGAGTTAATGTTGTGCAAAAGATGAAGAATCTAATATAAATAAACCATAAAAACCCAATAAAAAAAAAAGAAGAAGAGTAAACTCGTGTGTAGATAAGAAACTCCAACAAAAAAAGAAGAAGAGTAAAACTCATGTATATATCTATGCTTAAAAAAAGTGTAACTCTTACACTAGGTATAATTTGAACCCATATATGTATGTAATTGTGATTGTTTTTAATTGTACCATGCAATGCAAAGTTTAAACACTAGTGAGTATAATATGTGTAGCTCGAGAATTCAGTTGTAATATTTGTGATGACTTTATTTTGAGTGATACTAGGGAAAATTTTAAAATTTTTTTGAAAGAGAATACTACAAACTATATGAACTAACGCAACAAACGTAGTGGTATAGAAACAAAATTTTTAAACACACAATAACTACCACTCTTCCAAAAAATCTAAGTTTTATAAGAATAGTATATAGGAAAAAGATTATACAAAAATATTGAAAACAAACTTTTATAATAACAACTTAATAATCACCATCTTCATATGAAGAGTATTTATAGGAAGAGATCTTCTCCTACTCCTTTGAGGAAAAGATATAAAAAAGTGCCACTATCACTAGAGAAAGGAAAACAACTTAATTACGAAAATAAAAAAATAGCACAAAATCCTAATTCTAACAGGAAAAAGGGAAAAAAGTATTAAAAATTATCTTATGCTCAATCAACCAATTTGCATCTTTAATTTGTTATAGAGAGAATAAAATTTAAACCTATAACACCCACTCCATGATGATTACTCTTAATCATTAGGCTGGATAAAGTTAGAACTCCAAATCTCTTATTATACGACAAAATATTTTAGCAATTAACGTTTTTTTTTTTTTTAAATTTAGAAACAAACACATGCCCGTACATACACTCTTTTTTTTAGTACCAATATGCATTTTCACAAACTGATGTGTTAACAATTACAATAGAATATTTTATTTAATCATATTTGTATACATTAACATGTTGTTAAACATATATATTTTTTTATGGCATCTATTTGTCTTTTCTATTTACCTGTTAATATTCAATTGTGTATATTATTATTTGTCCTTCATATGCAACATCAATCTCTTGGCATCAACTTTGCATATTCACATAATGATATGAAAGACCGCAACTTTGACTAGATCGTGATAACCCTCCTCCATAATAGAAAGCCCACACAAAACTTATTTTCCCCCTAAATTGAGTGTGTACAATGGAGTTGTCACTTATTCTATTTACAAAAAAATAAAAATAAAAAGAAACCATAACTGAATTAAACACTTGGATTTCATTGAATAATTGAACAAATGTATGTTTAAATGCAAATACAACAATAAAATGATTAATATAACTCTAAGCATTGCAACGGAATGAATTGACAGTAAATTCAATTCCACTATTTTTTTTTTTTTCAAAAAAAATTATTAACATTTATTAATTAAAGTATCAAATTGAGTTAGGACATAAAAAAAAAAAAGAGTATTGTGATTAAGGATATCTATTCATATATCTTATTTATAATGAATATAGAAAGTCCATGCAGACCGAAATTGCATGTTATCCGATAATTATTCCTAATACTGCAATCAGTATAACTCCTAATTGCTGTTACCGTGATCTCTGACAATATGAAGTAAAAAATTTATAAAAAAAAAAAAAAAAAATTTTTCTTACCAATCTTTGAGAGAAAGAAGATTGTATTTAATTCCAAAATTCCAAATTAAATTTGTGATACAAAGTACTTTGTATCATAAATTTTTTCATAAATGTTTTGTTTATTTCTTTAAGAGAGAGAAGATTTATGATACACACGCCAACATTTTTTAAATTAAATAATTGTTCTTCTTAAATTTTTATTATTTGATTAGAATTTTGGAATGTCATGATCGAACCTAATTACTTTCATTTTTGTGTTATAATTGTAGATACTAAAAAGAGTACTATAAGTAATTGGCTAAATTAATCTTTGCTTAAGTTATATTATAACTAGTGTTCTTTCCATATACAATATAAAAACTATAAAAATCTTATAGGTATATAACACTTAGAATTATTTTTCTAAGATTTAGAATTCAATCTTTGGTTACACCAAAAAGCCAACTGGTGTCTTGGTCCAATTATAAAAATTTATTATCAGGAGCGAACGTTATAAGTTGAAACTCTTTTTAAAAAGAAATATATTCTATGAATAACATTTAAATAAAATAACATAAACATAACAACATACAAGATAATAATTTTTTACAAATAAAAAAAATACAAACATTAGACAATATGGAATGTATTCTATCAATATTTGAATTTATTAGGGTTTTTACAAATCATTTTATTGAATATATTTATAGACTCTTAAGTTTCAAAGCCTTAGATTCTAAGGAAGTTTTAGTGCTTACTTGATCACGATAGGATAACTTTCTCCTACGTTTTGAGCAAACCTAGAGTATGGTGTTAGATGCTCAAGATAGGATTTTTGTCAAACTTTCTTTAATTTGTTATATTGAAAGAATATTCAGACTTAGAATGGTAGTTTTCAATTATAATTTATAACAATAGAAAATATAAATAAGAAGCCAAAAAATAAAAGGTGTCTACATATAAGTTTAGGTTCAAGTTACATCTGGTGTAACTCTAAGTAATGTTACATCACTCAATATTTGTTTAATTAGACGTGAATTTTGAGAAATTCACCGTTATATTACATTATCTTCGTATATTCTCTATACTTGCAAAATTTCAAAGTGATCAAAGATTAATAACCATATCATCAATCAATTATTTAAATTTAAGTTTTTGTAGTTTAAAATAATACATAAAATATTAGTTTATGGATTCAACAGTAAATAAAATTGAATTGACATGAAAATTGACATGAATGTTAAGAACGAATAGAACATGTAATTCAACGGTATGATTTTCAAAATATGAATTCAAATATAAGTTTTTGGATGGTGTAACTTTAAGCAATGTTACACCACCCAATAATTTATTCTTGAATTCAAAGTTTGAAAATCCAACCGTTGAATTACATGATCTATATGTTCTTAACATGCATGCCAATTTTCATGCAAATCGGATGTAATCTACCATTCGATCCATAAACTCATCTTTTATGCATTATTTTAAACAAAAAGACTTGAATTTAAAAAATTGATCGATGACATGGCTATTGACTTTTGATCATCTTTAAATTTTGTAAGGATAGAGAATATATGAAAATAATGTAATCCAGTGGTGGATTTATCAAAATATTGGGTGGTGTAAAGCTTAAACTTATAGCAATCTTAACACTTGAAAAAATGCAGTTCCTAGAAAGCCCAATGAAATTTGCAAGGTTATGTAGATGAAATAAAACACAAATTGAATGATGAAGCCATTCAACAAAAAACATTTTAACCATGCAATGGATATTAACAACATTTTAGCAACACTGGAAAAATTTAAAGGGAAAAATGGAAAAAAAAATACTTAATTGGCTTACATTCTTATCAATAAGTGCACCAAATTTTTTATAGTAAAATTTGTACTAATTTTAATATTTTCCTTCTCAGTAACACCATCGACCTAAGGTATTTCTTAGCTGGTATCATCCGTTGTCAAGTGGAAGGCCTTACACCATATTAAGAAATCGAAAGTGTGCCACTTATTGAAAATTCATGTATTAGAATGTTATAGAATTTCAATGTATAACATTTGTTGCATGATGATTATTCTTATAATCATGTTAAGGTATTAATCAATTTTTGGTATAAATGGGATTCGAAGTTCGTACCCCATATTCTTATTCGACAACAAAAAATTTGACTAATTAAGTTAACTCAAACCCACAATGATTTGCTAAGTGGAAATTCTATGTTGTAAGTTACCTTTTTTTTTTCCTCCAAAAAAAAAAAGTTACTTTTTTTTTTTAACAAACATTCTTTTTCGCAGAAATAACAGGAATTTTTTTTTTTTTTTTGTAAAGCTATCCAGTGATTATTATCTGTTATCTGTACGTGAAATAGGAAGAGTCCACGTATGTCCGAAAACGATTTTCTCCTATAAATTGTTTAACAGTGGTATATTTTATTCACCCGTTTGATATGGCCGGCTTAATTCAATTTGAGGCTTAATGCAGTAATTTTTTTTTTTTGAATCTTGCTTAATGCAGTAATTTTAAATAAGCCTTTTCATAGTCAGATATCACTTAAAAATATATAGTTTATAAATTACCAATTTAGTAAATGTTTTATATTACAAATTTTTTATTTAAAATCTATTATTCTTACTTTTTAATATGATTAATACACTTGAGTAGTGTTAGGGATATTACAAATTTTATTGCTTAGGCCGTTACAAATTAACTGAGGTATCACCATTAAGGAAAAAAAAAAAAAAGTGAATCAAATGTCCATTTATTATATTGTTTAAGAGGCACAAATTATACTCTTGTCACACCGATTTGTAAGTTTTTTGTAGTAAAATTTATAATAATTTTTGTATTTTTTTTCATTCATTTAATAATAATTTGGTTGTATTTCTATTAATCCTTTATTTTTTAGGGGAAAATGCTAAAGTACACTATAAATTTTACCATAAAATGCTTACAAAAAATAGACGTGGCAAATGGCAACAATGTCATTAATAGCACTTCAACAAGAAAATAAATGATTTTTTTTAATTGCTTTGTGCCATTGGTGAAATAACAATTTATAAGATCTATATGGCAAAATTTGTGATAATTTTAGCTTTTTTTTTTTTTTTTTTTTTGGCGCCGAGTGGAGAAAAAGAAACGTACAACTTACATTTTTTTGTAAATAAAAGAAAAAAAATAATCACATAAGACCCCAACATTTGGGGCCTAACCTTTCTCTATTGGGCCCTAGGCCAGGGCCTAAGTGGTTAGGCCTAGGGCCGGCCCTCACTTTGACTTCACTGGTATTGTGCCAGTTTGAATTGATGTTGTAAGTTGGGTTTAACAGTAGAATTTCAATAATAGAGCTTACCCCCCTTTTTTTTTTGTCTGTTTTTTTTTTAGAAAGAACAGAGCTTACTTGATATATACTAATACTAGAGGTTTAACTAGAATTTCAATAATAGAGCTTACTTGATATATACTAGTACTATTGAGGTGTAGCTAGAGAAACTCTTTGGTGTTTGGAGTGCTTGACTTTATAGACCGTAGTATTTTCAAATGAGCAACGCTATTCACAATATTTTGGTGTTTGAGGTGCTTAACTTTATAAAGAGTAGTATTTTAAAATGAGTAACACTACGTCCACAATGTTTTCATGGCAAATTATAAGTGACATATTGTTACTGGTAAATAAAAAAGTAATAGACGTAGATAAAAACCAACAACAACTTACCACCAAAAATTTATTAAGAAAATGTGTGTACATAACATTACTATTTTAACATTATAGATTTTTAAAGCATAAACACTATATTGTAGGGTTTCTTTTCTTTTCTTTTTCTTCTAAAAGTTTTAAATTTCAACTTTAGGCTTAAAGCTATTTGCAACTTCAAAGACTAGTAAGTTAAAACTATTTTGTGGTTATGCTAAGGCACAATAAGACTAGTGTTAGGCTCTGTTCGGGAGCCTTTTTTTGGTGCTCAACCACGAGTGGTCCATTGGAAGGGTGACCTTGCTAGACTTGGGTTGTATTTGGGGAGTTGTGTCTGGAACTCAACATTGGGGGGTCCAATGGCTACCGGCGTACTTTTAAGCCTACAGAACCATTAAAGCCAAAGTCTAAGAATCATAATAATGGTTGAATAAATATGTAATATGTGTTTGATATAATAACTTTGATTAGTAATTGTAATAGTAGTTGAAATAAAGTAATATGTATTTAAATGTGAAGTAATCATGTACTCAATGACGTATATTTAAAAATATGGAAGCAAAGTCACTTATCTTTGTATGGTTTGTAGCTCCAACTGTACAACTTCAGTGAGCTGATAAGATTCCAGTAGAATAACTCCAGCGGTGGAGAGGTAGTTTGCCATAATAACTTCAAGATTGAAGGGGAAAAATGGATGCAACTGGAGAGAGAGAGAGAGAGTATGTCCAGTTGTGTGTAGAGGTTGGTTAAGCTTGTCCATTTTATCATGCACTTAAATGAGTTTTCCATTGACAATGTTCTTTTAGTTATTGTGAAACAATGAATAGGATTGCCTTCCACGGGAAGGGCTTTTGTAAGATGTATTTGTGCCTTCTAAGAGAAAGGCTTCATGTAAAATAAATTTATGCCTTCCATGAGAAGAGTTTTGATATGAGGCCATGGTGCCTTCTAAGAGAAGGGCTTTAATATTAGAAGTTTATGCCTTCCATGAGAAGGGCATTTATAAGAGAAGTGAAGAAGTGTATTGAGATGTGTTTATGGGCAACAAAACAGTAGAATTTTAGAGTGAGAGAGTATGAGAGTGGAGCTTAGAAGAGTTGTGGTGTGTTGTATGTAATGGTGTAGTAAATGTGTATGAGATTGTGTAAGAGAAGTGGAGAAATAGATGTTTTAGGGATATGGTAGTACGATAGATGTATTTTCAGAATATGCAAAGTGAGAATGAGTATGAGAGAGTAATGATGTTGTAGTGTGTTTAGCAAAGCTGTTGGGATTTCTACTGGAGGATTTATGAGGGCTTATGAATGGCATTTATGAGCTAAGAGCTGAAAAGTTTGGTTCCTAATTTTGAACTAAAAACTCATAAACTTAGAACTTCATTAAGAGTTCAAGAAGATAATTAGAGAGAGAGAAAGTAGAGAAGTTTATGAGAGAGTTGTTTTTCTTTATTGATGTGTTTTCTTATGTTGATGAGGGACTCTATTTATAGCTAAGGTTAAGGGGAGGGGTGGTTTAACAAATAATCTTAGCCAAAATTTGTCCCAATCAACAATGAATTTTCAGAAAATACATCCTAAGATTTGGCCAAAAATGGTATGTTTAGCTTTAAAATATTCTTGCTATTTTGGGTAATAGCTGCTGGAGGAAAGAGTAGCAGAAAAAGAAAGTATTTTAGCAAGAAATAGATAGTTACTTTAGTTGGTTTTGGTTTTTAGCCAAATGAGGGAAAATCAGTAATGTTAAGGTTGCTGGGTCAACTGCCACAATTGTTCTAAAAAAGCTGTCTGTTAGGAAATTTAGACCACTGTTGATAGAATTAATAAGTTTTAAACCCAAGTTGTTAATTATTATGTATAAAACTTGTTAAAACAAACAAACATTAATATCATGCACAACGGAAAAGTAAATAAGACAAGATATGATGACCTACGAAAACTAATAAAACAAACTAATTTCACAGTAAAAAAACCTAGGGGGAAAACCTTCCCTAAAAGTAATTCACTATAGTAAAGAGAAGTTTTAAATTTAGTACAAAACCTTTGTCCCTAGACTCTACAATCTCCGTAGATAAACTTGTAGCAGAAACTTTCTACCACTTCAAAACCTCTAAACTCTTCAACATATGAATGCCACCCTCTTACACGGATCCCCATATGTGACTAACCAATGATGCATGGCTTCCAGTACGTGACTAGCTCACTAACTTGAAGAAGATGTTGGCTGCAAAGTTCTTCACTTCATTAACAATAAAGATCAAGAAGCACTTGTTTACAAAACCATAAAGCGCAAAGAAGCAGTAGCTTCTTTCAGAGAGAATAAACACTCGGTCACTTTTTGCAAGTGTTCTCCTTGTATTCTCATATGTGACAGCCTTTAAAATAAGCCTTATATATGTCTAGGATTATGAGAAAGAAACCCTACACATATATGTCAGCAAGGGTCGAAAATCAAATTTGGAAATCTAAATTTCGTAATTCTCGATAGATACAGTTGTCGAGCTATTGGTCGAAACCTTGATAGATATAACTGTCGAGATTCATTAATCCTTGATAGATATATCTGTCGGCAGCTATCGAGAATCTGTCCAACTTTAATGAACAGCTTTTCTTCACTTGTTTTTTGGTCCAATCTTCATGGCTTTAATACTTGACTTGAACAACATGTTTCTTGAAGTACTGAACCCATCCTAAATCTACCCAATTACAAGTAAAATGTGTTTTATCAAAAAATTAGCTAATTACATAAAAAATGTCTTTAACACTGTCCTAGGTGCTAGAAAAAGCTATCACAATTGTCATAAGACAGCTGTTGCTTGGGGCAGAAACATATAGGGTCAGATGTCAAGCTGCTGAGATTTCAGCATTAAATGACTGATGATATTAGTTTCAGCCAGGTGTCAAGTGCTAAACACACTACTGGTGTTTTGCTATAAATGTTTCATTTTTTTGGGTATTTATATGTTTTTGGTCCAAAGTTCTATTACAATACATTTTTAGTAAATAATAGAATAATTAGTTGATAATTAATGAAGTTTTAGAGATCTAGTTAAAGTCTCATTATGTTGTGACTTAATCATGGTGAGCAAGAAGAGCATTTAATGCATTACTTTGGTTAGCCAATCAGATTAGGCCACGTGTTTGAGTTGGATTTTAGTTGAAAGTAGTAATGTAGTTTATGTAGAATAATATAATGAAGTTTCTAAATTTGTATAGGATCAGCTAGAGGTTGAATGAATAGTTATTTTGTCAACATTTAGATGACTGGAGATATTGAGTATTTGTCATATGATGAATATTAATTTTTAGAAAAAGAGTAATGATGAGTTTTATCATTTTAAGTGCTATGTGATAAGAGATACTTACCATATGTTACCCGCTACACACAGACTTTTCAGAGTTTAGAGAGTTGAAGAAGACACGACAAGCAACACGTTTCTTTTATCAACTTTAAACCACTGGAGCTTTACTGAACATACCTCTTGGCATTCCAAACCACAACTCCCAAAGTTTTCTCAAAAAGACTCATGAGCTTGAATCATAAGCTAAAGATGAGATGACATACCTTGAGTTTTGTTGTCATTTTGTGTAAATGCGAGCTTTTTTTGGAGAAGCTGCTTTCCATAAGTGTAAAAGAGATAATATGGGTCGTGAGTTTTGATTCATTGCTTAAGCCCGATCCATATGTTGACGTTGATGATGTCGTGGGATTATGATCCTAATTGATGAAGAGGAAATGTAGACCATGGATCCGCATCGTGAAGTAAGGATCTTGTGGTCTATGTGAGCCAAATCCATGAGATGTAAGCTTATTTTGGGCTTTAAAGAGATTTACTCTAAAAATCAATAATATGTTGATGTGGCATGGGTTGCCAATGAAGTAGTGTCATGTGGGGCGAAAAAAGAGTCCTCAACAAGTTCTAAATATTTGGATATAAATGTGTAGGTTCTAAATACTTTATTTGTTTGGAAACCGAGAACATAAACTTGTCTAGGAATAGATCTTAATGTTTATGAAGTGTTTTAGACACTATTTAAAGTGCTACAAGTCAAGATTCAAGAATGTACAGGCTACAAAAAGAAGAATTGAAAAACTAACTAGCTCGACCGATCGATCGAGAAAGCTTCGATCGATCAAGACATGGATCTGCAGAATTTTAATTCAGCCTAATAGCCCGCAAATCGTTTAGGGTTTCAGTCAAAACCTACTAGGTATATAAGGAAAACCCTAAAGCACGTTTTTCAAGTCTTAGAGAGCTACTCTTTTGAGACCTATGAGGTTATTGACCTTCTACTTTTTCAAGAACCTACTAGAAATCACATTTATATTGCTAGAACTAGAGGAGTAAAGTTGCAGCCAAGCTTCAACTATGAAGCGTACTAAAGATCAAAGATGTGAATTGGAGGTTCATGTTGGAGCAGATCCACATCAAGGAAGTTTGTGGGGTTCAGAGCTAGATTGGATAATCTTAGTTAAGTTTACTACAAATGGTATATTCTTAACTGTAAACTTCTATTTGATATAGCAGATTGTTATCCTAAGATTGTTCATTTCAAGGTTTTTACCTTGAAATTGGTTTTTTTCATTAGTTTTCGTAGGTCATCATATCTTGTGTTATTTACATATTCTGCTGCATGATTTTTTTGATGCATGTTTAACCTAGATCTTCATAATTAACCTAAGTAACTTAACTTAACTTAATTACAAATAGAGTTTCATTTCAAGTATACTTAACTTAATTATTAAATGTACTTTTTGGTTATTATAAAAAGGAAATTCATTTTTTGGTAGGGTGAGAATTCTTTTACTAGTCTGGAGAAATGGTAATAAGTGTGTAAGATAATTGGACAAAAAATTTGTTCATGTGACAAATGAAATAAGAAATATATATAAAATTATGTCTAGATTGGTAAAATTACTAAATAGTGAGCATAATATGCGTAGTTTGAAAATTCTCCCATTATAGTTGTGATGATTTTATTCTCACCACTGATACTAGCTAGGGAAAACTACAATTTTATTATATAAACCAATGCAGTGTACATAGTCATGTAGAAGCAGAGTTTTTTTTTTTTTTTTTTGAGAGTTTCAACCTATGGTGTCCACTCCTAATGTCATCTCTTTTATTATTAGACCAAGACACCAGTCAATATTTTGTGTAAATGGAGATTGAATCCCAGATTTTTTATTCAACCATCAGAGATTTTACCAATTAAGCTAACTAGAACCTACACGTAAAAGCAGAGTTGGTAACACAAAATAACTACAACTTTACCGGTTATGTTCTAAAAGAACACTACATTAGTTGGCAAAAAAATATAGAAAACCTCTCAACACAAACTTTTATTAATCACAACTTAATATTAATCACCACCTCCCTATAAAGAGTATTTATATAAAGAAATATTCTCATGCTCCTTTGATACAATGATATACCAAAGTCCTGCTACTACTAGAGAGAGGAAAACAACTTAATTAGGAAAATATTTATAAAAAAACATGAAATCCTAATTCAACTAGGGAAAGGGAAAGAACATAAAATAAAGTCCTAATCAACTAGGAAACGAAAAAAAAAAAATTTGAAAATTATCTTATGCTCAATATTCAACCAATTTTTGCATCTCTCTCTCTCTCTCTCTCTCTCTCTCTCTCTCTCTCTCTCTCTCTCTCTTATAATTTTTTTTATTTTATGGATACAATAGAATTTAAACCTATGGCATCTACTCTATAATAATTACTCTTTATCATTAAGTTAAGATAATAATTGGTTTTTGGTGTAAACGTAATTCAAAACCCAAATCTTTTAATAACAAAATATTTTACCAATCTATAAATTTTTAAGAAACAACAGATAATTTTTATGGGGTTCCAGTTTGCATTTTAACAAACTGATTGTCTTATCGAATACAATAACATTTATTTATTATTTTGTGAATTGAACAACCATTTCGCTAAAAATAAACATATTTTTATAGATAAACATGTAACACGTGAAAGAAATTATACACATTTTTTAATGTCTATTCCATTTGCATATGTTTTTGTACTATGCTATACATGCACATAAAAGAGAAATGTAGAGACCTTTTATGGAGAACCAAAATTTGAGCTACAAATTTTTTTTTTTTGAAATTTAAAATGTAAAAATAAAGACTTCTATCAAGAGGAAAAACCAAATAAAAGGGAGCATAGTATAAATATTCTTCTAATTCCAAAATGTAAATTAAAAAAAAAAAACAGGTTTAAGGTGTTAGTGTTTCAAAATTCAAAAACTATTTAAGCTAATGAAATGCCAATTTTTATGTGTAGTTGGGTGTTATGGTTTATATATATATATATATATATATATTTATATTTATAAAGTATTCTTAATATGTGTTATAACTAAGTTGTGCGGTTGTGCCCCATTTTTTGTTACTCAAAAAATAAAACCATCCATGCTTTCTTCAAGTTCCGACCAATGTTTTGTAAGATAATTATGTTTTAACATCAAATACATCCTCTTGATCCTGCACAAACTGTTTGAAAAAAAATGAGTTTTGTACTTCAAAAGTGAATGATGTAAGTTTTTTTTTTCTTTTTATTTTTTTGTTGCTAAATAAATTGAGCTAATTCTTTTAGGATTATATTGCAGTATAACTTATTTACATTTATTTACAACATTTTTTAAAATTATTCACATTTATTTACAACATTTTTTAAACTTATTCACATTTATTTAAAACATTTTTTATTTTAGAAGAGAAAAACATCTATTTGTTTTTGTCGTTTACTTGTTAACCATAATTTTTGTATATTATTGTTTATTCTTTATGGGCCAAAATGGGCTTTTGCTCTTTTCACGAAAAAAAAATCAGTATGTTGCCCCATTTTTCAAACTAATTAGGGAAATGCCCCTCTTTTGGAACTTGATTTTCTCAAAATCGAGTTAAGCCCTATAGTGACGTTTTAATGACCCTATAGTGACATTTTGTAATTCGAGCTCCATAAAATTGAGTTATAGGTTAAAAAAAAAATAAAAAAGAGAAAAACTTGTATGTAACTCGATTTCATGGAGGTCGAGTTATAAAACGCCACTATAGGTCTTTAAAAGTCACTATAGACTCCTTAAAACGTCGCTATAAGGCTCTAGAATTTTTTTTTTTTTGAAACTCAATTTTGAGAAAATCGAGTTTCGAAAGAGAGCCATTTTCCTAATTAGCTTGGGAAATGGGGCATTTGCCCATTTTTGCATTCTTTATGTGCAGTATTGTTCTCTAGGCACCTACTTAGCATATTCACAAAAGGAAAGAGTTTTTCATGTGGATGGAGGAAAGCTATGGTATAACTCAAGGTGTCTTAACAAGTTTAGATTGTTGAATGTCATACTTTTGTACATGTTAGTATATTCACCCAATCCAGGAACCCTTCCAAGGATTGTGAGTTTCGAGTATTATACAAAAAGGTATAAGGCCCTAGGAAATCCAATAACAATATAAGTAACAACTATTCCCATAGCAAATTTTGATTCCTAAACTTCCTCATTCTCTTATGATAGATAAAAATAATTATATGAAATGGGTTGAGAAAAATTAATTTAGTTGATAGTATGTTTATACATATGTGTAAACACAAAGACAACAATAAAATGACAAGCATAACTACAAGCGCTACAATGGAATGTATTGCCACCTTAATTCAATTCCACTCTCATTTTTTCAACAAAAAAATATATTAAAATTTAGTACTTAATTAAAATATCAAATTGAGTGACAAATTATATAAAACAAAATAATAATACAAATATGAGAGAAAGAGGGGAGGGGGGAATGATCGTTTATTGCTGAGTTCTTTGAATACATCTAGTGTCTTCTATTGGAGCAGACTGAGAAAGAAAAACAATGAACGGAAATATTGTTCAAGCAATTCCTTCCTCATTCCAATCTCTAATCTGCTTATACATAGTGTTCAATGCAAATCTTGAGGCAGCTATGACAAATGTAATTTGGAATAGTGCATATGTCTACTAATAAGTGTCGTTTTCTGCCTCAACCTATTTGAATTTGACAACAAGCTTAACAAAATCCCTATTATCAAAGATAAAGTCAAAGCAAATTGTTGTGTGAAGGAATCAATATCTCGACATAAGCCAAGAGGCAGATCTTGTGTCATTCCTGGTCGTATGAAACTGGCATGCATCCTAGCTCCCGAGACTCCCTCATAAAAATCTAATAATTTTTCCTGCTCCTCAAAAGCCGTCAAGAACGGAGTTGATGCTCCCACATCCATAGCATGAGTAGTTAAAGCAGGGTAATGAATGATTTGAAATTCGAGTTATTTCACGGAATAACACTCGTATATATTGAGCTTGTAATGGTACCACGCAATTTAAAAGTCTCTCTATAGCTGAATAATGAGCGTGTTCTTGGTCACCATCTAGGTTTAGTGACGTTGTTCGGTCATCGAAACTGTAATGAATCTTGAATATAAAAATAAAAATTAGTAAATAAACGATGCAGTCTAATTTTATATTCATAAACATATGTTGATTTTTCAAACATAAATAAGAGATTATAAAAATTATTTTAGCAATATTTGAATTAATGAGACTTTTACAAGTCAAATATATTGAATATATATGTAAGAGGCGCTTAAGTTTCAGACTTTTCAAGCTCTAACTAATTTTATTATTCCTATATAACAATTTGAAGAATTCTCTTTATATTGTGAGCATACTTGAAGTATAGTGAAGGATGCTTCAAATAGGATTTACATCGATCTTTCCCAAATTTTGTTTTATTAAAAGTACACTCAATATGACAATGGTGGTTTTTAATATTATTATATAATCATATATTTAGTTGCTAATTATTTTGTATACTTCATAAATTAAATTTGTGACACAAACTACTTTGTATTATAAATTCTTTTTATAAATGTTTTGTTTATTTATTTAACAGAGAAGATTAATGATACACATGCCAACATTTTTTTTTAATTACAAATAACTAAGGATATATATATATATATATATAGATGCATTAAATTTTAATTGGATTCTCGATTTTGTCCCATCTGTATCATTTTATTTTTAATTTTGTGCTAAGTGAATTATTGAGTGTAAAAAGCAAAGAGTCCAAATCCAATTAGATTTGAAATTGGATTTTAATTGGAGTCTAATTTTTCGCCATGTGTCTATCTAAGTTTTTAATTTTTGTGACAGGTGAATTATTGGGTGCAAAAACCGAAGAGTTCAAAACAAATTAAATTCCAAAACATATATGTAAGGACATAATTTTTGTACCTAAGCCCAAAGTAAGGGGAGCAAGCTTAAAGAGCTCAATACAATGAATTTGTAGAGAGTGGATTAGAAAACTAGGCTCTAGTAGGCTTCGACAATGATCTTATTGAGTAGAAAATGATAATAGAATAAAGATGAACTGATGTTATCTAAAGAAAATCATCCTCAGACACAATCTGAGGTGGTTAATTCTTATATTTGATTCTTTTGGGACTGATTACAAGTATTATTCTTAACTCTACAGCATTTTTCTCTTCCATTTCTTCGATCTCTCATCCTCTGGATTTTTCCTCTATTTTATACTATTTTTCCCCTCTATCTCTACCCTCCACATGTAGATCAGATTGCTAGTGTTGATCCTTGTCCCATCAGCACATTCCTAAAGTCTTTGGGAGTAGCTGTAAGGCTAAAAAATCACTATTCAGGTATCACTTCCTCACCAATGCAACTAGAGAGTTAGCTATAGATCATTCAATGTGGGTGATAGCAGTTTTCTCGTAGATATTATATAGATTTCTTTTGCCCTGCATTCTCACGATGCATATCTTTATCAATAGAATCTCCTGGAACGTTGTTTCTGGGTGGCAGACCATACCTTCTAACCTTTGCTTTGTTCAGTCGAGGAGACATCTCTCCTCGAACCTCTCCTCAGACCATTGTAACTTGACCTCTTTTTTTATTCATCAACGCTGACCTCCCTAACAATGTTTACCCCATCCTCGGACAAGTAGGCATCCTTAGATCAGGCCCCCGGCCTAATAACATCATTGGGCCTAATATCCCTACAATAGTCCCTCAAAATCCTCTGTTTTAGCTCCTCATGAAGAAAAAGGGGATTTCGATACTACCCCAAATATCCTGTTCTCATTGTATATTAGTCCTGTTTGGGTAGGTACCTTTTTAACTATCCAATGCATGCTCCTGACGCTTTGGCATCCGAGATGCGCCTTCATTAAATTTCTGGGGCTCCACACATTCTATGGTGCGATATAGATCCAACGGCCAGGGATTTTCTTGGACTTTGGACTAGAATTTTCCTGTTGATCTCCCTCCCTGATACAAATATCGCTTAAACCCTTCCTTTCCTTCATTTTTGCACTCATAAATATCAAGAGCTAGACTGAGGAGAGTTTCTTTGCACTTGTAAGTCTTTTCCTCCCTTTCTACTTACTTTTCTTTCTATTTTTCTTTATACAGTACCTTTTTCTCCTTGGCACCCTCAAGTCCTCTTCACCATCATAGCACCTTCAACCTTTTTTCAAACATGTGTAGATTCGCATACTTTGTAGACTTTACAGAGAATATAGAGAGCTTTAAAGCTCAACATAGAATCCTGCCAGGAGTCTCCATTAGGTATTGTAAGTAAGGGGATTGGCACACTAAAAGGTAGGAGGGAGAAGTGGTGATCCCAATGATTGCCTTTATAGAAGGAGGGATGAGAATCCTTATGGGCACGATCACTAGGGATTACCTTAGGGCTCATAGATTAGCTCTCACCCAATGTACCCCAAACATGTTTAGAATTTTAGGTAGTGTAGATGCTCTGAATGAGAAAATGGGCTCAAGTCTTACCCATCACAATGTCAATTGGGTCTATAACCTCCACTACTTAACAGAGCAGGGATACTACCTAAAAACTAGATAGCCCAAGTTTAGATTCATATCTTGCCTCCCTGAATCCAACAAAGGCATGAATAAAGACTTTCTGATTGTCTTTAGGGAGTGGCACAATGGCCTCCCCTGTCCGACGAAAGAAGGGAAACCAGGTGGGGTTGTAGGTTTAGGTTTACTTCTTCTAAATCATTTTTTGTTTTTCTTTGTCATACTCTATATCCATCTTTCCTTGTTTGTGCTTTTCTATTACTGAAAATTTTTGTTTTCTTAATGGTTTCGCAGATAAGCACGCCGCTAAACCGAACCTAAGCCTCGTCAACATGCAAAGTCTAGACCGAATATTTCAAGTCGAGGTTTTTGTCCACACAGACAGTCAACTATGTTAGGACATATGTAGTTCAAGTGGTTGTTGACATATGTCGCTATTTTATGTAATTGGCATATCCTTAGACAAAACGCACTTTACTTGTAATTGGGTAGATTTAGGATGTGTTTAACACTTCAAGAAATAGTGTTTCAAGATTCAGCGTTAAAGTCATCAAGTCTGTCCAAGAAACAAGCAAGGAAGTACAAGTTACTAAAACTTGACACCTGGCTCGACACATGCATCTATCGAGCTTTAAGAAGTTGTTTTAGCCCGAACCTCGACAGCTTCTCAATAGATCCTCGACACCTCTATCTGTCGAGATTTAAAGAAAACAGATTTTTAGTTTTGTTTTAAGTCCAATCCGTGAATGTGTCTTTGAGACGTCTTTTCTCCTAACCCTAAACATATAAAAGGATTGTTTTAAGGGCCGTCGAACAATATGCAAGTTGCACAAGTATTAAGCAATCCTTGTTCATGCAATTTGTGATCAAAGACAAAGTTCGTGCCCTAGTTCATCTCTTGTGAAGAAGATAGCTGTGTAATGTGCATCGTAGGGTTTTGTAATCGAGCATCTTCTTGATCTTCATTGTGTAGATGATCTGAAGAACTTTGCAGCCAACAACTCTCTTTCTAGTTGGTGAATTGAAGTCGTGTACTGGGATCCGCGCAATTGGTTAGTCACGTACTTGAGAGTCGTGCATTGAAAGGAGAAACTGTCACTACAGAGCAAGTCCAATTGGGTATTAGGGTAAGGGTTCAACTATAGGTTGGTAAGGTACTTGGGATTCCTTGCTTGTAACCGCTTGTTGTGATAATAATGGAGTTTCGGGAGTGGTGACTTTAAATCACCCGGTGGGGTTTTTGCCATCAGGTTTTCCCCATTCGTAAACAAATCACCGTGTCATTTATTTTCCGCTGCATAACTTAGTTTTGGTGATTTATTTGTGCTGCCACGTGATTTTGCATGTTAACTTGATTAATTAATAACTTGGCTAATTAATCAATTTAATTTATCACAAGGGGTCAACGCGTTTGTGGCCTGTCAAGTGGTATCAGAGCAAGCACACTCTGATTAGGGTTTAATCCTTGTGTGTGATCCATTGACCCCTGCTGTCATGGATAGAGGTCAATCTTTTATTATACCTCCGTTATTTGATGGCACTAACTATTTACTGGAAAGTACGCATGAGAGCTTTCTTGCAGTCTTTAGATGAGAAAGTGTGGCAAGCTGTGGAGATAGGCTGGACCAAGCCTATAGAAGCGCCGGCCGACTGGGATGATGCCAAGATCAAGACGGCAAACTTCAACACCAGAGCATTGAATGCCCTATTCAGTGCGGTCATCAATGAGGAGTTCAAGAGAATTTCCTCTACAGAAACTGCTAAGGAAGCATGGACCATTCTCCAGATAACCTATGAGGGAACTAAGGCTGTCAAGGATTCAAAGCTACAGAGGCTCACCACAAGCTTTGAAGAAATTAAGATGGAGGAGGATGAGTCATTTGATGAGTTCTATGCCAAGCTCAAGGACATAGTGAACCCAGCTTTCAATCTTGGGGAAACCATTCCTGAACCCAAGATAGTAAGGAAAGTGCTCAGATCGCTGCCCGAGAGATTCCATGCTAAGATCACGGCGATAGACGAATCGAAGGATATTGACAAAATTCCTCTGACTGAGTTGTTGGAAACTTGCAAGCCTACGAATTAGGACTGACTAGGATTGGCAAGTCAAGCAAGGGCAAGAGCATGGCACTAAAAGCCAAGAGCAGTGATACAGATGATTCTTCAGATGATGAAGATTCTAAAATGAAGTCCTACATTACAAAGCAATTCAAGAAATTCATGAAGAATGCCAATGGAAAAGGCTTCAATAAAGACCGAAGGCAATCCAGTTCTTCTCAATTCAAGAACTCAGATAAAGGGAAGAAGGATGTCAAGGATGGCGGTCAGTACACTATTCCCGCTGGACCAAAATGTTTTAAGTGTCAAGGTTTCGGACACATGAAACAAGAGTGTCCAATGTACTTTAAGAGCATTGAGAAGAGCAAGGCACTTGCTGTTACCTTAAGCGACACAGAGCCCGAGGATGATTCCGAAAATGAAGATGACGGAATCTTGAATGCTTTCACTGCCACTATCAATCCTACTGATGGGGTTACTGAAGAAGTGGATGAAGAAAAAGAATTAGTGGATGCCAAATTTGAGACTATGGATGATCAAGATGATATTCATACTGCCTATGAGAAACTGTACAAGCTTTCTAAGAAGCATGAGAAACTCTATAGGCTGGCCATCAAGAAGCTCAATGATGTGGAACTTGACCGTGAGAAGCTTTCCACTAAGGTTGATGAAGCAAATCAGACCATTGGGGCACTGAGGTTTGAGAACAATTTCTTAGCTGAGAAGACCAAGAAGCTTAAAGCGGAGCTGTTTCAAGTCAGAGCACAATTGGAAAGGACATCAAGTGCAAATCTGGACGAGATGCTAAGTGTTTAGAAATCTTCTTCAGATCGTATTGGATTGGGGTATAAATTCTCTCTCTTTAATACTCCTTCTGCTAGTACTACTGTTTTTGTTCCACTTGCTAATAACATTAAAACTGAGGATAAGAATGTTAAAACTGAATTAGCAAGTGAGAACGTTGACAAGGGCAAGTCTATCCTAGGAGCACCCCCTAAAGTTGAGAAAATGAAAACTAGAAACCCTAGGACTAAGAAGACTATCTCTCAAAAGCCCAAACAGAAGAAGCAGCATCTCTGTTATCATTGTGGTATTGCCGGTCATACTCGACCAAATTGCAAGAAGTGGCTAGCCACTTAACAAAGCAATGGCATGATAGCATCTAGGAACTAGAATCAGCTTCAGACCTCTCTCACTCCTCTTGGAGACATTCTTAAAGCCCTCATGTTCCTTTCGAACTTGAACAGTTTAAACTCTTCCCCCTCTTCACCGGTTCAAGGGTTGTCTAAAAGGAAAGGTTCTTCTAAGGTGTGGAAGGAAAAGGGTTCTAAGTGATTCTGTTCACTTCTTCTTCTCTCTCCCTGTTTTATTGTGTTGCATTACTTGTGTGTTTCTTTACTGTTTTGAGTCAGTCTAGTTTTATGCATTGTTTTGCTTTCTTTAGCTTGTTTTTGTTTGTGTGTTTTCAGTTTTGTGTTTTATTTTTGCTTTTCTGATAAAAATAAAAAAAAATTGAAAAATACAAAAACAGTGTGTGTTTGTGTGCATTGGTTCATGTGAACTTTTAAAATGGCCATTGAAACAGAGTTTTCTAAACTTTGTATCATCTGTAGCGTAGATGAGCATTCTTCTGCACAATTAAGCAAGTGAGCTTTATAGCTCTTTGTTTGTGATGAGTAAGGTTAAGTGATCTCTTCTACTTGACACTCGTATCATTCTTTTTGACGGGTAGGACTAGAAAATCCTAAGAGAAAGGCATAAATAACCATCTCACCACTGTTACTCGCCAATCATGATATGACATTTGTATGCTTCGGCATAGCAAAAGTGCAATGTCAAAAACTTAACATAATTGGGTATTTCTTTTCTTTCTCTTATATGCTCATGCATAATATGCTTAATAAAAGAAAATATGCAAAGAAATAAAAAGCAAAAAGATCAAAATACTTTAAAATATGGTTGCAAGCGTGTTTTCTAGGAGATGTGGGAGTTATAGGATGTACCTCAAAGGTGATAGTCCCCATCAAACAGTTATGATTGTGTGTGAGTTAAAGTGATTTTCTCATATCTCAAATCGTCATAAATTTGAGACACTTATGCAATCTTGCGATGTTTTCACACACAACACGCAATATTCTTTGCTATTTTTGATACATGTACAGGTACAATGTGATTTAGCCATCACAAGGTTTACATGCGTTAATGTATGCTCACTAAACTGTCTTAACTTATTTTTGAAATATAAAATTGGTTAGACTTATTTAGTGTGTGTGTGCGTGTTTTGGGATACATGTGCTTTAAAATTCTTGTTGAGAGATGTTTTTGAGAGCTAAATGTTTTGCTTGGATCTTTGGTTGAGTTGCATGCATGATTGCATTTATGTCTGTATTTTTCCTCGACACCTCTCGACACCTAGTTGTCTGTCGAGCTTCTTAGACTTTTTCTAAACGCAGTCTTGACACATCCTCGACACCTGGTGGATCGATCGAAAAACTTTCTGTCTGCTTAATAGATACTCTACAGCTTCTAGATCGATCGAGGTTCCTTCATGCTTGATCCATCTTTCTCGACACATGACCTCGATAACTGCATCTGTCGAAGTGCATTTTCTCAACACCTACCTCGATAGCTGTCTCGACACCTCTCGATACCTGCATCTGTCGAGAATTATTGAAGGGCTATTTAAAGGTTCTGTCGCGATTTTCTCTCGCTCGATCTCTCTCACTCGATAGCTCGTGATTTCCCTCCCAAAACCTTTCTCACTCTCTCCAAACCTCTTCCTAAGGATTCTTCAAGTGATCTTCTTGTTTTCCTCACTTGGTAAGCATCTTTTCTCTCATTTGTCATGCATTTCATGTTTAAAACCCTAGGTTTTGAGATTTTTAAGGTTTTTGAAATATTTTTGTGGTTTTTCAAAATTGTTGAGATTTTCATGAAATTTTTGGGTTGGTTTTATAGATTTGATCTTTAAAACTGCATGCATTACATCACATTAGCATTCTAATTGTATTTTTATGCATTTAAATGTGTGCAAACCTGTTGTGTGCTGTTAGGTTTGGATTGGGCTGAGCCCATGATGTGTTTATTGTTGCATGTCACATGCTCATGCATTTCCCATGCATACGTTCTTTCTTTTCAATATATTCTTCCTATATTGAGCTGTTTGGGACTTTTTTGTTTGTCTCTCTTCTTCTCCCCCCTCTCTATGTTTGCGTTAGTAGTGTTTATGGCACCTAAACGTAAGTCTATTCCATCCTAGAACCCTCTACGTTCTAAGGGATCTTCCTCTTCGGATTCTACTCCATTATCTATCCGATTCCGTGATAAGAAAGCCCATAAAGACTTCTCGGAGAACTTCTCTAAACGAGGTGTTCATTCAAAACGCCACGTTGTCCTGGCAGACTTTGCCGATACTGACCTACCCGATGTCATCCACAATTGGGCTTGGGAGTCACTATGTGACGTCCCGGTCACCTATCCTCTCTTGTTGATACAGGAGTTCTACTCCAACATCCACGGGATTGATTCTTCAGTACCTCTCTTCTACTTTAATGTTCGAGGTACGTGCTTTGCTGTCACCCCGGAGTTAGTCTCCAAGGTTCTTCATGTTCCGAGGGTGGATCATCTTGATTACCCGGGATGTGAGCGTCTATGGACTGTGTCCAAAGACGAGATGATCTCGGTGTTCTGTGAGTGTCCTTCCTCTTGGGGAGATCATCAGTATACACTATATCAGTCTTTTGCTAAAGGTTCTCGTTTCCTTAACATGGTGATGACTTTTGTGTTGCACCCACTTTATCACTATAACTATATCACAGAGCCTCGTGCTCGATTTTTGTTGTTCCTCCTAGAGGATCTCACTATAGACTTCCCTTCACACTTTATTTTCTCCATCATAGATGTCTATAGAGATACGACCACCCGTGATAAGCTCATTTTCCCTTCCGCTATCACGAGGATTCTTTGCCATTTCTCCATCCCTTTCCCTTCGTCCGATTCATATCATGTCATGTCTGCCATAGACGCCGCTACCGTAAAATGTAGCGAGGCATAGTTTAGATCGAGACAGTCAGATGGTGCTACTCCTTCCTCCCATCCGACTATCTCCAGATCTGCTCGAGCGACATCTGCTCCTTCTTCTTCGAGTGACGTCACTTTCAGAGACATCATGGCGCAGCTTCAGCGCATGGATGCTCGCCTCGATACACTCTCCACGGAGTTGTATCAGGTGAACGTTCGTGTTGGTCACATCGCCAGGCGACAGGCGACTTTGGGCGGCTTTGCTCCAGAGACTTCTCCTCCGCCACCTCACGTTTCTTCTGAGACTGAGGCTGATGACGACGGTGATGACGATGATGCTTCTGATGATGATGATGATGGAGATGTGAGCTCTTCTGACGAGATGTCTATTTGACACTCTACCCTTTGTCACTTGTGACAAAAAGGGGGAGTAGTTTTGGTATGAGAGTAGTCATGCTTAGGGAGAGAGCTAGTATAGGACATTTTTGATTGGGGGAGTGTAGATTGAGGGATATAGTGAGGATCATATGTATTTTTTTTTCTTTTCTATCTTTTTAGAATACATTGATCATGTATTGACATACATTGTACTTATTTCTTGATATATATGATGATGTATGTTTCTTTCACCTATCTTTCCATGTGTTGTTTCTTTTCTGTCTTTATACACATATTTCTTTTACTTGTATGCAATCTATTATTTCTGCTTCACACAAAGATACCTTGATGTGTTTTGTTTATAAGTGTTTCAGAAATACAGGTTGTCAAAGTCTTCTTGCCATAAACTCTCTTCTTGCAAAGTTTTTCAAGAGTTTGTGTTAGGATAGATTTTACTGTATGTAACAAGTGAATATGAGTTAAAGTGTTTTATGACTTTTCTCATATCTTCATTTGTTTGTTGTGGTTTTGTCACGGATTGCCAAAGGGGGAGATTGTTAGGACATATGTAGTTCAAGTGGTTGTTGACATATGCCGCTATTTTATGTAATTGACTTATCCTTAGACAAAACGCACTTTACTTGTAATTGGGTAGATTTTGGATGTGTTTAACACTTCAAGAAACAGTGTTTCAAGATTCAGTGTTGAAGTCATCAAGTCTATCCAAGAAATAAGCAAGGAAGTGCAAGTTACTAAAGCTCAACACCTGGCTCGACACATGCATCTATCGAGCTTTAAGAAGCTGTTTTAGCCCGAGCCTCGACAACTTCTCGACAGATCCTCGACACCTCTATCTGTCGAGATTTAAAGAAAACAGATTTTCAGTTCTGTTTTAAGTCCAATCCGTGAATGTGTCTTTGGGACTTCTTTTCTCCTAACCCTAGACATATAAAAGGATTGTTTTAAGGGCCGTCAAACAAGATGCAAGTTGCACAAGTATTGAGCAATCCTTGTTCATGCAATTTGTGATCAAAGACAAAGTTCGTGCCCTAGTTCATCTCTTGTGAAGAAGATAGCTGTGTAATGTGCACCGTAGGGTTTTGTAACCGAGCATCTTCTTAATCTTCATTGTGTAGATGATCTGAAGAATTTTACAGCTAACAACTCTCTCTCTAGTTCGTGAATTGAAATTGCGTACTGGGATTCGCGCAATTGGCTAGTCACGTACTTGGGAGCCATGCATTGAAAGGAGAAACTGTCACTACAGAGCAAGTCCAATTGGGTATTGGGGTAAGGGTTCAACTGTAGGTTGGTAAGGTACTTGGGATTCCTTGCTTGTAACCGCTTGTTGTAATAATAGTGGAGTTTCGGGAGTGGTGACCTTAAATCACCCGGTGGGGTTTTTGCCGTCAGGTTTTCCCCATTCGTAAACAAATCACCATGTCATTTTTTTTCCGTTGCATAACTTAGTTTTGGTGATTTGTTTGTGCTGCCACGTGATTTTGCATGTTAACTTGATTAATTAATAACTTGGCTAATTAATCAATTTAATTTATCACAAGGGGTTAACGTGTTTGTGGCCTGTCAAACTACGAGCGGCGCACTTGATCCTCAGCTACACACCGCTCTCATTCAGCTTTCAAGCACCAAAGAACGTGATAAAGGCTAAGGACCCGCGCTTGCCCCTAGTTAACGTCGTCGTGCCTGATTTTCTCAACACAAGTCCGGGACCACAAGGTGTACTGAAGGTAGAACCACTCCTTCAATACAAGGCCAAGGACAAAGAGACCCCTTCATAGCCAGCCACTTCAAAGGAGGAAAGAGAAGAAAAAGAAACAGAGGTAGTTGAAGTGACTGACTCTGAGGACGAGTTGGCCGTCTTCCGCCAACCTCAATATTTAGAGCCTCAAGATAGTGACCCTTGCCACCTTCCTTTAGCCCAAGTAAGCAATGTTCAAGAAGAAACAACCATTCTTGAGGCAATAAGGATACAACGCAAATCCATGGGCAACCTTATGGAGGTTATGAGTCCCAGGTTGGGGAGCAAGGCGCCCGAGGCGATCGGGCAAGCTAAGTACCCCCCTCCCCCCACGTCTCGTGATCCTTAGTAGGAACTTGTAGACAAAAAGAGGAAAAGGGAACAAAAGGGGAAGGACGTGGTAGAAGAGGGCCGAGGTGCTTCTTCCAAGGAGGACGAGCCTCAAAAGGAGGCCAATGTAGCCAAGACTACCTAAACAAGGTCCCAGAGTGATGGGGCACCTAGAGACAGAGGACGTGACCTCCACACCAGGGTACTAAGCTGGAATCCCCCCTTGGTGTTGGACAGGTCCCCTTTCCCTGTGAACTCCTCCATCAAGGACCCTCAGCAAAGGAAGGCCGAGTATATGGTAGTTGCTATAGAGAAAGCCTTGCTACTACCCAATGACATGGCTGACTTAAGGACTATGAGAACACATGAGGTGTTTCTAAGTCTGAAGAAAGACCTCACCAAGGTAAGTTATTCAAGCTAAATCTGATGTTTATTTGTTCATTTTTGTTATTAATACTTATATATATAAATATATATATATATATATATATATATATATATATATATTCTTTTTACCTTTGCCTCCTCTTACTTTCTAAGTTTCCTTTGTAGGCTGTTCAAGCTGTTTTTAAGGCCGAGGAGTTAGTGGACCTTTCTCACTGGCAATATAAGGATGAGGAAGGTAGGTGAATTGCTGTTGTTGAGGCCTTCAATGTGGCCAAAAAAGGGTAAAGGAGTTGAATACCCAGCTCACAAAGGTCGAGAGGGAGAAGAAAAGCGCTGACGCGGCACTGGTGGGGGTGGAGAGACAGGCCAAGACTCAACGCAAGCAACTCCACCAAACTGAGGATGATCTTGCTACTGCTAGAGAGCAAATTAAGCTACTAAAGAAAAAACTAGAGGAGGCTAAGAAAGCCAAGGATCAAGCCGAACAAGACGGCTACAATTTAGGGGTAGCTGAGACTGAAGAGGCCTTCAGGTTTGAGGTTATGGGGCTATGTAGAGTATACTACTTCTAGGTGTGGAACGAGGCCTTTAACCAGGCAAGGTTTTAGGCTTCCTCGGCACTTAGGAGGGCAAAAAATGTATACTACCCCTACAATCCAGGCACCAGGCTCTTTAGCCTCTTAGGAGGATACAACACCTAACGTTACTAGCCTTATTGAAGAGGTTTTGACCAAGGACCCTCCTCCTCCTAGCAATCCTCAAAAAGGGGTAGAACAAACCAATGCACTTGAGAAGGAGCAAGAAGCCCCCTCCGAGATGACAAAGCCCTTAGATGCACCCAAGGATTCTTCCAAAGGAGGGGTGGTTTCTCAAAGCCATAAGTTGACACTGGTAACCCTCCCCATCCCTGTCAAGGGAGATTTGAAGGGCAAGTGTGTGGCATCCTCAACAGCAACAACCATCCAGCCTGCCAAGACTCCCAAGGACAAGCTTGTAATAAAGATGAAACCATGAGTTATCCTTCTTCTTTTTTTAACTGTTTTTTTTTCTTGAATTTGTAATGTAGACTAATCCTTTGTAACCAAATTGCCTTTGCTCTAAGGCTTAAATCAATGAAAATTATAAGCTTTTCTTTCATAATTGTGATACTTGTATTTATCATAGCATAGTTTCTGTTACAACGAGATATAACTCCATTTAGTTATCTGCATAAGTGGTAGTACAGTTACCACACCTTCCTAATTAACAATAGAATAGGTTAAACCTACTAAGTCCACAACATCATCAAAGCATACCTTTAATTTTAGAAATTATACACAATAACAAAACCTTCATCCACCTCGAACTTAATAATTTTAAAGGACTTGGGAGGGGGACAATCAAATCTTGATTAGCTAACAAATATATTTGATATACTTACAAATGCTTTAAGTGATGCTCAAGAATATCCATTTGTTCAAGACACTGTTGTGGGGATCCTTGCCATTCAGCATGGATGGTTCTATTTGAGACTTAAATAAATAATGGAAAGTTCTAATTTGCCTAAAGCACGCGGTCCGAGGAACCATGCATAACTGAGATTCTATTTGACACTAAGAAAAATGACATGAAGTATCAATTTATCTAAGGTACGTGGTCTGAAGAGCCAAGCATGACTAATGTTCTATTTGATACTTAAATAAGATAATGTGAAGTATTAATATACCTAAAGTAGATGATCCAAGGAACTAGGCATTACTAAAGTTCTGTTTAACACCTAGACAAATGACAACAAATATCAATTTACCCAAGGTATGTTGTTCGAGTAGCCAAGCATGACCAAGATTTTGTTTGATACTTAAATAAGATAATGTAAAGTATTAATTTACCCAAAGCAGATGGTCTGAGGAACCAGACATAATTAAGGTTCTATTTAACACTTAGAAAAATGATAACAAATATCAATTTACCCAAGGTATGTGGTCCGAGGAGCCAGGCATGACCAAGGTTCTGTTTGATAATCAAATAAGATAATGTGAAGTATTAATTTACCCAAAGTAGATGGTCTAAGGAACCAGACATAATTAAGGTTCTATTTAACACTTAGAAAAATGATAACAAATATCAATTTACCCAAGGTATGTGGTCCGAGGAGCCTGGCATGACCAAGGTTCTGTTTGATACTCAAATAAGATAATGTGAAGTATTAATTTACCCAAAGTAGATGGTCCGAGAAACCAAGCATAACTAAGATTCTGTTTAACACTTAGAAAAAGGATAACAAACATCAATTTACCCAAGGTATGTGGTCCGAGGAGTCAGGCATGACCAAGATTCTGTTTGATACTTAAATAAGATAATGTGAAGTATTAATTTACTCAAAGTAGATGGTCTGAGGAACCAGACATAATTAAGATTTTGTTTAACACTTAGAAAAATAATAACAAATATTAATTTACCCAAAGTATGTGGTCCGAGGAGCCAGGCATGGCCAAGGTTCTGTTTGATACTTAAATAAGATAATGTGAAGTATTAATTTACCTAAAGTAAATGATCCAAGGAACCAGGCATTACTAAAGTTCTGTTTAACACCTAGAAAAATGATAACAAATATCAATTTACCCAAGGTATGTTATTCGAGTAGCTAGGCATGACCAAGATTTTGTTTGATACTTAAATAAGATAATGTAAAGTATTAATTTACCCAAAGCAGATGGTCTGAGGAACCAGACATAATTAAGGTTCTATTTAATACTTAGAAAAATGATAACAAATATCAATTTACCCAAGGTATGTGGTCCGAGGAGCCAGGCATGGCCAAGGATCTATTTGATACTCAAATAAGATAATGTGAAGTATTAATTTACCCAAAGTAGATGGTCCGAGAAACCAGGCATAACTAAGGTTCTGTTTAACACTTAGAAAAAGGATAACAAACATCAATTTACCCAAGGTACGTGGTTCGAGGAGCCAGGCATGACTAAGATTCTGTTTGATACTTAAATAAGAGAATGTGAAGTATTAATTTACTCAAAGTAGATGGTCCGAGGAACCAGGCATAATTAAGGTTCTGTTTAGCACTTAGAAAAATGATAACAAATATCAATTTACCCAAGGTATGTGGTTTGATGAGCCAGACATGACCAAGGTTCTGTTTGATACTTAAATAAGATAATGTGAAGTATTAATTTACCTAACGTAGATGATACAAGGAACTAGGCATAATTAAGGTTCTCTTTAACACTTAGAAAAATGATAACAAATATCAATTTACCCAAAATATGTGGTCTGAGGAGCCAGGCATGACAAAGATTTTGTTTGATACTTAAATAAGATAATGTAAAGTATTAATTTACCCAAAGTAGATGATCCGAGGAACCGGACACAATTAAGGTTCTGTTTAACATTTAGAAAAATGATAACAAATATCAATTTACCCAAGGTATGTGGTCCGAGGAGCCAAGCATGACCAAGATTCTGTTTGATACTTAACTAAGATAATGTGAAGTATTAATTTACCCAAAGGAGATGGTCCGAAGAACCAAATATAACTAAGGTTTTGTTTAACACTTAGAAAAATGATAACAAATATCAATTTACCCAAGGTATGTGGTCCGAGGAGTCAGGCATGACCAAGGTTCTGTTTGATACTTAAATAAGATAATGTGAAATATTAATTTACCCAAAGTAGATGGTCTGAGGAACTAGGCATAACTAAGGTTCTATTTAACACTTAGAAAAATGATAACAAATATTAATTTACCTAAGGTATGTGGTCCAAGGAGCCAGGCAGAACCAAGATTCTATTTGATACTTAAGTAAATAAGGAATGTAACGCATAATGCAATAGATGATATATGATAGAAATGACTTTCATTAATACTAATACCTTCGCAGATTATTTACATTCCAGGGGCGTGGTATAACATTTTCATCCAGATCTTCAAGATAATATGCCCTTATTCCAGCTACCAAGGTAATGTGATATGGCCCCTCCCAGTTAGGCCCCAACTTTTCCTATGCTGGGTTCTTCGCAGTACCTAAAACCTTTCTTAATACCAAATCTCTAGGTGCTAGTGACCTTAACCTCACATTTGAATCATACCCTTGCTTAAGCTTGTGTTGATAATAGGCCAAAAGAACCATAGCATTTTCCCTTCGTTCTTCAATCAAATCTAAGCTATTCTCTAATAGCCCATCATTGTTGCTCGAAGTGAAAGAGCTTGCCCTCAGTGTTGGGAATCCGGTCTCGAGAGGAATTACAGCCTTGGCCCCGTAAGTCATTGAAATGGGGGTCTCCCCTGTGGATCTGCTTGGTGTAGTCCGATACATCCAAAGGACATGTGGCAGTTCTTCCACCTATTTTCCCTTTGCGACATCCAACCTTTTCTTGAGTCCATTCACTTTAACCTTATTGACAGCCTCGACTTGTCTATTTCCCTGTGGATATGTTAGGGTGGAATATCTATTCTTAATACCCTGGTCATAGCAATACCTCTTGAAGGCCTTGTTATCAAACTAAAGGCCGTTGTTCAAGATGAGGGTATGTGGAACCCCATACTGGGTGACAATATTTTTCCAAGCGAACCTCTTGGCATCCATGTCTCTGATATTTTCCAGTGATTCAGCTTCCACCCACTTGGTGAAATAATTTGTGCCAACCAACAGCCACCTCTTATTCCCTACTGCCTTAGGAAAAAGCCCTACAATATCCAAGCCCCATTGAGCAAAAGGCTAACAGCTGGATAAAGAATTGATGACACCTCCTAGTTGATGAATGTTTAGAGCTAACCTTTGACATTGGTCGCATTTCTTCATGTATTTCTGTGCTTCCCTCTGCATGTTTGGCTACCAGTATCCTTGGGTGAGGGCCCTGTGAGATAAAGATCTATCTCCTGTGTGGCTTTCACAAATCCCTTCTTGTAACTCTTCTAGGAGTAGTGTCAAGGTGCATGCAAAACAGATATGGTCGAGAAAAAGGAGCACTTGTACAACCTTTAGTTCTAGAACAGCCAAAACCGAGGAGCCTTTCTACGTACTTTGTCAGCCTTAGACTTATCCTCGGGCAAGATATTTTCCTTAAGGAACAACATGATAGAGTCCATCTAACTAGGTCCTACCCTGACTTGATGAGCACAGATTGTCTCTCCCTTCATCATAGTGGGCTTACACAAGTCTAGGACCGTCTGCTTTTAGGGATTTGCAATAAGGTGAAAGACTTAAACCTTGACCGTAAGTATCTAACCTGGTTCAAATACTCTTGCATTCTCTAATCTCTAGCTTCTAATTCTCCCTCCACTTTGCCTACAACCAATCTCGAATTTGAGAATATTGCCACTGTTTTGCCTCCCATTTTATGAACCATACTCATTCCCTCCAATAGAACCTTATACTTAACTTCGTCATTTGTGGCCGAGAGACCCAACCTTAAGGATTTTTCAATGATGATCATCTTCGGAGAAATTATAACTAGCCCCACTCCAGATCCTCTTTGATTTACTGCACCATCAATGTACACCCTCTAGGATAAAGGCCCTTGCATAGAGACCATGTCAATTGATTTTTCATCCATGCTCTACTTCTCAAATTTCTCCTCTAATGGGGATTTAGCAAGCTCGGCCACCAAGTCCGTGAGGACCTGGCCCTTAACGGAGGTGCGAGGCACGTACTTAATATTAAAAGTCCTTAGAATTGTCCCCCATTTGTCAATCCTCCCTATGTAATCAACACTCCGAAGTAGTGATTTAAGCGAAAGTTAGGTTAAGACAACAATGGTGTGGGACTAGAAGTAGTGGGGTAACTTACGCATGGCATGCACTATTGCCAAAATAGCCTTTTCCAATGGTAGGTAACGAACACTGGCTTCATGCAACAACTTGCTCACATAGTAAACTGACCTCTGCACACCACTGTTAATCCGTATCAGTACCAAATTCACAGTATAGGAAGCCACAACAATGTAAGCAAACAAAACCTCATCCTTCTCAGGTCTAGACATAACAAGTGGCCAAGAAATGTACTCCTTGAGCTGTTGAAAGGCCAAGACACACTCCTTGGTCCACTCAAACCCCTTCCACTTATTGAACAATTGGAAGAAAGGTCTGCACTTGCCCATGAACCGAAAGATAAATCGGTTCAAGGCAATAGTCATTCCTATTAATTTCTGGACTTCTTTGGGATTCCGAGGTGGTTGTAAACTGTTAATTGCCTTAACCTAATTAGGGTTAACCTTGATTCCACGATGAGTGACCATATAGCCCAGAAATTTACCTGATCCCACACCAAAAGAACATTTGGAAGCATTGAGGTGCAGTTTGTGTTTCTTTAGTATTTCAAAAATATTCCCGAGGTCTCCTTCATGCTCGAACACCACCTTACTCTTTACTACCATATCATCTATACAAACCTCAATACTTTTACCTAGTTGTGGCTCGAACATCCTAGTCATCATCTGCTGATAGGTAGAACCTACATTCTTTAAACCAAAAGGCATCACCTTGTAGTGGTAGTTTCCAGTAAGAGAGATGAAAACTATCTTCTCTTGATCACCCAGAGCTAGTGGTATTTGGTGTATCCCTGGAAGGCATCTAAGAAGCTCATCCAAGGATGGCCTATAGTTGCATCCACCAACTGGTCTATCCTAGGAATGGGAAAAGGATCTTTAGGACAGGCCTTATTCAAATCTATGAAATCCACACACACTCACCACTTTCCATTCTTCTTTTTCACCACTATAGTATTAGCAAGCCATTCAAGGTAAAACACCTTCTTAATAGTCCCGATCTATTTAAGTTTGATCACCTGCTCCTTGACTGCCTCAGAATGCTCTTTAGATGAGTGCTGAAATGGTTGCTTTCTAGGGGTTGCAATTGAGTTTACATTCAAATGATGGCAAATGAAGCTTGAATCTACCCCAGGAGCCTCATAAGCACTCCATGCAAACACTTCGATATTCTTCTTGAGAAAAATTATCAGCTCTTCCTTCTCCTGAGGAGGCAACTGGGCTCCAATCTGAAAGAACTTTTCTGAATCATCATCAATAACAATTTTCTCTAACTTATCATACTTTGGCTCTTTTGAAACAGCATTAGTAGATAACGCCGAAGTCCTTGATTACTATAAGCCCTTCTCAGCGGAGGCCGAGGGCTCAACTCTTGGCTAATGCATTATTGCAACAACTAAATACTGCCGAGCCACGGACTAGCTCCCAACCAGCTCCTCAATTTGGTCCCCAGATGGATATTTCACCTACAAATGCAAAGTTGAAGAAACGACTCCCAGGGTATGAAGCTAGAGTCTTGCTACAATGGCCGTGTAGGGAGAATAAGTATCCACCACGATGAAATCCACCTCTACCACCTCTAAACCAGCTTGCGCGGGAAGTCTAATCTAGCCCATTGGAACAACAACTTTCCCATCAAAGCCTAACAAAGATGAATCATAAGCTGTCGAATCTTCAAGCTTCAAGTTCAGCCCATTGTACAAATCAAGGTACATAATTTCTGCTCCGCTACCTTGATCCACTAACACCCTCTTCACATCATATCCCCCAATCCTAAGGGTGATAACCAGGGCAACATCATATGGCCGTATGGTTCCAGCTTTTTCCTCATCCAAAAAGCTCAATGTCAATCGGATCTTCGTCCTAGCCTTCTTCGGCTCAAGGTTAAAGTCCTCGGTGGGTGGCTGAGCTACAGACATCACCCTGGAGGGGTGAGAACCAATTCTCCTTGGAGCAGTGAAAATGACATTAATAGTTCCCAAAGGAGGCCTTGAAGAGGTGTCTCTCTGAGGTTTGGGTCCCGCCTAACTACCTTACCCATTGGATTGATGTAGAAAATGCTTTAACTTACCATCTCTGACCAACTGTTCCAGGTAATTCCACAAAGTTTTGCAATCTTCTGTGATGTGCCCTTGCTCTTAGTGGTATTGACAATGAAGGCTTTGATTGCACTTCATGGGGTCTCCTCCCATCTTATTTGGCCATCTAAAGTGTGGCTCATCCTTAGTCTTTTCCAAGACTTGATGTATTGGTTTCTTGAACACTATGCTAACCACCTGATTAACGGTAGATCTAGACTACCCGGTAAAGTCTCTTCGAGACCGATTATTATTGTATCTGTCCAACCTAAAATCTCTCTCCTAAAGGATAACCTTTGCCTTTTCCTTCCCCTACTACTGGTCCTCCTCAACCCGTTTATCCTTGTCAATACAGTCCATGAGCCGACGCACATTCCTTACATGCTTCTTGGTTAGTGACTTTCTCAAATCATGCTCGATAGGTAGGCCAACCTTGAAAGTCCTTATGGCCACATCGTCAAAGTCTCCATCGATCTCATTAAACATCTCCCAGTATCTGTCCGAGTACATTTTCAGGGTTTCCCCCTCTCGTATGGTTATGAAAATCAGGGAATCTAAAGGCCGAGAAACCCTACTACATGTAATAAAGCAAGATCCAAACGCCCTAATGAGTTCTTTAAAGGAATCAATAAAACCTGCCCTCAGGCCATTAAACCACCTCATTGCCACTGGCCCTAAACTGGATGGGAATACCTTACACATCAAGGCCTCATTCTTGGAGTACACAGTCATCCTTTGGTTGAAGTGACTCACATGTTCTATAGGATCTGTTCGACCATTGTACATGGTGAATGATGGCTGAGTAAACTGACAAGGAAGTCTTCCTCCAATTATGCACATAAAAGGTGACTTGGAAATCTGGTTTAAGGCTCTGCTCATAGCGTCGTTTCCCAAACTTTTGGAAGACAAACTCCTATTCTTGCGATCATGAGGCCTGTCCTCTTCATACGAGAAAGATTCACTGGGGGGGTCTTTGACCTAGGCCTGTAACTGTCATCCTCATTATCACCAGAAGAAGAGTCAGAATTAGAAGGAGTCTGCCTCCGTCGCTCGCGATGCAACTTCTTTTTCAAATGATCTATCTCCAGTTGCATGGCTCTGGCATTCTCCTCATGCGAAATATGGCTCCTACCCCGAGAGTGGCTCCTATTGGTATGGGTGGTGTGCACACACTCCCTTCTTGGTCCCTTCCCTACTCAAGATTGAGAAAATGATCTTGACGCTAGGACCCCATAGAATTCGCTTGGTTTGGACCTGAACCTACCATAATCAAATGTTAAACTCACTAGAACACAAGGTTCCCCACAGACGGAACCAATTGTAAGGACACAATTTTTGTTCCTAAGCCTAAAGTAAGAAAGGGAGCAGGCTCAAAGAGCCCAATACAATGAATTTGTAAATAGTGGATTAGAAAACTAGGTTCTAGTAGGCTTAGACAATGATCATAGTGAGTAGAAAATGACAATAGGATAAAGATGTACTGATGTTATCTAAAGAAAATCGTCATCAAACACAATCCGAGGTGATTAATTCTTATATTTGATTCTTTTGGGACTGATTACAAGTATTATTCTTCACTCTATAGTGTTTTTCTCTTCCTTTTTTCTGATCTCTCATCCTCTGGATTTTCCCTCTATTTTATACTATCTTCCCCCTCTATCTCTACCCTTCATGTGTAGATCAGATTGATGGTATTGATCCTTGTCTCATCAGCACCTTCCTGAAGTCTTTGGGAGTAGTTGTAAAGCTGAAAAACCACTGTTTAGGTATCACTTCCTCATTAATGCAGTCAGAGAGTTAGCTACAGAGCATTCAACTCGATGGTAACAGCTTTCTCTTAGATATTTCATAGCTTTCTTTTGTCCTGCATTCTCACGATGCATATCCTTATAAACAGAATCTCCTAAAACGTTGCTTTTGGGTGGTAGACCATACCTTCTGACCTTTGCTTCATTCAACTGAGGAGGCATCTCTCCTCTTACCTCACTTTAGACCATTGTAACTTAACCTCTTTCTCTATTCATCAACGCTGACCTCCCTAATAATGCTTACCCCGTCCTCGGACAATTAGGCATCCACGAATTAAGCCCCCAGCCTAATATAACATCACTAGGCCTATTATCCCTACAATATATATATATATATATATATATATATATATATATATAAAATGAAAAACCATTACATATTTTAAAAAATTTATGGGTTAAAAAAGTGTAAGCTAATACCATGTATAATTTAAATTTCTTCTATAAAAAAAAAAGTATAATTTAAACTGTATAATTGTGATTATGTTTTAATTATAATCATGTATATGCATGAGGCTACACACTAGCTTAATAAAGTAACATAAACATAAACATAAAAACAAACAAAGATAATTTTTACTAAAAAACATTTTTTTTTTTTACAAATACAAAGATTAGTGTATATAAAATTTATTCTATCAATATTTAAATTTATTAGATTTTTACAAATAAAAATTTATTGAATATATATATATATATATATATATATATATATGAGTTGGGTTCAAGTTGTTGGAAAAATATGGTTTATTATATCATGGACGCTTACCCAAAACCATAAAGGTGTAAATGAGAAATTGATTCCGTAAGTGTCAACCCAAGCGATTATTTCAATGTTTCTTTGTTCACATTGCACTTATTTTTGAACCAATCTATCTATAGGTTATTGCACCTTTTCTAAACTTGTGCGAGTTTGTAATAATATATTTATTCATAATTGCACTTATCACTTCGGTGTCAGTGTGCCTATTAATAGGTATCCCTCATTTCATTTTAGGAAGTTAGTTTTTTCATTCATTCACAAGAGTTTTCATAGAGAGAGAGAGAGAGAGAGAGAGAGAGAGAGAGTTTTGTTCATTGTGCACGAAGATTGTAGTGCTTTTTCTACGTGTTGTTGATCATTGTATCTCGGGAGGTAGATGTCTGAAAGACTCAAAGCATCACTGGATAGTGTGAGGAGTGAAATATGTCTTAAGGACATAGTATCAAACACTAGCCTTGATCAATTTTATATCAATAATTCTGCATTCAACAATTTACACAAAAGTAAATTTTTTGTGTAATAATAACCAACACAAGTTACACCTGATGTAACTCTAAAAGACTTACATCTTTTTATAACCATTGATTTCATAAGATCTAGGAGTGAAAAAAATACCACTTAACATATCATTAAGATGGAGATATCAATTGCGCACATTAGCTAATTTTCCTTTAAAAAAATGTAAAAAGCCCACACACATTCATTGTTCCCAACACTTAATCCTTTTCATAGAATGAGATTGACCCATTGGTACTGTTATGATCCAAGATAGTGATGGGGATCATTGTTGATTACTAAGTAATTATTAATTTTTTGTTTTTCGTTATTATTTTTTTTTATATGAAATAGAATTTCTGCTCTAGTTTAATTTAAGTGTATATGTGTGTAAAGCTCCCTCTTGGAGACTTAAACCCAACCCTTGCCCCCCACAAACATTTATACTTGTAGAATGATCACTGCACCAAAGGTGCACGGTGGTCTATTTTTTATTATTATTTGTGTAATAAGTAATAATCTCCTTCAATAGCAAAATCTACGAGAGAGAGAGAGAGAGAGAGAGAGAGAGCGAGAGAGAGAGAGAGAGAGAGAGAGAGCGAGAGAGAGAGAGAGAGAGAGAGAGATATATATATTCAATATGTGAGAGGCAGTTATGGAAGTATAAATAGTATTATGAAAATATGATTTTCCATCATTAATTTAAATTTTAAAAAAAGGAAAATGATTAACTTTTTTTTTTTTTTTTTTGGGAGATAAAAAAATGATTAAGTGTTGAGAACGATAAATGTGGGTGGGTTTTTCAAGGAAAATTAGCTAATTTGGCAATTAATGACTCTATATTAATTACATGTTAAGTGGTGTCTTTTTCACCTTTAGATCTTATTAAAATCAATGGTTATAAAAATGTGTAATTCTTGTGTAGTTACAACAACTCTCTCTCTCTCTCTCTCTCTCTCTCTCTCTCTCTCTCTCTCTCTCTCTCTATATATATATATATATACATATATGACAAAGTTTAACTATAAAATTAACTGTAGCTTTAGATTACAACCTTATTCAATATATTTTTATTGGAGATAAATTTTGACATATTCACCATTGGATTACATCTTCTTCTTATATCCTCCATTCTTGTTAAATTTCTAGAAAAATAAAGATCAATAGCTACATTATCAATAAGTTGTTTAAATTACAAATTTTTATAGTTTAAAATTATGCATAAAATATAAGCATATAAGTCATATGATAAAAAATATTCGATTAACACAAAATTTTATGTGTATTAAAAGCATAAAGAACATGCAATTCAACAATTAGATTTTCAAAATATGTAGTAATATTTATTTTATTGAGCAAGGTTATAGCCTTAGGCTACAACCAATTTTGTAACTAAACTTTGTCTATATATATATATATATATATATATATATAGATTCTTAAGTTCCAAAGCCTATAGATTCTAAGCAAGTTTTAGTGCTTACTTGATCACAATTGGATAACTTTCTCCTACATTTTGAGCAATCTTGGAGTATTGCGTTGGATGCTCAAGATTGTATTTTTCTCAAATTATCGTTAATCTGTTATATTGAGAGCACATTTTAGAATCTCAATGGTGGTTTTCAATTACAAACATTAGGAAATATGAATATGAAACCAAAAAATTCAAAGGTATATCTATGAAACCCTAAGAATACAGACACTTTATTTTCACAAGTTTTGCCACTTACTTGGAAATTATTTAATTTCAAAAAAAATATTAAGAATTTCAAAGTATGGCATTTGACCGTCTACTTCATGATGATTATTTTTTATCATCAGGTTGACGCTAATTGATTTTTTTGTGTAAATGAGATTTGAATCTCAAATCTTTTATTCGATAATATGAAACTTTACACGTTGAGTAATTGAGTTAACTAGAACCCAAAATTATTATTATTATTATTATTATTATTATTATTATTATTATTATTATTATTATTATTATTATTATTGGAAAAGGGATTTATGGAAATTCTATGTTGTAAGTTCTTTTTTTTTTCATAAATAAACATTCTTTTTTGCAGTAAAAAAAATTTATTTTTTGAAAAGTTATCTAGTGATTATCATCTGTATGTGAAATTGGAGGAATCCGCATATGTCCGAAAACACCTTAGGATTAGGAGATTTTCTCGAATAAATTGTTTAACAATGGCATATTTTATTCACTCGTTTGACTTCACTGTTATTGTGCCCGTTTAAATTGACGTTGAAAGTAGAGTTTAGCAGTAGAATTTTAATAATAGAGCTTGTGATATAGACCATTTGGTATTTTATAGAGGTTTAACTAGAGAAACTCTTTTGGTATTTTATAGAGGTTTAACAAGAGAAACACTTTTGGTATTTTGAGTGCTTGGAAAATTTTATAAGAAATTATTGGTGACAAATAGTTATTTGTAAATATAAAAGCGGTGTTAGTTATGGGTCTAAATAAGAACTAGTAACAACTTATCACATAGGATTTTTTATGTAAACATTTTGAATCTAACATTACTCTTTTAAAGAGTAATTGGAATAAAAATCAAAAGGTAGTAAGGGGTAATAAATTGAAAAAAAAAAAAAAAAACTCTTTATATATACACATACCCCATGTTTAAATTTATTTGTAATTGTTAATAATTTAAATTTATTATAAAACTAAAACGCTTTAAAATTTGAACTTACAAATCCAAACAGTTTTTTATTTTTATTTTTTTAGCAACAACTAATATCTCTTATGGATTATTTTTTATAAAAAAAAAATCTTATAATTAATATATAATAGGACTCCGTTGTCATCTCTCAATTGGAGTTTGTATGAGAAGTGGGTAACCCCCCTCTCTCTCTCTCTCTCTCTCTCTCTCTCTCTCTCTCTCTCTCTCTCTCTCTCTTTCTCTCTCTCTCTAAAAAGAAAAACAATATTAGCAAGAAATATTGGTTTTTTTTCAATGATTCTTTGATTAAGAAAAGAAATATTGGACATGCACGTGGCATGTGTTTAAAATTACTAGTATTAGTTTATTCAAATCATACGTAGTAATATAAGGAGTATATAAAATACAAAATAAGTATGCATTTATTTGATTCATAGTTTTGAAGAAAATTTAAAAATTCGAATGAAAAAATGTGTAAGGATATGTGGGTACAGGTGTAATTGAAAGAAACACGATTGTCAATTGGTGTTCTTAACGATTTTAAAGTGGAATATTGATAAGAAAAGAGGGGGAATTAGCTTGAGGTTTTGGTTATGGCTTGTAAATGAGAGAGAATTGATGTTGATGTAAGATTTTGGTGAGTTGAAGGCTAGGGTTAAGTGTTTAGGGGCTGGCCAATTCAGATATGATTTGGGTCCCTAGGAGTGGTGCCAATTGAGGATGGTTCTTGATTGGAAATGCAAAAAGGGTTTGGTATTTGTGATTATCATAATCTAACGGATCAGAGTTAGAGTTGGCTGTATGCTCATGGAATGCTCCATAATTTTCACATAAAGTACAATATACTATAGGAAGAAAGGTAGGAGCATGATTCTTTGTCATTATTCTATGATCCTTAGTGATCTTTCTTTTCCCAATGAGCCTCCTTGCTGAAGGTCTTGGTCCATAAATAGCTATCTTGTTGGTGCAACCGTATAAATGGAAATCATTATCTAATTCTCTCTATACATCATAGATCTTATTGTTCATGAAATTAGACCATTCTTGTGCCATATCATATGGATCATCAAGCAATAAATAAGTTTCCCTTGTATACCAATAAAGATTAGGGCTGCAACTGAAATCGCTGGTGAGAACCAAAATGTGTTATGGCCGGACTTCCATATAGTAGCTAGTATCCCATGCTAGAAGAGTACTCCAAACAGTAAGCTTCATATAATTAAGTCCTCCAATTTGTTCGACTGCCTCTTGGATAACTCTAGGGAATAAACTAATCCGATCTCCAAAAGTTAGGATTAACTTACTGATAAACCCTGCTTCTAGCATCTCAGATAACCATGAAGGGTCACAAATCACCGGATCCTCTGTCTCCGTGTTAATAAGTAATCCCAAGTAGAGATGTTGACCATCATAAACTCTTTATGTTTCTCCAAAATTTTCATGCCATGTGGCTTTATGAGCTAGCCATAAGTCACTGGCATGTTTGTCCTGATAAATGCTATAAAGACTAAAACTTTAAAAAGATGCATCCATCTGTCATAAGAACTTGTTAGGGCTTTATGAGTCAGTATTCTGTTGGATCTCAGGGGGTATATTTGTAATGGCAATTCTTGTTTTTTGCTAAATCTTAGGGTGGAGCTTTGAAAAGCTTGCTCCCATAAGACATATTTTTAGAGACTGTTATTCTGCCTTTGTGGAGCTTGAATCTCCATCCTCCTTGCCAGGGAGTTGACAACCAAGTGCTTCAATAAATGCACTGGTGTTAACAAGATGTAATTCCAAAGCCTTAAGGGTCTTTCGAAATAAGGATTTCTGTCTGAGGGTAAAGGCTACCTGTATATTATCAAGAAGTATTTTAATGTGAAAAGGGAGGTCTGTAAATTCTCCGTCCTGAAAAGTAAGATCAGCATGGAGCACTTCTTGTAGAATTTCACTTTTGCCACTACATGGATACATTGCTTCTACTAGCAATGTATCCTGAAGGGATATTGTCTCAAAGATTTCTTTTCTATTGGGTTGCACCATCGGTGCCTTACCCTTTCCTTTTTTGTCTGCTTTGGAAGGTCTTTTATCCATAGTAGTCTGCAATTGGATTTTTGTAAAAAGATTATGTTTTGAAAATAAATATTTTCTTGCAAAGCTTCTTTCAAATTTATTTTTAAAATCTTTTGGCCAATATCTTTCTATAAAATTCCTTTGAAATACTTTAAAAGAAAATCTTTTTTAAGGTTTAAAGCATATATAATAAAACAACAAACTTTTCGTATGCTGTTATGCTCTTGTTGAGTAGTGGTAGTGGTAGTGGTATAAGAGTAGTCGTAGTGAAGTCTATCAATATTGGAATAACTAGAATCCAAAAAATTCACAAAATCTGCCATGATTCTATCCTTTTTTAAGTATTACTATATATCTCATTCTGCAAGAATATGTGAAATAAAGCTTCTCCATAAAGCCTTTCATCAACTACTGTAATTGGAAAGTCTGTCAGAGACTAATGATTAACTCTGTCTAATAAGAGATCAAATCTGTCTTTACTCAAGAAATGACCACAATTAATGATTAATAAAGGAGTACCAGTCAAGACTTCTTTTATTAAGGAATATGTTGCATGAGTATTTGAAAATACTGTAAATTTGCTTAGCACGTTGGTCAAACTGTCAACTAAAAGAAATTGTAAGCGTGGTTCTTTCTTTTTTATTAAATTCTTTCCCACAGGATAATTGTATTATATGTCAGTGCTTATGCAAAAAAGTAATAGGAGAATAAGAACAAATCTCTATCTCTATACGTTGTTTAAGCTGTTTTATGTCATTGTTTGTCGATTGGTTAACAAGTGATAATTTTGTTTGTAAGGGTACCAAATTTCTTTCTATTCTACAGACTCTTTCTTTGTTAATATCTTTTAGGATAGTGACCTTTTTAAGAGAATAATATTCTTTCGGGACAAGCAGAAGGAATATGTCTTTTCTTACCTTATTAATTTTAATTCCTTCATCTGTCAGTAAAAGCAAAGTCATGAAGGGATAGGTTAAAATGATTTTCAAAGAAAGGAAAAAAAACAGTTTCAAAACGTACTCCATCATTACATATATGAACATTAGGTATGTTGTAATTAATTATAAGCATTTCTCCATTAGCCTGAGTTAATCTTTCAGATGATTTTGCATAAAACTTTAAAGGTATTAATCCTTCTTGTATACAATTCATGTCAACACTCAAATCTATTAAAGCAATTTATGTCCAAGAGAACTCTTTATTAATTATCAAAGTGATTTTTGTGTGCCATTTTTGGAAAATTACTCTGTCAATTAAACTCAAGAAATTCTATCTATTTTTATTATCTTTCTCTATATGATGGAGGGTCTATCATGGGTTTAAAGAATTCTTTCAAATTTATTATTTCTGCAATATTTTGTTCATTTATGTCTGTCGAATTATCTTCTTTAATTTCTTGTTTTACTGTTTTTGCTTCTGCCAGTAAGTCTTGTAAGGTTACTGGTTTTGTATCTATCTTATCTTGCTTCAATTTTGTCTTTTCCTTCTTAGCCTTTTCTTTTTCTTTTTTAGCTTCTTTCCCACATTCCGTAACATGATGAACTTATTTTTTACATTTGATGCAAGCTACGGGTATATCTATAGAATCTTTCAATTTCAGTAAATAGTTTTTTTTTATCTTTTAAATAACTAGGTAAATTGACTATCAATTTCATTATTATGTCTTTTTGTTTCCTTTTTCTTTTATTAACTTTAAGTGGGTTAGTTGATTTCAATTCATCTTTTTCCCTTACTGGGTCTATCTCTTTGTGCTTAACATTAAATATTTCCATTAATTCATTTATTATGTCTTTCTCAATTTCTAATTTCCTAATTTGTTTAACAATTTTATTATGTCTGTCACTTTGTTTTTTAGTATGCCCATAATCTTTACATTTATGACAAATAATATTTCTAGTATGTCTGTCATCTTTCTCATTGTCTGATAACTCAATAGTATTTAAAACTACTATGCCTCTTGTTCTATCTATATCTAAAGGTGAATTTAAAAGTTCTATCTTCTTAGCTAATTCTGCTAAATTATTGTCTCGGGTATAGGTCATAGTTTTTTCAATTGATTTTAGTCTTTCATCAATTTCTTCTTTGAAACTATTATTATCATTTTTCCCTCTTTTGTTGACTTGTTCTAAACTATCAAGACTATCACTATTATGTCTTTCTTTTTCTATTTCCTTTTTTGACATGTGCTTTCCTATGCCTCTTTCTATATGTAGTTCTTCACATGAAGTTCCTATGCCTTGTAGCTTTAGGGTGTTAGTATTTTGTCTTTCAATTATTTCTTTTACCATGCCTTCATCCATTATATCTAGTTTGTCTTGTACTATTGTATTATGACTATCTTCTTTATTTTCCATAAAACTTGGCTTTAAGTCTTTCAAATCTTGTTTTTTGCTATCTTTCTCATTTATCTTTTTACGTATAGGTTGTAATGAATTAGCTTCTTTATTATTTTGCCTTTCCATTCTTTCTATCATTTCTTTTACTTATCTTTCTCTTATTATACTCTTTTGTCGTTCTATTCTTTTGTCTATAATATTCTGTGTGATTCTTTTTGTTATTGGGCTACCTTGTTTTTCTATGCTATCTTTTCCATCAACTTTTTTGGCGGTTGCTTTTAGTCTTTCCTCTACTAGTTGCATGTTACTACCATTTTCTATATCATCTTTCTTATGCCAAATTTCTTTTGCCCTAGGTCTATCATAATACCAATTATCCATCAAAGGTGATCTATGATGAGGTTCAAAAGCTTTAAGCCTTTCCAAAAAACTATCACTTTTCTTTTCTACTCTAGTATGTGTAACAGATCTTTCAATAGTTCCTAAAGATTCTAGTTTCTTATTAATCCTGTCTAAGAAACTATTATTGTGTCTATCAGTCTGTCTATTAATTTTATCTCCTATTGATGTACTCCAATTATTAGTGTTATTATAGTTATAATTATAATTATCCATATCATTGTCGGAATCAGAATCTGTTTCATAATCCATTTTATCATTTAACCAATTATTGTCTATATCTCTCATGCTATAACCTTCATCATAATCTGTATCATCATAGTCCATGTTTCTAATTAGTGTGTGCCTAACCTAAGTGTGAACAAGCAAATAGATGATGAACTGATAAACGTATTTATTCTATTTCTAAGGAATTAATAATTATTGGTGGAACTATTACTAACTACTAGTTTCCTTGCTATCGGGACCACCTTCTCGAGAAACTCCATTGTGGGACCACCCAAACACACGCTTGTCCATCAGCTAACAAAACAATCTGACCAACGCGAAATTATGGTTTGCCAACGAGTCTTGAGGCTAACCAACGCTACCAAGGAGCAAGTAGTGGCTATGCAGTAATGTATGTTCCTAGTAACTTCTTATTTGCAAAGAAATAAAACTCAGACATCTACAATCCATGGCTCTGATACCATTAACTACCGAGAAGAGAGCATAGCAGTAATATGGAAGCATAAACAATGATAAAATAGATGATAAAGAAGAAAATAGGAAAATAGATATATTCAAAATAAGGTTAAAACTGAATACGGAATATGAAAACAAAAACTAGTAAACTCCTACTTGAATAAAACTCTTGTCTTTGATAAAGTTAGAATGGAATAAATGGAATATACCGACAGAAAAAACTGATAAAATCTACCGACAAACTTCATTTTCTAAATTATCCTTCTTGACAAATTACACTATAAAAATTGTTGAAAGAACTTACTCTTTGTTTAATGATTGTGAAACAATTCAATTATTTACAGTCGACTCAATTAACCAACATAGAGAGAAATATGCCTTTTTACATGTTGGTCTGGTTCAAGTAGCTATAAAACCATTCACAAGAGAAGCTTTAAATACAAGTGTTTTACTTTGCTTAAGGGATGACAGACATTTAAGATTTAATGACTCACTTCTTAGAACGATAGAAACAAGTTTACATAATGGACCAGTATATTTTAATTGTTATCCTAATTTTGCTTTAAGTCTATCTGACAGAAATATAATGGATGCTTTGACTTTGAATGTTAAAACAGATGGTTATTATATGAAAGAAGGCTCATAACCATTAGCTATTGTTTATAGGATTTATTATAAATTCATGAAAAAAACCCTTGACCCTCAATCCATGGTGGAACCATCCCCCAAAGGACATACTTTCCTTCTTCAAGCCTCATCCTCAAATGGTAGACTTCTTATACCCCAACAGATACAATGGAAAGGCATAACCCTCTCTGAACAATGGCAATAGAGGCTATTGCTCCCACGCCAAAGATGGAAAACACAGAACCAAATTTTATAGCTCAAAAGATAGACGGTACAATTATTATTTCTTTCAATACTAATGATAGACATACTAATAGTCTTATTAGACTTAGTAGTTCTCCAGGAAGAAAAACTCCTACGATGTTTACCCCTAGAAGCTCCTTTTCCTCCAGGACACCTTTCTCTGATTCCAGACCTTTACCTCCCCAAAATCTTCCTCTAGTTATACATCTTCCACCTATAAACACCAAGAGAACCCCAATCCAGACAGAGCCCGCCTATTATCCAACAGAAACCACACAACCAACCCCTAATGTTCATCAAGCCCTTTATGAGCCCCAACCTTAACCTTAACCTTAACCTGATTCTCCTACCCAAACAGACATATTAGGATACACTTATTATGATAAACGAATTAATGTTTTATCTAAAGAAATTGTTTTGGATAAAGAATTATTAAAACATGACTACTTAAAAACACTGACAGAAAAAACCAATTTTTTAAAGAATATAATGAACAAGAAAGAAATAATTTGAGAACCAAATACTATGAAATGGTGATAGAATTACAGACACATTTCAATTTCTTTGACTTTTTAGACTATCATAATAAAAATATAAGTGCGATAGACAAAAATTTGTCATGGACGAAGACAGAGAATCATGAAAAGGTGTACCAAACTTATCCACCATTTGAATCAGTTATATTGAACCAAAGTAGTGGAGTTTAGGTTTTGGCTACTTCTATTAAAAGACCTAGTCTAAGTGATGACAATAAGAACTTAGACAGCATAATTCAACAAAATAATTACACCAATATCTATCTAAAATCAATTGGTCAAAAGCTACAAGAGATAAAAGACAGAATCACACCCCCGCCACCTCTATAAAAAAGGAAAATGAGTCTAAAACACCTTTATTTATTCCTCATCAAATTCCTCCTCACCGTAGATCACCCTTAAAGAGACCCATGAAAGGAAAGACGGATAATCTACTTGATGAAATAAATAAGAAGTTAGATTTAATGAAATTGGAATCCCAAAAAGACATAGCGTCACTAAAAAACAAAGATATGAAGTTAAATACAATAGGAAGAACTGAGTCTTCGAATGATGAAGAATTAGAAGATAATCAATTGATAGACCTGACAGATTCATCAGATATAGATAATTTAGAATCACAATTTACTGATAAATTACAAATTAATAAATTAACTTTAGCATCTTCATCACAAGACCGTAAAAAAGGAAGAATTGAGGAAATATACCCCAAAGAGAATTGGTATCCTAAATCCACTCCCCTTGATTTACAGTTTGAAGAAAGGCATACTTTTGTTAATTCATCTTATTCACCAAATTTAATTTATGAATGGAATATTGATGGAATGTCAGAATATGAAATAATAAACCTTTTACATGAAATGACTATGCTCACTAATGTTTATAAGAATTCGTGACCATCAGATAGCTCATTTAATTGTCACTGTTTTCACTGGCCAATTGAAAAGCTGGTGGGATCATTATTTAAATGATGATGACAGAAATGAAATGTTAACAACCGTTAAAAAAAGAAACAGATGGAAGTTTTATAATGACAAATAGACAGCCTTCACAAGACGCTGTTACTACTTTAATTTTCACCATAACTAAACATTTTGTTGGAGATCCTAATCAATGTAAAGAAAGAGCTTCAGAAGTTTTAATTAATTTAAGATGCCCACAACTTTCAGATTTTAGATGGTATAGAGATGTTTTTATTTCAAAAGTCTTGAGTAAAAATGATTGCCAACAATCCTACTAGAAAGAAAAATTTATTGATGGTTTACCTTATTTCTCTGCGCAAAAAGTTAGACAGGATATAGCCAATAATGATGGCACAATAGACTATACTAACTTCACTTATGGTGATATAATATCTTCTATAAATAAAACAGGTCTATGGTTGTGTAATGATCTAAGACTGAAAAATCAAACTGAGAAAGAAAAAAGATATGCTAAAAAGGAGCTAGGATCTTTTTGTGAGCAATATGGCTTCGACCCTTTAATTGCTCCCTCTAGGAAAAGACGGAAAGAAAGAAGAGATGCTGATAAATATAAATATAATTGTAGAAGACATAATAAAGGTAGGACTAAAGAAAAGTGAAAGATATAAAGAGAATGATGTTACTTGCTTCAAATGTGGAAAAAATGGACATATTAGTAAATACTGCAATTTCCAAAGAAAGATAAATAAACTTGATATATTAGAAAAATTAAAGGATAAAATAATAAGTATAATAGAACTGACAGATAGTGATGAAACAGATAATGAAATTCACCAAATAAATAATTATGATACCACCTCATCATCATCTACAGATGTTTCTTCACATAATGAAAAGACTAAATTATGTGACTGTAATAATCATAATAATTGTTATTGTAAAAGAAAATTAAACATGTGTCTTACCAAAACAAGAAGATGTAATAATGGATTAGATAGACAGACTTCCGGATCTACAGTCTAAGAAAGATTATTTATCCAAATTAAAAGAATCTTTAACCAAAACTGATAGATTTGGGATTGACCTAAAAAATTATAAGTCAACCTATAATTTTGCAGAAATTACTAATAGATTTAAACCTAATAAACCTATAACAGTGATAGATCTACAGACAGAATTTAATAATATAAAAAATGAGCTGAAAGAATCAAAATCAGAAAATTTCATCTTAAAAGACATGGTCGATCAGATAGCTACACAAGTGATTAGTATAAAAGATAGAATTAAATATTGCAATGAATCCTCAATAGACTCCCCTTTCATTAATAAACATAATTATACCGGAGAAAGTTCTTATGAAGATGAATTTTTAAATATAATTGACAAAATGATATTCCAAAAATGGTATACCGAAATAACTCTGGTTGTTCATAAAGAATTTTCATTAATAGTTATTGCCCTTGTTGATTTAGGTGCTGATATGAATTGTATAAAAGAAGGATTAATACCTTCTAAGTATTATGAATCAACAACAGACAAATTAACTCAGGCTAATGGCAATAGACTCAAAATAAGTAATAAGCTAACAAAGGCATACATATATAATAATGGAATCAATTTCAGAACACCTTTCTTGCTAACAGATAAGTTGTCCTCTAAAGTTATTCTAGGAAATCCTTTTTTGGCCTTACTCTATCTATTTTCTATGATAGACAATGGAATACATACTCATATTCTTTAGACAGAAATATTCATTAAATTCATCATACCCCCTGTTCCTAAAGAAATACAGTTGTTAAAAGAAATTTTCATATTTCAAGATAAGTGCACTGATGAAATTGTGTCAGCAACAGAAAGCGTTACAAGCGTTATACCCCCTGTTCCTATACTTTCTACTCAGCAGCAATAGCACTTAAGTATATATACACATTATTCTCAAAAGAAAATATATTTCAAAAGTCTCCTTAAATTTTTTTTTTTCAAAAAGATCTTTGCCAACTAAAAGTCTTTTCACAGATCTTTTGTAAAATATTTATGTCCCCTCCAAAAATAGATAGCTCTCAAAAAAGAATCCTTTGAAAGAACTCCACTACCCAAATTGAATCTTCAAATGCATGAAGGCCTTCAATAAAGGCGTACTTGCACTAAATTAATTTCACTATATTACTTTGTTAATCTTAAAATTAACGATCAATTTCCTGGCAAGCAAGATAGCCATCCTAAGGCTAATAAAACTTTAGACCGTATTTTGCCAAAATAAAAATCTTCAATGAAGATTTTCAACAAAGCATATAGGCATCTCAATTGAGACAATATTCATTCAAGTAGTGATTATCAGAAAGCCTAGATCAGACAGATATTTTGAAAGAACACTAGTATGCGGACAAACCATCTAGATAGATCATTAAGTCATTCTCAGCATGGCAGATTATTGTAACCATTCGACAGATTACTATTCTCTAGCACGCGAGAATGGCTTTAGACAAATCCAAGACAATCTAGACATAAACAGATAGACAAAAGTAGCAGATCACTATTTACATATGGAAAATCACTATTCACCAACACGCGTAAATAGCTTAAGTCCAAGACAGTCTAGATAGACACAGACAGATATTCATTCAAGACAGTCCAAGATAGTCTAGACAGATACAGACAGACAGGCAGAGACAAACTAAACAAAAATTACGATAGCTATAGACAGATGTATTACTGTTTACTAGCATGTGTAAAAAGGAAAAGGGACCTGATAGATTCCCAGACAGACTATTGCTCATCAAAAGTAGTGAAGATAAGCTTCTACCGACAGTTTAACTTGAGTTAATTCTACAAACTCAGGTTACTTTCTAAGACTTACCATGGTTCTCTTCATCTATAAAAGGGACAAACTCAGAAGACAGAAGACAAGGCTAAAATTTCAAAAAGAAAGCCTTTGTAAAGGCTTCCCTCTCCCTCAGAAAGACTCTTGTACTTCTTCCCCTCTTGTAATCTTATGACCTTCTCTTTAGACAAATTTTGCAAGCTTGTAACTTTTCTGACAGTGTTTTATTTTAATCAAAGAAAGATGTTTTTATTCAAGTAAGATTTTACTAGTTTCTGTTTTCATATTCCATATTCCATTTTAACCTTATTTTGAATATATCTATTTTGTTATTTTCTTCTTTATCATTTATTTTACTATTGTTTATGCTTCCATATTACTAATGTGCTCATCCCAAGAAGGTGGTCCCGATAGCAAGGAAACCAGTGGTTAGTAATAGTTTTGCCTGTAATTATTAATTGCTTCGAAATAGAATAAATACATTTATCAATTCATCATATGTTTGCTTGTTCACATTTAGACTAGGCACACACTAATTAGAAACATGGACTATGATGATACAGATTATGATGAAGGTTATAGCATGAGAGATATAGACAATAATTGGTTAAATGATAATATGGATTAAGAAACAAATTCTGATTCTGACAGTGATATGAATTATTATAACTACAATAACACTAATAATTGGAGCACATCAATAGGAGATAAAATTAACAGACAGATTGATAGACACAATAATAGTTTCTTAGACAAGATTAATAAGAAATTAGAATCTTTAGAAACTATTGAAAGATCCGTTACACACACTAGAGTAGAAAAAAAAAAGTGATAGTCTTTTGGAAAGGCTTAAAGCTTTTGAACCTCATCATAGATCACCTTTGACAGATAATTGGTACTATGACAGACATAGGGTAAAAGAAAATTGGCATAAGAAAGATGATATAGAAAATGGTAGTAACATGCAACTAGTAGAGGAAAGACTAAAAGCAACCGACAGAAAAGTTGATGGAAAAGATAGCATAGAAAAACAAGGTAGCCCAATAACAGAAAGAATCACACAGGTTATTATAGACAAAAGAAGTGCTATAGAAATAATACAAGAAAGAGATGACATAGAAAGACAAAAGAGTATAATAAGAGAAAGAAAAGTAAAAGAAATGATAGAAAGAATGGAAAGGCAAAATAATAAAGAAGCTAATTCATTACAACCTATACATAAAAAGATGGATGAGAAAGATAGCAAAAAACAAGATTTGAAAGACTTAAAGCCAAGTTTTATGGAAAACAAAGAAGATAGTCATAATACAATAGTACAAGACAAACTAGATATAATGGATGAAGGCATAGTAAAAGAAATAATTGAAAGACAAAATGCTAACATCCTAAAGCTACAAGGCATAGGAACTTCACATGAAGAACTACATATAGAAAGAGGCATAGTAAAACACATGTCAAAAAAGTAAATAGAAAAAGAAAGACTCAATAGTGAGAGTCTTGATAGTTTAGAACAAGTCAACAAAAGAGGGAAAAATGATAATAATAGTTTCAAAGAAGAAATTGATGAAAGACTGAAATCAATTGAAAAAACTATGACCTATACCCGAGACAGTAATTTAGCAGAATTAGCTAAAAAGATAGAACTTTTAAATTCACCATTAGATATAGACAGAAAAAGAGGTATAGTAGTTTTAAATACTACTGAGTTATTATACAATGAGAAAGATGACAGACATACTAGAAATATTATTTGTCATAAATGTAAAGAATATGGACATACTAAAAAACAATGTGATAGACATAATAAAATTGTTAAACAAATTAGTAAATTAGAATTTGAGAAAGACATAATAAATGAATTAATGGAAATATTTAATGTTAAGCACAAAGAGATAGACCAAGTAAGGGAAAAAGAAGAATTAAAATCAACCAACCCACTTAAAGTTAATAAAAGAAAAAGGAAACAAAAAGACATAATAATGAAATTGATAGACAATTTACCTAGTTATTTAAAAGACAAAAAAGACTATATACTGAAATTGAAAGATTCTATAGATATACCCGTAGCTTGCATCAAATGTAAAAAATATGGTCATCATGATATGGAATGTGGGAAAGAATCTAAAAAAGAAAAAGAAAAAGAAAAGGCTAAGAAGGAAAAGACAAAATTGAAGCAAGATAAGATAGATACAAAACCAATAACCTTACAAGACTTAATGACAGAAGCAAAAACAGTAAAACAAGAAATTAAAGAAGATCATTTGACAGACATAAATGAACAAAATATTGCAGAAATAATAAATTTGAAAGAATTATCTAAACCCATGATAGACCCTCCATCACTAGAAAAAGATAATAAAAATAGACAGAATTTCTTGAGTTTAATTGACAGAGTAATTTTCTAAAAATGGCACACAGAAATCACTTTGGTAACTAATAAAGAGTTCTCTTTGACATAAATTGCTTTAATAGATTCAGGTGCTGACATGAATTGTATACAAGAAGGATTAATATCTTTAAAGTATTGTGAAAAATCATCTGAAAGATTAACTCAGGCTAATGAAGAAACTAATGAAGTGCAAATTCGTCAGTCGAGGTGAGTGCATCTAGATGGAGCCAAACCCTCTTCCATGTGGCTATGGAAATGAAAAGATAGCTCCCTCAGAGTGGTTATCGGTGTGGCGCCTGCCACAACGTCTCTAATGCCAAAGTCAGTATAAGGAAGCCCTTTTAGAAAAATAAAGCAATGTAGTAGAACAACAATAAGTATTTCTGTGTGTGTCTATCTACCTGGTGCTGGTGCTTGTGAGGGCCTTATATATTTTTCTACAGCCTCGAGCTGTTGTGGCAGTTATTGTGGCTTTAATGTCTCTTTTGGTAACGTCTTGTACTCAATAAAGTGGACTTTAGTAGGGATCCAACAGTCCATACAGCTATCTTTGTAACCACCTGAGATATTATTGCCTGTATTGAATGGTTTGGATGCCTTCGTCAATGATGTGGATACTTGATTGGCTCATCCTAGGGATGACCTCATTGGTAATGATGACATCGTCCATGGAAGTTGAATGCGTTAGTCCCATTAGCTGCCCCCTGGGGTTCCATAGTCGTCATGGCACTTCAAGACAACCATCGAAAGTCTAAAAGTTTTCTATGGATTTTGGGGTTTCGTTCCACATTTAAGGCGTAGTGGCGGCGTTTCACATATTATGGCCACGTGGCGTGTTTCGAACGGAGCAGTTAATGCCCTAATAATCACCCTTGGTTTTCTCGCTGTTTTTCAGTTTTTGTGCCTAGCTTTTTAAACTTCCTTCTTTCTTTTTCTTCCTTACTTTTTACTTTCCTTTTTGCTCTGTGATTTTTAAGTTGCCACCGCTAACCTTATGCTACCATTGTCGCCGTGAACCTTGTGCGTTTTGCCTTTCTCTCACCATCGTTTTTTGAGGTATGACCTCTTTCCTCTTGCTATTTTTCTTTCTTTAAGTAGATAACTTTGTAGCAATTTCTTATTCTTCTTTGGCTTCTCTATGTTTTTTGGTTTTCTAGGATTTCTACTCTTCTTCTTTCTTTTTTGAGTCTTATGTTTAGTAGTTCTAAGGTTAAGGCCCTTTGTTCCTCTGTCTCCTTCCTTTTTTCCCGTCTGGGGGGGTCTTTAGGTGCTTTCCCACATCTCGAGAAGTTTGTATTAGAGGGTAGTGGCTTAAGTATAGCATTGGATGATTTGCTACCGCTACTTTGTCAATCAATCGATTGGTTTGAGGGTTTGGTGAGGGAGTGAGGAGTGATGTTAGAGGTGAGGTCGAGCGAGTTAGAGGCTGGGTTATCATCTAGTGATAGACCCGTGGAGGGGGTTACTGTCGTCTCTGTCCCTCTGGAGGTTAGGGCTTTCCATGATCTCAAGGAGGTGTGTGGTTTAGACGGTGATACACTTTTTAGGTTCAAGGACAGATTTCAATTCTCAGCTAGGGTTAGGGTCCGTCTGCCCTAAGGAGGATAAGGCTTGCCACTTCTTCCCTAGGGAGGTATGCTTCTATGAGGCTGCCTTTCTTTGTGGGCTTAGGTTCCCCGTCCATCCCTTTATTATGGAGTTGTTGGGCCATTTTGGCATCGCTTCTGGGCAACTTATGCCCAATTTTTGTTGTATTGGGATATGGCTGGCCGCTACCAATGATGATTAGGGTGGATGAGCTCGTATACCTGTATCGTTTGAAGGCATCTAAGGACCATGGGTATTATGAGCTAGTGCCATGGGAGAGGAGGACTAGGATTGTCTGGAATCTACCCTCTTCATTCAGATATTGGAAGTCCCGGTTCTTTTTTATGTCCAGGGATGATTAAGAGACTCCCTCTAATGAAGTTTTGGGTGATCTCCCAAGGCTGCTCCGTCGATGGAGTACCACTAATTTAGGTGCATCATTATCCTTCCTAACCTTTTAATTTTCTGTTTATTTGTCGTCACTTGACTTTTTTGTTCGTTGTTTTGTGCAGTTTAGAGACGGTCCAAGCTCAAAAGCAGGTACAAAGAGCGTGTTGAGAAGGCGATTAAGTACGCAAAGACGATCAAGGATTTTGACGATCTGATGGATCTGTGGACTCTTGCCGTCTATTGTCTTGGCCCTGAGCCATCTGCTTATATCCTGCGAAACTTGGACATTGAAGTGAAAAAAAGTAAGTATTAGGCTCGTCCATGTTGATCTCGTTGCTCTCTTTTTCTTTCCCCCCCTTTATTTTTATTTTTTAAGTGTTTTCCTTTTGCAGGAATGACTACTAAGTTTAATCAGGGTATGTATGCCCGAATGAGGGCTAAGAAGAATGAGCCGCTATCCAATCATGGGACCAAGGGCGTGCGAGTGATGGAAAAGGGGACTCCCGTCATTACAGCAACACCGTCTACTCCTGCTATCGAATCAGTAAGGATGGCTTCCTCGGATACTTCAATTGAGGAGATTCCTTCTTAATAGAGTAAAAGGCAGAGGACCGGGGCTAAGCAGAAGGAGAAAGTTGACTCCCAGTCTTCTAACGTTTGGGATGATTCCGGGGTGACACAGGCTCGGGTGCAAGACATTTTTACCACTGATGATATAAAGGTGTGACAGGCCACAAACGCGTTGACCCCTTGTGATAATTTAGATCAATTAAATTAGCCCAGTTATTAATTAATCAAATTAACAGATAATATCACGTGGCAGCACAAACAAATCACCAAACTAAAATATGCAGCGGAAAATAAATAACACGGTGATTTGTTCACGAATGGGGAAAACCCTAAGGCAAAAACCCCACCGGGTGATTTAAGGTCACCACTCCCGAAACTCCACTATTATCACAACAAGCAGTTACAAGTAAGGAATCCCAGTACCTCACCAACCTACAGTTGAACTCTTACCCCAATACCCAATTGGACTTGTTCTGTAGTGACAATTTCTCCAGTTTAATGCACGGCTCCCAGTACGTGACTAACCAATGTGATGCGCGGATCCCAGTACGCATCTTACTCCTTTGCACGAATCCAAGTACGTGACTCACTCACCAACTTGAGGAAGAAAGAATGTTGGCTGCAAAGTTCTTCAAATCATCAGAGATGAACTAGGGCACGAACTTTGTCTCACAGATCACAATTTGCATGAAAGAGAAGAAGCAACTTGTATCTTGTGATTTCTGCTTGTTGCGCACTTTGACGGCCCTTAAAATAATCCTTTTATATGTCTAGGGTTAGGAGAAAAGAAGTCCCAAAGACACACACACGGATTGGACTTGAAACAGACCTGGAAATCTGTTTTCTTTAATTCTCGACAGATAGAGGTGTCGAGAGGTGTCGAGACAGCTGTCGAGGCTCGGGCTAAACAGCTTCTTTAAATCTCGATAGATGTATCTGTCGAGGTATCTATCGAGCTTTAAAATCTTGCACTTCCTTGCTTGTATCTTGGACAGACTTTGATGGCTTCAACACTTAATCTTGAACCACTGTTTCTTGAAGTGTTTAACACATCCTAGATCTACCCAATTACAAGTAAAGTGCGTTTTGTCTAAGGATAAGCCAATTACATAAAATAGCGACATATGTTCACAAGCTTGAACAACTACATATGTCCTAACAATCTCCCCCTTTGGCAATCCGTGACAAAACCACAACATACAAATGAAGATATGAGAGAAGTCATAAATCACTCAACTCATACTCACTTGTTACATACAATAAAATCTATCCTAACACAAACTCTTGAAAAACTTTGCAAGAAGAGAGTTTATGGCAAGAAGACTTTGACAACCTGTATTTCTGAAACACTTGTAAACAAAACACATCAAGGCATCTTTGTGTAAAACAGAAATAATAGATTGCATACAAGTAAAGAAACATGTGTATAAAGACAGAAAAGAAACAACACATGTAGAGGTAGGTGAAAAAGAAAACATACATCATCATATAGAGAAAGAGAATAAGTACAATGTATGTAAGTACATGATCAATGTATCTCTAAAAGATAAGAAAAGAAAAAAAATACATAGATCACCTCACTACATCCCTCAATCCACACTCCCCCTAACAAAAATGTCCTATGCTAACACTCCCCCTAAGTATGACTACTCTCATACAACACTCCCCCTAAGTATGACTACTCTCATACAAAACTACTCCCCCTTTTTGTCACGAGTGACAAAGGGTAGAGTGTCAAGTAGACATCTCATCCGATGAGCTAGCATCTCCATCATCATCATCGTCGGAAGCATCATCATCATCGCCATCATCATCACCCTCGGTCTCAGTCGACACATGAGGTGGCGGAGGAGAAACCTCTGAGGCAAAGCCGCCCATGGTCGCCTGCCGCCTGGCGATGCGACTAACACGGACATTCACCTGATACAACTCTGTGGAGAGTGTATCGAGGCGAGCATCCCTGCACTGTAGCTACGCCATGATGTCTCCTAACGTGACGTCGCTAGAGGAGGAAGAAGCAGACGCACGAGCTGATCTGGAGGTGGTCGGACGAGTGGAAGGAGTGGCAGCATCCGGCTGTCACGATCGGAACTGTGCCTCGCTACGTTTTACGGTAGCGGCGTCTATGGCAGACATGACATGGTAGTGATCGGACGAGGGGAAGGGAATGGAAAAACGACTCATGATCCTCGTGATAGCGGAAGGGAAAATGAGCTTATCACGGGTGGCCGTATCTCTATAGACATCTATGATAGAAAAGATGAAGTGAGAAGGAAAGTCTATAGAGAGATCCTCAAGGAGGGACAACAAGAACCGAGCACGAGGCTCTGTGATCGAGTTGTAGTGAGAGAGTGGGTGCAAAACAAAAGTCATCACCATGTTAAGGAATCTAGGACCTTTAGCAAAAGGTCTATATGGTGTGTACATGTGATCTCCCCAAGAGGTAGGACGTTCACAGAACGCCGAGATCATCTCGTCTTTGGACACAGTCCAGAGACGCTCACAGCTAGGGTAATCGGGATGATCCACCCTAGGAACATGGAGAACCTCAGAGACTAGCTCTGGGGTGACACAGAAGCGTGTACCTCTAACGCAAGAATAGAAAGAAGGTACTGAAGAATCTATCCCGTGGATGTTGGAGTAAAACTCCTGAATCAACACGAGAGGAGATGTGACCGGGACGTCACACAGTGACTCCCAACCCCGAGTGTGAATGACATCGGTTAGGTCAGTGTCGGCAAAGTCTGCCAGGACGACGTGGCATTCCGAATGAACACCGCGTTTAGAAAAGTTCTCCGAGAAGTCCTTATGGGCTTTCTCATCACGGAACCGGACAGAGATAGGGGTAGAGTCAGAAGAAGACTGTCCCTTAGAACACAGAGGGTTCTGGGACGGAATGGACTTACGTTTAGGAGCCATAGACGCTACTAACGCAACCATAGAAGAGGGGGAAAGAAGAGACAAACAGAAAAGTCCCAAACAAATCAATATTGGCAGAATGAAATATTGAAATGAAAAGAACGTATGCATGAAAATGCATGAGCATGTGACATGCAACTCAAAAACATCATGGGCTCAGCCCAATCCAAACCTAACAGCACACAATAGATTTGCACACATCTAAATGCATGAAAATACAATTAGAATGCTAATGTGATGCAATGCATGTGGTTTTGAAGATTAAAACTAGAAAACCAACCCAAAAATTTCATGAAAACCCCAACAATTTTGAAAACTCCCAAAAATTTTTCAAAAACACAAACCTAGGGTTTTAAACAATGAAATGCATGAAAAAGAGGGATAATGTGCTTACCAAGAGATGAAGAACACGAAGAATCACTTGAGAAAGCCTTGAGAGAGGTTTGGAGGGAGAGGGAAGTGTTTTGGAGAGAGATCAGAGAGTTTTTGAGCGAGAGAGATCGAGAGAATGACCTGAAAAATCGCGAAGGACCCTTTTATAGAGCATCAGTAATTCTCGACAGCTAAAGGTGTTGAGAGCTGTCGAGGTAGCTGTCGAGGGAAGCTATCGAGAAAAGCACATGGACAGATGCAGCTATCGAGGTCAGCTATCGAGGGAGAAGAAACAAGCAAGTGGGAACCTCGATCGATCCAGCAGCTATCGAGGAGCTATCGAGCAAACAGAAAGTTTCTCGATCGATCCAGCTGCTATCGAGGTATCTGTCGAGACTGCGATAAGAAAGAGTCTGAGGATCTCGACAGATAGCTATGTATCGAGAGGTATCGAGGAGGTGTCGAGATGCCTTTCAAAGCAGTTTTTCAAAAGAAGAAAAACACAGACATGAAAGCAATCATGCATGCAGCTCAACCAAAGATACAATCAACACATTAAGCTCTCAAAATCATCTCTCAACAAGAAATATGATGCACATGTATCTCAAAACACGCACACACACACTAAACAAGTCTAACCAATTTTATGTTTCAAAAACAAGTTATGACAGTTTAGTTATCATACATTAACGCATGTAAACCTTGTGATGGCCAAATCACATTGTACCTGCACATGTATCAAGAATAGCAAAGAGTATTGCGTGTTGTGTGTGAAAACATCGCAAGATTGCATAAGTGTCTCAATGTTATGACGATTTGAGATATGAGAAAATCACTTTAACTCACACACAATCATAACTGTTTGATGGGGACTATCACCTTTGAGGTACATCCTATAACTCCCACATCTCCTAGAAAACACGCTTGCAACCATATTTTAAAGCATTTTTAATCTTTTTGCTTTTTATTTCTTTGCATATTTTCTTTTAACAAGCATATCATGCATGGGCATACAAGAGAAAGAAAAGAAATACCCAATTATGTTAAGCTTTTGACACTGCACTTTTGCTATGCCGAAGCATACAGGTGTCTTATGACATTGCACTTTTGCTATGCCGAAGCATACGGATGTCATATTATGATTGGTGAGTAACAATGGTGAGATGGTTATTTATGCCTTTCTCTTAGGATTTTCTAGTTCAACCCGTCAAAAAGAGTGATACGAGTGTTAAGAAGAAGAGATTACTTAACCTTACTCATCACAAACAAAGAGCTACAAAGCTCACTCGCTTAGTTGTGCAAAAGAGTGCTCATCTAAGCTATAGATGATACAAAGTTTAGAAAACTCTGTTTCAATGGCCATTCCAAAAGTTCGCATGAACTAATGCACACAAACACACACTGTTTTTGTATTTTTCATTTTTCAATTTTATTTTTATTTTTATCAAAGAAGCAAAAAAAATAAAACACAAAACTGAAAACACTCAAACAAAAACATGCTAAAGAAAGCAAAACAATGCATAAAACTAGACTGACTCAAAACAGTAAAGAACCACACAAGTAATGCAACACACGAAAACAGGAGAGAGAAGAAGAAGTGACTGAAATCACTTAGATCCCTTTGGCTTCCACACCTTGGAAGATCCTTTCCTATTGGTCGACTCTTGAACCGGTAAAGAGGGAGAAGAATATGAACCGTTCAAGTTCGAAAGGAACATAAGAGCTTTTAGAATGTCTCCAAGAGGAGCGAGAGAAGACTGAAGCTGATTCTGGCTCCCAGATGCTATTTCGCCATTGCTCTTTTGAGTGGCAAGCCACTTGTAGCAATTTGGTCGAGTGTGACCGGCAAGACCACAATGATAACAGAGATGCGGCTTCTTCTGTTTGGCCTTTTGAGAGTTAGCCCTCTTATTCCTAGGGTTTCTAGATTCCCTTTTCTCAATTTTAGGGGGTGCTCCTAGGATGGACCTTTCCTTGTCTACGTTCTCACTAGCTAAATCAGTTTTAACATTATTCTCCTCAGTTTTAATGTTATTAGCGGGTGGAACAAAGACAGTAGTACTAGAAGTAGGAGTATTAGAGAGAGAGAATTCATACCCCAATCCAGTACGATCCGAAGAAGATCTCTGAGCATCTAGCATCTTGTCCAGCTTGGCGCTTGACGTCCTCTCCAGTTGTGCTCTGACTTGAAACAGCTCTGCTTCAAGCTTCTTGGTCCTCTCAGCCAAGAAATTGTTCTCGAACCTCAGTGCTCCAATGGTTTGATTCGCTTAATCAACCTTTGTGGACAGCTCCTCACGGTCAAGTTCCACATCACTGAGCTTCTTGGTGGCTAGCCTATAGAGCTTCTCGTGTTTCTCAGAAAGCTTGTATAGCTTCTCATAGGCAGTATGGATATCATCTTGATCATCCATAATCTCAATCTTGGACTCCACCAATTCCTTCTCTTCATCCACATCTTCTGTAACCCCATCAGTAGGATTAACAGTGGCAGTGAAGGCACTCAAGATTCCGTCGTCCTCATTCTCGGAATCGTCCTCGGGCTCTGTGTCGCTTAAGGTAACAGCAAGTGCTTTGCTCTTCCCTATGCTCTTTAAGTACGTAGGACACTCTTGTTTCATGTGTCCAAAGCCTTAACACCCAAAGCACTTTGGTCCTGTGGGAACAGTGTACTGACCGCCATCCATGACATCCTTCTTCATTTTCTCCGGATTCCTGAATTGTGAAGAACTGGACTGTCTACAGTCTTTGTTGAAACCCTTTCCATTGGCATTCTTCATGAACTTCTTGAATTGCCTTGTGATGTAGGATTTCATCTTGGAATCTTCATCATCTGACGAGTCATCCGTATCACTGCTTTTGGCCTTCAGTGCCAAACTCTTGCCCTTGCTCGACTTGCCTAACCTAGTCAGCCCTAACTCATAGGTTTGCAAGTTTCCAACCAGCTCAGTCAAAGGAATTCTGTCAATATCCTTCGACTCTTCGATCGCCGTGATCTTAGCATGGAATCTTTCTGGCAGCGATCTGAGCACCTTCCTTACTATCTTGGGTTCTGGGATGGTCTCCCCAAGATTGAAGCTGAGTTCACTATGTCCTTCAGCTTGGCATAGAACTCATCGAACGACTCATCCTCCTCCATCTTTATTTCTTCAAAGCGTGTGGTGAGCCTTTGCAGCTTTGAATCTTTGACAGCCTTGGTGCCCTCATAGGTTGTCTGGAGGATGGTCCATGCTTCCTTGGCAGTTTCAGTTGAGGAAATTTTCTTGAACTCCTCATTGGTGACTGCACTGAATAGGGCATTCAATGCTCTGCTGTTGAAGTTTGCCGCTTTGATCTTAGCTTCATCCCAGTCAGCCGGCGCCTCTGTAGGCTTGGTCCAGCCTATCTCCACAGCTTGCCACACTTTCTCATCTAAAGACTGCAAGAAAGCTCTCATGCGTACTTTCCAGTATGCATAGTTAGTGCCATCAAATAAAGGAGGTATAATTAAAGATTGTCCTCTATCCATGACAGCGGGGGTCAATGGATCACACACAATAGATTAAACCCTAATCAGAGTGTGCTTGCTCTGATACCACTTGACAGGCCACAAACGCGTTGACCCCTTGTGATAATTTAGATCAATTAAATTAGCCCAGTTATTAATTAATCAAATTAACAGATAATATCACGTGGCAGCACAAACAAATCACCAAACTAAAATATGCAGCGGAAAATAAATAACACGGTGATTTGTTCACGAATGGGGAAAACCCTAAGGCAAAAACCCCACCGGGTGATTTAAGGTCACCACTCCCGAAACTCCACTATTATCACAACAAGCAGTTACAAGTAAGGAATCCCAGTACCTCACCAACCTACAGTTGAACTCTTACCCCAATACCCAATTGGACTTGTTCTGTAGTGACAATTTCTCCAGTTTAATGCACGGCTCCCAGTACGTGACTAACCAATGTGATGCGCGGATCCCAGTACGTGTCTTACTCCTTTGCACGAATCCAAGTACGTGACTCACTCACCAACTTGAGGAAGAAAGAATGTTGGCTGCAAAGTTCTTCAAATCATCAGAGATGAACTAGGGCACGAACTTTGTTTCACAGATCACAATTTGCATGAAAGAGAAGAAGCAACTTGTATCTTGTGATTTCTGCTTGTTGCGCACTTTGACGGCCCTTAAAATAATCCTTTTATATGTCTAGGGTTAGGAGAAAAGAAGTCCCAAAGACACACACACGGATTGGACTTGAAACAGACCTGGAAATCTGTTTTCTTTAATTCTCGACAGATAGAGGTGTCGAGAGGTGTCGAGACAGCTGTCGAGGCTCGGGCTAAACAGCTTCTTTAAATCTCGATAGATGTATCTGTCGAGGTATCTATCGAGCTTTAAAATCTTGCACTTCTTTGCTTGTATCTTGGACAGACTTTGATGGCTTCAACACTTAATCTTGAACCACTGTTTCTTGAAGTGTTTAACACATCCTAGATCTACCCAATTACAAGTAAAGTGCGTTTTGTCTAAGGATAAGCCAATTACATAAAATAGCGACATATGTTCACAAGCTTGAACAACTACATATGTCCTAACAAGGTGTTTTCAAGAGTGTCGGCTAACGAGGTTGTGGGTCGTCATCTCCACAAGCTTGTACAAGTATTGTACTTATGTGGTTTTACCTTTTTCTTCCTTTTGTGTCATCTCTTAACATTGGATTCAATTTTCAGGTGCTTGGGGAGAATCTTCACATTACTTCCGGGTACCTTACTCAGAACGCAAAGATTACCTCGTCAGTGTCTAGGCTGGAGGCTCTGGAGGTGAAAAATTTTAAGTTGAAAAAAGATTTGATCACTTCTATGGACGAGGCTAACTCTGTCAAGGAGAGGGTTAAGTCTCTGGGAGATGACCTCAGGGTGGAGAGGCAGCTCACGTTGGAAAAAGATGAACAACTCCTAGCCGCTCGGGTGAAGCTAAAGGTCATAGCTGCCAAGGCCATCGAGGGCTTCCAGCAAAATGATGAGTACAATTATGTGCTCTTTAGTTGGTACTGCCCCTGAGGGTGCTCTCGAGGACACTCCTATGCCTCCTCCAGATGGTGAAGATGCTACTGCTACTGTTTGACCCTGTCTTATGTTCAATTGTTGTTTTCTTTGTGTTTTTCGCTGCCCAGTGTATTTTGGGCTTTTAGTTATATTTTCAGAACAATATTTCTAGTCTAAGAACAATTCTTTTAGCTCAACGTTTATGGGTTTTTAATTTTAATGTTAAAACAATGGTAACTGCCCTTTGTTTTGGGCTTTTAGTTTTGTTCATGATTGCATACTTACTTGCACGTACTCTTGTTTTTGTGCAAAATCATGTTTACCTCATTTCTTACTTCAACCTTTTGTACTTAGCCAAGTTTTCTTGTTGTGCACTTTTCGTCTCTCTTTTCCTACGTCGGTACTATACATTTGATTGGGCGGATCGTGCCACTTAGTTAATTTCTTGTGGCTTACCCCCTTATTGTCGTATGTTGGCCTCGTTAGTAACTTACATCCATCTAGACGGAATCTTATTACTTAGCCATTCTTTTCTTTTTATGACTTACACCCTTTTAAGGGATCTTGTCATCTTTTGGTCTTGTCAATAACTTACATCCGTCTAGGCGAAATTTTGTTACTTAGCCATTTTTTTATTACTTACAAGTGACTAGACTTGCTGGTACTGACACATTGGCTGAATAATTCTTTTATTGCTTTCAATAATAAATACATTTATTTATTGGTGGTATTTCTTCAAGTGCTCAATGTTTCACGGTCGCGAGAGTCTCTGTCCGTCTAGGGTCTCCAAGTGATAGCTGTCTTGCCTGGAGTGATGGATGACTGGTAAGGTCCTTCCTATGTGGGGCCGAGCTTTCCTTGGGCAAAGTCTCTGGTTGCTGGGGTGACCTTGCGCAGGACGAGGTCTCCTATGTCAAGTCATTTGAGCTTGACAGGCCACAAACACGTTGACCCCTTGTGATAATTTAGATTAATTAATTAGCCTAGTTTTTAATTAATCAAATTAACATGCAATACAACGTGGCAGCACAAACAAATCACCGAAACTAAGTTATGCAGCGGAAAATAAATAACACGGTGATTTGTTCACGAATGGGGAAAACCCTAAGGCAAAAACCCCACCGGGTGATTTAAGGTCACCACTCCCAAAACTCCACTATTATCACAACAAGCAGTTACAAGTAAGGAATCCCAGTACCTCACCAACCTACAGTTGAACTCTTACCCCAATACCCAATTGGACTTGTTCTGTAGTGACAATTTCTCCTTTTCAATGCACGGCTCCCAGTATGTGACTAACCAATGTGATGCGTGGATCCCAGTACGCGGCTTACTCCTTTTGCACGAATCCAAGTACGTGACTCACTCACCAACTTGAGGAAGAAAGAATGTTGGCTGCAAAGTTCTTCAAATCATCAGAGATGAACTAGGGCACGAACTTTGTCTCACAAATCACAATTTGCATGAATAGAGAAGAAGCAACTTGTGTCTTGTGATTTCTGCTTGTTGCTCACTTTGACGGCCCTTAAAATAATCCTTTTATATGTCTAGGGTTAGGAGAAAAGAAGTCCCAAAGACACACACACGGATTGGACTTGAAACAGACTTGGAATTCTGTTTTCTTTAAATCTCGACAGATAGAGGTGTCGAGAGGTGTCGAGACAGCTGTCGAGGCTCGGGCAAAACAGCTTCTTTAAATCTCGATAGATGTATCTGTCGAGGTAGGTGTCGAGATTTAAAAACCAGCACTTCCTTGCTTGTATCTTGGACAGACTTTGACGGCTTCAACACTTAATCTTGAACCACTGTTTCTTGAAGTGTTTAACCCATCCTAGATCTACCCAATTACAAGTAAAGTGCGTTTTGTCTAAGGATAAGCCAACTACATAAAATAGTGACATATGTTCACAAGCTTGAACAACTACATATGTCCTAACAATCTCCCCCTTTGGCAATCCGTGACAAAACCACAACATACAAATGAAGATATGAGAGAAGTCATAAATCACTCAACTCATACTCACTTGTTACATACAGTAAAATCTATCCTAACACAAACTTTTGAAAAACTTTGCAAGAAGAGAGTTTATGGCAAGAAGACTTTGACAACCTGTATTTCTGAAACACTTATAAACAAAACACATCAAGGCATCTTTGTGTGAAACAGAAATAATAGATTGCATACAAGTAAAGAAACATGTGTATAAAGACAGAAAAGAAACAACACATGAAAGGTAGGTGAAAGAAACAACATACATCATCATATAGAGAAAGAGAATAAGTACAATGTATGTAAGTACATGATCAATGTATCTCTAAAAGATAAGAAAAGAAAAAAATACATAGATCACCTCACTACATCCCTCAATCCACACTCCCCCTAACAAAAATGTCCTATGTCCTATGCTAACACTCCCCCTAAGTATGACTACTCTCATACTAAACTACTCCCCCTTTTTGTCACGAGTGACAAAGGGTAGAGTGTCAAGTAGACATCTCATCCGATGAGCTAGCATCTCCATCATCATCATCGTCTGAAGCATCATCATCATCGCCATCATCATCGGCCTCGGTCTCAGTCGACACATGAGGTGGCGGAGGAGAGACCTCTGATGCAAAGCCGCCCATGGTCGCCTGTCGCCTGGCGATGCGACCAACACGGACATTCACCTGATACAACTCGGTGGTGAGTGTATCGAGGCGAGCGTCCATGCGCTGTAACTGCGCCATGACGTCGCTCAAGGTGACGTCGCTAGAGGAGGAAGAAGCAGACGCACGAGCTGATCTGGAGGTGGTCGGACGAGTGGAAGGAGTGGCATCATCCGGCTGTCGCGATCGGAACTGTGCCTCGCTACGTTTTACGGTAGCGGCGTCTATGGCAGACATGACGCGGTAAGGATCGGACGAAGGGAAGGGAACGGAAAAACGACCCAGAATCCTCGTGATAGCGGAAGGGAAAATGAGCTTATCACGGGTGGCCGTATCTCTATAGACATCTATGATGGAACAGATAAAGTGAGAAGGAAAGTCTATAGAGAGATCCTCAAGGAGGGACAACAAGAACCGAGCACGAGGCTCTGTGATCGAGTTGTAGTGAGACAGTGGGTGCAAAACAAAGGTCATCACCATGTTAAGAAATCTAGGACCTTTAGCAAAAGGTCGACATGGTGTGTACATGTGATCTCCCCAAAGGGTAGGACGTTCACAGAACGCCGAGATCATCTCGTCTTTGGACACAGTCCAGAGACGCTCACAGCTAGGGTAATCGGGATGATCCACCCTAGGGACATGGAGAACCTCAGAGACAAGCTCTGGGGTGACACAAAAGCGCGTACCTCTAACGCAAGAATAGAAGGAAGGTACTGAAGAATCTATCCCGTGGATGTTGGAGTAAAACTCCTGAATCAACACGAGAGGAGATGTGACCGGGACGTCACACAGTGACTCCCAACCCCGAGTGTGAATGACATCGGGAAGGTCAGTGTCGGCAAAGTCTGCCAGGACGACGTGGCGTTCCGAATGAACACCGCGTTTAGAAAAGTTCTCCGAGAAGTCCTTATGGGCTTTCTCATCACGGAACCGAACAGACACAGGGGTAGAATCAGAAGAAGACTGCCCCTTAGAACGCACGGGGTTCCTAGGAGGAATAGACTTACGTTTAGGAGCCATAGACGCTACTAACGTAAACATAGAAGAGGGGGAAGAAGAGACAAACAGAAAAGTCCCAAACAATTCAATATTGGCAGAAAGAAATATTGAAATGAAAAGAACGTATGCATGAAAATGCATGAGCATGTGACATGCAACAATAAACACATCATGGGCTCAGCCCAATCCAAACCTAACAGCACACAATAGGTAGGCACACATCTAAATGCATGAAAATACAATTAGAATGCTAATGTGATGCAATGCATGTGGTTTTGAAGATCAAAACTCAATAACCAACCCAAAAATTTCATGAAAACCCAACAATTTTGAAAACTCCCAAAAATTTTTCAAAAACACAAACCTAGGGTTTTGAAAACAATGCAATGCATGAAATGAGGGATAAAGGCTTACCAAAAGATGAAGAATACGAAGAACCACTTGAGAAAGCCTTGAGAGAGGTTTGGAGGGAGAGGGAAGTGTTTTTGAGAGAGATCCGAGAGATTTCGAGCGAGAGAGATCGAGAGAATGAGCAGAAAAATCGCGAAGGTCCAATATATAGCGCTTCAGTAATTCTCGACAGCTGTAGGTATCGAGAGCTGTCGAGGTAGCTGTCGAGGGAAGCTATCGATAAATGCACGTGGACAGATGCAGCTATCGAGGTCAGCTATCGAGGTAGAAGAAACAAGCAAGAGGGAACCTCGATCGATCCAGAAGCTATCGAGGAGCTATCGAGCAAACAGAAAGTTTCTCGATCGATCCAGCTGCTATCGAGGTATCTGTCGAGACTGCGATAAGAAAGAGTCTGAGGATCTCGACAGATAGCTATGTATCGAGAGGTATCGAGGAGGTGTCGAGATGCCTTTCAAAGCAGTTTTTCAAAAAAAAGGAAAAAGAAACACAGACATGAATGCAATCATGCATGCAACTCAACCAAAGATACAACCAACACATTAAGCTCTCAAAAACATCTCTCAACAAGAAATATGATGCACATGTATCTGAAAACACGCACACACACACTAAACAAGTCTAACCAATTTTATTTTTCAAAAACAAGTCAAGACAGTTTAGTGAACATACATTAAAGCATGTAATCCTTGTGATGGCCAAATCACATTGTACCTGCACATGTATCAAGAATAGCAAAGAGTATTGCGTGTTGTGTGTGAAAACATCGCAAGATTGCATAAGTGACTCAATGTTATGACGATTTGAGATATGAGAGAATCTCTTTAACTCACACACAATCATAACTGCTCGATGGGGACTATCACCTTTGAGGTACATCCTATAACTCCCACATCTCCTAGAAAACAAGCTTGCAACCATATTTTAAAGCATTTTGATCTTTTTGCTTTTAATTTCTTTGCCTATTTTCTTTTAACAAGCATATCATACATGGGCATACAAGAGAAAGAAAAGAAATACCCAATGATGTTAAGCTTTTGACACTGCACTTTTGCTATGCCGAAGCATACAGGTGTCCTTGACATTGCACTTTTGCTATGCCGAAGCATACAGATGTCATATTATGATTGGCGAGTAACAGTGGTGAGATGGTTATTTATGCCTTTCTCTTAGGATTTTCTAGTTCAACCCGTCAAAAAGAGTGATACGAGTGTTAAGAAGAAGAGATCACTTAACCTTACTCATCACAAACAAAGAGCTACAGAGCTCACTCGCTTAGTTGTGCAGAAGAGTGCTCATCTAAGCTATAGATGATACAAAGTTTAGAAAACTCTGTTTCAATGGCCATTACAAAAGTTCACATGAACTAATGCACACAAACACACACTGTTTTTGTATTTTTCAATTTTTCAATTTTTTTTTTTATTTTTATTAGAGAAGCAAAAATAAAACACAAAACTGAAAACACACAAACAAAAACATGTAAAGCAAAACAATGCATAAATCTAGACTGACTCAAAACAGTAAAGAAACACACAAGTAATGCAACACACAAAATAAGAGAGAGAAGAAGAAGTGACTAAAATCACTTGGAACCCTTTGGCTTCCACACCTTGGAAGATCCTTTCCTTTTGGTTGACTCTTGAACTGGTGTAGGGGGAGAAGAATATGAACCGTTCAAGTTCGAAAGGAACATGAGGGCTTTTAGAATATCTCCAAGAGGAGCGAGAGATGACTGAAGCTGATTCTGGCTCCCAGATGCTATTTCGCCATTGCTCTTTTGAGTGGCAAGCCACTTGTAGCAATTTGGTCGAGTGTGACCGGCGAGACCACAATGATAACAGAGATGCGACTTCTTCTGTTTGGCCTTTTGAGAGTTATCCTTCTTATTCCTAGGGTTTCTAGATTCCCTTTTCTCAATTTTAGGGGGTGCTCCTAGGATGGATTTGCCCTTGCCTATGTTCTCACTAGCTAAATCAGTTTTAACATTATTTTCCTCAGTTCTAATGTTATTAGCCGGTGGAACAAAAACAGTAGTACTAGCAGAAGGAGTATTAGAGATAGAGAATTCATACCCCAATCCAGTACGATCTGAAGAGTATCTCTGAGCACTCAGCATCTCGTCCAGTTTAGCACTTGACGTCCTCTCCAGTTGTGCTCTGACTTGAAACAGCTCTGCTTCAAGCTTCTTGGTCCTCTCAGCCAAGAAATTGTTCTCGAACCTCAGTGCTCCAATGGTTTGATTCGCTTGATCAACCTTTGTGGACAGTTCCTCACGGTCAAGTTCCACATCACTGAGTTTCTTGGTGGCCAGCCTATAGAGCTTCTCATGCTTCTCCGAGAGCTTGTATAGCTTCTCATAGGCAGTGTGGATATCATCTTGATCATCCATGATCTCACACTTAGATTCCACCAACTCTTCTTCTTCATCCGCTTTCTCGGTAACCCCATCAGTAGGATTAACAGTGGCAGTGAAGGCATTTAATCCGTCGTCTTCATCTTCGGAATCGTCCTCTGGCTCTGTGTCACTTAAGGTAACAGCAAGTGCCTTGCTCTTCCCTATGCTCTTTAAGTACGTAGGACACTCTTGTTTCATGTGTCCAAAGCCTTGACACCCAAAGCACTTTGGTCCTGTGGGAACAGTGTACTGACCGCCATCCTTGACATCCTTCTTCATTTTCTCCAGATTCCTGAATTGTGAAGAACTGGACTGTCTACGGTCTTTGTTGAAACCCTTTCCATTGGCATTCTTCATAAACTTCTTGAATTGCCTTGTGATGTAGGATTTCATCTTGGAATCTTCATCATCTGACGAGTCATCCGTATCACTGCTTTTAGCCTTCAGTGCCAAACTCTTGCCCTTGGTTGACTTGCCCAATCTGGTCAGCCCTAACTCATATGTTTGCAAGTTTCCAACCAGCTCAGTCAAAGGAATTCTGTCAATATCCTTCGACTCTTCGATCGCCGTGATCTTAGCATGGAATCTTTCTGGCAGCGATCTGAGCACCTTTCTTACGATCTTGGGTTCTGGGATGGTTTCCCCAAGATTGAAGGCTGAGTTCACTATGTCCTTGAGCTTGGCATAGAACTCATCAAACGACTCATCCTCCTCCATCTTTATTTCTTCAAAGCGTGTGGTGAGCCTTTGCAGCTTTGAATCTTTGACAGCCTTAGTGCCCTCATAGGTTGTCTGGAGGATGGTCCATGCTTCCTTAGCAGTTTCTGTTGAGGATATTTTCTTAAACTCCTCATTGGTGACTGCACTGAATAAGGCATTCAATGCTCTGCTGTTGAAGTTTGCCGCCTTGATCTTAGCATCATCCCAATTGGCCGGCGCTTCTGTAGGCTTGGTCCAGCCTATCTCCACAGCTTGCCACACTTTCTCATCTAAAGACTGCAAGAAAGCTCTCATGCGTACTTTCCAGTATGCATAGTTAGTGCCATCAAATAAAGGAGGTATAATTAGAGATTGTCCTCTATCCATGACAGCAGGGGTCAGTGGATCACACACAATAGATTAAACCCTAATCAGAGTGTGCTTGCTCTGATACCACTTGACAGGCCACAAACACGTTGACCCCTTGTGATAATTTAGATTAATTAATTAGTCTAGTTTTTAATTAATCAAATTAACATGCAATACAACGTGGCAGCACAAACAAATCACCGAAACTAAGTTATGCAGCGGAAAATAAATAACACGGTGATTTGTTCACGAATGGGGAAAACCCTAAGGCAAAAACCCCACCGGGTGATTTAAGGTCACCACTCCCGAAACTCCACTATTATCACAACAAGCAGTTACAAGTAAGGAATCCCAGTACCTCACCAACCTACAGTTGAACTCTTACCCCAATACCCAATTGGACTTGTTCTGTAGTGACAATTTCTCCTTTTCAATGCACGGCTCCCAGTACGTGACTAACCAATGTGATGCGCGGATCCCAGTACGCGGCTTACTCCTTTTGCACGAATCCAAGTACGTGACTCACTCACCAACTTGAGGAAGAAAGAATGTTGGCTGCAAAGTTCTTCAAATCATCATAGATGAACTAGGGCACGAACTTTGTCTCACAAATCACAATTTGCATGAATAGAGAAGAATCAACTTGTGTCTTGTGATTTCTGCTTGTTGCTCACTTTGACGGCCCTTAAAATAATCCTTTTATATGTCTAGGGTTAGGAGAAAAGAAGTCCCAAAGACACACACACGGATTGGACTTGAAACAGACTTGGAATTCTGTTTTCTTTAAATCTCGACAGATAGAGGTGTCGAGAGGTGTCGAGACAGCTGTCGAGGCTCGGGCAAAACAGCTTCTTTAAATCTCGATAGATGTATCTGTCGAGGTAGGTGTCGAGATTTAAAAACCAGCACTTCCTTGCTTGTATCTTGGACAGACTTTGACGGCTTCAACACTTAATCTTGAACCACTGTTTCTTGAAGTGTTTAACCCATCCTAGATCTACCCAATTACAAGTAAAGTGCGTTTTGTCTAAGGATAAGCCAACTACATAAAATAGTGACATATGTTCACAAGCTTGAACAACTACATATGTCCTAACAGAGCTTCACTCTCTTGTTGTAATATTCAGCCATCTTTTGCTGGTACTTCGTCATCTTATCGGAGGCTTTCTCTCTCACTTCATCTAGACAATCCAGGTTGACTCATAGCTAGTCGTCATTACTTTCCTCGTGGAACATCTCTCGCCTCATGCTGGTTATTCCCACCTCGATCGGGATTACTGCCTCAGTGCCATAAGTGAGTTTGAAGGGGTTTTCCCCTGTTAGGGTTCTTGCTGTGGTCCTGTAAGCCCACAAGACGTTGGGCAATTCTTCCGGCTAGGTGCCCTTTGCATCGTCTAATTTGGCCTTGATAATCTTGAGTAGTATTCGATTTGTCACCTCCGTCTGTCCATTTGCCTGTGGATGTCTTGGGGATGAGAACTGATTCTTGATCCCCTAAGCCTGAACAGAAGTCCCTGAAGCTTTGGCTATCGAACTGCCACCCATTATCTGATATGAACGTACGTGGAATCCTGAACCTGCAAATTTTGTTCTTCCATACAAAGTTCTAGATTTTGGCTTCAGTGATGGTTGCTAGTGTCCCTGCTTCGACCCACTTTGTGAAGTAATCAATGGCGACTAGTAAGAATTTTACTTGTCCTTTACCTTGAGGCAATGGGTCGACGATGTCAATTCCCCATTATGCAAAGGGCCAAGGGGAGGATATCGTCATCAATTTCTCTACTAGAAGGCGTTAGACATTCCCAAACCTTTGGCACTTGTCTCACTTCTTGACAAGTTCCCTTGCATCTACCTGCATTGTAGGCCAAAAATAACCTATTCTAATAACCTTACTTACCAGTGATCTAGGGCCTCCATGGTCTTTGCAAACTCCTTCATGGATCTCCTCTAGAATATATTTGGCTTCTTCTTTATCTACACACTTTAGCTAAGACATGGAAAAGCCTCTCTTGTATAGTACGTCGTTCAGGATCGTGAACCTGGTTGCTCTCTTCCTGACCATTCTGGCCTCCTAGATGTCTTAAGGGAGGTGCCCATCCTGGAGAAAGGATATGATTGGTGTCATCCAGCTGTCTGTGCTCTGGATTGCGAATGTGGAGATTTCCTTGATGCTAGGGCGTTTTTGGACTTCCATCACCAAGCACATGCTCGTCGCTTTCTTTTCTGACGATGCCAGCTTCGCAACTTCGTCTGCTAAAATGTTCTGGCTTCTAAGGATCTGCACAAATTCTACTATATCAAATTCCTAAATCAGATGCTTCGTCAGCTTAAGGTATTTTTGCATTCTTTCCTCCTTTGCTTCATATTCTTCCTTAATCTGCCCTACCACCAGCTTTGAATCACTCTGGACTAGCAGGTTCTTAGCCTCAAGTGCCTTCCCAAGTCTCAACCCAGTCAGTATTCCTTCGTACTCAGCCTTGCTCTTGGTGGCCGGAATTTCAGTTGAACTCCGTATTTGAGCATTTCTCCGTTAGGGGTGGTTATGACGACCCCTACTCCCCCCTCTTTTGGGCTGACGAGCCATCTATCTATATTATCCACTGTTTTGTCTCGTTGGTAAGGTGGTCCTCGTCTGGGAACGTGAACTCAGCGATGAAGTCTGACAGGGCTTATGCCTTAATGGCTGTCCTAGGGTGGTACCCAATGTCAAACTGACTGAGTTCGATTGCCCACTGGACCATTCTCCCTGCTGCTTCAGGCTTGTTCATGGATTTCTTGATAGGTTGATCCGTCATCACCAAGATGGGGTTCGCTTGAAAGTATGGTCGCAGTTTGCGTGAGGCTACTCTTAACGCGAATGCAATCTTCTCGATCCTTGGATACTTGGCCTCTGCACCTTAGAAGGCTTGACTGTCGTAATAAACTGGGAGCTGCCTCTTGCCCTCTTCTCAAATTAGGGCTACGCTCATGACTGTGACTGATACTGCCAGATATAAATATAAGTTTTCCCCTTTCTTGGATGGACTCAAAAGAGGTGGATTGCTCAGGCAACGCTGCCTTACATTCATCAGTCCAAGCGAAAGCCTGCTTCAATGTCTTGAAAAAGGGTAAACATTTGTCCGTCGCCTTAGAGACGAACCTATTGAGTGTCGCAATCCTTCCTATGAGCTTGTGGACTTCTTTAACGGTCTTGGGCGATGTCATGTTGAGTATGGCATGTACTTTCTCCGGTTTTGCTTCTATCCCTTTTTGGGACACCATGAATCCCAAGAATTTCCTAGAGGCTACACCAAAGGCACACTTGCTGGGATTCAACTTCATCTAGTATTGCTTAAGGGTGGCAAACGTCTCCTTCAGGTCGTCCAGATGGGCAAGTCCTTCTTTACCCTTGACGAGCATGTCATCCACGTATACCTCCATGTTCTTGCCAATCTACTTGCTGAACATTTTGTTCACTAACCTCTGTTAGGTTGATCCTGCATTCTTCAATCTGGAAGGGCATTATCTTATAGCAATAGAGCCCTTGACTTGTGATGAAAGCAGTTTCTCTTGATCTTCTTCGGCCATTTTTATCTGGTTGTATCTTGAGAAAGCATCCATGAACGTCAGTAACTTATACCCAGCTGTAGAATCCACTAGCTGGTCTATCCTTGGTAGAGGGAAAATGTCTTTCAAGCAAGCTTTATTCAGGTCCGTGAAGTCCACGCATATTCTCCACTTCCCATTCGCTTTCTTTACTAGGACAACATTTGCAAGCCAATCAGGATAGTAGACTTCCCAGATAAAGCCTGCCGACAACAGTTTGTTAGCCTCGTCTATAATTGCTTTTTTTCGTTCTGGGGCGAAGACTCGTCGTTTTTACTGGACGGAGTTTCTTTTTGGGGTCCACGTTCAGCTTATGCTGAATGACTTTTGGAGATATGCCTGGCATGTCCTCGTGACTCCACGCGAAGACGTCCAGTTTTCTTTAAGGAACTAGACGAGCCTTGCTCTTATCTCTGGACTTAGTGTCGTCCCTATTCTTGTCATCTTAGTTGCCTCTCCTTCGACCAATTCCACTGTCTCCAGGGGCTTCCATTTTATCTTTTTCCTTCTTCTTGATCATTCATGTATGGTTCTCCTTTGCGGCCAACATGGCCTAGTAGCACTCTCTGGCTAGGACTTGATCTCCTTTTACCTTGCCAACACCATTCTCCGTAGGTAATTTTACCTTTAGGCAATAGGTGGAAGTGGCTGACTTCCATCGGTTGAGCATAGGCCTCCCAATAATTACAATGTAAGACGAGGGGTAGTCTACCACCAAGAAGTCTAACTGACAGGTCAACTGCCTCGGGTAGGTCCCCACTGTTACTGTCAATGTCACTATGCCCTTGGGATATACTCTGTCTCCACTGAAACTGACAAGGGGGGAGTCAAATGGGCGTAGTCTTTTGGGATCTAGCCTCAGCTGCTAAAAAGCGGGAAGGTAGATGATGTCTGCGAAGCTACCATTGTCTACGAGGATCCTCTTGGTATTGAATCCTTCTATCGTGAGCATTATGACTAAGGGGTCGTTATAAGGTTGCTTCACTCCCCTTGCATCTTCCTCGTTGAAAGACATGTCCTGGTATGTCTGTCTCTACTTAAATGGGGGTATCATATGGATGTTATTCACCTACGTCTGACATGCTTTCCTGAGGGATCTGAATGACCCTCCTATGAATGGTCCTCCTGTGATCGTCTTTATCTCCCCAATTACATTCTGTGGAGGTTGGAACATGTTATCTTCGTCTCTGGGCGAGGACTCGCGCTGGTTTTTGTTACCATCCCTGAACTTGCTAGACTCCCCATTTTTCACATACTTTTGCAATTTTCCTTTCCGTATCAACTCCTCTATCTGCTCTTTTAGGTCCCGGCAATCTTCTATGTAGTGGCCATGATCCATGTGAAATTGGTAGTACTTCTTGTCACGAACGTTAGGGGATGAATGTAATGGCCTTGGCCATTTAAGGTAGTGCTCATCCTTAATCTGCGTCAAAATTTGGTCAACAAGCATAACTAGAGGGGTGAATTTTACCGTTTGAGGAGTTTTTTCGTCTTTCGTTTCGCCTCCGTCACTGGTCCGACAATCTGAATGATCCCTTTTTTGTCCTCTACGATCGTTCTCCTTCCTTCCTTTGTCTCCCGACTTTTCTACGTCCCTTATAGCTACTAATGCATCTTCAGCATTCATAAACTTTTATGCCTTTAAGAGCATCTCTGCCATCGTCTTAAGCGGATTCTTTATGAGTGAAACCACAAATTCTCTAGACTTCAGCCCTGCCTTAAAGGTCGTCAGCTGCACTTTGTCGTCAGCGTCATCCACCTCTAGTGTCTCTTGAGTAAAGCGTTTCACATACGACCACAGGGTTTCCTTCTCCCCTTGTCTAATAGTGAGTAAATGGTCAGCTAGCCTCTTTGAATGTTGTCCTCCGACAAGGTGGTGCAAAAAGGCATTGCTCAACTGCTCGAAGCTGTGATGGACGAAGTTGGCAACTTTGTAAACCACTCCCTTGCAGCTCCTTTAAAAGTGGTAGGGAAGGAACGACACAGTATTTCATCAAGAGGCTGTTGGAGGCCTAGAGTTGTCTTAAAGGTGTTGAGGTGGTCCTAGGGATTCTTAAGTCCGTCAAACAGCACAAGTTAAGGCAACCGAAATTTTGATGGCACTAGAAATTCCAAGACCGCCGTAGTGAAGGGAGAGTCTATTGCTCTGACCATTCTATCCAGGCTCCAGTCCATTTTCTCCTTAATGGCGTTCCTCAGCTCGTCCATCTCCTTCCTCATCTCTCGAAGAAGATCTAAGTTTTGTTCATCTAGAGTAGCAGGCCCTTGGCGGTCATTTCTTCCATGACTATCTCCCTCATCTTCCTGGTTGGCTCAAGACCGATTCTTCTCCTATTGAAGTCGTAGCCTCATTTCTTGATTCTATTTGGTGAGTTCTTCAACAGTGGCTGCAAGAGCCTAGACTTGCAAAGCTAAGGCAGCAAAATCCTGGTTGGACATCATCTAAATGTGGAGTTTGACTGGAAACTACACTTTCGAATTTGAGTACAAAAATGTCGTCCCCACAGATGCGCCAAACTAATGAAGTGCAAATTCATCAATCGAGGTGAGTGCGTCCAGATGGAGCCAAACCCTCTTCCTTGTGGCTATGGAAATGATAAGATAGCCCCCTCAGAGTGGTCACTGGTGTGGTGTTTGCCACAATGTCTCTGATACCAAAGTCAGTATAAGGAAGCCCTTTTAGAAAAATAAAGCAATGTAGTAGAACAACAATAAGTATTTCTGGGTGAGTCTATGTACCTAGTGCCGGTGCTTGTGAGGGTCTTATATATGTTTCTACAGCCCCTAGCCGTTGTGGCAGTTATTGTGGCTTTAATGTCTCTTTTGGCAACGCCTTGTGCCCAATAAAGTGGACTTTAATGGGCATCCAACGGTCCATACAGTTATCTTTGTAACCGCCCGAAATATTATTACCTGTATTGAATGGTTTGGATACCTTCGTCAATGATGTGGATACCTGATTGGCTCGTCCTAGGGGATGACCTCATTGGTAATGATGACATCGTCCATGGAAGTTGAATGCGTCAGTCCCATCAGAAATGCTTATAATTAAATACAAAATACCTAATGTTCACATATGTAATGATGGAGTACATTTTGTAACAATTTTTGTCCTTTCTTTGAAAATCATTTTAACCAATCCCTTTATGACTTTGCTTTTACCGACAGATGAAGGAATTAAAATTAATAAGGTAAGAAAAGACATATTCCTTCTGCTTGTCCCGAAAGAATATTATTCTCTTAAAAAGGTCACTATCCTAAAAGATATTAAGAAAGAAAGAATCTATAGAATAAAAAGAAATTTGGTACCCTTACAGACAGAATTATCACTTGTTAACCAATCGACAGACAATGACATAAAATAGCTTAAACAACATATAAAGACAGAGATTTGTTCTTATTCTCCTATTACTTTTTTGCATAAGCACCAACATATAAAACAATTATCCTATGAAAAAGAATTTAATAAAAAAGGAAGAACCATGCTTACAGTTTCCTTTAGTCAACATGAATGGACTAACAGTTTGACCGATGTGCCAAGCAAATTTACAGTATTTTCAAATACTCATTCAACAGATGCCTTAATAAAAGAAGTCTTGACAGGTACTCCTTTATTAATCATTAATTGTGGTAATTTCTTGAGTAAAGACAGATTTGATCTCTTATTAGACAGATTTAATCATTAGTCTCTGATAGACTTTCCAATTACAATAGTTGATGAAAGGCTTTATGGAGAATCTTTATTTCACATATTCTCGCAGAATGATATATATAGTAATACTTATAAAACGGACAGAATCATGGCAGATTTTATGAATTTTCTGGATTCTAGTTACTCCAATATTGATAGATTTCACTACGACTACTCTTATACCACTAACACTACTCAGCAAGAGCATAACAGTGTACAAAAAGTTTGTTGTTTTATTATATATGCTTTAAACCTTAAAAAATATTTTCTTTTAATATTTATTTTCAAAACATAATCTTTTTACAAAAATCCAATTGCAGACTACTATGGATAAAAGACCTTCTAGAGCAGACAAAAAAGGAAAAGGTAAGGCACTGATGGTGCAACCCAAAAGAAAAGAAATCTTTGAGAGAATATCCCTTTAGGATACATTCCTAGTAGAAGCAATGTATTCGTGTAGTGGCAAAAGTGAAATTCTGCAAGAAGTGCTCCGTGCTAATCTTACTTTTTAGGACGGAGAATTTACAGACCTCCCTTTTCACATTAAAATACTTCTTGATAATATACAGGCAACCTTTACCACCAGATAGAAATCTTTATTCTAAAAGACCCTTAAGGCTTTGGAATTACATCTTGTTAACACCAATGCATTTATTGAAGCACTTGGTTGTCAACTCCCGTGCAAGGAGGATGGAGATTCAAGCTCCACAAAGATAGAGTCACAGTCTCTAAAAAGCTACTTATGGGAACAAGCTTTTCAAAACTCCACCCTAAGATTCAGCAAAAAATGAGACTTGCCATTAGAACTTTACCCCCTGAGATCCAACAAAATATACTGACTCATAAAGCCCTAACAAGTTCTTATGACAGATGGATGCATCTTTTAAAGTTTTAGTCTCTACAACATTTATCAGGACAGACATGCCAGATGACTTATGGCTAGCTCATAAAGCCACATGGGTATGAAAATTATGGAGAATTAGAAAGAGTTTATGATGGTTAACATCCCTACACGAGATTACTTATTAACACAGAGACAGAGGATCTGGTGATCTGTGATCCTTCATGGTTATCTGAGATGCTAGAAGCAAGGTTTATCAGCAAGTTAATCCTAACTTCTAGAGATCAGATTAGTTTATTCCCCAGAGTTATCCAAGAGGCAATCGAACAGATTGGAGGAGTTAATTATATGAAGCTTACTATTTGGAGTACTCTTCTAGCATGGGATACTAGCTACTATATGGAAGTTCGGCCAGCACACATTTTGGTTCTCATCAGCAATTTCAATTGCAGCCCTGATCTTTACTGGTATACAAGGGAGACTTATTTATCGCTTGATGATCCATATGATCTAGCACAAGAATGGTCTAATTTCATGAACAATAAGATCTATGATGTACAAAGAGAATTAGATAATGTTTTCCATTTATATGGCTACACCAACAGGATAGTTGTTTATGGACCAAGACCTTCAACAAAGAGGCTCATTGGGAAAAGAAAGATCACCAAGGATCATAGAATAATGACAAAGAATCGTGTTCCTACCTTTCTTCCTATAGTATACTGTACTTTATGCGAAAATTATGGAGCATTCCATTAGCATACAGCCAACTCTGACTCTGATTAGTTAGATTATGATAAGTACGCGAATACAGATTGACAGACAGACATGCTAAGCAAGACAGATAAGCAAGACAAAATTTTCTCCCTTATTTATCCCCACTGTTCATCAGCATGCTTGAATAGCTTTAGACAGTCCAGAAAGAAACGGACAGATTTTCACTACTATTCACTAGCACATGCATTATGATAGATTCTCAAACAGACTTCTGTTTACCACCACGCGTAAATAGCTTCAGAAAAGTCCAAGACGGTCTAGACAAACATAGACAAATATTTATCCAAGACAGTCCAGACAGCTACAAACAGATGTACTAGTGTTTACTAGCATGCGACCTAATAGATTCTTAATCAAACTACTGCTCATCAATAGTAGTAGTGATAAGCCTCTACCGACAGTTTAACTTGAGCTAATCCTACCAACTCAGGTTACTTTTTAAGTCTTACTATGATTCTCTTCATCTATAAAAGAGACAGACTCTGAAGACAGAACACAAGCTTAAAAAATTAGAAGCCTAAAGATTCAGAATGTTTCCAACAGCTCTCTCCCTCTCCCTTAGAAAGACTCTTTGTTAGGATGTGTACCCTTAAATCCTATTGTATGATGCTATGTATGACTTAATGTTGTGTTTAATAAAGTTGTTTATTTTTATCTAAAATAATGGTAACATGAATATTTGGACATTATCATATAGTCCATGAGATGCATAGTATGTGATTTATGTGATTTAGTCACAGAAGATATAAATCACAAGTTCTTTGTAAACTCAGAATTTATAGTTCGTAGTCAATGATGAAATTGGGCATTTCATCTGCGAAGACTATAACATATCAACTAAGATGATTTTTCTTAATCATGGAAGTGGAGACTTCTAGTTGATATGTTGATATGTTTTAAGAGTTAAGCCATATTGAACTGGACCGCTGTGAGATTTATTATTCTCCTAACGACTGTCAAATGAATAATAAATCTCACGACTTTTATTTACATAAACTCTTAATCCTGAGAGAATAATGGACCTGATCATGACGTGTAAGTTGCTTTGATATATCAGGAGTGAGATCTAAGATAACGGTCAAAACCTCAGTATGTTGGGCAGCCACATTTAGTGTTGATGGAACACACATTCTCAAGATGGAATTCATAGTCTCTTGATGGAGATATAAAATATTCCCTTGAGATAAGTTTAATGAGTTTAGTTATTCAGAGAGTTAGGTCTAACTACTTTAGTAAGAAATTACTAAAGTATATATTTATGAAATTGGATTTCATAAATATATAATGAATAACTTAAAGAATTAAACCGGGTACTCAAGGATAAGATGTAGTAATTTTCAAAGTGGCAGTCTATATTCATGACTTTGTATTACTACGAATATTTTATGAAGGAGTTGCGTGTATAATAAAGTCTTGGAATATAATTTATTAATAAGGCCTAGAGTGCAATTATATTTATATAGTGGTATTAAATATAATTAATGGTAACTTTAGACTTGTTAAGAGTTGACGAAAAAGCTCAAGGCCCATTGGTGCTAGTGTCTTATTGGTCCCTTTTGGTCTCACTTCAAGCCACACACTAAAGCCCAATTGGAAAACCCAATTGAAGATTAAAAGATTAAATCAATAAGACATTAGTTCCAATGAGCCTTGAACTTTTCTGTCAACTCTTGACAAGTCCAAAATTATCATTAATTATATTTAATACTACTATATAAATATAATTGCATTCTAGGCCTTATTAATAAATTATATCCCAAGACTTTATTATACACATAACCTCTTCATAAAATATTTGTAGTAATTCAAAGTCATAAATATAGACTGCCACTTTAAAAATCACTACATCTTATCCTTGAGTACTCAGTTTAATCCTTTAAGTTATTCATTATATATTTATGAAATCCAATTTCATAAATATATACTTTAGTAATTTCTTACCAAAGTGGTTAGGCCTAACTCTCTGAATAACTAAACTCATTAAACTTATCTCAAAGAAATATTTTATATCTCCATCAAGAAACTATGAATTCTATCTTGAGAATATATGTTCCATCAACACTAAATGTGGCTACCCAACATACTGAGATTTTGACCGTTATCTTAGATCTCACTCCTAATATATTAAAGCAACCTACACGTCATGATCAGGTCTATTATTCTCTCAAGATTAAGAGTTCATACAAATAAAAGTCGTGAGATTTATTATTCATTTGACAGCCGTTAGGAGAATAATAAATCTCACAGCAGTCCAGTTCAATATGGCTTAACTCTTAAAACATATCAACATATCAACTAGAAGTCTCCACTTCCATGATCAAGACAAATCATCTTAGTTGATATGTTATAGTCTTCGCAGATGAAATGCCCAATTTCATCACCGACTACGAGCTATAAATTCTGAGTTTACAAAAAACTTGTTATTTATATCTTCTGTGACTAAATCATATATTATGCATCTTATGGACTATATGATAATGTCCAAATATTCATGTTACCATTATTTTAGATAAAAATAAACAACTTTATTAAACATAACATTAAGTCATACATAGTATCATACAATAGGATTTAAGGGCGCATATCCTAACAATCTCTCACTTGTCCTAAAGACTATTGTGCACTAATCTTATTCCCATTCCCTTCAAATGTGACTCGAAAGACTTTTGAGTCAAGACTTTGGTAAAAGGATCTGCTAGATTATTTGCACTTTCAATCTTTGCTACCACAACATCTCCACGAGCAACAATGTCTCGAATGATGTGATACTTCCTCTCACTGTGCTTTCCTTTCTTGTGATTTCTTGGATCTTTGCATTGTGCAACCGCTCCACTATTATCACAAAACAATGTGATGGGAACTTGCTTCATTCTTACAACACCAAGATCAGAAAGGAATTTCTTGAGCCAAACAGCCTCCTTTGCTGCTTCACAAGCAGCAACGTACTCAGCTTCCATGGTAGAGTCTGCAATACAAGATTGCTTAACACTCCTTCAACTTATAACTCCACCTCCCAAGGTGAAAACACATCCTGAAGTGGATTTTCTGAAATCTAGATCTGATTGAAAATCTGAATCTGTATAGCTAATGGGAATCAAATCCTCACAATGATAAACAAGCATATAATTTCTCATTCTCCTAAGATGCTTAAGAATGTGCTTTACAGCCTGCCAATGTTTTGGTCCTGGATTTGATTGATATCGGCTGACCATGTCAACTGAATAACAAATATCTGGTCTAGTACAAAGCATGGCATACATGAGACTTCCCACTGCAGAAGTATAAGGAACTTGTCTCATCATGTTTTCTTCCTCCTGAGTCTTAGGTCTTTGGTCATCAGACAGAGGAACTCCATGTCTAAAAGGAAGCAATCCTTTCTTGGAGTTTTGCATGCTAAACCATTCTAGAATCTTATCTATATATCCCGTTTGTGATTAGCCTAACATCTTATTCTTGCGATCTCGCCAAAACTTGATCCCTAGAATAAAGCTAGCCTCACTCAAGTCCTTCATATCACATTGGCTTGACAACCAAACTTTAACCGATGGCATTACCCTTACATCATTTCCAATGAGTAAAATATCATCAGCATAAAGCACTAGGAACACTCTTGTAACCCTTCCCCTCTTGTAATCTTCCCTTCAGACAAACTTTGTAATCTTGTAACTCTTCAGATTGTGTTTATTTTCAAGTTTGTATCAAAGACAGAGTTTTCAATTTTAATCAAAGACAGAAGTTTTATTTTTAGTAAAATTTTACTAGTTTCTATTTTCATATTCCATATTCCATTTTAACCTTATTTTGAATATATCTATTTTGCTATTTACTTCTTTATCATCTATTTTATCATTGTTTATACTTCTATAGAAAAATATTGAACAATAGCATTGTAAACATGAGCCGATTTCACGACAACTACAGCTAGCTATGTTTAACTTTTGTCACACAAAACCAATATCTTCTGTTCTTAACAAAAAGTGGAATTACTTTTTTTTATTTTTTTGGGTTTGTGGATCAATTGTGGTTGTTCTTGCGCGAAAGGCTATGGGTGAGAGTCGACTAACTTTGAAAGCTAAACACAAACCGATTTCTGCTATTTTGAGTTTTTATAGAGCATAGCGTAATCAAGGTTTAACGGAAATATTTCATATTTTATTAAATGATAAAATATATAGTTTCATATAAAAAGTACAAACACAATAATAATAATTAGCTATTAATAACCATCAAAATAATTAAATTTATGTTTAAAAATATCATATTTTATTTAATCTTCTGCACAAGGGTTACTGACTAATTAAATAAAATCGCAGACCGACAAAAAAATAATTTAAAAAAGATAAGCCGCACTTAGCATGATGTGGTACCTTGAAAACATCTTTACAGCTGAGTTGACATATCTATCTGTGATGGATCGTATTCTATTTTGTCTTTATATATCATTGATGCAATCCCCAAAACAATACGGAAACACCACTATCATCTATCACTCAGACTCAGCCCCACGACATGAAAGAACATAATATTGCCATCAGTCTTTTCTGCTCACTTTCTCTGTCGCAACTTCCTCTTCCACTACCACTTGCGATCTTTTCATTTTCATATCACAATCTGGTTTATAGCTTCCCCACTTTCTAGTTTATTTATTTTATTCAAAATGTTATAAATAAAGTGTAATAATAATAATAATAATAATAATAATAATAATAATAATAATAAGCTGTTCAAAATAGACACAAAATACCATAAACATTTAGGAGGAATTTTTAGAGATGTTGCCGAGAACCTTGTAATTCAACTAACATTTGTTGATATTTTATATGAAAATATATAGGGTTGAAAGTATCGGTTTAAAAAAAAAATAAAAAACTATATTTTTTTATAGACAAAGTTTATCTACAAAATTAGTTGTAGTCTAAGACTGTAACCTTACTCAATAAAATAAATATTGCTACATATTTTGAAAATTTAATTGTTAAATTACATATTCTTTACGCTCTTACTATACATGTCAAATTTTGTGTCAATCAGATATTATTTACAATATGATCTATAAGCTTATATTTTATGTATAATTTTAAACAATAAAAACTTGCAATTTAAATAATTTATTGATTACATAATTATTGATCTTTAATTTTTTATAAATTTTGCAAGTATGGAGTATATGGAAATATATAGGGTTGAAAGTATTAGTTAAAAAAAAAATAAAAAACTATATTTTTTATGGACAAAATTTAGCTACAAAATTAGTTATAGCCTAAGGCTACAACCTTACTCAATAAAATAAATATCACTACATATTTTGAAAATTTAATCGTTAAATTACATGTTCTTTATGCTTTTACTACACATGTCAAATTTTGCGTCAATCAAATATTATTTAGAATATGATCTATAAGCTTATATTTTATGTATAATTTTAAATTATAAAAACTTGCAATTTAAATAATTTATTGATGACATAGTTATTGATCTTTAATTTTCTATAAATTTTGCAAGCATGGAGGATATAAGAAGAAGTTATAATCAAATAGTAGATTTGTCAAAATTCACCTCCAATAAAAAGATATTGAGTAAGATTATAATTTTAGGCTATAATCAATTTTGTAGTTAAATTTTGTCCTTTTTTTTATTAAGAAATAAAGTAGTTTGTAGCCATTAGTCCTCAATTGCTATTTCCACTAAAATTTAGTGTTTCCTTTTCATACCGCAATTAATTAATGTGGTCTATGCTCTATGGTTCTCCAATAACCTTGCCAAAGACATAGAGTTGTGAAATAATAAATCTGTTTCAAGGAAGACCCAATTAAATATGGAAAACTATTTCTAATATATATATATGGAAAAAGTTTGGTTTTTTTTTTTTTTTTTTTTTTTTTTTTGGAGTTTAAGCTCTAACCACCAATAAAAAGATGATATGTGTTTTGTCATATACAATGCATGTGACTCATTTAGCTGGTTGGGTTAAGTGAATAATATGCAATGCACATGACAAAGATCAATGTCATTTTTCTATTGGTGGTTAAAGCCCAATGCCAAACTTTGGTCATTAAATATATCAAGAATTTTTTTTGAATTTAAAGTATAATTTTTTTTATTATATATAACTATACATAAAATATTTTTTCGCATGGTTCAGCATTTTTTCTCAAGTCAATTCCTACATAACTCAAAAATAAATATGTTCTTTCAATTGATAATCTCTTAAATTATATTGATTACAATATATATATATATATATATATGAAAAAAATAAGGTTTTTGAAAAAAAAAAAAAAAAAAAAAGACTTTCAATATATAGAGCCTTATTGAAAATATTTTTTTATTTATCTTTTGAGGAGTAATTCTTAAATACTTTCAAAGCATGGAGAATTATGAACCCTCCTCTCACATTCATGGTGTCATCCATTCATTAAATTCGTAATGAGATCTACCATAAATGTGAGAGAAGAGAACATCATTTATCCTTTTTTAAGACAAACTTTGAATGTACCTTATTTTAATGAGTTACCCATAATACACAATAAATGTTCCTTATTTTAATGAGTTATGTATAATACACAAAAGAGTAAAAATGACACATTGATCTTTTTTTTTTCGACACACTGATCATTTCAATGGGTGTAAGACATTTTAGAGATCACATTTATTTATGTTTTGATAACCTTAGAGATCACATTTTGTCTCATTTTTTCTTTCACCGAATGATAACACCCCTCTTTAACTATGATATAGGAGTGGTTAAATTTTCTTGGGATATAGGCTGGACGGGGTAGTCTTTATCCCTTATTAAAAAAGCTAAACCTCAGTTTAATGTTTTTTTAGTGATTTAAATTCTAATAGCACTCCATGCATACCCCCTATAATAATAATAATAAACACTCCATGTAAAGCTCCATAATAAAATTAAATTAAAAAAAAAAATCTCTCCATGCAAAGGCAGTAAAGCTCTATCTATATACCATCCAAACACTGTTTGACCCTTAATATGCCAAAAATCTTATAGTTCAACTACTTGATACCTCCTAGTATTTCTAATAAAAACATCCAAACTTTAAATCCCCTCACTAATTATTGAACTATAAAAAATAAAAATAAATAATAAAGAATTTCAATTCTAATAAATAAAGACATTCAAATATGAGTTATGGTTTATCACTTTATGGTTGATGGTGGTTTTAACTTTTAATCAAAGATAAATGAAAGCTAATATGAAGAAAGATTATCGTTTTAACGACAAATATTGCAATGAGGTATGTCATAACAAACTTAAAAATACTCTTTTCACTTTTACTATTCCACTAATGCTCCATCATAACATACTGTTTATTTTAATCTATTATATGAAAAATTGTAGTTTTTTTTTTTTTTTTTTTGATAGGAGACAAATTGTAATTGATAAAACATAAAGTGTATGTTTGGGATTAGCTTATAATCTAACTTTATTATTTTTTAGCTATGTACAACTTGTTAAAACTTTTTTTTTCCTCTCTTCTTTTCACTTTTTAAAAGTACAAGTATAATTTAACATATTTTCTTCAAAAATTTATATAAGCTATTTTCAAACTAGTACAAAATAAAACACAAAAGGATATTTTTATCAGTCATAACATATATTTTTCTTGAAACGCATAGCACTTGTTGAAGTAATAAAATCATTGTTTGGTGACTACCATTTGATGGACTACTCTCCTTAATATAGGATGAATAGTAATAAGTGATTTCTAGGTGTTAGAGATATATTAGCCCATTAGTAAAAGTCCAAACCTAATTTTACTTTGTGTGTAAGCCAAGTCTTCTACTTGTACTAGAAGTCTATTAGTCTAGAGTTTACTCTACTATATATACACATGTTATAGTTCATTGTAATACAGTATTTATACTACACTCTAATATATTATTGATGTAACTCTTTAGGGTTTCCTCCATGGATGTAGGCCATTAGGCTGAACCACGTAATTCTCGTGTGTTATTGTGTTCTATTCTTTATGTTTTCGCTTGCTCATCCATAATAGCATTTTCAACATGGTGTTTCAATGCTAATATTTAACATAGTATTAGAGTCACCTTCCTATGGTCATGGTTTTCTGTCCTTACAATGTATTAAGTGCAATTTTTGTCTTCTTTGGTGTTTATTCGTTGCATTTATCTTCTTTGGCTTTTCACTGCTGCCGTCAAATCTCTCCGGTATAGTCAAGCCACCTATAGAAGTCGCATCAACACTGCAAAACCATTGCCTTCCTCAAACCACCATCACAGAGCCAAATTTCATTCAAGGGATCTTCTCAACTTTATCAAATCTCAAGATTTCATCGAGCTTCCATCTTAAATTTGAGAGGAGGTGTTAGGGATATATTAGCCCATTAGTAAAAGCCCAAGCGTAATTCTAATTTGTGTGCAAGCCAAGTCTTCTACTTGTACTAGAAGCCTATTAGTCTAGAATTTAGTCTACTATATATACACATGTTATGGTTCATTGTAATACAAGATTTGTACTACACTCTAATATATTATTGATGTAGCCTTTTAGGGTTTCCTCCATGGATGTAAGCCGTTAAGTTGAACCATGTAATCTTCATTTGTTATTGTGTTATATACTTTATGCTCTCGCTTCCGCATCCATAATAGTATATTCAACATGGTATATCAATACTTATATTTAACTATAGGGAAAAGACAAATTTTCTATGGTTTCTAGAAATGGGATCACACTCGTCATTCACAACGTGTAGAACGTATTCGGTCTATGCATTTCGAAAAAAGGAAAGTTATTTTTCAATTTCAGATACGATGTGCTGTAGTAGTATCATGTATTCATGTGAATGTCACAGCTATCACATCTTTGTAAAAACTTTAAGCTTCAATTATCAAAAAAAAAAAGAAAAAAAAAATTGAGCGTCTTCTAAAAGATAATCCCTGCTTTTAAAAAAAATAGTTATTTTAAAAATAGGATATTTTGCAGCAGCTGCAACTCTGTAAGAACTATGAGCTTATTCTAAAAAATTATGTGTGCTTCCGAAAGTAGGAAGTTATATATATTAATAAAAGTTAAAATTAGTGGTTAAGAGTGTGTTTGGAAAGTGATGAAACTCACAGCTTATTATAGTTTTTAATTTATTTTACTACTATTCATGGATTCTATTACAATTTTTAGCACTATTTATTGGTCCTACTATACTATTTAGCTAACTTTTAGCTTCTTTTTTTTTTTTTTTTTTAATAGTACTTTCAACAACAAAAAATTCAATTTTTGCTATATAAGTTATTCCTAAACAAACCCTAAATGTGATGAATTAAAAGTCAGTTTGTGGTTTTTTTTCAAATTTGATTTGGTAACCTTGTTTTATTGGAATAAGATCCTCATCATTTCACATGAAATGAAGTCTATTTTACGATTAAGATAATTTTTAATATAACAATGTATAAAGTATCACATCACTTAAAATTTTAAATAATGTAGTATTCAATATATTTTTAATTAGTAATATCTAATATGAACCACAAAGTATGTCCATTACAAATGCATGATCCTAATATTGTCTAACAGTGGTTAATGGGACTTGATAGTTGATAGGATTGTATTTAGTGTGAATAATGAAGCTACCTAGTGTAAACTTTTAAAAATTAGATGCGTCGAAAGATTTTTTTCAAAAACAAAATTTGTAGTAATATTAGGATTTGAATCTATGACATTCTTTTTATGATAATTTCTCTTATTATCAAGTTAAGATGCTAAATAATTTTTTTGTGTAGACAAATTTTGAGCTCAGGTCTCTTTTTTATGATAAAAGATTTTATTAGTTGAGTTAACTGAAATCTATGTGTATGTCAAAAGTTAATTTAGTAGTGCAAATCTAGAATTTAGAAAATTTTTTAAGGATGCTTGTTGCTTGTTGTTGCCAAACTTTTCTCACACAATCAAATAAGATACTTGATTTATGATAGATGGAGACAAGCGATTAGCCTTTACTATGCTTTATTTTTTATACTATTGATGAGATATCATATATCCCACCCTTAGTTTAGGACAAATGGAAACAAATGATTAGCCTCCACTCCACTTTGTTTGCTATATCACCATATATATTGAAACCCTCCTCCCCTAGCTAGTTACAAGTTTCAAAATATAAATAAGTGAAGATAGTGAGAGATTAAACATTATGAGACTATTAGTACTCCTATCCTAAAGGGTAGCACAAGTAGGTGGGGAACACCCCTCATGATGCATATCACTAGTCCATTTCTCCTTCTCCTTAATGCCAAATCGACTTAATATGATGACTATATTATTTTTGTGTCGGGTCGCCTCATTATTGATAATGTTCTAATTGCATTTGAGCTCTTACCCTCAATGCAAAGTAGAAACAAATGAAAAAGTCCTTAAGCTTGAAATGAGAAAGATATGTGACTGTGTGGAGTGGTCTTTCTTAGAGGTCATTGTTAGGATTTCGCTCAAGTTGGGTGCATTTCCACATAGCCTCTTACTCTATTCTTATCAATGTAATACCCAGGACGGAAGTACATTATGGTTGGGGAGGGGGGCCATGATTTTTAATTTTTATTTAAATTATATATATAAATAAAAAAATTTAAATTAAATTAATTATACTTGGCCTCCCTCAAAATGTAAAAAAAAAAAAAAAAAAAAAAAAAAAAAAAGGCCACAAAAGCCAACAAACACATAGGTCATCTCATTCTTGTGACCCTGCACAATGAGATCAAGTGTATCTGTGTGGTGTGTGAATTGTTTTTGACTTTTTTAAAACTTCAAAATTGTTAAGTTGTTTTGTTTGGTTTTGGTTGTTTGTAGTTTGAGACTCAAAGTTAAAAGTGTGGATATTTTTCTTTCCTTGGAAATGTTAATTAGGTTTTTAGTTCAAAAAATTATTAGATATATAATTAGATGTTAAATAATGATATGACTATATTTGATTGGTAAATTATGGCAAATTAATCTAACTACAATATTTGATTTTTTTTTTTTAATGCAAATGATTCAAAAAAAAATTATTTTGTGTCTTTTCTTTTATTGATTGGTCAAAAAAATTATTTAGAATGGTGGCACAACTATTATAAATCTTTCTGCATAAGTCTTACAAATTGATGTATTAATAATTAAATCACAAAATATATGTAATTAAGAAATTTATTTATTATGTTGTTGATGTAGCACCGATCATATTTATTGTTATATTAGTTTGTAAATATTTTGTAGTAAAATTGACAGTAGTTTTGATATTTTATTTATCTATATATATATATATATATATATTATGTTATTAATGTGACACTGATCATGTTCAATTCATTGTTAAATTTGTATGTAATTTTCTTTTTATTAAAATTAATAGCAACTTTAACATTTTCCCGTAGATATTTTGTTTATACAAAATACCAGTTTGCATTGAAAAAAAAAAAAAAAAAATCATTTGTGCTTTGGCCTCACCCCAAAAGTAAAATCCCGACTCCAACCCTAGGAATACGAACAGATTTTATCCACTACTCAAGACACATTAGACAAAGCTACCCTTATCCCCTTATATGTTCCCACTTTATGTAGAGGGATTCAATGCTCTACTTAAACAGATAAATCTTCCTTATTATTTAGCAAAACAACACTCAGCCAAAGATTAAAAAGCATGATCTAAATTTTGATTATTGGAGTCCCAGATAAGGAGCCACAAGAAGTATCTTGGCTTGCCTGGTATGACAACACAAGCTTTTGGAAACATCAAAGATAAACTGTGGAAGAAGCCTATTGGCAGGAAAGAAAACTGTTGTATCCATTGTAGGCAAAGAATTTGGATTAAAACTATAGCTCATACCCAGATATGCCATGAGTTGTTTCAAGCCCCCATGCAGCTTCTATCAGGACCTTACTTGAATGGTAAGCTAATTCTAGTGGGCAAGGGCGGACCTACAGTAGGGCAGAAGGGGGCCATTGCCCCCTCCCCCCCCCCCCCCCCCCCACCCCATTAAAAAAAAAATTGGTATACAAAATTAAGTTTGCCCTTAAATAAATAAATATATATATATTTGTCTCTCTTCCTCTAAAATATTTAGATAATGACCTAAAAGAAAAGAAATAAATAAATAAAATTCATGCCATTTTAACTACAAAAACAAAATAAAAAAATAAATATGGACTAAACAAAAATCGTGTACAAAATAAAAAATACTTATTTTGTATGTTATATTTTGTTGATGTGTTTTATAATATGAAATATTTAAAAAATACTTATTTTGTATGTAGTATTTTGTTAAATATGAAATACATGTTAGTTTTTATTTTCATAATTTTTTTTTTTTTTTTGGTTTTAAGTTTTGGCCCCCCTTAGATATGAATCTCGGTTCCGTCCCTGCTAGTGGGGACATCGTACACTCTGGAAGGAAGATACACTTGCTGAGATGTGATAAGCTGTGTCAAGCTAAACATCATTGTGAATAGCTTTTTGAGATCTTCAATCTTCTGTTGGCTAATTGAGACTGGAAACTCCTGCAGACACCCCACAGTTTGCCATACAGAGTGCTTAAAGCCAAATACTTTCGTACCTGTAGTTCTTGAAGCTAAGACCAGACACAAACCTTTTTATTTATGAGGAAGCTTGTTGGCGGTGAAGGAAGTACTAAAACTTGGTTTATAATGGAGATCGATACACAATTGCATGAAGGTCAAAATATTGGAATTATAAGTGGTTGCTTACTGATAAGTTCACTCACAAGGTGGTTAAACCTGTCAATACTCTGGATATGTCCTAATAAAATCTAATATTTTCTCAAAGTTAATACCTAAATTTATTTATAAAAAAATTCAAATATATTATTGGTCTCTACTTTAACCTCTCAATAATTCTAGCGTTTGGAATTTATAGTAATCTCTTTTAGTTCCTAATATATTTAATGGAGTGATGATGTCTCCTTTTAGTTTGATTACGTCATTTAAGGAAAAACAATCACCTTCAATTTCAATAGATATAATTGTTTATGAGTTAAATGTTTACAGACTAACAATATATATAAGCCTAAAATAAAATATTATATTTTTTATTAAATTTAATTTCATACAAAATGATTTGAAACTCTTTCAAATTGTTTGGTTGCATGGAAGGAGAAGGAAAGGAAAAGAAAGGAAGGGGTTCCCTTTGTATGGTTAGAAAGGGGAAAAATGAAAGAAAGTAGAATGGGAGGGAAAAGTTTTTTGTGGGACTCATCATTTTTTGAATCCTAAAATAACTCTTATATGGTTATACCCTTGAAAAGTGTTGATTTTTTTTATGCAACATTATTTATGTATCCTTATTAATTTAAGTTTAAAGGGAATTGTTAATTACACAGGTCTGTGTGCCACATCAGCTAAAATAGTGAAATCTTTTTTCTTTTTGTTTTTTGAGAAACAAAAACACACACACACACAAGGGAGAGGGAAATAGGTTAAAATTGTGAAATCTTGAAATTATGTTTTCAACACACGATTTCTAAAATTGTATGTACATACAAGTGCAATATTAACCTAATCTAAATTGATAAAAGTGTAAGATGCATTCCCTCTCTTCTCTTTCTCTTCATCTTACATCCAAACACACAAGTTTTTTTTTTTTTACATTCTTTTCCCTTTTCCTTTCAAGTTATTCTAGGATTACAATATTTAAGTTTTCAATGAGACCCACCACAAAAAAAAAAAAAAAAAAAAAAAAAAAAAAAAAAAAACTTGTTTAGTTTAAAAACTTGTATATAGTTTTTATTTTCAGTATCTTAAAAGTTGGATTTGAATACAAAAAATGAAATCACATATTAAGTGTGTTCATTTTTATAACACTGAATACAATGGCAATTTCATAAATATTGTGAAAATGCAAAGGGCCTCACCTGATTGATGTGAGTATGTGTAAGTGAAAAAAGTGACTTAAAAAAATAGAAAACAATGTCAAACCATGTATGATGAATTTTATAATCAAATTATTTATTCAAAATAATTTATTTTTATACTCAAATTATGTATTCAAAATAATTTAACACCCTTACATATAAAAATTGGTCCTTTTTTCTATATTTAATTTTAGAAATTGAATATAGAAAAGAAAAAAACAAAAAGTGAATAAATTACTTTTTAGAACCAAATAGGGCCTTAGCATATTGTTTTCACAACTATTTTATATAGCCGATTGTAATTATCTATCTATCATATTTACATGAACTCACCATTTTTTTCTCCATAGCTCACATGCAACCACATAAAGTGATAAAAAAATTGTGGAAAATTATGTAGTAACTGTTGTGATCTAGAATTATTGCTGAATACTTTTCTCTTTCCTTTCCTTCTATTCAACCAAATATACTGACATCAGTAAATACAACGTGTTATTAGTAATGAAAGCGACTCTCTTAAAAGCATTTACATTAGTATGTGGAAAAAATTTTTCATTTTGCACATCTAAAACTTACTTTTTCTATTTTACATACCTATTTTTACAAAACATCTATATCAGTTTGTCTATTATACACATTTATTCAAATAAAATATTCATTTCTTTACACGGTGCACAGTGCAAAATATTTAAATAAAATATTATACTCATTTCGTTACACGACGAGGTGAGTCAAAAGTAGAGAAAGGAGAGAGAAAAAAAAAATATTTACACGGTGAATAGTAATTATGCATATATATTTATTTACATGACCATCGTATATATTTAGACATTTTTACAACAACTTATGTGGGTATTTTTTGAATTAAAATATATAAAATTAATATTTTTTTTCTATTTTAAAAGATTATAGATGCTCTAATCTCTACTCTCAATCGTCCATATTTGGCATGTGGAACATGGGGCCACAACATTAATGAAAGCGACTCTGTTCAGATATTATGGAACATGGGGCCACAACGTTAATGAAAGCGATTCTGTTCACATATTCATTTGTTTTTTACCTTTTTTGAGAATCTGTTCAGGTTTTCTATGTATAGTACAGCACTGCGACTTTACTTTATATCCAACATCTAGCTAGAGGCAACTTTCTCTATACTATGAGTATAAAACTACACTTTACAGGCTGACAGTTGCACTATCAGAGGGTATGAAGATTTCTATCAGTCTTTTGCTTACTCTCTCTGTAGCCATTGTATTGTTCTTTATTTTCATTTCAATGTTACGACCTGCAGAGCCCTTAAATGGTGGTTCTGAATATGAAGTTCGTGTGGTCAACGGGTTCACAAACAACTCCTCATTGCCTCTGGTCATTTGGTGTGCTTCAAAAGACAGTGAATTGGGAGGACGTGCACTTCAGGAGCATGACGATTTCAGCTGGAGACTCAAGACCAACATATGGGGCACCACTCATTTTTGGTGCACAATGAAATGGGACCAAATGAGGAAGAGTTTTGATGCGTTTAAGGCTTCCAGAGATGCTTATCGATGTGGGACTGCTAGGAAGTGCTTTTGGTTGGTCAAAGAGGATGGGTTTTATTTCAGCAACGATGAAGTGAATTGGCAAAAGGACTTCCCATGGTATTAGGTTTTGCAATGGTACTTTGTTCATGAGAATGTAGCAAGAAGTTACGGTTTCAGAGATTGTGGCGGCTAACTGAGGACTTATACTGAAATAGAGGAGAAATGTTACTCGTACTTCCTTGCTTCCTGCGCTTGTTGTTAGATATGATATTATAATCATAATATAGAATAAAGGACTTGTTGAAAAGCTTTTCTACAATCCCTGTATTGGATTGTGATTGAGTGTTAGTAGCACTATATTTCAGAGGCACAATGTCAATTGAATATTCAACTAAGAGCCTGAGAATCTGAGACATCAAAAAGAAGATTATGTAAAGGTATAGTTTTTTTTTCCCCCTGTTTTTTTATAATAAAGTAGTGTTTCTTAAGCATATGATTAAAAAACTTGATAAGACAATCGTAATGTCCAATTATTTGAAAGATTGATGTTACGTATTTATTGTGGGCGCTAATCATACAAAAAAAAAAACAAGAAACAAAAATTGTGGGCTAATCACTTGAATTTGAGTATGATCTAAGTGATTCGACCATTGGAATAATTTTGTTTCCCTAAAAAAATTCAATAATTATATTCAAATTTTAATAATTAAATAGTAATCAAAATATTTTTCCATTTGAAAAAATAGAATTACATAAAAAAAAAATTATCTCTTTCAAATAAAATTGTGTAAATAAAATTATCTTATAAAATGATCTCACGAAACCTCCTCTCACAACATGTACGAATCTCATATATTGTGAGTGAGATTATCTCATGAAAGACTTATAAATATAAGAATGATCTAATTTAGAAAGATATTGTATTTTATAATATTCATTATTGTCAATGTTGTATTTATCTACAATAATCTCTATAATAGCGAAAATTCCAATTTAAAAGATCGAAAGGGGAATACTCTAACCTGGCAATTTGAAACTCAATTTTTACAAACATCCGTTTGTTATTATTTTATAGTAAATAAATAGTAACCTAAATATTTTTCAATTTCAAAGGGTAGAATAGAATGAATCACAAATGTGTTGTCCAGTTTATAATTTTTTTATTTTATAATTTGATAGTTACAACAAAGATCAAAGAATAGGGATTTGAATTACTTTGGTTATCTTAGAAATACCAGAAAATACTAAGCTAAGCTACAAGGTTCTTACTTCTTAGCACTCAACTTATTAACTTGACAACCCTTCGCACATGACATGATCGTATGAGCTTCAATATCCCTTATATGCCAAGTTCTCTTTTGCTTATAATAACGAGGAAGGAATTTTTCCCTCTTTTTGAGAGAGAAGATAGAAAGGATGAACTTTAATAAAAAATCTCAAGATCTAGAAAGTGTCACCATGAATTTTTACTGCCAGCCAAATTCTTCACTCACTACTTATGTTCCTCTAAAATCAACTACAACTAGAGAATAATAAAAAGAGAGAATATTTACTTGGTAACTGACATTTTGTATGTTCTATGAAACGATGGCCTATTTGGCCTCTTACCAACGAATTGATAGTGTCTTTGAATTTTTTTTTTTTTTTTATTCTTTAATTGCCAAGTACCCTCAGCACCTCCCCCAAATGGAAAAAGTGGACCTCTATTGAGTCTCGTCCCTATCAGGCCTGCCCCAGAAAAATCAACTCGTTCCATTCCTTCCTTTTTTTTGTGAAGATTATATTATTATGTTATCTCTATGAGAGAGTATTTTAATTTTTTTTTTTTTTTTTTTGAGGAACTAATATTACTTTAAATAGATACATTTTTTAAAGAGTGTTTCTTTTAAAGAATTAACAAAGCTATCAATTAGTAATGTTAATAAGTTATTATTCTCTTGTCAACTCACTATACAACATGTTAATCTTTCTTTCCAGAATTATGTAATTTAATTTTATTCATACTTTATAAATTACAGTTCCTTCTCTTTTTTCTTAACTAGTCAATGATTTTTTTCTTACATATTTATGTCTAAATATGAAATTGATAATTATGATAGTTATTAATTGACATTAATTCATTACTACTTTTTTTATATGAAACCATCTATTCTAACATTTAATATAGAATTTTAAATATATAACAGAATTTGAACTCAATTATATTTTTTTTTTTTTGAGAAGCAACTCAATTATATTTATATATATATATATATATATATATATATATATATATATATTAAATCAATGACATATAAAATTGTAATGCTCAAAAATTTATGTTGTCAAAAACCTTGTAACTTAATTGACGCCTCCTTGTACGAATTTTCAACAGAAATGTCCATGATTTAAATCTCTCATCTTCTATTATAACTATAGAATTATAAAAAATAAAAATGAAAAAAATGGCAAGAGATTATGGGATCAACAAAGAGTTAAATATCTTCTGTCTTTTATATAATATAGATTATAGATTTGGTAGCAACCTATGCAATGTACATGAGAATTCAATATGATTTTATCTAAAATAAGTGATTTTCTATCTTTTGTTTGTATATAAATATGAAATTTGATATTTAGGATAGTTATTAATAGGTATTTATTATGATTGTGTTTTTAAATAAAATATTAAATATGAAATTTGAAATTTGATAATTATGATTGTTATTAATATGTATTTATTATAAGCGTGTTTTTTAAATGAAATATTAAATATGAAATTTGAAAATTATGATAGTTATTAATAAGTATTTATTATGATTTTGTTTTTATATGTAACTATCAAATATGAAATTTGATAATTATGATAGTCATTAAAAAGTATTTACTATTGTAAGAACACAGATCGAGCCTTGACCCAAATGTGTGATGGGGACAGGCCCAAACGGCCTCAAACAATAGAATTTGTAGAGGGTGGGCTTGAGACCTAGGTTTCTTAGGATGATGGAAAGTAATGGTGTTGGGCTAAATCCACGGTTACATGCAATGAGATTTTGGTACAGCGCAGGCTCTTCTCGGATATGAGCCGAGGAGGTTCTGTGTTTGTTTCTCTTGTTCTTTTTAGAAAAAAGTTTACAAAAAGTCCCCGCAGTACTTTCAGAAGGCCTTGCTATCAAATTGCAGGCCGTTATCCGAGATGAGGATGTGTGGGATCCCAAACCTGGTAATAATGTTCTTCCAGATGAACTTCTTTGCATCCACGTCTCTAATGTTTGAGAGGGGCTCTACTTCAACTTAGTTGGTGAAGTAGCCTGTCCCAATGAGTAACCATCTTTTATTTCCAGCCGCCCTAGGGAAGAGTCCCACAATATCCAAGCTCCACTGAGCAAACGGCCAAGGACTAGTCAACGGATTAAGGATACCCCCAGGCTGATGGATGTTGGGAGAAAATCTTTCATATTGATCGCATTTTCTCACATAATTTTGCGCCTCTCTCTGTATGTTCGGCCACCAATATCCCTAGGTAAAGGCCCTATGGGCTAATGACCTTCCTCCCGTGTGACTACCACATATTTCTTCATGCAATTCTTCCAAGAGCAGCTCCGTTGCTTTCGGATGTACACATAGTAGGTAAGGTCCAGAGAAAGAGCGTTTATATAGTTTCTCATCCTCGGATAGCCAAAACCGTGGAGCCTTTCTCCGTATCTTGTCGGCTTCAGATCTTTCTTCTGGTAAGACATCATTTTTGAGGAAAGACACTATCGGATCCATCCAACTAGGACCTATTCTGATCTGATGACTCTGGATGGCACCACCTCCCGTCCCTGTTGGCTTAAATAAGTCTTCAACAAGGATGATCCAGGGTAGGTTCTGCACCGAGGAGGTTGCAAGAGTGGCCAACGAGTCAGCATGGACATTGCCATTCTTGAAGATATGTGATACTGCGAAAGATTCAAATTTGGACTGCAAGTACTTGGCGCGGGCTAAGTACCCTTGCATCCTTAGTTCCCTGGCCTTCAACTTTCCTTCCACCTGGCCAATCACCAACTGCGAGTCCGAGAACACCTATACCGCCTTTCCGCCCATTTTCTGGACCATATCCATTCCCACTAACAAAGCTTCATACTCAGCTTCATTATTGGCAGCCAAGAATGCCAGTCTCAAAGACTTCTCCAAGACAATTCCCTCCGGGGATATCAGAACTATCCCCACACCAGACCCCTTCTGGTTTGCTGTTCCTTCCATGTATACCTTCCACATCAGGGATTCCTTGCACAAGATCACGCCGACTGATTTTCCATCCATGCCCCACCCCTTAGGGTTCTCTTCCACTGAAGGCTCAACAAACTCTGCCACCAAGTCGGCAAGGACTTGCCCCTTCATGGAGGTACGAGGCATGTACCTGATGTCAAAGGCCCCCAAGATAGTTCCCCATTTGGCGATTCTGCTGGAGTACTCAGCACTTTGCAACACGGACTTAAGGGGGAGTTGAGTCAACACAACGACCGTATGAGATTGGAAGTAGTGTGGAAGCCTGCGCGTAGCATGTACCATGGCTAGAATCGCTTTCTCCAATGGTAAATACCATATCTCGGCTTCCTGCAAAGACTTGCTCACATAATAGACTAGTCTCTGTATACCGTTGTCATCCCGTATCAGAACCAGGATGACAGCATGAACAGCCATGGCTGTGTACGCAAATAAAACTTCATCTAAGTCCAGGCGAGACATAATGGGTGGCCGAGAGAGGTATTCTTTTAGGTGCTGAAAAGCTAAGGAACATTCTTTAGTCCATTCAAATTCCTTCCACTTATTCAACAGCTGGAAGAAGGGTCGGCATCTGTCCGCAGACCGAGAGATGAACCTATTGAGAGCGGCCATCATCCCTGTTAGCTTTTGGATCTTCTTTGGATTCCGAGGAGGTTGCAAATTACAGATTGCTGTGATTTGGGCAGGGTTGGCCTTAATCCCTCTATGAGCGAGCATGTAACCCAGAAACTTGCCAGACCCTACACCAAAAGTGCACTTAGAGGCATTCAGGCGCAACATGTGCCTCCTTAACGTCTGAAAAGTGTCGCTCAAGTCGGCCACGTGCACAAATATAGCCTTACTTTTTACAACCATGTCATCCATATACACTTCAACAGTTTTCCCTAACTGAGCCTTGAACATCCTCTTCATCATCCTCTGATAGGTGGCTCCAACATTCTTCAAGCCGAAAGGCATTACCTTGTAATGATAGTTACCGGTGGGAGTGACAAAAGCTGTCTTCTCCTGATCCTCTGAAACTAAAGGTATTTAATGGTACCCCTAAAAGGCATCTAGAAAAATCATTCGAGGATGGCCGACAGTAGCGTCCACCAACTGATCTATGCAGGGGCATTGGGAAAGGGTCTTCGGGGCAAGCCCTGTTTAGGTTCGTAAAATCCACACATACCCTCCATTTTCCACTTTTTTTCTTCACCACCACTGTGTGGCCTAACCATTTAGGATAAAATACTTCCTTGATAGCCCCAGCTCTTTTGAGTCTGATAACCTCCTCTTTAACAACGTTGGAATGTTCCTTGGAAGAGTGCCGAGGCGATTGCCTCCTTGGCACGGCAGTCGAGCTGACACTCAGGTGGTGACAGATGAAGTTCGGGTCAATACCAGGAACCTCATAAGCATCCCATGCAAACACGTCAAGGTTTCCTCTTAAGAACGCAACTAACTCCTTCCTTTCCTTGGCTGGCAACTAAACCCCTACCTCGAAGAACCTTGCAGGGTCACTATCTACGAGAACTTTATCCAACTCCTCACATGTGGACTCTTCTGCCACTATCTCCCTAGCTGTGGCAGAAGACGTTGATTGCTATGGGATAAAAGCAGCCGAGGCCAAGGGCTCTGGCTCTGGCCTGTGCGATACTGCGGCTGCTATGCACTGTCTTGTCGCAGACTGACTCCTGATGATTTCTTCAACCTGTCCACCAAACGGGAACTTCATCTTGGCGTGGAAAGTTGAGGAGACAGCACCCAGAGCGTGCAGCCACTGCCTGCAGACAATGGCCGTATAGGGAAAATAGGCATCTACCACAATGAAATCCACTTCAACCACCGTTGGGCCCGACTGCACAGGCAGCCTAATCTGCCCCTTTGGCATGACGACCTTCCCTTTAAAGCTTATCAGAGGTGAATCATAAGCCGATAGATCCTCCAACTTCAAGTTTAACCCCTTGAACAGATCAGGGTACATGATGTTTACACCACTTCCTTGATCTACCATTACCCTCTTCACATCGTAGCCTCCTATTCTCAACATGATGACTAAGGCGTCATTATATGGCTGGATGGTCCCCACTCTGTCCTCATCCGAGAAGCCTAGAATTGGAGGTACGATACCCTTAATCCTCTTCGACTAGGAGCTGGGGTTCTCGGCAAGAGCTCGCACCACAAACAGCACCCTGGAAGGGCAAGAACTAGTACTCCTAGGAGCAGCGAGAATGACATTAATCGTCCCCAAAGAGGTCTTGAAACGTTGTTACCCTGATTAGCTGGACCAGGATGCTCTCCCTACCTGTCAAGCCGATATAAGAATTGCTTCAACTTTCCCTCCTTTACCAACTGCTCCAAATAATTCCATAAATTCCTGCAGTTCTCTATTGTGTGGCCTCTCTCCTAATGATATTGGCAATGAAGGTTCTGGTTACGCTTCGTGGGGTCCCCTACCATCTTGCTGGGCCACCTAAAATATGGTTCATGACGGATTTTCTCAAACACCTGTTGCACGGGTTCACAAAACACGGTGCTGACCACTTAAGAAGAGGTCGGACCAGACTGCCCAACGAAATCTCTCCTCGGCCTACCGTTGTTGTATTTGTCCAACCTGAAAACCCTCCTCTCCTAAGGGATAACCTTCGCCTTCCCCTTTCCTTATAGCTGATCTTCCTCAACCCGCTTGTATTTGTCGATGTGATCCATGAGCCGACGCACGCTTTTGACAGGCCTTTTGGTCAACAATTTTCTCAAATCATGCTTGTTTGGAAGGTCGACCTTGACGGTGCTTATGGCAACATCATCGAAGTCCCCTTAGACCTTGTTGAACATCTCCCAATACCTATCGAAGTACGTCTTGAGAGTCTCCCCCTCTCTCATGGCCATGGATAACAATGAATTTAGAGGTTGAGGCACCCTGCTACAGGTAATGAAACATGAGCCAAATGCCCTAGTGAGCTCCATGAAGGAATCAACAGAGCCTGCCTTCAGGCCGTTGAACCATCTCATCGCGACAGGTCTCAAACTGAAGGGGAAGACTTTACACATCAAGGTCTTGTTCTTAGAGTGCACTGTCATTCTCTGACTAAAATGACTCACATGTTCCACCGGGTCCGTCCGCCCATTATAAATAGTGAAGGTTGGTTGGGTAAATCGCTTCAGAAGCTTTCCCTTCTCAATCCTATGAGTGAAGGGCAATTTGGAGATTTGGTGGAGCACCTTGCTTAAAGCATTGTTGGCCAAGCCCCTGGAAGAGGTCTTCTTACCCTTAGGGTCACGAGGGTAGTCATCCTCGTAGGAGGAGGATTCACTAGGAAGAGTTCCTGACCTAGGGCTGCTGCTGTTACTACGAGAATCTGCTGAAGAATGATCCGAAGGAGAAGGAGTACGTCGTCGTTTCTCCCGACGTAGCTTCTTCTTCAAATGGTCAATCTCCTTTTGCATGGCTTTGACATTTTTTTCACGGGAGGTTCTGCTTCCAGCCCATGTATAACTCCTCTCGCGCATATGCTCTGTACGCACACTAGCTTCTCGATCTCTTTCCTGCTCTAGCTGCAAGAAGTGGTCCTCATGCTGGGATCCCATGGACTCTACCTGGTGTGAAATCGAGCCTTCCATGATACCTCACGTCCTTTTACTCAAGGTTTTCCCATAGACGGCACCAATTGTGAGGACATAAATCGAGCCTTGATCCAAATGCGTGATGGGGACAGGCCCAAACGGCCTTAAACAATAGAATTTGTAGAGGGTGGGCTTCAGACCTAGGTTTCTTAGGACGATGGAAAGCAACAGTGTTTGGCTAAATCCACGGTTACATGCAATGAGATTTTGGTACAGCGTAGGCTCTCCTCAAATATGAGCCGAGGAGGTTCTGTGTTTGTTTCTCTTGTTTTTTTTAGAGTAAAGTTTACAAAAAGTCCCCCCCTCCAATGCTCTCGCCCTCGCTATTTATATCCTTCTTCCTTGTGCTTCCATTCATAGAGTCTTCAATGCAGATGTCTTTCCCATCCGCCCTCTTCTTGGAATCTTTCCCCAATGGCTATAAGGCTGATCACCGTCGTCTCAAATGTCACTTCTTCATTAATGTGGCTAGAGGGGTAGGTATGAAGTCTTTAATGCGGTGGCAGTAGCTTTCTGCAAGGCGCTCCCCACTTATTCATCCTTTTTGCATTCCTCTAGGGCGCACCTTTGCTTGCTGAGCTTTTTGGTTTCCCCTCTAAGTACCACGGTGCATCTTATAGCCCTCACCTCGGCCAGCCGAGGACTCACCTCTCCTCAGACCATCTCTACTGGCCTTACTTCCACAGCGGGCTTGTGGGCCCTTAAGTTCGATGCCCTTGTTGTCGCTAGGCCATCCTCGGACAAATTAGCGTCCTCAGATCAGGCCCAAGGCCTAAAGTCATGTATTTACATTTCTGTTCCCACAACTATGATTGTTATGTAACTATTAAATATATAATTATGGTAATTATCAATAGATATTTATTGTAATTGTTTTTGTACATGAAATTATCTATTTTATTATTTTAAAAATATATGATGTGGCAAAATTATAATAGAAAATTCAAATATAGAACAATGGTTTAGAAAAGATGTAACTCTAAACCATTGGATTTAAGTAGGTCCAATGGTCAAAAAAAGACTCTCATTAATGCTAAAATTCTAATTGATTTCATTTATTATTCCTTATTTATGACATTTCATACTTATCTCTAAACCCAAAAGAAGTGTTTACCTCTCTCTCTCTTTGTATTTGCATGTTTAAACCTTGTGCTTATTGAGAGGGAACTTTGATTTGCAACTAATCTTATAATCTCGACCGTGGTTATTTTTTTGAGTAATAGACACATGTTGAGGTTATTTATAGTAATCGTATGTCCAGGTTATTTGTAGCTATTTGCAACTAATCCTACCCATGACAATTGTTTATGTCCAATGACCTTGCTAGAATCACTTTGACACATGACCATGGTTACAACAGGCCATAACCTTATTGTTTGATCATGACGGTAATAATGGTATTTAAACCTTTATTGCATATAGCTTTTTTTTTATAGAAAGTTTCAACCTATGGCGTCCGCTCCTAATGATAGCTCTTTATCATCAGACCAAGACACTAATTAATTTTTGGTGTAGGCGGAAATTGAACCCTAGATCTCTTATACAACCATCAGAAACTTTACCAGTTGAACTAACTGGAACCCACTTTATTGCATATAGCTGATTGTGAAGGACTTAAAACATACACTTCATTTTATTTTGCAGGAACTAGAATGGTCGTTGACAAAACTCAAAAAAAAATTTATAAACTCAGAATTTTTTTTTTTTTTTTTTTTGGAGAGATAAACTCAGAAAAATTGAAATTGAAATTGAAAGGAAAAGTAATGGAGAGAGGGAGAGATACAAATACACTTTTTTTAAGTTTAGAGATAAGTATGGAATGTCATAAATAAGGAATAATTCAGAATATTAGCATTAATGAGGATTTTTTTAGCTATTGGGCCTACTTAAATCCAATAGTTTAGAAAATATGTAACTCTTTAAAGTTACACCAGGTGTAACTTGAACCTATCATAAATATATATATATATATATATATATATATATTAATGTAAGGGCACAAGTCGTACTGGATTAAAGTTGCACTTTCGGAACCAGCTCAATGAGCCCAAAACAATGAATTTATAGAGAGTGGGCTTCTAATCTAGGTTTATGGACAGTAAATAACACGAGAGATAAATTAAATCACAGGATCCATGCATACATCTCATACATCTCGTACATGGGTGAAAACTGTATCATACATTGGTGCCGAGGACTATCTTTGACCTTTTCCTTACAATTTCTCTCTTGTTTCTGTGTGTCCCCCCCTCTTTTTCTTCTTCCGTTGCCTTTTATAGACCTCCATCTTTCTCCTATTCTCTTCCACGTGTAGACCAGAGGCTCTTTTTTAGATACTTATCCCATCAACCTCTCCTACCAAAGTCTTTGGCGGTAAGTGCAAGGTTGGACTCCAATGCTCAAGCGTCACTTCCTCATTAATGCGGTCAGAGAGATAGGTATAGAGCCTTCAATGCGGTGGTAGCAGCTTTATTCTTGATACTTTTCTGTCACTCCACTTTATCTCCTATTCTCGTTTTCTTAGTCTTTGTGTCCAAGGCCTTCAGTGTGGATGCCCCTGAACTGCCATATCACTCTTCTCATCCTCGGCAACATGTGGCTGAGGACGTGACCATCTTCGGACATCATGCTTCGTGATGTTCTGTTCATGCATGACACATTTTTTTTGTCACGTTTACTTTATAAGCGGGATTTATCATGTCCTCGGACCATCCGTACTATTGGGTTGAGCCTTCCTCCTTGCGAGAACCTGTAGGCCGGCCCAGTATATATCCTGGGCCCGTTGGCACTACAATTAGCAATTCCGAATTACAATGAATGAAAATTATTAACTTTACAAATAAATAGAAGAGCTTGTCCTAGTAAATAATTATTTTTCTTGTATTAGAAAAATAGATGTTCTAATTTTAAGGTATTAAAGTATAAGAGCTTATAAGACAGCTTAATGATTTTTTAAAATAGAAACATCTATAGATTAATAATAAAAGTTAGAACAAAAGTATAGAACTAATTCATATCAAAAAAACTATCACTATATATTATTTAAGTTGCCATTTATTGCAATGAACTATAATTGACAAATTCGTTTGGTGATATCTACCAAACCAAAGTTATCAAATCATAATTATGTATTTACTTTTCATTTTTTTTTCTTTTTTGAGAAGTTTTAATTCTCAATTGAAAAGATGTGTTAGATTCTTTGAAGAAATTATTAGAATCACCAAATTATGAATAGAATTGTGAAGTGAAGCCTTAATCATCATCAAATTATTAACTTGTAAGAGAAATGAAAGTTACATTTTTTTTTTTTCAGTATATATATACTTAAATTATTTTGTTAGATTACTAAAATATGTTATTAATTTTCTTATGGGAAAATCTGTGATTAATTAATATTCAATTTTATTCTTCAAAATTGGAATGAAGTGAAATCCTAATAATAAATCTATATTATTAGTTTTTATCGATATTGTTTGTTGGTGGGTCTAGTACTCTCGTACATTGGACCCAATCTTTGCTCTTGTATAGTTTGACTCTGGTCTTGAGACACCTGGGTGAGCTCTTGCGTCTATTGTTCCAACGTGGTTATCCACTTGCTATCTGGATTAGAAGGACCCTATTTGGCTACATAGTCCATGGAAGCGAAAGGAAATGCTGGAAGAACTATGTCAACTGTTGGTACCACTAGTATTATAGATTATAGACTTGACTCTAGTCCTTAAATGCTTGCGCAAAGATAAAGATGAAGTGAAGAGTCGTCATGTTGAGCCTACATGGGGGATTCTCTAATACTTTAGTTAGCAAGATTAGATTTGGCTAGATTCTTATTCCCCATAGTAACGGCTAGAATTTCTCTTTAATTCGTTTTTACCCTCAATTAATATCAATATGATCCTTATGCATGGAGTTCACAAACAAATTAGGTTCCACGATATTTGCATACCATTAAAATTTGAATCAGGGAGAGGTTTCAGAAATTTTGAGGCTCTTTCTTTATATTAATCTTGAGAATCATAGGATTGCCTTCCAACATAATAGCCTGACTTGCTTGACGTCAATCTTCATTGAAGTCAAGCTAGAAGACGAGTCCAAGTTCGTCCGTGTCGTCCATAATTTTAAATTGAAGTGTATGGACAAGGATCGATACTCTCAATTGAATTCTCCTATTCCTTCCCATTTTCATATAGATAAAAAAATACACATAAGAGATCCGCTAATAAATAATATTCATATTGAACCTTCTATTAGAATGCCATACAAAATTTGTAGTGGTACTCAATTTGTCCATTCATTATCAATGAACAGGACACAACACTTCATCAAATTTGTATGTCACGCATGCCTAATTTACTGCTGCATATGATAGGATAAGAATTAGAAAAGGGGAAACTATGTCAAGTGTCAAGTGAACTTGCCATAAAAGCAGAAGGACCACATGCACTACAAAACCAAGAGACGTGTTTAATCTCAAAAGCACCTTTGCACTATAGCAATTAGCACTTAGCAGCTAGCACTACAAAAAAAAATAGGCCAATTCAATAGGCCCCAAGTCCACTCGTACTTATACTAATAGTCTAAGATTTAATTGTCTATATATATTCATATTACGATTCATTATAACACAAATTATTGTACTATACTCTTATACATTTTGTATATGTTAGAGTGGATGTTTCCCCTTCCACGTCCACTCTAACATATACAAAATGGTATAACACGTTGTGTTGCAATATTTAACATTTCTATTGCCAATAAAGAACGAAAATGGAGTCTGGGAAAGAGTTCCTTATTATGAGATAGATCCATTAAAACAAAGCATGCCAATATTTTCTAAGATATCTTTTTATCTTTGTACTGTTTCATTAACAGTGTTCATCCTTCTTGACATGGTTAGAGTCTGCCATTTACTCATTTAAAATAGCGTTAGTGCCCTTCCGACCCTAGTGCATTTAATTGGGCCAACTTAGTGCCTCAATTATATTCGCACGTTTTCATTGCCGCAAAAGTTTGCTCAATTGTTGAGAATTTCAAATCTTGAGATCAATAAATTCTTGATAGTTTAAATTTTCATGAAAATTAAAATTCCTAAAAGTTGATATTTTTGTTGTTTGTATATAATTAGAGTTTAAATTTATATCATATTATAAAACCTATATTTAAAAATATAAATTTAGTTGTTTAAAATAATCGCACATATTCTTTCATTAACCAAAGAATAATTATTTAACTATTATAGATTATTTATTTAAATTAAAAAAACTTTAAACATTAATAGATATTGTAGGGTTAATGGGCCCAGGAAAATGTGTTGAGTTGGCCCAAGAGTGTTTGTTAGGCTGAAGGCCCAATCCGAGGACAATAAATGGTTCAAGGAGATAAGAATGTCAACTCACAAAGTAATGCTAATAGGTAAGTGATACCTGATCAAATATGTCCAAGAAGTTGGTCCGAGGAGGAGTATATCCTCGACTATGTAAAACCAAAATAGGAGAAGGGTTGATTAACGTCCAAAGACAATATTCTAGAAGATCCTATAGGTAAGGGTAAGCATGGTAGATATAGAAGATAAGAAGAAGGGCAGTGAAAATATCTAAGATAAAGTTGTTACCACCTCCACCGCATTGAATGCTTTGCAACTGCTTCTCTGGCCACATTAATAGGGAAATGATGCCTGAATATCAGAGTTCAGGTTTACATCTGCCTCCAAAGATTTCAGGGGAGGTGAATGGGACAAGTATCTAAATCAGTAATCTGATCCATACATGTGTAGAGAGGGAAAATTCCCAGCCTATCACAAACTGACACATCATGCCACCAAGTCCATAAAGTATGGCTAATTACAAAGCACCATATACTGCTACTGGAAATTGGTCAAATTCCATTAAGGTAAAAACATGAAAAGTATGCAAAATGCTAATCACATGTAAGCGATGATGCAAGCGAGTCGGCGCGTGTAAGCTATGACACAAGCAGACCAATCAAGCTGTGACATGTGTCACCAATCAGACTCCGCCATGTGTCGCTCACCTACCCCCAAATTCCTATAATTAGAAGTATTCCTAAGGTATTTGGAGACACCAAGACATCTAAAGAAGAACCGGGAAAGGATCTTGAGTTCAGAAATTCAGAAACTCTGCTGGAATCAAGCCCTGAAGCCTCCAGGATTTCAAGAACTTCAACTTCGAATACGAAGAACATTCGAAGGGAAATCATCCAAATCATCCTCCTAGATCTCGAAGGTCACTGGAATCAAGATCAAAAGTCTCCAGAAACCTCATAAACCACAAATCAGCAAAGCTCTACGGATTCAAGCCTCCAAAGCCCCGAAGAACTTCCACCACAAACCTTCGAATACAAAGAACATTCGAAGCTAAATCATCCAAACTACTTGTCTAGATCTCAGAGGTCACTGAAATCAAGCTCAAAAGCCTCCAGAAACCTCAACAAACCACAAATTAGTAAAGCTCTAAGGATTCAAGCCTCTAAAACCCCGAAGAGCTTCCACCACAAACTTCCGAAGACAAAGAACACACGAAGAACACGAAGAACACGAAGAACGCGAAGAACAAAGAATTTCTAATAAGCTCATAGCCAAAAATTTATTTTAATTCCATTTCAAAGGTATTCAATCCATCCTTCAGCCAAATTGAAGGATATCTTGTGTTCGAATCAAAATCATACCACAAATCTTTCAAGGAGATCGAATCAAGAGATCACTCTTTGTAATCACAGAGAATTATACCACACATTCATCAATAAAAATTCGCATTTGTGAAACTATTTTACTTGTTTGATTTATTTCGAACTAAGAAATTTAGTCTTCTACAACGTGAAAGATGGGGAAAAGAAGGTAGATGATATAAAAGGAAAAGGAAAACGTTCAAAAAGGGGGGGGGGGAAACAAGAGAAAAAAACACTGTACACTTTAGTGTTCATAATTGTAACCTATCCTTGAAAGAGGGAAAGTTAATGCAATTCGTCCTCGGCTTGTGTTCGAGGATAGATTCTATTACATAAACAGTTCATTGTGTGTGATATTAGGATCAAGCCCATCATTTTTGCTATCTAACATCATTAGAACCTAGATTTCAAGCTCACTCTCTATAAATTTCATTGTATTGGGCTTTTTGGGCCTATCCCCTTCTTACGGTTGGGTTTGAGTGCAAATTGTGACCTTACAGATATTATATTTGAAAAATACATAATTTCGTTGTATAATTAAATAGTATTCTTTTTTTAAGTTGAATTTAAGGGTCACATTATCAATTCTTAAAATTTGTGAGAATTAACGTTTTTTTACGTAAGAGGTGAGAGTTATAATTATCACATTTCATAAGAATTGAAATATCCATAAAAATTATAATTCTTGAGATTATTTTTTAAGCAAACCACATTTTTTAAAATTAACAATTTCATCTCAAATTCCTACAAATCGAATATGCCTAAAAAGAAATACAAAAATATTATCGTGTGTTCATATTATCGTTTATATTTTGTTTGGATGAGAAATTATGAAGTGGGATTTTACTTTGAGTTGTAATCTTCGAATTCCAAATATTAATTTCCTTGGAAATTCTATAATATTCTTGTGTTTTTTGAAGATATGGCAAATATTATGATCATAGTAATGTATTTTTCATGTGTTTTTAGCTCCACCATTCCCCCTTGAATATAATTAAAATGTTAAGACCAAAAAAATTGAAAATAACAATTCTGGTCATAGTGGGTACCATATCCAAAGGTACCATAAAAGAATTTACCATGTTTGGTTTAACTATTTGTTTTTTCATGGAATTTTAACTTAGATATTTTAAGCATTTTGTGTCATAAAATTAAATTATATAGGGAAAGTAACATTTACAAATTTTACTGGCATTATTATTTTCATACTCACTATTATTATTTTTCATATTGTCACTACCACCTTTGTAGCCATCTTGATGTCACCACAACCACACCACATTGTTATTGCTACAATTTCCATCAACAATAACACTATCTGCCACCGTTGTTACGATGATTGTCATCACCACTACCTCCTATAAAACTACTACCACTTCCATCACTGCTACTACCTCTACCACTAGGGGTGTGTTGTGTGCATTCAACCCGCCAATTCGACACCTTTTTTAAAATCATCTAGCTCAACATATATATAAGTATTGTATCACCCTTAATTTTTTTTTTTTTTAGTTTTTTGAGAATTAGTTGTGATGCATTTAGATTTTTTTTTTTTTTTTTTTTTTTTTTTTTTTTTTTGAGAACGTGATGCATTTAGATATTTGAAATATAATTTAGACATATTATGTGAATTGTAATAATTTATTAGGGAAAACAGTACTTAAATGATACACTATATAATAAAAGTTCTTAAAAACTATGGTTATGCTAAGTGGATACCCAACTTAATTGCCATGTGTATTGCTTTTGATAATGGTTTTACTAAAGCTTTTAGCGGCCAGGGACCGATCTAGGTGAGGCCCAAAGGCGCCAGCCCTCCTCACCTTAAGGAAAAAAAAAATTCTCAGCCCAAAAATAATGTGTGTTTGGGCCCCTTCTTCCAAAAATTTGGGCCACCCTCCCCTCCAAGATCATCAATCCAGCCCAGCCCAGCCCAAACCCAAACAAGTCAATCCTTAGCCCAAAAACTTAATAAATTTTATTAAAAAAACAAAACAAAAATATTTAACAAAATGAAAACCCATTGAACGACAAATCAAATTAAAGATCCGTTTGAGATTTGCTTATTTTGCTGAAATTGAAAACTTTTTGCTGAAAGTATTATAGATAAAGGTAAAAGTTGAATGAAACAGTATAGTGAGACTCATAAATAGTACCACAAAATACAGTGAGACCCATGAATAGTAGTAAAAATAAACTGAATAGTAAAATAAATTGGCAAAAATATTCTTTGCCAAATGGACACTAAAAACAAAAGACAATTTATAGAGAGAGTCACAAGTTAAGAGAGACCGAGAGATGATTTTATTGTAATGTATTGAAAAAAAATGTTTTTTTTTTCTCAAAAAAAATGGTATTTATGTCTATCTTGTTGGTAGATAATTGCACTTGATTTATTTTTTTTATATATATAAGATAGAATTCTACTTTGTTTTAATCTAAATGCATATACGTGTGAATCTCGTTCTTGGAGACTTGAACCTTAGTCTTTGCCTTCCACACTTTACAAGTGTTTATACTTATGAAATGACTATCGCACTAAAGGTGCGTAGTGGTTGCACTTGATTTATTTGAAATGTTATTAGAAATGAAAGGATTGTTTTGTAGATTTCTAAGAAAGAGGGGGGTTAGATTGTTTTGTAAATTTCCTAGATTTATCTTCCATGAATCTCTATGCAAATTTTGAAATCAATGGACTGTGATCAGTAATCAGTAATGGGAGGTGAAAAAGACTAATATTTATGTTCACTTTTCACCCACCTATAAGTCACGTGACCTCTTGTGTTGTATTTTTTTTTTTTTTGTTTTTCTTTAACTAGGTGCAAACTGCAAATTATACTATTACTACAATTTATCTTTACCTCAAAAAAAAAAAAAAAAAACAATAGTAAATATATAGTAATTGTACTATATATACTGCACATTTGTCCAATAATATAGTCTTTTTTTTTTAAAATGTACACTTATTATTATTATTATTATTATTATTATTATTATTATATAATTTTTTTTCTTTTTTTGGACCAAGTTATATATATAAATAATTAGGGGTTCCTTGATTGTAATGCATTATGAAATAATAATTTTTGTATCTTTATCTTTATTGATAGTTTCTCAATACTAGAAGGATGTTTATTTGGAATTTCACAATTTTTTTTTTTTTTTATTTATACTCCGTCGTCCTAACTCGTAATCCTAGGTCTATCCCTCTTGATAACACTGATAAAAATTAAATGACCCAATAGAATATTGTTGGACTAGGGATCATGTTTTGTGTTAATCACTTTATCTCAATTTAGAGAGAAATAATATAAGAAACTTTTGTTTCTCACAAAAAATATATATAAGATTTTTTTCCCTTCTGTATGACATTATATCTAGCTCCACTTCTTGGGGAGAATCTAAATAACCTTGCGACCATATAGCACACGAATATGCACATTTTTTTGGGATGGATTTTGGGGCACAAGTATTGATAGACCAAGAATGTATTGACCTCTTGTGATGAATTAACCAATTAATTAGCCAAGTTGATTAATTAATCAGATTAACATACAATATGTGTGGTAGCACAAACAAATCACCAACTAATTAAATATGCAGCAGAAATTAAAGTTGACACGATGATTTGTTTATGAATTAGGAAAACTTCCAAGGCAAAAACCCCACCAGGTGATTTTAAGGTCACCACTCTTGAGAATTCACTATTATCACAACAAGCGGTTACAAGTAAAGGAATCTCAATACCTTATACCAACCTACAATTGAACACTTACCCTAATACCCAATTGGACTTGTTCAATAGTGACAATTCCTCCTTTTAATGCACGGCTCTCAGTATATGACTAACCAATAGATGCGCGGATCCCAGTACATGACTTAATCACCAACTTGAGAAAAATGTTGGCTACAAAGTTTTTCAGTTCATCAACACAATGAAAATCGCGAAGCCCCTTGGTCACAAAACCTAACGGCGTATAAACGCAATAGCTTCTTCAAGAGAAAGATGAACTAGGGCAAACTCTGTCTTTGGTCACAATTTGCATGAACAAAACTTTGCTTCACACTTCTGCAACTGTGCAATTTTTTATAACCCTTAAAATAATCTTTATATATGTTTAGGGTTATGAAAAAAGAAAACCTAAACATGTATTCACGGATTGGAAGCAAATCATAACTGAAAATCTGTTTTTCATAAATCTCGATAATAGGTTATCTATCGAGCAACTGTCAAGCTTTAAAATCCAACATTTTATCACTTGATTCTTCGACAGACTTGCATGGTTTTAACACTTGAACTTGAAACCTTGTTCCTTAAAATATTAAACACATCTTAAATCTACCCAATTACAAGTAAAGTGTGTTTTGTCAAAGGATTATCCAATTTTAAATTGACATATATTCCTAACATGAATCACATATGTCCTAACATTCTCCCCCTTTGGCAATCCGTGACTAAACCACAGCAAACAAATGAACATAAAAGAGAAGTCATAAATCACTTAACTCATACTCACTTGTTGAATACAATAAAATCTATCCTAACACAAACTATTGAAAAACTTTGCAAGAAGAGAGTTTATGGCAAGGAAGACTTTGACAACCTGTATTTCTGAAACACTTTAAACAACACTCATCACAGCATCTTAGTATGAAACAGAAATAAAAAAAAAAAAAATGCATACAAGTAATAAGAAGCATGTCCATAAAGAGAGAAAAGAAATAACACATGAAGAGATAGGTGAAAATGTAATAACAACCTCAATATATATATATATATATATATATATCAACAATTAGTACAAGGTTTTCTATCACAAAGAGGTCACAAGACCTAAGGTACATGAACTAAGTATCTAAAAGATAAAGAAGAAAAAAAAAGATCCATAAGTCTTCGCTACATCCCTCAAAGTATAGACACTCCCCCTAACAAAATTTTCCTATGCTAACTTTCCCTCTAAATACATGACTACTATCATCCCAAAACTACTCCCCCTTTTTGTCACAAATGACAAAGGTTAAGTAACTCAAGCAATTATCTCATTAGCACTAGAAGAGCTAGCATCCTCATCCTCAGCACCATCATCATCAGAGTCACCATCATCATCCTTGTCCTCAAATGCCTTTGGAGAAGAAGAGGGAAACTCGACGAAGCCACCAATGTGAGCCTGTTGTCGTGTAATATGACCAACACTGCTGTTCACCTGACACAACTCATCACTGAGAGTGTCAAGGCGAGCATTCATGCGCTGAAATTGTGCCATGATCGCATCAAGAGTTACACCGTCTGCAAAAGAGGAAGGAGTGAATGTGGATGGAGCTGAAAAAGCCGAAGGATTCGCCGTCCCGGTCTATGTCCGCCTTAGTCGAAGCTGCATCTCGCTCCTTTTGACGGTAGCAACGTCTATAGCACACATAACAAAGAAGTGGTCCGACTCGAGATAGGAGACAGAAAAATGGTGAATGATCTGCGTGATAGCCAAAGGAAAAATGAGCTTATCATGAGTCGCCGTATCTCTATAGACATCTATAAGGGATAGAATAAAGTGAGATCGAAAATTAATAGAAATGTGCTCTAAGAGGGATAACAAAAATCGAGCGCGAGGCTCTGTGATAGAGTTATAGTGAGATAATGGATGGGGAATGCATGTCATCACCATGTTAAGGAATCTCAGACCTTTAGCAAAGGTTAAGCAACGGGTGTTTTAACGATCACCCCAAGAAGAAGGTGTCTCAAAGAATAGAGACAGAAGTTCGTCTTTGGACACGGTCCTAAGACGATCGTAGTCGGGGTAGTCAGGATGCGCTACCCTAGAGACATGTAGCACCTAGAATATAAGATCCGGAGTGACTACAATGCGCGTACCTCGAATGCGAGTGATAAAATGAGATACAAAATCGCTAAATCCATGCATATTGGAGTAAAACTCCTGTATGATCACGGAATGGCACATGACCAGGGTGCCACACAGTGACTCCCAACCCCTATTGTAGATGAAAGTGGGAAGGTCAGTATCGTATAAACCCAATAGGCTAAGAATGTATTGACCCCTTTTAAAACTGTGCAAGCGTAGAAATGTATTCACGAATTGGATGAAAATTAGAACTAAAAATCTGTTTTCCATAAATCTCGATATATAGCTTATCTATCGAGTAGTTGTCGTGCTTCTGGCTGAAATAACTTTTTAAACCTCGATAGATACTAACTGTCAAGCGTTAAAATCCAGCACTTCATCACTTGATTCTTTGACAGACTTGTATGGCTTTAATACTTGAACTTGAAATCTTGTTTCTTAAAGTATTAAACACATCCTAAATCTACTTAATTACAAGTAAAGTGTGTTTTGTCAACGGATTAGCCAATTCTAAATTGACATATGTTCCTAACATGAATCTCATATGTCCTAATCTACCTCTTTGGCAATCCGTGACAAAACCACGCAAACAAATGAACATATGAGAAAAGTCATAAATTACTCAATTCATACTCACTTGTTGAATACAATAAAATCTATCCAAACATAAACTCTTGAAAAACTTTGCAAGAAGAGAGTTCATGGCAAGGAAGACTTTAACAACCTGTATTTCTAAAACACTTTAAACAAAACTCATCACGGTATCTTAATGTGAAACAGAAATAAAAAGATTGCATACAAGTAATAAGAAGCATGTGTATAAAGAAATAAAATAAACAACATATGAAGAAATAGGTGAAAATGTAATAACAACCTCAATATATATATATATATATATATATCAACAATAAGTACAAGGTTTTCTATCACAAAGTAGTCACAAGACCAAAGGTACATGGACTAAGTATCTAAAAGATAAAGAAAAGAAAAGATACATAAGTCTTCACTATATCCCTCAAAATATAGACACTCCCCCTAAGAAAAATCTTCATAAATACATGACTACTTTCATCCCAAAACTACTTCTCCTTTTTGTCATGAATGACAAAGGGTAAATAACTTAAGCAGTCATCTCATTAGCACTAGAAAAGCTAGCATCCTCATCCTCAGCATCATCATCATCATCAAAGTCACCATCATCATCCTCAGATGCCTCTGGAGAAGACGAGGGAGACTCGACGAAGCCACCAAGGCGAGCCTATTATCGTGCAATACAACCAACACAACTGTTCACTTGTCGCAACTCATCACTAAGAGTGTTAAGGCAAGCATCCATGTGTTGAAGCTATGCCATAATGGCATCAAGGGTCACCCTGCCCGTAGAAAAGGAAGAAGCGAATGTGGATGGAGCTGAAGAAGCCAGAGGAGTCGCTGACCCGGTCTGTGTTCGCCTCGGTCAAAGCTGTACCTCGCTCCTTTTAACGGTAGCAGCCTCTATGGCACATATAACAAAGTAGTCTGACTCGGGATAGAAGACTAAAAAAATGGCCAATGATCCACATGATAGCCGAAGAAAAAATGAGATTATCACGGGTCGTCGTATCCCTATAGACATCTATGAGGGATAGAAAAAAGTGAGAATGGAAGTCAATTGAAATGTGCTCTAAGAGGGATAACAAAAATTGAGCACAAGACTCTGTGATATAGTTATAGTGAGATAATGGATGGAGAACGAATGTCATCACCATGTTAAAAAATCTCAGACCTTTAGCAAAGGTCGAGCAACAGGTGTTTTGATGATCACCCCAAGAAGAAGGTGTCTCACAGAATAGAGACATGAGTTCGTCTTTGGACACAGTCCTAAGATGATCACAGCCAAGGTAGTCAGGATGCACTACCCTCGGGACATGTAGCACCTCGGATATAAAATCCGGTGTGACTACAATGCGCGTACCTCCAACGCAAGTGATAAAATGAAGTACAAGATAGGGGGTGGAGTATATTAAGGGTGTGTATGGGTTGAGTTGAGAGATATTTTCAACTCAACCCACTATGGTAGGTTAAAAAAAAAAATTCAACCCAACCCACATGGATCAGGTTGGACCCATAGGTTGGTCATTTGTTTTAATTACTATTATTAATATTAAATTGACAATTTGAACAACACCACCACAAATAAGGCAAATTTATAACAAAATAATTCTGAGAATAACAACAAACCAATACATAAACTATATAAGGAGAACTTAAGATTTGGGTTTTATTTAGGAAGATAGGCAAAAAAAGTAAATAACAAAATTGTATAATATATTTTTTTAATTTTAAATATATATATTAAATATAGGTGGTAGGGTCATGTTAGGCGGATCTATGAAATTTATGATCCAAACCCAATCCGATCCACTGTAAAAACAAATTTAACAACTAACCCATTCCACCAACCCCTAAAAATTGACCCAACCCGACATGTTGAGTTCGATCGAGTTGGTTTTAGCAGGTTGGATAAACACCCCCACAAGAGACAATGAAGGATGTAGTTTCCTCCATCCATACATCTTTTGTAACATGACTCAAACCAAATCTTGCCAAAAAAAGAGCTATCCTATTATATCTTTCATATGGAGGACAAAAAAAAAAGTCATCCCATTTGACCCTTCTAATAGGTGAGTAGAAATAAGAGTGGCACTTTTGTTTTTTTAAGCTAGTTATAATATATTGCTAACCCCTTACCTCAAATCATTTTTTCTCATAAACTCTCAAACATTAAGTAACAAGGCTCTTGGTAAATAAGTGCAGCTTTTGAACCTTCCTATATCTCCCAATGTAAACAAGGCTCTTGGCACACAATAAAAGTTAGGCCAAAATAATAATTTTTTATGATATGTGATGGGAGGATAATAAGCCATGTGGAATGTAGGAATTATAATTGACATATCACAAAAGGCAAGAATAAAGAAGAAGACCGAAGATAATACATGAAACTAGACCACAAGCAACCAGAGCACAAACCAAAGTACTTTTGAGATCATTACTTAGTACTAGATTTTAGAAGGTGTTTGGTTTGCTGTGGTATGTCTTTAATGTAATAAACATTACAATAATGTGACATTAAAGTTTTTATTTACTTCAAGCTACCAGCAATATTTTGAGATCCACTTTGTAAGCAGCAGTAAAAGACTAAAGTTCATATAAAATTAATCAAAGTATCAGACAATGATGCTAACAATTGAGATTCATATGACATAAGGGGGGAAGAATCAAAAAGAGAGAAAATTCATTCCGCACAAACACAGTGTGTGGACTGTGGAACACAATTTTAATTATATAGCATTTTATTTGGAGATGAGTTTATATAAAATTAATCTTATGTTCAATGTTTTGTTGACAAATGACAATAACTAACCATTAGTTGTTATGAAAATATAAATATATAAATAACTGACTATTAGCCTATTATAAATAATTGTGTAGTACATATTAACAAAATTTTGAATACTTTTTGGTAGCTTTTTAGGATTAACCACTAGACTATTTTAATATCGATACATACTTGTGTAACATTACAGGATCGTTGATATTTGTAAATATATACATTCATTTTTATATTCGTAAAGATACTCATAAAATAACTAAAAGAACTAAATAATTAATGTCATCTCATTACTCAATATAAAAGGTTTACAACTTGAAAAAATCATTACTAATAGCCAAATCATTTCATACACTCATCTTAGAATTATGCTCAAAATAAAATAAAAAAATTTAAAAAAAAAAAATTAGAAACGACCAATGAAAAATGAATTTTACATGAGTAGGTCTAATTGGCAGAAAAAATAATCGAAATACCAAAAGTTAGAGGAAAAGAACAATTATAACTCGGCCTAAATTCTGTTTTGCTTCTGGTTCGAAAAAGAAATTTCTTCATAAATGGCTTAAATAGGCCAAAATGCACTAAAAAACCGAATATGGAAAAAGAGTTTTGTGTACTAAAATATGCACTTGCATAAATAGTATAAAATGAAATTCAAAACATTGCATATTAGCATTTGGGGGAAAATAGACATTTGTTCCTAATTTGTAAATTATGCAACAAAATAGCCCTGTTTTGAAACTAGTTAGTAAAATTTCCCTGTTTTCGAAACTCCATTTTAAAAAAATCGAGTTACAGGTGGAACTCAACATTAGCAATGTCGAGTTCTATGCATATTTTGCCACTTAAATTTTTTTGAAAATTTAAGTGGAACTCGACATTACTAATGTTGAGTTCCACTTAAAAATATTCATATAACCCAATTTTGAGAATATCGAGTTTTACACATAACTCAATTTTGTTAAAATCAAGATAAAAAACAGGGGTATTTTGCTGTATAGTTTGTAAATTAGGGGGCAAATGTCCATTTTCCCCTAGCATTTGAGCAAAACTCCATTTGACCCCTTATTAACCCGACCAACCATAGTAAACTTAAAAGGTCGTAGTTGATTTTGACCACTCAAGAGGTCCAATGCAAGTTAAACAAGGGCTTGAAATTTATGATTTAGTTGGATCCTAAGCCTGGATAAAAGCCACCTAATAAACTATCCTTGTGTGTGTGTGTGTGTGTGTGTGTCCAATAGGTGGAAATGTCCTATTCGTTCTTTAGATTGCACTTTCTCTTATGTGGTTGAATGAAAGTTTAACTTTTTGGAAAATCTGCCCAATAAGCCTTTGCAATATTTCTTACAAAAAAATCTCCAAAACCTTAGCCAATTGCCTAAAAAATCTCCTCCCTAAACTCATCACATCATGGAAAGCTGCCTCTATCCCCCGGTAGAAACATCCAAGACAACTCAATCATCGCACATGAAATTTTCTAGACCCTTCACCAAAAATGCACAGGCACTTCTGGAATGGCAGCCCTAAACCTTGGCTTGGAAAAAGCTTTTGACAAGGTCGAATGGCCTTTTTTGCTCTCCATCTTCAAGCATTTTGGTTTCTTAGACAAATGGATTCAAATGATTAGTCAATGCATCTCTACGCCATCCTTGTCCATACTAATAAATAGCTCTCCAGCAGGTCTTTTGACCCCTAACTATGGCATTTGTCAAGGTGATCTCATCTCTCATTTCCTCTTTATTTTGGTTACTAATGTTTTGTCTAGATTATTTTTTCAAAAAGAGAATGAAGGTTCCCTCCAAGGCATCAAGATTGCAAGAAATTTCCCCCCAATTTTGCATCTTATGGTTGTTGATGATCTTGTGGTATTTTCTCAAGCTAACCATGACAACCTTACGGCAGTCCAATCTTGCTTATCATAATTTCAGACTTGGTCTGGGCTTTCCATCAACAAGAGGAAATCGGCAATAACTTTTAGTCAAAGTGTTCCTCCATCATCCAAAATCTCTCTGCGCAACCTAATTAGTTTAAACCAACCAACTTCCAAGAATTTCTACCTTGGGCTTCCCACTCATATCCAAAGAGGTCACCAAGCTCAGTTCAACATCATTTTCGAAAAGATCAACAGCAGAATTTCTGGTTGGAAAGCAAGGATTTTATCTCAAGCTGCCAAAGCAACTCTTATAAAATCTGTGCTATCCTTAATACCATCTTATTGGATGTCATCTTTTAAGCTACCAAAGTCTATTTGCAGCAAAATTGATGCTAAACTTTGAGATTTTTTCTTGGGATTTATTGATTCATGTCACCATATCTATCCAAAAGCATGGGGTTCTTTATGCAAACCAATATCTGTTAGGGCTTTAGGCTTCCGTCGTGCTCATGACATCAACAATGCTCTAATATCCAAACTTGGGTGGATTATTTCATCTAGTGTAAATAGACCTTGGGCCAACCTCCTCCAATCCAAATACCTTCTTTGTCGTTCCTTCCTAAGCTCTACCGTCCAACAAAACCCATCCTACATTTGGAAAGGCATTCACAAAAGCATCCCTTTGATAAAATAAAATAAAATAAAAAGGGCTATTGCTACCTCGTCCGATCAAGTTCTTCGGTGAACATTTGGAATGACCCATGGATTTCCTCGATTCCATCCTTCACCCCAACCCCCATAACCTTGCTGACAAACCAACAATTGGTTTCTAAACTAATTGTTCCTAAAACTAGATAGTGGAATTGAGCTCTTCCCCACAACCTTTTTGATCATGATACGGCATCTTCTATTCAACAAATCCACATTCCCTTCACACCAATTGCAGATTACATTATTTAGGCAAAATGTCCAAGTGGGAAATTTCCTGTTAAGTAGGCTTACCTTGCTGACCAAAATGCCAGATTCATAAATTCTAGTCCCCTTACCGCTATTAAATGGAAGAAATTATGGTCCATGAAGTTCAATGAAAGACTCAAATACCACATTTGAAAAATTGAGTGGGATGTTCTCCCCACCAAAGAATTCATTGCTCGAAGAATTGCTGGGTTCGATTCATCCTATCCCCGGTGTCATGATCCTCAAGAATCAGTGGTCCATGTTTTGTTTGAGTGCCTTTTTGCCATTATTGTATGGAGGCACATAAGTATCCCCATCAATCTATCTTCCATCCCACCAAAGTCAACATCTGAATGGGTTAAATCCATCCTAAATCCTGTGTCTCCTTAGTATTGATAGGAATATGTATGAAATTCCTAGATCTGTGAGATGCAAAAATAGAGAAAAAATATACGCCAAAGAAAAATAATCACACAAAAGATAGTATTTATGTGATTTGGTAATTTGCTTACGTCCATGGAGTTGTAAGGATTTCACTATTCTCAAGGAAAAATACAAAGTGTGGCAGTACAATTTAGGCTACAAAAAGGGGCCAAAAAGCACTACAGCTTGGGCCTATCGGCCTAAGCCTCTACTCCGTGTACTAAGCCTCAGAAAATCTCTCATTAAAAAATTGTAACAATATTATTTCGAGTCAAGTCATAAACCGAATCAAACACAACTAGGCTCCACAAAGCCCAACAGGTCTCTACCCATCAATTGGCCCATCTTTCTCCCTAGTAGCTACAATAACGTGTGACTGCATCTGGTGGAACATAAACAAACTGATTTTTGAAGACTTGTCCAACCCTCCTAATCAGCTTGTTGCTGACATCAATAGATCCTTCAAATCCCACTCTAAAGCATGGCCATCCATATCCCCTTCCACTGCCTCTCAATGCCCCCTCCCCCCCCCCCCCCCCTCTCACCAACAGGTTGGATCAAATTCAATTTTGACGCTACCATTAGACCTAATGTGACATTCATCGCTGTTGTTGGCCATGATCCTAATGGTAAGATTATCTCAGTTTGTACAGCAAAGGAACCTTCACAGTCCGCGGTTTGGGGCAAAGCCAAAGCTGCCCTCCTTGCCATGTCCACAGCAATAAATCTTGGTTACAAGTTTGTGATTTTTGAAAGCGATGTCAAGGTTGTCATTGAGTCTATAGTTTGTTTATCTTCCGATCCTTCATAGGAAATCTCTTCCATTATCTCAAACGTCCACAACCTTTTTCTTACTTTTCTGTTGAAAAATTCTCTTTTTGTTATCGATCGTGTACTGAGCTTGCTCATCATTTAGCCCGTTAGGCGTGCATCTCTCCAAATTAGGGACCCCAGCCTATCTCTTCCATCCCTCCATGAGTCTTTTGTAAGGAAGTTGATGGATCAGTTCCCCCATTGTTGTCTTTGCCTTTTTAGTAATATATCATTTGACTTATAATAAAATAAAAAAACACTAATGTGTTGTCTTTGAATTTTTAGTAATATATCAGCTTACTTATCAAAAAAAAAAAAAAACTAATGTCGTGCATTTAGATAGTAGGATTCAGGTATATGAATTTGAATTGGAGTGATTAAAATTCAAATAGCCTATTTAGAAAGTTTCAAAACATCAAGGATTTATATTTGAGAAAATCCATTAAAAAAATTTATACCTTTAAAATCCATTGATTTGAAATAATATCTAAAATGAATAGATTTTAAATTTTAAATTTAATGATTTGGAATTCAAATTCAATTTTTTAAGCATGGCCTGAAACTATTCTGTGTTTGTTGAAGAATTGAAGCCAAAACTAATTATGTATCTTTTCTCACAAATTGTGGTGGAAAAATATAACAAAAAGTCTATAGACACAAATTTTGTCACACACTTATTCATAACTTATACATATGTCAAGTAATTATTAAATTACTTTTTACCAAGTGTCAAAGATGGTCCTATGTATAAGTGATATAATTTCTATCACAAATTAATAAATGTACAAGTTGTGGTAAACTGCATCGTGTGTGTGTCCCTATAAGAAGTCACACTTTGGTCTATGACACTATGGGCACATCAATGACAAGGAACGAGAGGCTACAATTTCGTAGTCAAGCAACTAATGCAAAGTCTATCACTTTTTTTATCATGCCATGTGACATTTGCTTGCAGGATAAGATTTGGCATACCAACTTAAGAGAAAATTTGCAAAATTTTTAGAATATTCCAACCATTTAATTAGTTGAAAACGCATCATTGACAATTTTTCCCATTTGATTGCCTAGCAATAGGAATTAAGAAGAACAAAAAATTAATATAGGTGGTGTGAATTTGAATTTGAGACTAATGCATTGTGCAATTATGGTTCAAAAGGTTTTTTAAAAACATAAAAAAAGATAAACTTTTTAATTAGTAAGATTCAAAAATAAGCTTTTTAACTATCAATCTCAATTATTAAAAGTGCGATTGGACAGTAAAATAATGGCGAAACTACACTATTGGTCCCTGAAATTTACCCTGTGTGTGCAATTAGTCCCTCAAGTTTGAAGCGAGCACAATTAGTCCCTTAAGTTTTACAACTGGGTTGTATGAGTCCTTTTACTAACTGCTGTTAACGGTGTTACTTACGTGGCTAATGAAACAATGACTCAGCATTTTTTTTTTTACGATGTGGCATCTTTTTAATTAAAAATTTATAAACTAGATTTACACGTAAGAAAACAATATTCACATGTGCTAAACTAAAAAAATTATTGTCTACCTAATGTAAAACACCACAACGAGAGAGAGAAGGGGAGGGAGGGAAGAACCCAACCGCCGGCAATAGCAGGGTCGAATCCCAGCCGTGGTTATCTCCCAGCACCTCCTCTAGAAAGACTCCACAGCCCCACGATCCATGTCCAGGAAGCACCTGGTCACCACCGAGTGGAAGCAAATTCAAGCCATTCTCAAGTCTATTGAGCTCCCATTTTTCTGCTCCACCACTTTCCAGCTCCAGATCCGCCCCGGTTTCGGATCCTCTCACCTACTTGAATCCAGCATCATCCTCCCTATCAAGGCAACCCCCCCCCCTATTTTTTTTTGTTTTCTTTTCAAATTGTTATTAACCATTTTTTTATTTTATTTTTTATAATTTGTTGCTTATTTTCTCTGTTTTTGATGGGTTAATAGATTCATAGGGACGAAGCTATTGAGTAGGTATTGAATTTGGTTTTAGTTTGGGCTGACGACGGGTCGGAGTTGAAGGTAGATGTGCTCGTTGTTTTCAAAGGAGAAGATGTTTGTCCAGGTCTTCAGAAAGGTATTTTTGCTTTTCTTTGTTTCAGATAATGGATTTCATGTCACAATATGATTCAATACATTAGGAATAGCTTAGAGCTGTATGCATTACATTAGGAAGTGGACCAATTTTGGGGTTTTTGGTTGCATAGATTTATTCTTCGAGTTGAATTAGTAAGACCAACCAAAACATGTGGCTGAACTAGTGAAGTTGAGTACAGCATTGCTTGCTGTTGTCTATGTGCCTTAATCTCCTATTAAAATGCAAATTTTTATTTTTTTTTATAAAGCACGGAGGCACATACAGCGAATGCCAATATTGTTGCAGCATATTTATCTATCCAAATTAAGGGGAGTTAACTAAACTTACAGATATTTTCACCTAAACCAAGCAGCCTATTGAGAGTCAGTTGCTTTTGACTGGTTAAAGACTGGAATTTTCTTCTGGATTTTTAAACCAGCTGATTTTGTATTATGTTTATGATCCGAGTACTTCTATGTGTTTCCCAAAATAATTTGTGGGTATACATTGGATTTTGGTTTTGATGGAGAATGCATAAATTTAATTGCAAATTGTAGGCAATTCGGAGTGAACAATATCTAAAAGGAGACCTACGTATGAAGTTGTTGATTAAGCAAATTGCAGACATGATTTTTAATATGAATACATCAAGTTATTTAATGAAATGAGATTTTTTTTTTCTAATGCTAAATATTATGTTAAACGGATGAATGAAGATTTTGGAAATCATTCCATTTGTTTTAAGCTTGGATCACTTCCTTGTATTTTTTTAGTTATCTATACATATTGATCACATGCTGGCACAACAGATTTCTATCGATATGTTGATAACTTCTTGATTTTGAAATTATGTATCACATTCTTTGTTTTTCTCTTAAGTTCTAGAAAATTCTTAGCTGGTGTTCTGGAAAATAATTCCATATTTGATCTTTTTTATTGTTATTAGTTTCTCCCATTTATCAGAAAATTCTTAGCTGGTGTTCTGGATTTTGACAGCTGGTTGCGTTTATGTAAAGTCACAAGTCATGGCTTTGATCTAAAGAGAAAACATGGCTTCAGAACATGCCATCTATTATAGGAAGACCTTGTTTCAGTGGGTGACTTATACTACATTAATTGGATGCCACACACATAAAGGGTTAATAGCAAAGCTCATCGCTACGCTCCCTGAGCATATGCTACTGCAGATATGCATAGATGTAATTGTTCAAAGACTTGGAGATGCTTCCGCTGCAGGGATGTACAAGCTACTTTCTAGCACTCTTGATGGGAGAACATCAACTGTCTCAATATATGCCTTACCTTTATGTGTATAAAAATCAGCTTTCAAAGCTACAGACTTCCTCCACTTCCTAAAATGTTGTAAAAATTTAATGTACATTAGTTGTGGGATATAGGATGCAAATATAAAAATTATAGTTTTGGAATGTTCTACAAGCAAATTCATAGATGTACTCTTCTTTTCTTTAAATTCTTTTCACGGGAAAAAATGATGGTTCATTAATTCATCATTGATCTGGTAGATAATTGTGATTTGTTTTGATAGATGGATATATAATTGTGATTTGTCAGTATTAATAAATTATTAATGTTGATGTAGAAATACTGGTAACATGACCAAATGACAAAAGCTGCTGCAACTACTAAACCCCCAGCACCATCTTGGCAGCTCAATTTTATGTGCTTCTTAGATATATTATTTGAATCATACATAAACAATTGAAGCTAGATTCTAATTCTTTCCAAGAGAGACTGGTAAAGTATACTTGAAAAGCTCCAGCTTTGAGTGCAGCCATGAAATTGCCCCTACACCCACTCTATGCTTCATTTGGATGAAAATAATAACTTCATTTGGTTTGGCTCCTGTAAAATGATGACTCAGCTAACTCAAATGAGTTAAGAGTTGTAGAAAAACATTTCAATCATCCATGCAAAAAATACTACAACTAAGAGACAATACTACATTGTTTACTGTACTTGTGACAGCCAAGATAACTTGTTGATGGCATATATATATATATATATATATATATATATCAAATCAGTTTCACGTAACATTCTAAACTTCAACTCAGCCTCAAAAGAGTCAAAAATAAGTTGCTACAAATGTAGAAAGTGCTGTATTTTCCAGAGCATGCGAAGGAAAGAACATAGAGAAATTGCACAAATCTTTCAAGAAAAAGGTATGACAACTTACAAAAGAGCTAAAGACTCAAATTCATCCCACAAAAACAGTAACACAATTACTCAAAACGCCATAGGTCTCTCAGATCTCAATGTGATTGATTAGTTAATTTATTTATGGTTTCCACCAATACTAAAGGAAAAACTTAACAAATCATTCATCCCAAAGAATTTCCAGTTTTGAGCATAATCTTTCTCCAAATTTTTGATTCTATAAGCAATACTAAAATCTCCATAATTTGACAAGGTTTCCAATAAATGGCCACAAAAAATCTTGTTCACTTCTGCCCATTTATCCACAAAAAATCTTGTTCACTTCTGCAATTATGCATTCGTATAAAACTTTGTAATTCTTCTAGATGTCTCACTTGCAGCAGCCATTGTCTCCGTTGACACTCCAAAATTATAACTTCTTGTAACTTCTTTGTGTCTAACCTGAGAAAGTGCACAAGGATATTAATCTAGTAGAAACAACATAGGCAATTTGGTTATAACATACAAATGAAATGATCATAACCTGAGATGCTGGTTGAATTTGATGCACTCCTTCACATTGGGATGCTGGCTGACTTTGTGTTGTAGTTTTTCCTTTCCTAATCTGAAATATGTAATAACTTTGTGTTGTATTAAATTCCATAGAAATATGTGGTTTCTTATTTTCATATGAGACTAACTAATATGAATATGCACTGGTTTTCATTTGAGGCAATAACTCACGGGTAGTTTTTCATTATGTTGATTTGCATGTGCTTCATGGCTTGTTTGTGATGGATGTGCTGCCTCATTAGTAGGTTCTACATGGCTTGAAGATGCCCCATGATCTTGATCTTCCAAATTCTGAGTTGTTACATTTGGCTCTCTTACCTGTAAATGTTATATCACAACTAAGTAGTGCATTATCAACAACGGAAAAAAAATTCTAACTATTACAAGCCTTACTCTTTGTTGTTTGCTAGCTTGAGTTGCTGATTTATTTGTAACAGGATTGCACCTCCTCTTGTTATGGCCTACTTTCCCACATTGGCTGCATTAAACATGGCCAATTCTCCTTTTCATCTTATATGGATTGTTTAGCTCACCAAGTTCCTTCTTTCTCTTCTTTTTAGGCTTACCCCCTTGTCTTATTTTTTTAGGAGGGAGTATGGTTTCTCTACCACTTTGTGGCCACAACTTGGGACCATTAATAGGGTATACACATAACCCATATGTCTGGGCTAAGGACTCCATACTATAGCAATGATGCACATAATCTTCAATCGTGTGACCCATATATCCCAATGCAGCTATAGAATGTGCACAAGGAATCCCAGTTAGGTCCCATGATCCACATGAGCATGTACACTGCTTTATGTCAACTACATACTTGTCAGGCAATTTTGATACTTCAAACTTTGACTCATTACTATTCCCACACCAAACTGGAACCCAATCTGTACCATTAATTTTTTCAGTCTCTAGCTTGTTCTGGATTCTAGGACATATAGGACCATGATATCTTGCCATTTTCTCCTTCTTCTTAATATAATAAGCCATTAGATGCAATCTAATCTCCTCCAACATAGTGATTATTGGTTTATCCCTATATTCCAATATTTGAGAATTAAAATTTTCACATCCATTGTTTGTTAGAGCATCACACCTAGGATACCTTCTAAACGCTGCTCTTGTCCAAAACCTAGGTTCCTTTCCTACTAACCATTCCCATGCCTTTGTGTTTAACTTCTTGATCTTCCCCATTTCAAACTGAAACTTAGACATGTTAGTAGCCCTAGCAGCTGCCCACATGCGATCCTTTAGTAGCTTACCTTTATAATCCTTACTAAAATTATTATATAGATGTCAAACACAAAATCGATGGTCCACACCTGGCATGAGCTCATCAAACATTTGTGTTAATCCCTACAACAAAGGCATAAAATACAAAATTATTGGATGTATTAGAATACAATTAATTTTGTGTGAATTTATAGCAAGGTACATCATCCAAATTTAAAGAATAAAATAAAATGAAAGTTCAATTCACCTTCTGCTGATCAGACATGAAGGTCCACCCTTCATCCCTTAAACTTCCAATATCGTCAAGCAACTTTTTCATGAACCATGTCCATGAGTCTTTTGTTTCTACCTCAACCACAGCAAATGCAATTAGATAAATACCATTATTGCCATCCTTGCCAGCTGCTGTCAAGATCTGTCCTGGATACTCACCCTTCAAATGACATCTATCAACACCAATGAAAGGCTTACAAGCAGCTAAAAAGCCTCTCTTACAAGCATCCAAACATACATATAATCTCTCAAATTTTGGTTGCAAGTGTGGTTGAGGTCTATTGGTAGAGATTAGTATAGTAGACCCAAGGTTGCTTCTCAACAATTCTTCACAGTAATCCCCCAACTGGGCATATTGTTCTGTAAAAGTTCCATGCACTAATTCTTTAGCCCTACCTTTTGCTCTAGATGCTTGATACCTACTAATATGAACCTTAAACTTATTTACAACTCAGTCTTTAATAACGGACATCTTCACATTTGGGTCACTCCTCACATCATCCACCAGATGCTTCCCAAGCCAATTTGAAGATGCAAATCTATTCCTAAATCGCCTCCCACAATTATGTTTTGGGTTCAATTTCTTCACTATCCAAGTATCTTCATCTTTCATCTTTCCATAATACAACTCAAAAGGACAACTATCTGTGCATTTTACTCTTACCCTTACTTTGTCATTTTTTTTAAACTTTACTGGAACCGATTTGAAAATAGAGTAGACTTTGATAGCATCCATGACGTCCTTTTTTGTGGCAAACTGCATCTCAAGTTCAAAGTGCACCTCAAAGAAGGATTCTAGTGGATGGTATTAAGGATACTTAGGCCTAGTTTCATCATCAGATGAATTAACCAGACTTGCAGATGTCTCTGACTCCCACTTATCTTCACCCCTATCAGCTCCAAATGCAACAAGTGCACTTGCACTAAGATTAACCCCACTTGCATCAACCCATGTAGGATCAACACCTCTTGCATCAATCCCACTAGGACCAACTCTACTTGCACCAACCTCACTTTGACCAATAACACTAGGATCAACCCCACTGCCACCAACCCTACTAGGACTAACCCCACATGCACTAGCCTTTCCCTTTCTCCCCTCTTTGAGTTTAACCTGCTTATCTTTTCTAAGACACAAGGTCTCATCAGGTAAGCCTTTTACTTTGAAGGCTATTTCACCACTGCTAATATATTGTGCAAACATATCATCATCGTCACTTTCACTGCATCCAAAATGAACCTTATGAGCACTATCCTCTTCACTAACAGCTCCATCTACTTTATCTCCCTCATCAAAATTACCCCCCTCATTATCACCATCTTCCCCATCTCCCTCAATACCAATAGCATTCTCATAATCATCTAAGAACACAACGTACACTTCCACTTCATTATAATCCCTAATACATTTCACCATGTTCATTACATCAACATCATTCTCCAAAGGTTTTAAACCACCTGCAAATGGCATAGTAGGCACTCTATACATAAATATATCATTTTCACCTTACCCAAAATTTTTGGCCTTATTTCATATCTCAACAAGTGACATTTCATCAAAATTATTATCTTCATATATCTTTATCTCCCCTGCTTCGTATCTATATGGGTTATTCCTAATCTTCCCCCAATAGTAGAGAGTGATTGTGAAGTCAAAGTCATCCATCCCTACAACAAGAGAAAGGAATTTACCATTAAAAATAGACATAGCAAAGGGCTAGATCATAAACATAGTCTTAACCAAAACAGATACAAACACGGGAAAAAAAATCTAACATGGACCTTAATTGAGGTGAGATACCAAAAACACTATACAGTCTTCTTTTTGTTAAAAATTTCTCTTTCTATAATAAAAAGACACAAACTAAATAACTGATATAAAAAAAATCATAAATATCATAAATTTGACTAAATTTTCTATTTAATTACTGGGCAGGAAAAGTTAAACTTTTCCCATGTTCAAATATTCATTACAAGATGCCATGCTTACAAAGTAAATACTAAATTCAATATTGGCTTTAATAATTTGCTCTTTCACCAATAGCTCTCCTAATTCTTGGATTAAAGAAATTAGCAAAACACACACAAGACTAATTTCAATCTAAAAGAAATCCCTTTTTTTTTTAGGATGAATAATCTAATAAAAGCAATCCATGCCCAGAAAGATAATAACCCAAAATATTCACTATTCAGAATCAAAATTCCCAACTTTTCCCTCTTGTTTCCTCAGCAACCACAAGCATCCATAAAACAACAATATTATTATTATCAAAAAAGAAAGAAACCCAAAAGCACAATGATATTTGGAAATTAAAAATTAAATTAAATTAAAAAATACCCTAGTTTGAAGCTATAAGCAAGACAATCACACAAAAGAACAACAGGTAAAGAATCAAATCAAGAACCAGAAACCCCAACTAAAAAAAAAAACTCCAATTTTAGAATCGCAAACCCTAAAGCGAATTTGAATAAAGAAATTTAAGAAAATTAAAAAACTGTAATACCTGAGATGGGAGGACGAAGGCGGGTCAATGGTTGTGCGAGAGGAGGATGGAGGCGGGTCAGTGGCTGTCGCCGGCGACTGCTAGGGTTTGTGCTATCACCGGCGGCTCCTACGACTTGGATCGTGGGGCTGTGGAGTATTTCTGGAGGAGGTGCTGGGAGATAACCACGGCTGGGATTCGACCCTGCTATTGCCGGCGGTTGGGTTCTTCCCTCCCTCCCCTTCTCTCTCTCGTTGTGGTGTTTTACATTAGGTAGACAGTAGTTTTTTAAGTTTAGCACCGGTGAATATTGTTTTCTCATGTGTAAATCTAGTTTATAAATTTTTTAATTAAAAAGATGCCACATCGTAAAAAAAAATGCTGAGTCATTGTTTCATTAGCCACGTAAGTAACATCGTTAACAGTAGTTAGTAAAAGGACTAATACAACCCAGTTGTAAAACTTAAGGGACTAATTGTGCTCGCTTCAAACTTGAGGGACTAATTGCGCACACAGGATAAATTTCAGGGACCAATAGTGTAGTTTCGCCTAAAATAATCTTATCTTAACTATAACACTATATCTCAATCGTGTCCTTAAGAAAAGGATGAATCATGAATCAAATTTTTTGCCGCCAATTTTAAATATCTCATAATTCCTGATCCCTATAAACTTCTCCATGCACTGTAGACTGTTAAATTATTGTAAGAACTATGCTCCCAAAAATTTTTAATAAATGAGATCAAACGACTTGTAGAAGGTAGTATTTAAAAGACTTCATTAACAATGGGAAGAAATTGTTGTTCAAACTTCAAACCCAACTAATACGGTTGAGTCTTTAAATATTATATATGTTAACAAAATAGAAAAAAAAAAAAAAAAGAACTCTTGCAGGTTGTTACATGTTGTGTTTTGAGTAAAATGACCTTTGAATTTAGAAAATATCGGAAGAGCTTTAAAATTGTTGTACTAAATTGTCATAGGAATATTAACTTAATTTTTGTAGCTACTTAATTTTATTTGCAGGTTGATTATCAAAAATAAAAAAACATATATAAGTATTTTATTACCCCTAATTTATTTATTTTTTGTTTGATTTATTTTAGTTTTTTGAGAATCAGTTGTGATGCATTTTGATATTTGAAATATAATTTATTTAGACATATTATGTGAATAGTAATAATTTATTGGAAGAAATATTTAAATGATATACTATATAATAAAATTTTGTCCTAGAAACCATAAATATACCAAGTGGATACCTAACTTAATTGCCATGTGTATTGCTTTTGATAATGGCTTTACTTAAATTTTTAGTAACAGTGATAAATTTTAAATGACCCAAATAGAATATTGTTGAACTAGAGATCATGTTTTATGTTAATCACTTTATCTTAATTTAGAGAGAAATAATATTAGAAACTTTTATCACTCACAGAAAATATATATAATGGTTTTTTTTCCCATTCTGTTTGACATTCCGTTTGGATAGAGCGTTTTGCTGAAAACTGAAAACTGAAAACACTGTAGCAAAATAATTTTTAAATGTGTGAATAGTATTGTGGGACCCATTTTTAATATTTTTTTCTGAATAAAGTGCTTGTGGGTCCCATGAACAGTCATGAATAACAGTGTTTTTTGTCTCCCACACAGTGTGCGCACCATATGCACACAAAAACGCAGATTTTTTCATCTGCACATTTTTTCCACTTCTTGGGGAGAATCTGAATAACCGTGCGACCATATAGCACACGAATATGCACATTTTTTTGGAACGGATTTTGGTGCACAACAGCACAAGTATATTTATAAAAAAAATTTATTGAGGTTTAAGATTAGGATTTCAATTCTATAAATGTAATTATCTGACACAACAATTTTATTTTTATTTTTTTATACAGGATAGAATTTCTACTTTAACCTAATCTAAGTGTATATATGTGTGAAGCTCTCTCCTAGAAACTTGAACTCCGGCTCTTACCCCTCACACCCAAAGGATATGTGGCGGTATTTTTATTTTTTTGAATATATGTAGATTTATACTAAACATAGTCCTACCATATTCCTAATTATTAATTAATACTTATTGGATAATTAGATAGTACAGGAATGGTGCTTTATAATAACTCCTAATATAAATTGAGTTGCTGGATTAGGGAATATAATCTTACTTATAATAGATTGTCTTAAAAATTAATAAACCACTTATTATTTTGACAATAGATTTTCATATAAACTAAATTGTTTTAATAAACATCGCAAAAATTACGACGTCTAACGCATACACAGACACCATTGATGCAATCAAAAGTTTTTGTTATTAATTGATAAAAGGATATATAGCATAATTTAATTGATAATACCAAACAAATTATACAATTTAGATACATCATCAGCTACAAGGCGACAATGAAGAATGGAGGAGACAACCAAGGATGTAGTTTCCTCCATCCATGCATCTTTTGTAATAAGACTTTAACCAAATCTTGCCAAAGAAAGAGCTGTCCTATTACATCTTTCATTTGAAAAAAAAAAAAAAAAACAAAAACAAAAATAAAACAAAACAAAACAAAACAAAAAAAAAAAAAACCCTACAAAATGTTATCATCTCATTTGCTCCTTCTAATAGGTGTGTAAAAATAAGTGCAGCATTTTTAATTATTTTTAGATAGTAATATGCTGCTTACCTCACAATTCAAACTTTAAACCTTTTCTTCCCTAAATTTCCAAATACTTCATGCACAGAGAGATATCAATTAAGTAACAAGCTTTCAGTAAATAAGTACCTTCATATATCACCCAATGTAAACAAATTTCTACTGCAAATTGAATGGCACACAATAAGAGTTAGGCCAAAGTAAGAATTTGTTATGACTTTTGGCGGGAGGATAATGGGCCATGTAGAAATTATAATTGACATATCACAAAGGGCAAGAATAAAGTAGAAGATTGAAGACAATACAAGAAAGGAGACCACACGCAACCAGAGCACAAACCAAAGTACTTAAGGAGTGGTTTGTAATCAAGTAATTCTTTAGAGACCCGTAGAAGATCTTATGTCTGTAAGTTTAATTTCCTTGTACTTGTGTTGTCATTTCAATCAAGTAGTCAAGTAATTTGAAGTAAGTTTTAGTTGTTTATTTAAGCTAGTCTGATTTATTGTTTATTTCAAAGCAATTTAGTGTTAAATTAAGAGGGCTTGAATACCTTGCATACCCTACAATCAACTTTAACTTGAGATGATTTTCTTTGCTTTTATTTAATTAGTATGTAACTTACGCTACGACACAGGAATTGATATAATTTAATAAGACAATGGAAATAAATATATTGCATTTTATTATTCAAATGATACTATTGGTTTTGTTTTTTTTATTTATTTATTAATTAATCATAAGTTTAGTCATGTTTAAAAGACTTAGTTTATTCATGTTTAATAAAACTTAGCATTATGTAATTTTTTAACAAATATTTTTATCATTCAAAATTCTAATGAAAAAATGCTACATAGACATATATATTCAAAGATGATTCATACACGGTATATATAGCTATGATTAAGTTGCTTTATCATAAACCATTTTTAGCAAAATATTTTAATCAATTAAATGTGAATCTCATAACGTGCATCTCATAACAATATATAAAAATAGAATAATGTGAATCTCATAAAAAAAATTTAATCAATTAAAATCTCTAAAATTATGAGCATAAAACATAAAGACAAACAAATAGGATAAATACTAATTTCTTAAAAGAAAACTTACAATAAGTTCAGAAAACTACACAAATAATCTTTGATATTTGAAGAATAATGGGATTACAACTTCTTTTCGAAATTAGGTAAAAATTCGTGCTGATAACGTGTTATGAAAAAAAAAAGAAACATGCAACATCAATGATAGGAAAAAAAATAATTTTATAATTAAAAAATAAAAATTATTGAAAAAAATGAAAAAAAGTATAGGCAGATGAAAGAAAATAAATATGCAACATCAATCATAAGAAAACCACAAAATTATATAATTAAACAATAGAAAATTTACACAAAAAGGAACGACAATATAGACAGATGAAAGAAAGCAGTAATTAAACCTTAGGAATGGTTGGAATTCGTTTTGCAGAGCATAAACTAAGACCATGAAAATTGTAAAGACAAGTACAATCAGAATATCTGGAGAACCTCTTCTTATAGGATATAGAAATACCCAAATACATGCATCATTAATATCAAGAAATTGAAATTCCATAGCATTGATTGAATAAGAGGGAAGCTATATATTAAAATGCCTAAATCGGTATGGAAAAGGGAGGTGAACCTAAAAATTCATGAGTATAAAAAAGGGAGGTAGACTTGAAAATACGTGCATGTGGAAAAGGGAAGTGAACCTGAAAATATGTGGGTATGGAAAAAAAAAACACATCAGAATTACAACAGATGAGGGAAATTAGACTCCAATTTCATATTTACATTGACACGTGGCATAATATAGATTAGAATTCTAATTTAGAATTGCAATTGAACTTTTTCTCTGCTTCACCTATTATATATATATATATATATATATATATATATTGGAGATTATTTACTTTGCACTGTATAATTTCAAGATGAAGCACTTCAATTAAATTCATTTCAAGTAAGGTTGGTAACTTAGGCAAATAATTCAACTTCGTCATTTGGGAACTTATTAGTCACTTAGGATTTCTCATTCTCATTGTTAACTAGCACATTTCTCAAAAAGTCTTATTAAGTTATGCAATTTTGAACCCCAAACCCTAATATAAGAAGTAAGATATTCACTTCAAGCTACCACCAGTATCTTAAGATCCACCTCGAGTAATTTGTAATCACCAGTAAAAGACCAAAGTTAATATAAAATTGATCAAAGTATCAAACAATAATGCTAAAAATTGAGCTTCAAATGATATCAGGGGAAAAAATCAAAAAGAGAGAAAATTCATTCCGCACATCTACAGTGTGTTGAACATATTTTACTTAGGCAAAAAGACCATTTTAGTCCCTACATTTTGGAGTCACGATCAATTTGGTCCCTATCGTTAATTCACTAACAGAAAATGCTTATATGGCAAACGGTTTGCACAGTTGACATGCTTAATATTAAAATATTAAATAAAATGCTAATGTGTCTAAATTTTAGCGGCTAATGTTGCCACATCAGTGCTTAAATAACAAAAAAATAACCACATCATCAAGGAGATTAGTTAAAACCTAAACAATATCAAGTAAACCTATCACAATAAGCTTAAAGCTTAAAATTGCATCTAGATACAATTAAGAATTGCCAAATAAGCACTTAACTAGGCAAGCCTAATATTTAACCTCATCAATAATAATATATTCCACTTCCAAAGTTTCTCAACAAATTGATTCACAAGGCATCAACTACAATTTATAAAATTAACGCATTTAATATCATCTCCAACATTATGAATAGCTTCCATAAAATTTACACTACATCATTAAGAGACCCATGAAAGCAAAATCAAAATATCCTCCAAAACGAGAAATTTAGAACTTCAACTAACTTCAAATAAACCCAATGGCAATGGAAAAATTAGATTTACCAATCATCACATGTTATAACTAAAAACTCTTAAATTTCCACCCATACATAAACCTTAAGTAGTCATCATTAGCATAAATTATATACCCACCCATCATATAATTCCACCAATAGAAAACCCATACATAAAAACACATAAATATCACTTCTAATGCTCATTAATCACATAGGTATCATTATTAAAGCTTAGATAAAAATAACCTCAAGCAAAAGTGTAAAACCCACCAAAAAAATTAGAAATTTTTACCTCAAAAAAAGGATATGAAGGTGCTTATGGGTTCTTAAGGAATTTCCATTGACATTGCTGAAAGAATGATGGTGGAAATGGTGGTATGGAGGTACCAGAGGGAGAGTTTGAGGGAGTGAAGAGAAGTGTTAGACGGAAAATGAAAAAGAAGAAAAAGAAAGAAAAGAGAAGTGAGGAGAAGTGAGGAGCCGGTCAAAGAGATGAGGGGATGAGTGAAAATGAGTGGTGGGGAAAGGTGTTAGGTGGGGGGGCACGTGGGAACTCAAAAAATCTTATCTTTTTTTTTTTTTTGGGTCGGACTGACTGGGACGTTACAAATCATGTTTGGGGAAATTTGACTTCCCTTATTCTTCTAGCAACCCCCTTACTTGATTTTAACATGAGGAAGAAATCAATCATATAAATTGGTGGGTGATGCTTATAAGTTTTATGCCTTATAAAATTTGACCTTTCATCAACTACTAGTTGATACAAACTTATGAAATATATAATTTTATTGAGAAATAATAATTAAATCAAACTTTTAATGTATGGACCGAGTATAGCATGCCGACCTCGATTTGTAGGCCTACTCACTGAATAATCTAGGCCCATCTTAAGCCACTCAGCCGAGCTAAGATGGGCCTGGCTGAGCATACTAGTTAAGTATCCTTAAGATATGCCATGAACAAGAGATAATGTTTTGGGAGGATCCGTCTGCCTAGCAATAACCAGCGTCAGATGCAAGTTACTAGAAGGTCATGTCAGCAGTAAGGAGTGGGTCCCCTCTAGTTAGTGATATGATATGAAGGGGCCTATTAACATGGGGAATATCCTTCCATCATAACAACCCCACTAAGAGGAGGATATAAATAGAGAAGGAGAGGGAACAAACGAGGGTGGGAAAAGTTTTGGGAAGTGAGATACAAGAGTAGTAAGGAAAGACATGTTACAGGAATTAAGAAATCTTGCTTGGATTTCAAGGAAAGGGCTCGGCTATGTAGTCATCATTTTGGCAGAGCCAAGATTAAGAGATTTTTGGGCCAAAATAACAATCTAACTCCCTTAGTAACCTTTGGAGCCATTTCTTGGACCTCCCATTGTGAGATAAGCCCAACCCATAGTACAAGTAAATTAGGAGTCTAAGCCGAAATGGCCAAGGTTGTTAGGAATAGACCACCATAGTTTTTTTTTTTTTATACAAAATAGAATTTCTACTCTAAACTAATCTAAGTGTATATGTGTGTGAAGCTCCCTCTTAGAGACTTGAACCCCGGCTCTTGCCCCCAACACCCCACAAACATTTATACTTGTGGAGTGACCACCACACCAAGGGTGCATGGTGGTACCACCATAGTTAATATAAAAGTAATAGTAAAATTATTATCATGCAGTACATGAGGCAATTAGATAGGATATCCACTTGACACAACTACGATATATATGCTTGGTATCTTAAATGATCTATCTTGTATGAAAGATGGATAGAAATGAAGGTCAACTAAATAATTAGAAAGCAATGATTAATAAAAGGAATCTTGTAAAAGATCAATAGTTGACAAATAAATCACATTAAGGTGAAAAACAAAAATACATGAAATGAACTAAAAATTTATGTATAGAAGTGTTGAAATGAATTGGAAAAGGGGGAGATTATAGATAATTCAAAAATGGTTGCTATTCATTAGAATTTAAACTCTATGTGAACCTTGGCACCAGGTGAATGATATCTTCATCTAGGAATCCATGGGGAAACCCTCATCTTGGATTGGAGATGTCCTTGTCTTGGTCCATTGAGATACCCTTGTCTCTAGTTAGAATGCCCTTGTTTGGACTTTATTGATGAATTATTGTCATGGTTGGAAATTTCATAATCTCAAACTATATAAAGAAACTTGGAAAGTTCCTCATCTTTGACTATATGTGGAAATTTTCATCTTGGGTTGGTCCTCATATCAGACTTTTTGGAAAAACCCTCATCTCAGGTCATAATGTCCTTGTTTTGGACTCTTTGGGGGACACCCTCAAAGAGTGAAGGTTGAGTCTTATTGGATATATTCGTGTGAGTGAAGTTTCACATTAAATAATGGTGAGATGAATGAGTGGTTTTGATAACATAGTTGAGCTCATACCCATTGCACTTATGCCTTTTGGGTTAAGTGTGTCTTTATATATTATATTAACTATTCACGAAAGTTTTCAAAGGTGTTTATCTCCTTAATAGTTTGGGAGAAATGATGGCTACTTAGTTTTGTTTTGTAAGCAGACCCAAAAAAAAAAAAAAAAAAGAAGGATTATGGATGAGTTTAACGTCATTTAGGTTGAGGTGGATAAATTAACCAAACGTAGTGATTTAATTGGGGAATCTAAGGAACCATACCAAAAGTACTGTATCTAAAATTTCCCCCCAAAATAAAGTGTTCCATCAATTCTTCCAACGTATTCATAAACAATGGTCCATTCAACTATTTCCTTATATGTTCAAAATTCGCATACTTTTCTTTAAGTATTTTTGTTGACTTTAATTTGAAGCTAGCCATAAAAACTAAAATGTTTCATCAATTCTTCAAAAATGTATTCACATACAAAGGCTACTTTTGGTATGTCCTCATGTAGTGTTGGAGTCTATACCCTTTTCTTTCAATAATTTTGTGGATTTTGATTTAAAGGTAGTCACATGAATTAAAAGTGTTCCATCAATTTCCCAACATATTCGAGCTTGTTCAAATATATCTTCAAGTGTTCGAAAACTCTGCCATTTTCTTTTAGCTATAAGAACACTTAAAATATGTAATATACTAATTGTTAACCTTTATTTATTTAAAAATCTCTTACTAAATACATTTTAAACTTAATTAACTTTTAATAAATTCATGCATAAGATTTATAATAAGCCAATTTTATTGTGTTTAAAATACCAAAAACAAATATTTTACTACCATAACAAAATCCAAAACATGATTAATGAAAGTACCCAAAAAGGAAGTGCACACCAAAAATAAAACTAGATCATCTTTGGGCATTGAAATGTGTATGCTCAAATTAAGGCTTTTCATTTTTCCAGTATGTGAATTTTATTTTTCTTACTTGCCAAATGAATTATATTTTTTCTTTTCATATACATTTTCAAAAATCTTAAAGGGTTAAAAAATTAGCAAATAAAAACTATTTTTTAATACAATTTTTTTAAAAAAAGTTTCATAAACATAAACATACACATAAACATTAATATTGTTTTAAAAATATGTTACTTATTATTCAAATATAAAAATGAAATTATATTAAAATTTCTAACACTAATATATGAAATCTAAAAAGTTTTTATACTCAATTTTGCTTATGTTTTTTAATATATAAAACAACTTTATACTGTAAATACGAGAGAAAAGTAACCCTTCAAATGAGTTTCAATTCTTTAAGATATTTGAACTTATTTAGTTTTACTATAATTTTTACAAGTACTTTTGTTGATCTTTATTTGAAACTGTCAAAGAATTCAAGCAAATCCCCCAACATATTCATATGTGAATGCTCCTTTAAGTATGAACTAAATTGTTCAACAACCACACTTTTTTTTCAAGTCTAAGAAAAGATGTAATTTACTAAGTACTAACCTATATAGATTAAATAATCTCTTAGTAAATACATTTTAAATTTATTTAATTTTGAAATTCATGATTATAGTCATATTAAAATTATAATTCTTAATAAGACAAAGTCTAAAACATGACTCTAACCATTCCTTTAAACTCAACCAATGCTATACAGATAGTAACTATAAAATATAAGTATGACATTTAACGAACAATATAAAATGACTATTGCTGCATCGTTGCTCTGAGTGAGTTTTAATAAAAATGCCAGAAGCCAATGTAATTCCATAACCCAATCCAATGCTTATTGCTACTATCCATAGAGAGAAGATTTAAATAAATTTGTTTATAAAACTCAACAAAAAGATTTGTGCACTGTTGAAGAAGTAGCCATGGAAATATGGTATTCAAATACTAAAATTTGTTTAGCACCCAAACACTCAAAACGTATGCTAAAGAAAAAAAAAATTAACATTCACATGAACTATATTTGTGCTTAATTATTTTTTATATTTCAAAATCTAAATTTTTTGTTATTATCTTTTTTTTGTAAGATGCTTAATCAATTCTAACATATCTAGTTTACTTTTCATGTACCATTTTAAAAATCCTAAAGGATTACAAATGTAAAGAATTAATATGAACCTTATATTTTGAACACAATATTTATATATAAAAACTATATAAACATAAACATAATGACAAATATTTTGAGAGAGGAAACTACCCAAAATACTCAAGTGAATGTTTGACAGCACACTTGAGGGAAAAGCCTAAGAATATTTTTCTTGTAATGAGCATTAGAGATGATATTTATGTGTTTTTATGTATGGGTTTTCTATCAGTGGAATTATTTGATGAGTGTGTATATAATTTGTGCTAATGATGACTATTAAGGTTTATGTATGGTGGGAAATTTAGGAGTTTTTAGTTATAACATGTGATGATTGGTAAATTTAATTTTTCCATTACCATTGGGTTTATTTGGAGTTAGTTGAAGTTTTAAATTTCTTGTTTTGGAGGATATTTTGATTTTGCTTTCATGGGTCTCTTAATGATGTAGTGTAAATTTTATGGAATCTATTCATAATGTTAGAGATGATATTATATGTGTTAACTTTATAAATTGGAGTTGATGCCTTGTGAATCAATTTGTTGAGAAACTTTGGAAGTGGAATATATAATTATTGATGAGGTTAGATACTAAGCTTGCCTAATTAAGTGCTTATTTGGCAATTATTAAATTGTAGCTAAATGCAATTTCAAGCTTTAAGCTTATTGTGATAGGTTTACTTGATATTATTTAGGTTCTAACTAATCTCTCTGATGCTTGGAGAATTAAGCTTTTGTGGTTGCAAAGTACGTAACTTTTTAATGGGATTTTTGAAAAATAACCATGTTGCATAAATGTTGTTTTGGGTTAAACACATTTTTGGAAACTACCTATGGAAACTATATTTTCCTAAAAACTATTGTGTCGTAACCTATATATATATATATATATATATATATATATATATATATATATATGATTATATATGAAAATGCATTATATTTGGTATTGCATTTGGGGAAATGCATGAATTGTTGATATGGGAAAAATGAGCATCTTTTATTTAATCTTTGATAAGGAAATCATGGATTTTATGGTATATTAGAAAATTTAAAGATGCTTATCTTGTCTTGTTATGTGAGAAATTGATAGAAATCTTTCAACAAGAATGAAGTTGAAAACCTTACAAACTTTGTGGAAGTTAGACTATTTAAGGTTTTTCTAAAAGTACCTAGATATAAATTATGTATTTCATAGTAATTTAACCCATGAGCCTTATGTGGTTTTAACACCATGCCATGTGTGATTTACCGGTGATCACCCGATTTGGTTTTTGTAATCTTTGTGATAACAGAATCAAATTCAGGTCAGTGCCCTTTCACTTTGGATGATGCGTTCTTCCACCATCATAGGGAAAGAGGTTCCTTGATTGTATATGGGTAAGGCTGCTATCCATGGAGCCAAAAGACCACATGCAAAAGAGGTCATATTTGACACACTCTCTTTGCTACCCATGGGGAGAGAAAAAAACCTTGAGGATATGAGTGAGGCTGTTGTCTATAGGGCCAAGAGTCTGCATACCAAAGAGGACAATATCATGCCAGTTGTGAATGGGTAGATCTTCTAACCAGTATATGTGGTAGTGTGGTATATTTGTGATAATTTACCTTATGTTAGATATTATGGCTAATAGGCCAAGAATGTATTGACTCCTTGTGATAAATTAATTGATTAATTAGTCAAATTAATTAATTATTCCAATTAACATGCAAAACGCATGGTAGCACAAATAAATCACCAACTAAGTTAATATGTAGCAGAAAAGAAAGTTAACACGGTAATTTGTTTACAAATAGGGAAAACCACTAAAGCAAAACCCCACCGGGTGAATTTAAGGTCATTACTTCCGAGAATCCACTATTATCACAATAAGCAGTTACAAATAAAAGAATTTCAGTACCTTATACTAACCTAGTGTTGAACACTTACCCCAATACATAATTGGACTCGTTCTGTAGTGACAATCTCTCCTTTTCAATGTACGACTCTCAGTACATGACTAACCAATCGACTCGCAAACCCCAGTACGCGGCTTACTTCTTTGCATGAATCTTAGTATATGACTAACTTCACAGCAACCCTCTGAGTGTTGTAGATGATTTATAGCAGCTTCACATAGAAACATCAATAAGATCTTCAATGTTGGTGCAAGACACTTTGCTTGGTTATAAAACACAAATGCGTACAAGAAACACAACAAGAACTCTTTTTTCCTTAAGGAGAGGCTAGGGTTTCAAAAAGAAAACCTTACGAAGCTCTCTAGGTTTAGGTTTTTCTTTCTCCACCGCCTTTAAATAGAAGCTTAATAGGCTATCCTATTCTAAATATGTTTACACAAACCTTGGCCTTTCCTAGTCCAATAAGGATTATACAAACCCATAAACTTTGGGTTTTCTTAGCCCTATAAAGATTATACAAATCCATAAACAAATAGCCTTTTAGAATAAAAACGTTGCTGCCTATAGCCTAAATCCTATAAGTTCAATAGATCGAGACATGTATCAAGCTTTAATGAATCTCGACAGATTGAGCTTTTGTCGCGGAGCTATCAAGACCTGCAGATTGCATTTTTCTTGAGCAGTTCTTGAGTAATCTTCATGTCTTCAATTTGATTACTTATAATATCATCTTGAACCTTCTTAAATATACCCAAATACAAGTAAAGTACGTTTTGTCAAAGGATATGCCAATTACATAAAAATATGTCCTTAACAATGATTTTAGAAATTATATTGTTGGTGCTCACAGATTATAGTATATAGTTTCAAGATATTTACTTTGAGAAACTTTGTGTTTTATTATTTAATCATTCTTGTCATATTATTATTATTATTTTAGATGAAACTTACATTTCCTCCACCCCTATTAATTATGCTACTTACTAGGCTCTGTCTCATTCTATTATTTTATAAATTTTTCGGAGTAGGCAATAATCTTTTGAGACAGCTTTTTGGTGGCTAACAGTAGTTAGACTAACTACTGATGGAGGTTGAACTTTTGTAATGGAAACATTAGATGATATACATCTTAGAATAGACTTGACTCATTCTTTTGTATATTATAGTGGTTGTGACTTTATTTCCACTGATGGGACAAGCTATTGATATATAATTATTTATTCAAACCTCTATTCTTTTGTGGCCAATGGTCCTTGTAATTTATGCTTAGAGCTCTTACTTACTTTGAGAGTATATTCAATGGAATTATTATGGTAATTCTTGATGTTGGTACTTAATATGATTTATAGGGATTGAATTGTCAAAAAGGAAAAATCTGCAGGTATTTTGAGACGTCTTTCTCATGCTTTAGACCCTTTAGGGTTCGAGGCGTGACAGTTATGGTATCAGAGCTTAGGTTATGATTCTGTAGACTTTTGAAAATAGGAATTGATTTTGATCTAAGTCGAAGCATTAGGGGTTTGATGAATTCTTTATTTTGTACCTTTGTTTCAGCTTCCACCTGCTATTCCTTTTTCCTTATCTATCTTTTCTATGCTAACCTTCTAAGTTGCCCTTTGATTTACTTGCTTGTTTCCTAGGTATAGGTATAAATACCTTGGTACACTATGCCTCCTAAAAAGAAAGCACATAAAGTAAGGCATGTGGATGAGGTTATAGCTCTAAAGCATGGCCATAGGCAACGCCAAGAGTGTGAGAGATCTATCACTCCTGATAGTGGTGAGATTGATAAGGTGGCAGTGGCAAACAAGATTTATGCTAGGATTGCTAAAGCAATCCAAGGTGGTAAATGTAGGAAGAAGGGTTGCTTTTTGGGGAGTTCCATAAGCAAAACCCTCCAACTTTTGATGGGGAGCCTAATCCTATAGCAACAAAGAACTGGCTGCTAAAGATGGAAAAATTACTGATAGTCCTTGAATGCACTGATGCTCAGAAGGTGGTGTATGCCACTTTTGCTCTTCAGAGTTCTACTAAGAGATGGTGGATAGGCACTGAGCGTTTGTCAAGGATAGAGCTGGGAAGGGACACTCCCATTACTTAGGAGTAGTTTAAGGAAGTTTTTAATGGAACATGCTTCCCCGATGTCGTGAGGGACCATAAGGCAAAAGAATTCTCTGATTTGGTTCAAGGGGCTATGACGATGGAGGAGTATGCTGCTAATTTTGTTGAGCTCTCTCGCTTTGTTCCTTACTTGATTATGGATGACATGGTAAGGGTCAAGGGCATAAGAAATGATTCTTTAAAAACTCTGGTAATAGAGGACAATCTTCTAGGCATAGCAAGAGTGCCTATCTTCAGTCTAGTGATAAGAAGTCTTGCGCTCGTTGTGGTAAACTTCATGATGGACAAAATTGTGATGAGGCCAAGATTTGCTTTGCTTGTAAGCAACTCGGACACTTTGCTAGAGATTGCCTAAGTTCTAAAGGCTCGGGTTCCTCTTCCTCATCTCAAGTTGCAAAGGGTAATGATAATGGGAAGAAGGTGCAAGGTAGAATGTATGCCTTGACTACTCAGGATGCTCAGGCCACGGATATATTGGTGACAGGTATACTGTCTTTATTCTTTGAACAATCTAGAGTTCTTTTTTATCCTGGTTCTATGCATTCTTTTGTTTCTTATGCATATGCTAAAAATCATGACAAGAGACCCGAACTACTTGATTTTGAATTATCAGTTTCTACCTCTATTGGTGATATACTTTAATGACAAATCTTGTGCTTAAGTATTGTATTATTTGTATTGAGAGTAGAGAATTATTGGCTGATTTGGTGTTGTTAGATATGAATGATTTTGATGTCATTTTGAGCATGGATTGGTTGACTTCTTATCATGCTAGTATGCATTGTTTTGAGAAAGAGGTGGTGTTTAAGCCTCTAGGTGAATCAGAATTTCTATTTAAGGCTTCATGTTTGTCTTTTATGCCTCATGTGATATCATGCATACAAGAAAACCGCTTACTTAGAAAGGGGTACCAAGGATTCCTCGCTAGTGTAATGGATTTACAAAGTAGAGAATTGGAGATAGGAGACATTCCCATTGTGAGGGAATTTTTTGATGTTTTTCTTGATAATCTACCTGGGTTGCCCCCGAATTGTGAGATTAAGTTCTCTATTGATCTCCTTCCAAGTACTGCACCTATTTTTAAGGTACCATATAGAATGGCACCCATAGAGTTGAAAGAACTTAAGACACAGTTAGTAGAATTGTTGGACAAGGGGTTTATTCGCCCTAGTGCCTCGCCTTGGGGAGCTCCAATTTTATTTGTCAAGAAAAAGAATGGGTCTATGAGGTTATGTATTGATTACCATGAGATTAATAGAGTCACCATTAAGAATAAATATCCTTTGTCTCGTTTTTGATGACCCATTTGATCAGTTGCAAGGAGCACAAGTCTTTTCTAAGATTGATCTTCGTTCTGGATCCCACCAATTAAAGATTAAGGGTGAGGATATATCAAAGACGGCCTTTCGGACTAGATATGATCATTATGAATTTTTGGTGATGTCGTTTGGATTAACTAATGTCCTTGCTGCTTTTATGGATTTGATGAATAGAGTATTTCATGAGTACTTAGATCAATTTGTCATATTGTTTATTGATGATATTTTGATTTATTCTAAGAGTCAAGAAGAGCATGAAAAACACTTGAAGATTGTTTTACAGATTCTAAGAGAAAGGAAGTTGTATGCTAAACTAAAGAAGTGTGAATTTTGGTTGAATCAAGCGGTGTTCTTGGATCATGTGATATCTAAGGATGGAATTACAGTGGATCCTAATAAGATAGAAGCGGTGGTTAATTGGGATAGGCCTACAAATGTGAGTGAGGTTAGAAGTTTCTTGGGCCTTGTTGGTTACTATAGAAGATTTGTAGATGGATTTTCCCGCATTGCAGCTTCTTTGACAAAATTAACTCAGAAGAATGTTAAATTCAAGTGGAAGGAAGAATGGGAGAAAAGCTTCCAAGAGCTAAAGCACAGATTGGTCACAGCTCCAGTGTTAACTATCCATTCAGGTACAGGGAGTTTTGTCATTTATAGTGATGCTTCTTATAAGGGACTTGATTGTGTGTTGATGCGAAATGGGAGGGTTATGGCATATGCCTCTTGTCAGTTGAAAAATCATGAGAAAAATTACCCCACTCATGACTTGGAGTTGGCTGCAGTTGTTCTTGCTTTGAAAATTTGGAGACATTATGTGTATGGGGAAAGATGCGAGATATTCACTGATCATAAAAGTTTAAAGTATTTCTTTACCCAGAACGAGTTAAATATGAGGCAATGAAGATGGTTGGAATTGGTTAAGGATTATGATTGCTCTATTAACTATCATCCTGGTAAGGCTAATGTTGTAGATAATGCTTTTAGTAGAAAGCCTTCAAGTTTTTCAACTACTTTGCTAACCACTCACAAGGAAATTATTTAGGATCTTGAAAGGATGGAGATTGAGGTTGTTATGGGCCATTCTGAGGCCTACCTAGCTAGTTTGAGTGTTCAACCAACTTTGGTAGAAAGAATCAAATTGTCACAAGCCAATGACCCACATTTAAAGAAAATCATGAATAAGGTGCGTAGTGGAAAGAAATCTGAATATTCTATCTTTGAGGATGGTGTTTTAAGATTTGGGAGTAGACTTTGTGTGCCAAATGATCCATTAATTAAAAAGGAGATTCTAAAGGAGGCTCACTATTCCCCATATACAATACATCCGAGTAGTACAAAGATGTACCATGATCTCTGTGAAAAATTTTGGTGGAATAATATGAAGAGAGAGATTGCTCACTTTGTAGAGCAATGCTTGACTTGTCAACAGGTTAAGATGTTGCACCAATGACCCTCAGGTTTGTTGCAAACATTGCCTATTCCTCAATGGGAGTGGGAGAAAATTACTATGGATTTTGTTTTAGGATTGCCGAGATCTCCTAAGGGTCATGATGCTATTTGGGTGATTATTGATAGAATGACAAAATCAGCTCATTTTCTCCCTATTCGAATGAACTACTCCCTTGATCAGTTAGCTCAGCTCTATGTTGATGAGATTGTGAGACTTCATGGAGTACCTACTTCTATTATTTCAGATAGAGATCTAAGGTCTACTTCTCATTTTTGGGGTGGTGTGCAAAAGGCTTTGGGTACTAGATTGGATGTTAGCACAGCTTTCCACCCTCAATTTGATGAATAGTCTAAAAGAACTATTCAAACTCTAGAAGATATGTTGAGAGCATGTGTTCTAGATTTTAAAGGGAGTAAGGCTAGTCAATTACCTTTGGTGGAATTCGCTTACAATAATAGTTACCATTCAAGTATTAAAGTAGCACCTTAAGAGGCTTCATATGGGAGAAAGTGTAAATCCCCAATTTGCTAGGATGAGGTGGGAGAATGAAAAATCTTGGGGCCAGAGATTATTCAGAGGACTTGTGAAAAGGTAAATATGATTCGTGATCGACTACGAGCAGCCAAAAGTAGACAAAAGAGTTATTATGACATTAAAAGGAAGGCTTTGGAACTTGAAATTGGAGATAAAGTTTTTTTACGAGTTACACTTATGAAAGGAGTAATGAGATTTGGCAAAAAGAGTCTGTTAAGCTCTAGGTTTGTAGGACCTTTTGAAGTCTTGGAGAGAGTGGTTTAAGTTGCATATAGAATTGCCCTACCACCGGCTTTCAGGAATTCATAATAATTTCCATGAGTCTATGTTGAGGAAATATATTCCTGACTTTTCACATGTTTTGAGCTATGAGCCTCTTCAGATTAGAGATGATTTATCATACGAAGAAGTTCCGATAGAGATTTTGGATCGTAAGGAGCAAGTGCTACGAAATAGAACAATATCTTGGGTAAAGGTACTTTGGAAGAATCATTCAATGAAAGAGGCATCTTGGGAGCGTGAAGATGATATGTTGTCAAGACACCTAAGCCTTTTTTAGGATCAAGGTACGTAAAATTTCGATGACGAAATTTTTATAAGAGAGGAAGAATATAACATCCCAATCAGTCAAACAAAAAAAAAAAGATTAGATTTTTTAAGTTCCCACGTGCCCCACCCCCCCCCCCCCCCACCTAACACATTTCCCCACCACTCATTTTGACTCATCCCCTTATCTCTTTGACCGGCTCCTCACTTCTCTTCACTTCTCTTTTCTTTCTTTTTCTTTTTTTTCATTTTCCATCTAACACTTCTCTTCACTCCCTCAAACTCTCCTGCCAGTACCTCCATACCACCATTTCCACCATCATTTTTTTGGCAATGTCATCGGAAAATCCTTAAAAACCCATAAGTACCTTCACATCCTTTTTTTGAGGTAAAAATTTATAATCTTTTTGTTGGGTTTTACACTTTCGCTTGAGATTATTTTTATCTAAGCTTTAATAATGATACCTTTGTGATTTATGAGCATTGGAATTGATATTTATGTGTTTTTATGCATGGGCTTTGTATTGGTGGAATTATTTGATGATTGGGTATATAATTTGCGCTAATGATGACTACTTAAAGTTTATGTATGGTGGAAAATTTAGGAGTTTTAAGTTATAACATGTGATGATTGGTAAATCTAATTTTTCCACTGCCATTGGGTTTATTTGAAGTTAGTTGAACTTCTAAGTTTGTTGTCTCAGAGGATATTTTGATTTTGCTTTCATGGGTCTCTTAATGTTGTAGTGTAAATTTTATGGAAGCTAGTCATAATGTTGGAGATGATATTAATGGGTTAACTTTATAAATTAGAGTTGATGCCTTGTGAATCAATTTATTAAGAAACTTTGGAAGTGGATTATATTATTATTGATGAGGTTAAATACTAAGTTTGCCAAATTAAGTGCTTATTTTGCAATTCCTAAATTATAACTAGATGCAATTTCAAGCTCTATACTTATTGTAATAGGTTTACTTGATATTTGTTTAGGTTCTAGTTAATCTCCTTGGAACTTAAAGAATTAGGCTTTTGTGGTTGCGAGGTAAGTAACTTTTTAATGGAATTTTTAAAATATAACCATGTTGCATAAATGTTGTTTCGGGTTAAACACGCTTTTGGAAACTGCCTATGAAAACTATATTTTCCTAAAAACTATTGTGTCGTAACTTTAACATATTTTATATATATATATATATGATTATATATGAAAATGCATCATATTTGGTATTGCATTTGGGGAAATGCATGAGTTATTGATATGGAAAAAATGAGCATCTTTTATTTAATCTTTGATAAGGAAATCATGAATTTTATGGTATATTAGAAAATTTAAAGATGCTTATCTTGTTTTTTTATGTGAGAAATTGATAGAAATCTTTTGACAAGAATGAAGTTGAAATCCTTACAAACTTTGTGGAAGTTAGACTATTTAAGGTTTTTCTGAAACTACCTAGATATAAACTATGTGTTTCAAAGTAATTTAACCTATGAGCCTTATGTGATTTTAACACCATGCCATGTGTGATTTCCTAGTAATCACTCAATTTGGTTTTCGTAGTCTTTGTGACAACGGAATCAAATCCAAGTCAGTGCCCTTTCACTTTGGATGACGCATTCTTCTTTGCTGTCCATTGGGAGAAAAGGTTCCTTGATTATGTGTGGATGAGGCTGCTGTCCATAGGACCAAAAGACCACATGCAAAAAATTTCCTATTTGACATGCTCTTTCTGCTGCCCATAGGGGGAGAGAAAAAACTGGAGGGTATGAGTGAAGCTGTTGTCCAAGGGGCCAAGAGTCTGCATACCAGAAAGAACTATATCATGTCAGTTGTGAATGGGTGGATCTCCTAACCGATCTATGTGGTAGTGTGGTATATTTGTGATAATTTACCTCATGTTAGATATTATGACTTTGGAAATTATACTGTTGGTGCTCACAGATTATTGTATATAGTTTCAATGTATTTACTTTAAGAAACTTTGTGTTTCATTATTTAATCATTCATGTCATATTATTATTATTGGAGATGAAACTTGCATTTCCTCCATCCCCATTAATTATGCTACTTACTAGGCCCTATCTCATTCTATTATTTTATAAATTATTCAAAGTAGGCAACAATCTTTTGAGACAGCTTTTTGGTGGCTAACAATAGCTAGACTAACTACTGATGGAGACTGAACTTTTGCAATGAAGACATTAGATGATGTACACCTTAGAATAGGCTTGACTCATTCTTTTGTATGGTATAGTGGTTGTGACTTTATTCCCACTAATAGGATAGGTTGTTGATATATAATTTTTTTTTCAGACCTCTATTCTTTTGTGGCCAATGGTCCTTGTAATTAATGCTTAGAGTTCGGACTTACTTTGAGAGTATATTTAATGGAATTATTATAGTAATTCTTGATGTTGGTACTTGATATGATTTATGGGGATTCAATTGTCAAAAAAAGAAAAATCTACAGGTACTTTGATACGTCTTTCTCATGCTTTAGACCCTTTGAGGTTCAGGGCATGACATGATTTGGTAAAAATGGTTTTGGGAGTGATGATTTTTTGAAATTGTTTGATTGGATAGTGAGTAAAAGGAGTTAGAGATCTACCCTTGGATGCTTCTCTCATTTATGGTAATGATACTCTTACACCTTTTTTTTTACATCTATTTTTTTACATTTACATTCATGTTTTAAATGTGGACATTTCTGTATCAATTATGGATATTGATAAAAAATAGAAGATGTAAATGACCGTAAGAGAATATTTTTCCTGTTTATATTGGCATAAGTTGATCTACCCAGCTAAAATAAGAATTTACTTAGGAAGATATATGACAACATGACTTTCAGGATTTGGAGCAACAAGTTTGCATAATTGCAAGGGTTTGTCCTAGTCTTTAATCTTTATTACCTAATCTAGGGCATTTAGTTGCATGAGCTTAGTTTGATTTTATGGAAAGCACACATCATGATTTAGTGGCAAATATTACAACTTCAAAATATACCCGTTAAGGGAGAATGATTGAGAATACACAGTTACACACTATTTTACTATTTCTACCCATTGCATGTGCCAAAAGCCTTATAGCTCAATTAGTTGGCATTTTGTAATGCTTCCATATAAGACATTCAAAATTTAAATACCCCTTCTTCCAACTATCAAAATGTCAAATTTATAAAATAAAATAAATAAATAAACGCCCCTAATAAGCAAGCATGCAATGGTATGTATGACTACCACCATGTTGCTAAACTTAAAATTATGTCCTCCACACCAACCAGACCATGTCCTCTAATGCCCTAATTTCAAACCCACAAGCTTGGGCTAATAACCAATGTTGGAAAAGAGCTTAAAAAGTAATTGTCAGAGTATTTGGGACATAAGGAAGACTAGTTGCATTGCTCATGAGATGGACCGTAATGGGAGGCCCAAAACACTTTACATTATAGATTGTGTGCCCAAGAAGCCCAAAACTCTAGTGGTGATTCCTTGTAAATTCGTGGCCTTCCTCCATCAGTTACTTTTTTTGGCTAAGAGCAACCACGTTAGTAAGTGTAATAATTTCCTTATATTTTACATTAAAAATTTACTTTTTCTATTTTACATACTCATTTTTACAAAACACCCACATTAGTCTAGGAGTGTTCACCAAACCGTATAAATCGCAAAAACCGCACCAAAACCACCCCAAAATGGCATAACCGCACCTCACTGCACCCTCTCTATATACTAATATATTTAATTGTTTTTAATATTAAATATATTAGTAATAGTTTAATAACCCTAGTTTTCAAAAAAAATAATAATAATAATTTGATAACCCTAGCAAGTGTGGATTAGGAAAGCTAGCCCAAAATAAAGAAAAACTAGCTCAATAGTTTAAAACTTAGACCAAAACAAAGGGAAAAATTAGTCTTGCCTGGGTAGGAAAAGCCCAAAATTTGAAAAATATACCAACTTCAAACCATTCAAACCGCATCTTATAGATTGCACCGCGCATGTGACTGCAAAAATGAGGTGCGGTTATGGTTTTGGCTAAAATTTTAAACTGCACCGCACCACACCACACATATGACCACAAAAATAAGACGCGGTGCAATTATGGTTTTAGCTTAACCGCACTGCAAAGTGCGATGCTTAAAATGGCTTAAAACCGCACCGCACCACACTGCAAACACCCCTACATCCGTCTATCTATTCTACACATTTATTCAATAAAATATTAATTCTTTTACAATTTTTTATTATTTTCTCACTCACTACCCCCTCTCTTTCACATACCAAACACTACCAAAAAAATACTAAAATATTAAATACACAAGCTACAATAACTGTGCACATATGTATGGTTACTATAGCACTTGAGTATTTAGTGTGAGTTTAAATAGCGCTAAAAAGCACTATCCTTTATCCATGTTTTCTTCTTCTTCTTCTTCTTCTTCTTTTTTTTTTTTTTTTTTTTTTTGAGAAGCACGTTATGTGGCTGTGGTGACTTTTCTAGTGGGTCTCGTGCACTGTTCATAGGACCCACAAACCTCTTTTTTCAACAAAACTTTCATTACAAATGGATCTTACGGCACTATTTACACATTTAAAAATTATTTTGTTACAGTGTTTTTAGTTTTCAGCAAAATAAGCGATATTCAAATATACCCTTATGCACAATTTTATACCTACTACTGTGGATGTTTTTTTTTAAGTAAAAATGTGCATTTCTCAATACTTTTTCTATTTTGCACTATTTTGTAGTTATTGATGCAAGTGCCACTGTATAATGTTGTAGAAATTCTTTATTCCATTGGGTTTAAAGGCCCGATACAGTCCAATATCGTTTTGTATTTCATTGGACTTTGAGGTCTAATTCATGTAGTGCAGTCCATTAATATCATTGGACTCCGAGGCCCATATATGTGTTGTGTCGGCCATGAATTATATTGGGTTTGGGCTTCATTGAAAAAAATTGATAGAAAAGAGGAGCTCTGAACGACTTTAACTAGATTTTGTTTTTCTTTTTTCTGAATAACTTTTAACTAGACTTTTGGAGGATCAATTCACAACTGTGAATTATGTAAATTTATTAGGTACTCTGGAGTCTTGAGAATGATATGGTGCATGATTAATTGATTATCATGGGTTTTTTGGCAAATGCTTTGCAAATTTTACACCACTCAAAAGAGTCAAAAATCTATTTTTTTGGTTGACAAGAAACATTTTTGGTTTGACCAAAATTTTAAGTCATGCGGATCATTTGAAAACATTGATGTGGTGTGTTTATATAGTAGGATTTAGGTATATGGATTTGAATTGGAGGGATTAAAATTCAAATAAATTGTTAGGATAGTTTTAAAACAACCAAGATTTGAGTTTTGACAAAATCGACTACAAATTTATAAACTTTCAAAATCCTTAGATTTGAAATCAAGACATTTTAAATTTAATGATTTCAAATTCAAGTTTTTAAGAGCAACCTGAAACTATTGTTTGTTTTGTTGGAAACATGAAGCCAAAACTAATTATGCATCTTTTCTCACAAATTGTGGTGGAAAACGTAGCAAAAGGATTATAGACACAAATTTTGTCATACACATATTCATAACTTGTGTATGTGTCAAGTAGTGATTAAATTAATTTTTACCAAGTACTAATGATAGTCCAATGTATAAGTAATATAATCTAATCACAAATTTACGAATATACAAGTTGCAGTAAAATGCATAGTAAAATATGTGTCCTAGAAGAATTATTGAAAACAGAAAAACATATCAGTCACAGTGATCTATGACTCTATGGGCACATCAATGACAAGGAATGAAAGGCCACAGTCATTCATAAAAAAATAAAAAGGAATGAAAGGCCACAGTTTCGTAGTCAAGCAACTAATACAAAGTCTATCACTTTTTGTTGTCATGCCATGTGACATTTGCTTGTAGGATAAGATTTGGCATTCAATCTAGAGATAAAAATTTGCATAATTTATAGAATATTCCATCAATTTAATTAGTTGAAAACGCATCTTTGACAATTTTTCCCCCTTTGGAAGAGAAACAAGCCATCAAGGTGCTAAAACATCCATCCATGCACAATCTTTGTAGAATAAAATTTTTACTTACCAAATATTAGCTAATAATAATCTATTACTTAAAATTTATTGTGAAAATATTGTGGTAGCATTTATTAATTGTCATTTCTTATTTTTATATTATTTTTCCAAACTTAATTACATACATACGTTTTCTTTTTCTTTTTCTTTTTTTCTCTTAGTTTTTTCTCTACCACACACTTATCCCACTCCCATCTCTATCTACCCTTATATTTCTTTTTCTAGCACGTTACGGGTCCTACTTTCCCTTTCTCCGGCTCTCTCTTTCTTTCTCTAGCTCTCTCTTTCTTTTACTTTTTCTATTTCTACTTGAACACTCGTTAGCAATGATAAGAAACAGAGAAATTAAGAACAAGTGATCGCATGCTCCACCATTGATCGAAGGACACAGACAGACGTTGTCTCTTTTTTGCTCCACCGTGCATCAAATGGCTTTTGTCTCTTTTTTTTTTTTTTTTTTGCTTTTATTGTTATGGTTTGATTAATTTTAAGATTGTGCTTTTGAGTTTGTATTTTGATTATGCTTGAGTTTAGAAATGTTTAAGAGAAATGATTGTTGTGAATGTAGCTATTGTGAATGTTTGATTGAGACTAAAGTTTAGAGATGTTTAAGAAAAAAGATTAAGAATAGTTTTGTTGTTATTGTTGTGATTTTTTAGTGAAAAAAACTATGGGTAATTTAGGAAAAAAAGAAACCCACTAACGGTAATATTTCTGTTTTAAGAAAACGTGTTTACGCATTTAGCAACTAGAGCTTTGAGCTCCTCTTTGCAAATGCATGTTTTCTTCACAAACTCAAAACACAACTTTTAACAAAAAGTTGCTTTTTAAACCTAACCAAACAGGCTTTTTTGGCTGGGGGTTTCAAAAAGAGTGTTTTGGGCTACAAAAGCCGAAACAAAGAAGCACTTAGTCTCTCAACAGTTAGTTATTTTTTGTTTATTGTTTTAGGGACTAAATTGGTTAGTTTTAAAAAGTTTTTGCCCTGAATAACATTAGCTCAAATCTCAGGGGTATGTATGGAATTTACCCTAAAGAAAAACAAAAAAATTTAACACACATTAAAGTGATAGATTGATAGTAGTAAGTAAAGAAATATGTCAATGATATGAATTTAAATTTAGGACTATTATCGTTTAAAAGGTTAAAAAAATAAATAAATTTGATCCAAAGATTAAGATTAAAAGTGAATTTTTTAACTTACAACTTCAATTATTAAAAGTGCGATTGCACAGTAAATAATCCTATCTTAATTATTACACTATATCCCAATCGTGGTCCCTAACAAAAGGATGAATCATGGATCAAAATTTTGCTGCCAAGTTTAAAAATCTCATAATTCCTAGTCCTATAAAATTATTCCATTCACTGTGGAATCCTTTGAATCATTGTAAGAACTATGCTTCCTAAAATGTAAAATCAGATCAAATGACTTCTAGAATGTATTTAAAAGACTTCATTAGCAATGGAAGAAGTTGTTGTGCAAACTTCAAACCCAAATAATACGGGTTGAGTCTTTAAATATTATATATATATATATATATATACATATATATTAAAAAATAGAAGAAGAATGAACTTTTGAAGGCTGTCACATGCCGTGTAATGAGTAAAATGACTTTTGAATTTAGCAAATATGGACCACCTCTACTAAATTGTCGTATGAATATTTACTTAATTTTGTAGCTAATATTATTGGCAGATTGATTATCAAAACAATAATATAAAAAAAGAAAAACAATCATTGTTTTAAAATTGAAGGTAACAAGTTTTAAGAGATTGGTTTAATGGTTTTTAAAAATTCATAAGATCTATGACGTTTGAGTTTAAAATTATAATCAACATCTTAAAATCACCTTTAAAAGTCCTTTTTAACATACAGTTTTGGTGTTAACGTGTAAATACATTCTCTTATCGCATCTCTCTTATCCTATATATGTGTGTTTCTCAAAAAAAAAAAGTCATTTCTATTTTCGATAATAACTTGAAGCCTGTAGAATAGAAATCAATACACAATCGGGAAATATTATGAGTTTATGGCAATGAAAGGTTACAAATAATCCATTTAAGGGAATAGAAAACTAGAGGCAATATTTATTGGTGTTGGTTATCCTGATTTCCCATTCAAGCCAACTGTATTTAGAGAAAGGTTGTTTAGCATTATCTGTTGGCGCTGACTGGAAGTTGAGGCATGAAAACTTAACAATTAAGAGTCCCCTAACAAAATTCAATAGACGACATTTTCACAGTAGATCTTAGATTGCATACCGTTACTGGTCTCAATCTTGCTTACCAATAAAAAATAACATCATAATACTTTGTTATAAAAATATTATAAACATAACATTTCAATGCAACAAAATAAAATCTATTAAAATTTTGAAAATGTGAAGCTGGGTCTCAATTTTCTCACCCATTCTCATCCCCACTCAGACCATTCAATTAAAAAAGAAGTCCATAAAAGTGCTACGCTGTAATCTGAGAAGAGCCAGGCTGGCAACCGTTAGATTCCACGTGGGAGAAGAATCTTGCAGATTGATAGTAACATCGGATGCTCCTCCCATGTTAAATCATCGGCCCAGATTTTTCAAGCCTTCTTTCCTAAAACAAAACAAACAAAAAAAAACACCGTACACTTATCACCCAAAAATTGAAAAACACTCTGCCTCACACATAAATATACACACTCTGTAATCTCAAAAAAAAAATATATATATATATATACACACACACTCTGACCAAAAAAAAAATATACACACACCAAAAAAAAAAAAAAAAAAAAAAAGGTCCTTTCTCAATTGCCACTCAACACAGTTGAGATTCCCCGTTGCTATTTACAGCAACACACACACGAAAAAAAAAAAAAAAATCCCCTCGACCAAGCACTGCCGGTGGTGGTGGTGGTGGTCTTGTTCTTTTGGATTCGGATCCGACCGGCATTGTGTTTCGGGTTTGTTCTATTCTCCTCTTTTTCTCATCTGGGGTTTCTAAAGAATCATTTGTAGATCTGGGTTTTTTTTGCGTTGTTTGATTTTCTTGACAATTTTTTTTCCTGGGCTGATTTGTTGTTTTTGGATGTGGGTTTTTTAAGCAGATACATTGTTGGTTTATATTCTTTGTTTTCTTGACTGTTATGAACATTTACTGCTGCTTCTTTATTTGCTTGCTTCCAAAGCTGAAATCTTTATCAAGTTTGTGTTTGGTTTTGAAGAAAATTAGGATAAGGGAAAGAAAAAGAATAAATATTCTTTTAATCCTGTTTTTGTTTGGTTTAGGGAAGATCCTATAGTCCTAGGTTGATTTTGATATCCTTATAAAGAGGAATTCTTTGTTTTCGGACATATTTGACTTAAGATCGATTTTTCATGATTTGAAAGGGAAAGAGTTCGTTTAGCTTAAAATTGGGATTAATTATTTAATGATTAAAGTTTCAAAATTGAGCCTCTTTTTTATGTTATGTTATGTTATGTCATGCTTCTTTATAATAGAAAAGGGGGTTTGTTCAGTTTGTTTCTTAGCTGATTCATTCATTCTGTTGGTTTCTCTGCAGCTACATTGTAAGCTGCCAAGATGGTTGCGCAGGAGTTTACGGTCGATTTGAATAAGCCCCTTGTCTACCAGGTACTGTTACATTTCCATAAAGTCTCTCATAAAATCTATAGTAATAGTATTCACCTAACCAAATTATGCTACTGTTTCCTGGGTTGAAGCTTTTTTCTTGCAAGGAATTTACATTATATTGCAAGAAGTTAACCGCTTTTATATTCTCAACCAATTATTGAAACTTTTAGATTCATTGGCAAAAGCATGTCAATCCACATTTTAATATTAATTTACAAAAATGTTGTTATGCTAATGGTTTTGGTATGCATGTTAACTTACAACAATCTTTCACAGGTCGGCTATCTTGGTGAATCTTATCAGGAGTGGGTTCACCAGCCTATTGTTAGCAAGGAAGGCCCCCGATTTTTTGAGAGTGATTTTTGGGAGGTACAATCTCTTTGTTTGCTCGTAGAAACCTTATTTCCATTAGGTCATAGGTTACAACATGCATATGTTTAGTTGTAAGAATGCATATGTTTATGCACTTGTATAATTAGTAGTTTAATTTTTCTTTTTTTGGAGATTAGATACAGCAGCAAATTTGACTCGTTACTACTTGAAACAGTTCTTGACCCTCACTGTTTGGTGGGCAATTCCAGTCATTTGGCTGCCAGTTGTATGCTGGGCCATCTCCAAGTCTATTCAAATGGGCATATCGCTTCCTCATATTGCTTTCCTGGTGGTCTCTGGAATTTTTATGTGGACACTTATCGAGTACTCTTTGCATCGTTGGCTTTTTCACATCAATACAAAGAGTTATTGGTTAGTTATTATTTTGATCTCTCTTTCTCTCTCTCTCTCTCTCTCCCGCTCTCTCTCTCTCGTGTGTGTTCATGTAGACATTTAAAATTTTGTATGATTTTCTAGCATCTATGCAGAGTTTAGTTGTCTGTTATCAAAATTTTCTTGCACTAAATTTGTTTTGAATTTTATTAGGGGAAACACCATTCATTATCTTCTTCATGGTTGCCATCACAAGCACCCAATGGATGGCTTGAGACTTGTTTTCCCACCAGCTGCAACAGCTATCCTTTTATTTCCAGTACGTCTATTCTGCCTTATCCAATATCCCTTTATAAGAATTCAAGGAGTCACCTTTTTTATTTTTTATTTTACAGGAAATAAGAGCTGCTTTTTTAGTTATTGAAAGAGAAAATAAATTATGTATTAAATTTTGAAGCATTTGACATAATATTTTCTGATTGACAGAAAGAACAACTTGCATGTATACTATGTGGCTATGTGCCTTAGTATAGTTAGCCTTGGACTTAATTCTTTTATTGGTGAGCTACACACACACACCCAGTGGGTATTGAATCCACGATCTTACCCTCCACTTTTCTCTTACAAGGGGAGGACATGCCATATGAGCTAGAGCTCATTGACTTGCCTTAGACTTAATTAACTGGATCTTTTTTTATTGAAATATTGGTCTTCCACTTAAACATTTTATAGCAACCAATCCAATTCTAGTTCCAAATCCATGTACTGTATACCCACGTGTACATACTGACCTTCTAACCAATTCCATGTGAATGTATTTTAACTAGTGGCACATGTAGCCTGAGATAGGTGAAGGTTCAGAATTCTACAAATTAAGAAATTGCGATGTATGAACACTATCATGATTGAACATAAAACTTATGGGTGGGTCTGGACTAAAATATTTTACTTACTACATGTATTTACATGTGTTTGTAGTATCCTTTTATATGAAAAAAGGCAAGAAAAAATTGTGTACTATTCCTTACTGTGTATATTGTTACTGACTTTGTATATATTTAATTAATCTTTGGAGTGCAAAATGAAGTTCCAGGTAGTTCACATTTAGACTTCTGATAAGTTTTTGTCATAGTTTCACGTATTTGATGTATTATAAAGTTCTCGTCTGCTGAATCCAACTGTTACTTTCCATTGTTGCCAGTTCTGGAACTTGGTCAAACTTATGTCTACTCCTACAACTACTCCTGCTTTGTTTGGAGGTGGTTTACTGGGTTATGTGATATATGATTGCACCCATTACTACGTCCACCATGGTCAGCCAACAAGCAAAGTGCCTAAAGATCTTAAGGTAAGAGCAGGGCAGCAAGTGGTAGTCTATAACATGCCCCTCCCTCATTAGACCCCCTATATCTTTCAATGAAGAAGTTATTTGTAATATTAAAGTATATCTTTTCAGGTGTCTAAAAGAATTTGAAATTTTGGAATCCTAGGAGATTATTAACCTGTCATTATTAGATATGTAATCACATTATCAGAACAGGCATATTGGTTTATTGAAGGGCAGGTTATCAAATCAAATCTGGTAGGAGCCAACAAATAAGGCTTTGTTTGCTTGTGTTTTGCAGAAATATCACTTGAACCATCATTTCAGAATCCAGGACAAAGGCTTTGGGATCACATCATCATTCTGGGACAAGGTGTTTGGCACACTTCCCGCAAAGAAAACTGCTGGGAAAAGTAGATAATCTATCTCAATGAAGCATCTGCTCATTGGTTTCGAGTAGTGAGCTTCTGGGGTTTTTAACATTTTTTTCTCTCTAAATATTCTTTCATCTGCTGTCTATTTATTTGATGTAGTATGTCAATCCAAGAAATACCTTCCTGGATAGCTGCATGTTGTGGACAAGTCAGTTTTTTGGGTGTTCCTTCCATACAGGGGGAAAAGTCCTGTATAAATGGAATCTATTTCTATGTCATATTTGTTTAAGAAGGAAAAAGTCTCCTATTGTTTCATATATTCCCAAATTGTCTAGAATCTAGATTGCTTGTTCATTTGATCGTTTTATGTCTCTCGAGTAACTTCTATGGCATACAGTTCTCATCTGTGTGGGTTACTACTTTTTGAAGGGAAGAATTATAAAAGTTATTCAAGATGTGTTGTAAGTTGTTTCTAGTATAAATTGTTGTACTGATATCTTTTTAGATGAAAATCTGTTAGTTCATCGAAAAAGAAAAAAAGAATTTTGTATTTTCTAGTTTTTCCCCTTTTTAAGTGTGTGTTTTTCCCCATTGTTTTGGATGGAGGGGGTGCTATTATTATTATTATTATTATTATTATTATTATTATTCAGCTCTATTAATTTTATCTCTTTTTGGGGTTTGATTTTTGTTAAATTGTTGTTCAAAGTAGTTTTTTTTAATACAAATTTTGGAATTGGCATTATCTTCTTGGTTACAAGTGGTAATAGATTTTTCCAAGGGAAATTGTGAGTGTGGCATGCAAATTGAATTTAGTGTATGTATGGATACCGTTTATTTATTGAAAATTATTGCTAAAAATGATAATAAAAATAAATAAAAAAATTTTAGGTTACTGTTTACTGTTGAAAATACTGTAGTTTTGTCTTAACGTATTATTCATATCTCATAAACAGTGTAAGCGGTGTCGGTTAAAAAAATAAAAAATAAAAAACGTCAGACGTGAAACGCAATCAGCTATCCAAACAGGGCTTTAGTCATCCTTTGAAAAACGCCAATTTTGTACGTGGAAAGCCAAAAGATTAATGATTGATCCACTCTCAAATGCTTAATCTGCACTGGGTATCCAAACCAAACCAAAACGCTTTTAAGGGGTGGTTGGCACTTAGGCTTATATTATAGATCCTGGTAAGCTAGGAATAATATAATCGGATTCTTTCCACTTTTAGTTTGGTGGGCTTTTTTTTTTCGTTAATTGACTTCAAATATTAAAATTAGATAAGATATCATCCCATAAGAAAATTTTGATTCTTTCAAATGTATATTCCCCTCAAAAATGAGTTTTCAAATTTTGGTATCTTCACTTACATAAGGTTTTCTGTAGAAAAAATTAGCGGTAACTTAAAATTGCAAATCGTGTGTTTCTGGAAAAGCAAAGCGAAGCTGAGTTTTCTAAAACGTGAAAATTTACCATTTAAAAAAACGCAATGTTGCTGATTTTATGGAGTCAAGCAGTTTACAAAATCATGTTTTGGCTAGAAAACCCCGTTAATGCTCTACCATACTCTTCTAAAAAGTAAGAACTATGAATAGCCTATCCAAATGAGCTCGTAATCTTCTAAAAAGTAAAAACTACTCCTTTAAAATTTGACATTTTCACACACACACACACATATATATTTCCATAAAAATTGGTTCTAAAATAAGTCTGAGAGTAAATTAGTTGTAGTTTTTTTTTTTTTTTGAATAAAAAAATGGGGTCTCCGGTGTAGGCTCATCGATCCCACGTCACGTGATGGCAATGGATAATACCACGTGTACCATACGAGTCTTGGGGTCTTATGGGATTTGTTGCATGAACAAGGGCGCCAACTTTGGGTAGTTTATGGTGTCGTGAGTGAATGATTCGAACATTTTCGTACCCCAAATATGTATTTTGTTAGCCATTTTGACAACAAATTTAAGGAAAATGGATGGAAGAACATAATGGGTGACATTTTAAATTGTCAAGGACCAAAATTGAACTTTGCAGATTTTTAAGGATTAAATTAGAATATGTATTATATTCCAAGAATGTAAAGCATAGCTTTGCCTTTATTATGTAAGTTTAAAAATTATGAATAAACTTTTAAACATTTTATCACCCAAAAAAAAACATGAACAAAGAAAGGTCATTCATAAATTACTTTATTATATTATTGGCATGACATCAATTATGTTCATTAACATGCCAATTTATGATTATTAAAAAAAAAAAAAAAGCATGCTAGTTCGTAAGCTTAGGTGAAGCTAGGTGGGGCAGGGGGCCATGGCCCCCCAAGCTTTTTGTAATTTTCAACTATATATATGTATATATATATTCAAATAATAAAAAAGTACAAATTATAAAATAAAAAAATACTTATTGTCCCCCTACAAATTTTAGAATTTAGGTTTTTAACTCCTTAATCCTTTTAAATTAGTCTAAAACACGGGTTTTATACATTATGTAATTGTTTAGGTATTGAATAGCTCCTAAGTAATTTTTTTATATCTAGCTTGCCCCCCTCGGAAAACTTTTCTAGCTCCACCACTATTTGTAAGCATGTTGTAATGTAATTGGAAATAATTTTAGTATCTTTCATCATAAATAAATTTTGCATCCATAGTCCATACTAAATTTTAGTTGGCATTTAACATCGTGTTCAAAAAAGAAATTGCAATTATTGCTTATCTCTTAAGTTTATCATTTTTATTTGTTTGAAAAATAAAATATATATTTTTAAATTATAATAGATGCAAATTATTAACTTTTACTTAAAATATCGAAGAGTCTCTAAGCACGTATAATGTGCGTACTTAGAGATTAGTATACTTTGAATAACTGTTATAGTTAACATAGGAGAGATAAGATTGATAAAAAATAAATATGGGTAAAATTAAGGATTTTACTTTCGTTTCTTTTTACTATATTTTTAAAAAATCCTTATTCTTTTTGCTATTTCAACATCATTATATGACATTAGTTCTTAACTTCTTACCACACAAAGTTGTATTTCTGAAGCAACTCCTGCCACCTAGCCTACTTGGGTGATAGCTTCTTTTGTGTGTTAAATAAGGTGTTAGCCATATTGTTTGTTCTCACCACGAACTTTGGCCCTAGCAGATATACACGCCAGGCCAGCAAACAGTGCACTACTGCGATCATCTCTTTTTCATGGGTTGAACACTTCTCTTCCGCCTCATTTAACTTTCTGCCCTCATAAGCAATATGATGTTTTTCTTGTACTAGAACTCCACCAATTGCTTTATCCGAAGCATCTATATGGACCTCAAAGGGTAAACCAAAATCTGGCAAACGCAGCACTGGTTCACTCGATGCAACAATCTTCAGCTTCTCAAAAGCATTCTGACATGCATCTGACTATATCCATTTTCTATCCTTCTTCAGCATATTTATGAGAGGGGCCACCTTCTTCAAATATCCTAGGATAAACTTCTTGTAATAGTTGGCCAGTCCAAGGAAAGACCGAAGCTCTGCAACCTTGCTGGGTGGTGGCCAATCAAGATTAGCCTGTACTTTTTTTTTTATTGAAAGATAGAATTTTATTAATATTGATAAAAGAAAGATTACAAAAAGTATAGTAAGGGATACAAAGCTCCCATATGTATGCATGAGACCAGGGACGGACTCAGGTGGAGGCTCAAGACGGCCCAGGCCCCTTGGTTTTTTAGTTATTATTTATTTGATTTTTATAGTTGAGCCCCTTCTAGAACCTTAAGCCCTCCCTTCTCCTCAATAAGTCTAGCTAACCTCACTTAAATAACAACTATCCAACCCAAAAACTTAGCAAAAATAATAAAAAAATTTACAATGGTGATTGTATTTTAGCCAAAAAAAAATTAGTTTACCACCAAAGAACCAAAAAAATCATGTGTTATTGAAAAAGGTAAAGCTGAAATTTTTGCAATTACAGTAAACTGGTATAAATGTCAGTTGACTGTAGCAAGTTGTTAAAAAAAATACTATATTTAATTAAGATTATATCTCTTCCTTCAATTAAAATACTTAAATTCTCTCTATTCCTTTGTTATTTTAATGAGCTGTTTCTATTATTTTAAATTAAGTGATAAAAAAATAAAACATTTGTTATTGTGTGTATTGTAAAGTGATGTGGTAAAATAAATAAAATACTTTTTTAATGTGCTAAAAGCTAAAAGTTTTAGCACCACCACTATGAATGCTCTAACTTAAAAAAAAAAAAAAAAAAAAAAATCCTAGCCAGCTGAGTATTAAAAAAAAACATTACTTTGTATTTGTTTTTATCTTTGTTGGTAAATGATTACATCTTTATGCATTTAGAAATAACAATTTTGAGTATTTATAATTTTTTAATACTATATAAATGTCTATTTGAAGTTTTTTTTTTTCCCCCCTTTTATACTCCGGCTTTCGCTAGCTTAAAATCCTCAATCCATCTCTATATGGACTGATAGTCTAAACCCATGCAATATTGGTTACAATTTAAAAAGCATGAAATTACTAGTTCTTATTTTGTTAAGTTTAAAGAATTAGACTAAACTCACACGTGGTAAGGTCGGTTTTAATATTGTCTACCTGTGTTTTGGAGTTTGTCACTTTACCCATACGAGATTTCCTCTATTAGACTTTCGTAATCCACCTCAAGATCCTCAACTTTGCACTGATAAAAACAAAAACAAAAACAAAAATATTAAAAAAAATAAATAAATGAAGATCAAAACATTAGAATTTTGTAAAAATCAAGAACAAACTCATTTTGATATTCAAGCTCATACCTAGGTATACAACCAAACAAAACAAGCACGCATACAGAATACAAAACTTAACAAGCATGAACCAGGGCAAACAATCTCAACCAAAAAACACTACCTGCACACAAAAACCAAACCCGGAACTAGGGGTGACAATTCATATTCGCATGTTGGGTTTGTGTCATGTTAACACGAGTATTCGACTATATGAGTCAACTCTAACCTGACACGTTTATTTAACAAAGTAAGATTCTTTAACCCTAACATGACATGTTTATTAAATGAGTTAGTCGTGTGGACCCATTTATCAAATTTTATCAAAGTGAAAAAAAAAATTACAAATTTTAGTATGAACCAAATTAATCTGAACTATGAAAACCAAACAAATAATTTTTTTAATATAAAATTTAGAACTAAAAAGTAATTGCATCACAAATAATCACTTAAAACAAAAGCATATCTCAATATCACATATAATCAGTTGCAATATGTCAAAAAAAAAAAAAAAATCACAGCAACTAATAAGTTTATATATCTAGGGTTTGAAGTGTGTATTGGTAAAATGTCATTTAATTAAACGAGTCAAATGGGTCTAATGGGTTCCATGGGTTGAACATGATTCTGACACGTTTATTAAATGGGACAGTCGTGTTAATTCGAATATGACATGAATCTATTAAGTCTCATTCTATAAACTGCTAATTTCGTGTCGAGTCATGTCGAACTTTGCCACCCCTACCTTGAAACCACAAACACTACGATTCATTGCTGAGCCAACAACAATGAACCTAACCACCACATACCACAGTCCACAATCACCCCATCGTGAACCCAACCAACCACCACAAGCCCACCACAACCGAGCAGACCAACCACTTAACGCCACAAATCCTACAAACATCACAAACCAAAATAATAAATCTAAACCTACATTATTGTGACCATCGAAACACAGCGGCTAGATCCATAGCCACCACACTGCAGCCCATAAATGTTTGGATTCATGTTGTAACTCACAAGTCCAAACCCAAATTGCACTAGAAAAAAAAATCCAAATCAACCACTGCTATAAGAAAATTAAACCACCACCACAAATGCACAAATTTTGTTGCATGATCCACGTTATCACTACCACCCAAGACCGACGCCACAAACCTAGATCAATTGAAGAGGAAGCATGAGAGGTGAGAGAGGAGAGAGAGCGAGATAGGAAGAACAAAAAAGAATGAGGCGAGTTGGGTGCTTCACTATTTTGGGTTTGGGTGTTTTGAACAAAATGCTAGAGAAGATGATAAATGTAAGTTATGGTTGTATCCCTTGACCTTTTGAAATGGTTGTGAAATTTTTATGCTTGTGGTTGAGATAGCAAGTGTAAATGCAACATTTAAGTTCTAGAAATTGCATAAAATTTTTTATAATTACCACTTTTTGATCTTGTTTTTTTGGTGTTTATATGTTTTTTTTTTTAATGAAAAAGGAAAAAAGGGACATAAAAGGGGAGGAAAAAGACATATTTAGTTTTGTTTATAATTGTGTGAAATTGAGGTGGGTAATGAAAACTTGACAGATGAAATTTCGGATGGGTAAAGTGACACACTCCAAAATGCAAGTAGACACTATTAAAATCGACCTTACTACATGTGGGTTTAGTTTAATTTCCCCTTAATTCAATGACTCATATATTTTTACAGGATTTTTTTTATAGTAAATGATTATTGGTAAATAAAAAAGTGATATTAGTTATGCGTCCAAATGAGAATCAGAAAAAATGTGCCAGTTTGCTAGATCAACAATTTTGTAAAAATGTTGTAATAAAAGTTTGTGACTATAACCCTACTCTTAAAAAAAAAAATCACTATTTTGGCAATTTTTGTTAAGGTTAATTAGGAAAAACGGGAATAACATTTTTAAGGGATATATTTTTTAGGCAGAGATACAGGCTTATCGATAGGTGCTCTCAGAAAAAAAAAAAAAAAAAAAAAAATACAGGTTAAAAAAAGTCCAGATAAAAGTACTCTGTAGAATGTATATGTGTCTGGATGTGTTGTGGTAGTGCGTAAGAATTAGGAATTTTTTTTCTTTGATAAACTAGGAATTAGGAATTTGATTTAATTAGCTTGGTTTGGGATCTCCCTTTCCTCCATGTAACAAAAAACCCGAATAGAATACTTAGTACTGATCGCCCTTCCATAACCATTCCAGTAGGTCGGTCTTTCTGATTGGGTACTGTTTCTTCACTTGAATTCCAATTTCCCCGATTGGATTTGGATTCCATTTTCATCTCTCTCTCTCTCTCTCTCTCTCTCTTCACACGCACACACTCACAGATCGTATCTCTATCTCTCTCCCTCTAGAAGAAGAAGAAGAAGAAGATGTTCAAGTTCTTGAAGGGGGTAGTGGGTGGATCTGGCACGGGAATCAAAGATCTACCTTACAACATTGGCGAACCTTATTCCTCTGCTTGGGGCTCCTGGACTCACTTTCGTGGCACTTCCAAGGTTCTCAATCTCTCTCTCTCACTCTCTAAATTTTTGTGTAGCTACGTTTTGATCTGCCTGAGTTAATTGGTTTATTTTAGAGGTTTGATTTGATTTTGCGCGTCCCTGAAATGTAAAGATTCTTTTTTGTTACTCTCTGTGATGTGATGGTGAATAAACTCTAGTGACTTTGAGTGTGTTGAAATTTGAAACCCCATTGGATTTCGTTTCAAAGTTTTCAATTTTAGAGGAATTCAGTAGAAGGAAGCCATAGCTGGGAATGAATTATTATTGGGTTTTGTTAGATTGGCAATGCCTGAAAAAACTATTTTGATTGGGAAGTAAAAAAGTATATATCTTTTAAGTTTAATTTTTTGATTGGCAAATTACGCGCGAACCCACTGAGTTGTGAACCTATGACCACACTTGTAAGGGGAGGAGGCGCCAGTTGAGCTAGAGGTCGTTGGCGTTTTTAGTTTATACTTGGTAAATCTTTAGTTAGCTTCCCCATTAAAGGTTTTCTAATTTCTATGGAATTGATAATGTAACTTCTTGTTATTTCCATATCTTCGGATGTCCTTTTGCGTGCTTTCAAATCAAGCTTATAAGCTAATGTAGATCTTTGGGTGAGGAGAGAGTAATAGACTAAAATCACATGGGATGTTTCCAAAGAAACATTTGAGCACACTATTTATTTAAGAATTTAACTGAACTAGACCCGGAGGCTCTGCTCTGGGCATTGCATGGCTTAGTAGTCTTTACTTCTTTTGATAAAAACACTTAGGCCCTGTTTGAGAATGTTTTTAGTTTTCTATTCTCAAAAACTAGTTTTAAGAGATGAGAGCAAAAAACAATTCTGGTTGCTCCTTCAATTCAAAAGCCTGATCAACCAAATTCATCATCAAATCAACTAAATCAATTAGAGCCCAAGATGTATGGCAGAGGGGGTGCGGAAATTGAAGAAATTGGGTTGCTCCATCAACTATGATACAAAAAAGGTGAAGGTAGTGGAGGAACATCAAGAAGAGCTGGAGGCTTTCTATTACAATCATTATGCATCTGAAAATTTGATTGTGGAATGATGGGGGAGAAACAAACAGAAATAAGAATTTATGACATGGCAGAAAGTAGATTTCTATGCCTTCAAGAAACTAAAATGGAGTCAATGTCTAGAAATATTGTTAGAAGCATCTGGGGGAACACCTTTGTAGATTGGGTTCATTTAGAAACTTTTGGACCATCTGGTGGTATTTTGTTAATGTGGGATAGAACAGTCATTGAAAATGTTGAAGAGGCAGTGGGGGAGTATTCTATTACTTGTAAAACCTTACTTGACTGGTTCTCAGTGTGGAGAAGCCATCATTTTTCTTCTATTTTGGATTTACTTGACTTTTGTAATGTTCGTCTTTGATTTGTTCCCCCTTGTATACTCCCTATGTACTTGGGTGACTCTCTCTTTTTAATATCAATGAATCTTTATTACTTATCAAAAAAAAAAAAATCTAAAACACGGAAGATGACTTAAATTGGATTTAATCAGGAGTTTATGGTCCTATTATTGATGGAAACATAAGGCAGCTTTGGGAGGAGTTAGCAGGGTTGGATAGTTGGCGCAATAAACCTTGGTTCGTTGGGTGGGGTGGGGGGGTGAGGAAGAATTTACTGTTGTCCATTTTTCAAGTGAAAGGAGGGGCAACAAGAACCGCAAAGATTTGGGATTTTCTGAGTTTATGTTAGAACATGCTTTGCTAGATTTTCTTTTGGAGGGGGGGTGCTTTTACTTGTTTGAATAATCACGATTCACTTTCAATGTCTAGGTTAGATAGATTCTTGGTTTCACTTTATAGCAAAGTTTGTTTAGTTCTAATTTGAGTCAGAGGTTAGTCAAATGACTCTTTTTAGATCCCTTCCGGATCTTACTTGAATATATGTGGCTGAAATATAAGGGCTTTGGCTAGAGAAAGGAGACAAATACTGAGTTTTTTTTTTTTTTTTTTTTTTTCATTGGTTGGCTGTTGTCCAACTTGCATAAGCGAAATAAATTTGTTGGCTACTTAAAAGTAGTCAACGCACTCAACAATGATCATGCTGGAGACTCAAGTTGGAAGGGATGGCTTTTAATGCCATATATGAAGAAACAAGATCATATTTTAGAAAGCCAAGTTGAGGAGGAAGAGGTTCTTCTGGCCTTGAAAAGTATGGATGGTGCAAACATTAGGTCCTGATGTCTTCACCATTTCCTTCTTCCAAAAATGGACATAATGCAATGGGGAAACAAGATCATATCTTGAAAAGTATGGATAATGATAAATATTGGGTCTTGATGGCTTCACCATTACATTCTTCCAAAAGTGGACATAATGCCCTTGTTCAATGAGTTCTATGATAAATGCATGTTTGAAAAAAAAAATTAAATGCTACTTTTGTGGCTTTAATTCCTAAAAATTTTGAAGCACTGGCAAGTGAAGTAGTTTAATCCTATTAGGTATTTATAAAATTTTGGCAAAGAACTTGGCAAATAGATTGAAAGGGGTTTTTTGAAAGATTGTGTATGACTCCTAGAATGTGCATTTAATCAAGGCAGACAAATACATGAATTTGTTCTCAAAGCTAATGAATTTTGGATAGTTACTTGAAATATGGAAGCTTGGGTGTTTTATGCAAACTTGACGTGGAAAAAGGCTTTTGATCAGGTCAATTGGGACTTTTTAATTTATTTTCTTCAACGGGTGGTTTTGGGAAAAATGGAGGAAGTGGATAGCTTTCTTTGTATCCGCCAATCATATTTTCTATCTTGGTGAATGATGCTACTATAGGTTTTTTCACTGGTAGTAGGGGTTTTTGCAAGGGGACCCATTTTCCCTTTTATTGATAAGTTGAGGGGATACTTGAATGGTTTACAGGATGATAACAAGAGTTGTGTTAGGAAATTACTTGAATGGTTTCTTCACTGATTTTTTTTTTTTGGGGGGGGGGGGGGGGGGGGGGGGGTGTTGAAACAATTGTGATATTGCACTTGATGCTTTCTTTGTCTGGATTGTAGCTTGGTGGAAATGTCTGACGATTGATAATTTAAGAAAAAGAAAGGTTTGCATATTGGATTGGTGTTATATGTGCAAGTGTAATGGTTAATTAGTTGACCATCTTTCCTTCATTGTCCGGTTGCCATGGACTTGTGGTCTATGGTTTTGGGCTTATTAGGAATAAGCTGAGTTATGCCAAAGCCAGTTGTGTGGCTCCTAGCTTGTTGGCAAGGGTGGTTTGGTCGTCATCAGAATGGTCATATATGGATAATTGTTTCCCATTGTCTTATGTGGTGTCTTTGGAGGGAAAGAAATAATAGGTGCTTTGAAGATAATGAGAAATCCATTTCAGACCTCAAGTTATTTTTCTTTGGAATATTAGTAGATTGGCTGTCTGCTTTGCGAAACCAATCTCTCTCTTCCCTTCTTGATTTTCTGGATTATAGTAATTTTTGTACTTGATTTCTTTGACCCCCGTATACTTTCTGTATACTAGGATGTCCCTTTTTTTGATATTAATAAATCTTATTACTTATAAAAAAAAAAAGAGAGAATGCACAAGAGATTTGATTGGCTGCAATAAATTGAACCTATTAATCAAAAGTATGCTATTTAGCATTTCAATTTATTTCTATTCTCTTTTACCATTGCCTGTAGTATTGACAAATACATTGGGAAAAATTAAAAGGAATTTTCATTGGGGTGATGTGGGTGACAAATTTAAATTCCATTTTGTCAGTCAGAATATTTGTTGCACTCCAATTTACCTTGAAGGATTGGGGATTAAGAAGTTAATGCTCTTCAATCAAACTTTTTTTTTGGGTGAAGTGGCTGTGTGACGCAGGACAAATTGTGGAATTTGTTTATGTGGTCATGATGGGTTTAGGGTTAAGAGAATTTGTGGATTTAAGGGTTAGCTTTGTGGAAGAAAGGGTAATGAAGTTGTGATAGGAAATTAAAGGTGGTTTGATAAGTTATTTGATGGCTGTTTGGTAGAAGAAAGTATGTGGGATTTTAGGGTTTTGATAGGTAAAAGAAAGGGCATGATTTGGGCCTGTAAGGAGCTAGGAAAAGAAAGGTTTTTATGGTGTTCAAGGGTTGTATGAACAATACCTGTGAACAATATCATAATAAAGAAAAGAAGTAAAAAGGAGAAGCGAAAGGGAGAAAAGAACAATAAAGGAAAATGTGCCTCTACGCTCAAAACACATACTTTTATTAATCAACTCTGTCTCCTTTGAATACATTTGAGCACAGATATATAGACTCTTTCTTGTACTAGTAGTATTGAGAATCTAATTTGACTAGAAATTTAAAACCTAATAAAAGAATAACTTGGAGTCTTGGACTGAGAAAACAAAACCTAAGATACTTATGATCTCCTAGAAAATTCTAGACTCAACTAACGTACCAAATTTCAGATTTTCCCTGACTATAATCTCAACCATAACTATTAAAATAAAAACCCAAATAAGAAACTGTTTTATGCTGAAAGGCTCGTACCTAAACCTTTAAACCACATGACTTTTACTTCAATTTGACTTCACACATGGACCCCATAAAATAATTCTTGAAAAGGATAATTTGCAAAACAATCTTCCATGGTTGCATCGTTGTGGTGATATGTATTAAAAGAAAATGCATTGCGGAGGAGGTTGATAGATTTGTAGTACGAATTATTTGGGGAGTTGCTGTTCGGGCAAGGTTAGGGGACAATATGGTGTTTGATTGTGGAAGCATATTAAAAGAGGGCAGGGTAGCTTTTTGCGTTTTATCACATTTGATGTTTGGTGATGGCTCTAAATTTTTTTTGGCAAGACTAGTGGAATGACGAGGCTACTTAAAGGAGAGATATCCTAATCTTTTTATAATTGCAAGAGATAGAGATGCTAGAGTGGCAGATTACATAGGGTCCAAAAATGGTTGCCTTTATTGGAATCCTACATTAATTTGATTAGTGCCTGATTGGGAAGTAGATTATTTAGTACAATTACCGAAAGACATAAACAGAAAATTTTTGATGTGGGAAAGTAGATAAGTGGGAATGGTTTCCTTTGAAAAAGCAAGTCTTCCAAGTAAAGAGCTACTACAAAGCCTTCAAAGAAGGCAGATGTAAAGGTTTTCCTTGGCAAAGCATTTGGAAAGCTTGTGTACTGCAAACGGTGGCTTTGTTCTTGTGGTGTGTGGCATTAGGGAGGACTTTGACAATGGACAATCTAATGAAGGGAGGGATAATTATTGTAGCTTGGTGTTTTATGTGTAAAATCCATGGAGAGAATGTGGCTCATCTTTTCTTACATTTTGCAGTGGCTTGGGAATTGTAGCCTATGGTTTTCTGTTTGGTTGATGTCCCCTGGGCCTTATTTTGTGATGGAGGTGTTATCATGCTGGAAGGGACTTGTCAAACAAGCCAAGTTGGTGTGATGGCACTGAAGGGCTAGAAGGGAAGACAAATTTCTCCATGGTGGCGGTGGCATACCTATCATCGTTTCTAGCAGCAATTACTTCCAATGAAGAGAGAGGGATGAATGGTTAATGTGTGAGGAAATGAAACGAAAACATCATTTTGGCATTTCTAGTTTTCTTTACTATTAGGGGTAATTGATATACAAAACCCGTATTAGGGACATATGGTGTTTGTGTGGGGAAAACCATTAGAAGTAGTTGGTTGGCTTTTTCTAAGTTTCTTCGGTATGATGTGGGTGATGGTACTAAGGTGAAGTTTTGGGAGGATGTATGGTGTGGGGATTGTTCTCTTTAAGAAGCTTTTCCAGAGTTGTATGGTATTAGCTGGGCAAGGGAGTTTTTTATGTTGGAGGTCATGCGTTTCTTTGATGGGAGGCGTCATTGGGACATCCAGCTCCGTCATCCAGTACAGGATTGGGAGTTAGAAGCTTTGGCTTTGTTTTTGGATATGCTTTATTCCACGGATGTACGAGGCTATGGTGCTGATAAAGCTTGTTGGAAGCCAGCAATGAGAAGAGGTTTTGAGGTTAGATAAAGCTTGTTGGAAGCTAGCAATGAGAAGAGGTTTTGAGGTTTGAGGTTTTTATCACTCTCTATCCCCTTCTTCTTTCATTTCTTTTCTTTGGAAAAATGGTGTGGCAATCGAAGGTTCCTCGTAGAGTGGCGTTCTTTTCTTGGACTGCCACTTTAGGTAAGATTTTAACTAAAGATATTCTTTGGATTAGACATATTGCAGTGCTATATCTGCAAAAGGTGTGAGGAATCGGTGGGTCATCTTCTTCTTCATTGACCTATAGCATATCAGTTGTGGTCTATGGTCTTGTTTGTTTGGTATTCATTGGGTTATGCTGCATAAAGTTATTGAATTGTTAGCTTCTTGGCAAGGCAAGTTCAGAAGACATAGAAATATAGATTTATAGAGGATTGTGCTGCGCATTTTGTTTTGGTGCTTGTGGAGGGAATTAAATGCTAGATGCTTTGAGGATTGTGAATTGTCTATCCTTGATTAAAGTCTTTTTTCTCTGTACTCTCCTTGAATGGAGCTTTGTTTTGCCTTCATGTTCTTGTTTGTTTATTTTTGTCCTTCTTGATCATTGTAATTTGAGTTCTTAAATTCTGCTACTGTAGTACATTTCCAGTGTATTTGGGTTGGCTATTTTTTTAATAAAGTTTCTTTCGTTATTAGCAATTTTTTTTTCTCTACTATTATCTATTAAAGTTTGTTTTTTCTTCCCCCTGAAAACAGGTTTTGTATATCTTTTGTCTATTTTCTTTCAATGTTAAAGATAACATGACTGACTTTCTGTTTATTATGGTATATTGGCCAGTTTATTTTCCATAGCTTACTTAGCTAGATATTTTTAAAAGCCTCACTTTTTTCTAGGTACAACTTATTAAAATCACACTTTTTAACGAGCCTCACTGTGAAAAACAAGTTGTTCAAAATAAGCTATCTCAAATAGAAACTAATATTGCAAATTTAGTGTTTATCAGTAAGGAATTTGGAATCTGCATTGTAAAAAGATTCAATGTGTTCATGTAAATTTAGTATAGGTTATTTCATTAATATAATTACAATAATTTTTTTGGTATTTGGGGGTTATTTATTACAAACCATGCTGGAGCACATTAGATTCTAGGCTGTAGAAATGCTTTTTTGTCTTTTACTTTCACTGTTTTCTTATTGAAAGTTACTTGATTCCCCCCCCCCCCCCACCCCATAAAAGTTGATGTGCTTTTTAAATTCTGGTGTAACTTTCAGGATGATGGGTCTCTAGTGTCAATATTTTCTCTTTCCGGGAGTAATGCCCAGGATGGACATTTAGCTGCGGGTCGAAATGGTGTCAAGCGTCTTCGCACTGTAAGCTTTTAATAGCTAATGTAAATTATTTTCTATTTGCAGTTTAACTATTTGATTGATACTCTTATTTTCCCAACTACATTTTAGGAACATGATGCAATGTGGATGATTCTGTTTTTCAAACTCAAATAGGTTAGCTTGCAATCAGTTTTCATTTTTCCAAAGGCAGTCATCCTTGCCATTTATAGAGTTTTTTCATTGAATAAGTGCATATGATATAATTATACGCAATATTCAACTTCACTTTTGTGTTTTAAAACTTTATTGAAACAATATTCTAACTGCACCTAAGCATCTCTTTTAATAATGTGCAATTCCAATTCCATGACTATAGGATAGATTTGCATTCTCCAAGGCTGGATTTGGGGGATGGTTATTCGTGTTTTCATTGGTCATCCTATAAATGCATTTGGAGATTATATGTGATATCCAACAGCATGCTTGTGGGGTTCTCAAACTTCATTTGAACAATATTCTAATTGCAGTATTGCACTAAAGCATCCCCTTGTTGTTAAGTTCAATGACTAAAGGCTAGAGTCACATTCTTTAAGGCCGAGCTTTGAACTTTATAGCTGTTGTAGATATGATTGAGTCCGGAGTGTTGGTTGTTTGTTTTTGTTCTTTTGTTTATTTAAAAAATTGGTAAGTTACAATACATTCACTGTAGGTCTTTAACCCATGACCTCACCCTCCACCTTGCTCTTACAAGGAGAGGAGATTTGAGATAGAGCTCATTGGCATCCTGAGAGTTGGTTCTTTGCTTTGACCTTTTTGGTTGTTTCTAAAATTATTGTATCCAACAAAAAATGTTCATGTGGAAAAATGCAATGTTGTTATCCCTCGTGGATGAGAGAATTCTGTGTCTTGTCATGGCAAATTAACAAATTGAGATCAGAATCACACTTAGTGAAGCTTTTATTATTTGGAAGTCATTTAAATCTTGGGAACTTTGAAAAGATACTGTGTTTGGCATCAGCTTATAAGCTTAACTTCTAGCTTTTAACTTTTATATACAACTTTTTAAAACCTCACTTTTTCCTGCATTTTCTCACTTTTTCAAAAATTTTCAAGGTGAAATGTATAATTTAGCACACTTTTAACAAAAAGTTTTCAGAAAAAAAGCTAGATAAGCTGTTCCCAAATGGGCACTAAACATCAGAATTTCTTTTGATGGTCTCTTTTGGGGTTGATCATATTGGTCTACCCAATTTTCTAGCCTGGTTAAAGATTGTGAGTGTCTAAAATTTGAAATGATACAATATAACTTCTTAGTGAAGCAAGCATAGATGATTGTGTATATACTTGAGAGAAAAACACTAGCAGGTGCAAAAAGGATCCATTTTTGAAGTTCATGGAAGTGAGTCTCTAAGGTGACATAGTGGTTTCATCTCATGGTACTGCCAATTGAAGTTGATTCTTCTCTTTCCACCTTCCCTACATGGAAAACTGCTCTTAATATGCTTCCAGTCTGTGACTTAGTGTACTTGACAATCCATGTTTTTTTTTTGTTAAGTTGTTGCTATTATTATTATTATTATATTAGAATGAGTCAATGAGGAGATATTTATTTATGCATAAAATCTCCCAAAGAACTACAAATGTGGACAAATTAGTTTTTTTATTTATTGTTAAGTTACTCACACACACAATGGGTTTTGAATCCATTACCGCACCCTCCTTCCCATGATTATTGGAGGAAGTGCCAATTGAGCTATAGCTCATTGGCAATATGGAAAAGTTATTATTAAAAGAAACTGAGTAAATAAAGTCTACAATAAACCACATATCACTAGCTCAAAGGATCCTAAACCATTTGATATCAATATCACAAATGAAGATTGTCTCTACCATTGAATCCTCCACATTGTTAAAAGTACTGTTGTTCCTCTCCCGCCATATTACCCACAGTAAGTATATTCCAGACAGAGGATTTCTGTTTCCCAAACCAATTTTTCTAACCAAATGTAGACCCACAACAGTTTTTGGCATCACCCAATGAAAATCCCAAAGAAAGAACAAATGACCACAGTTATAGGCTACTCCACAATGGATGAGTAAATGATCCATAGTTGCACTGCTAATTTTTGCATACATCACCAGTCCAATTTACCAAAATTATACCTCTCTTTATAAGACTATCACTTGCCAAATTTTTACTAATGCTACTTTCCCTATGAATACTGTACCTTGCTTGGTGCCCTAGCTCATCAAATACTCTTCCATGGGAAACTTATGACATTGGAGCCTCTTTTTTCATAATACTAGGAAATATCAAACTTACTATCATCTTCAGTCTCCACTTTAAACAATCTGAACCTTCTCCACTAGGGATATTAGATATTAAACAATGTGTGTGCGCTCCTTTCATTCAAAGGCTCCAAAGAAGTACGTACAAAAGCATATCCGCTGCGATTGAGTATCGGTCTAGAAACAATGCTTTCAATGGTTGATTCCAATTCCAAGTATCATTCCAAAATCACTCTTATACCATGCCCAACCCCAAAGTAGTATGGTCTGCAAATCTCTTCTAGCGTGCCCTTATTCTTCTTCATAGGTTACATTCAGTCATCCATAAGTATATTTGGTCACCCTTGTTGTCTATTGTCTCCATTCCTCTCCATATTTAAAGTCAACAACACATTACCGTAGATGGTTTCTTTCCTCACCAAAATGCCATAATCATTCCCCTGGCAAAGCTTGATTAAAATTTCCTGCTCAACTTCTTTGCTCCTAATCTGCCTTACTTCACTGGAGAGCATACTGGATTCCACTCCACTAAGTGGAATTTGAATTCATCCCATACCCAAAAGAAATTCTGTTTCAATCTCTCCAGTCTGTTCGCCACATAAGAAGGAATGTTGTATATTGGGTCTCTTGGACTCATGCCTGGGCACTCACATGCCCACTAAAGTCTATCTGAAACTACCTGTGGGCTTTTTGAAGTTACACCAGAAGCTTCTTTTCTAATGTGTTACCGTCTATTGTTTATTCCAAAACTACTACTTTTGATGGTTTGACATTCCAGAAGCTTTAGCATTCTTTATAAAGTTGCTTTTGCTCCTTTTCAGGTCAGACATCCCAATATCTTATCCTTTCTTCACAGTACTGAGGCTGAAACAGTTGATGGTTCTACTGCAAAGGTTACTATCTACATTGTCACGGAGCCTGTTATGCCACTGTCGGAAAAGATCAAGGAACTTGGCTTAGAAGGTACACAAAGGTATGGGCAATCTAGTCATCTGTATCTATTATAGTTTTCCCAATGACATTGCACTTGGATAATTTCAGAAATTTCCAAATATCTATTGGCTAGATTTTTTTCACTCACTTGAACATATTAGGGCATCATAGTTTCCTTTAAACTTATATTAATGACTTATTACTTTGTTGTTTGCCATAGATTCTCCTTTTGTAAGAATTTCATTGTAAATAATTTAAATCTGCCATCTTTTTGTTGATCTATAGTTTGGCAATAGATGGACACTATCTATTGGTCTCTATGTGTGATGTCCAATGCCAAATATAGGGCAGTTGTTTGAAGCATCAAGATCAATTGGTTGGTGGTCTTAAATCATTTCGACGTGTAGTAACTTGACTTTGTTACAGGGATGAGTATTATGCGTGGGGACTGCACCAGATAGCCAAAGCTGTGAGCTTCTTAAATAATGATTGTAAACTTGTAAGTATCCTTGAGTGGACTGTACTTGTATCATTAATATTAAATTACATAGTTATATGTGTTTGTGATTTCTGTTTAAAATATTAGCTTTTTTTTTTTGGGTAGCTTCTTGTTCTTCTTCCACTTTTCTCTTTCTCTTATTATAATGTTCATTTTTTTACTATTTGACTCACTTTGACTACTTCAGGTCCATGGAAATGTTTCTTTGGCAAGTGTTGTTGTAACACAAACTTTGGACTGGAAGTTGCATGCATTTGATGTTCTATCGGAGTTTGATTCTAATAATGAAGCTTCCACTGTACCAGTGCTGGTAATCTTTATGTTTGGATGTAATCCATTAGTTGCAATTTGTTTTTGACTTATGCAGTGATATATAGTGTATCGTTTTTGAGAAATTAAAACAAAATTCACGCATGGAAATGATTATAAAATAATAATTAAGAAGCAAAAATTTTAACGAATGGGGCATCAAAGAAAGTGTTTTGTCCTTGATGTATACTTCCTGTATACTCAGGTGACACCCCTCTTCTTTTAATATATTTTTATTAATTTTAAAAAAAGAAAAGAAAAGAAAATGTGTTGTCTAATCATAATTTAAAACCAGCTTCCTGCATAAGTGGCTTGGTGATTGTTTGATTTGGATTTGTTTCTCATATGATATTTTTTAATATTCCTTTCAGCCATATGCATGGCTTGTTGGAGCACAATATAAACCGACAGAGTTGGTGAATTCAGACTGGGCTGCAATCCGAAAATCACCACCATGGGCTATTGATTCTTGGGGCTTGGGTAAGCTTCTCAAAGCTACCTTTTTGGCTTATATGAAATGTGATAATTAGTTTGGTACATGGGGTGGATCATACAGAATACATAACTGACCTTAAAATTTTGGGACTAAGCCTGGGTTGTTGTTGTTACATGAGATGGATCATAGATTCTCTCTACTGTTGCACTCGGTGATTGTTGGTATAGATGTCTTTTAAATCTTGTTGTGACCCATAATATGTCGGGCTGATCTGTGTCGATGATGCTATATTTGCTTTGAACATATTCTTGTGTATTATCTGAACCTCTTTTTACTTAGGGGCTGCTTATGTCTTTTTGTTTCCTTTTTCATGTGTTCACTACCATGAACTCTTTGTATTTTTCTTGCTTTTCTCTTATTAATAATGTTCTCTTCTTACTTATCCCCAAAAAAAAAAAAAAAAAAAAAATTCTTTTTTTTTTTGATAAGTAACGAAAATTTTATTAAGAAATGAAAAACAGCCAACCTGAGTACATTGGGAATGTACTATGGGGGCATAAATCAAAAAACAAGATTACAACGATCAAGTAAAATAGGCAGAGAAGAACGAGAAAAATGACAAAAAACCACACTCCAATCGAGGAGAGTGTGTAAAAAAAAAGACTTAATCTCTAACATAGAGCGTTCACATTCCTCAAAGCTTCTAGCATTCCTTTCGCGCCAAATACACCATAACAAGCAATGAGGCACAATTCTCCACAACTCTATATTTCTATGCCGATCAAACTTACCCTGCCAAGACTCAAACAACTCAACAACCGTCTGAGGCATAACCCAATGAATTCCAAACAAACAAAACACCAACGACCACAACTCACAAGCAATGGGGCAATGAAGAAGCAGATGATCCACTGACTCCCCACTATTCTTACACATATAGCACCAATCAAGAACTAACACATGTCGTTTGCGAAGGTTATCTGTTGTTATTATACGGATAATAACAAAATTCTGCAGCCTCATTGGCTTTTGTGTAAATGATGTCTTGTTGTTATTATTATTATTATTAATATTACATCATAGGCTTCTTTAAGCAGTCTAAGCTATTTATTTTAATTGATAGGCTGTCTTATATATGAACTCTTCTCCGGCATGAAGTTGGGCAGAACAGAGGAGCTGAAAAACACTGCGTCCATTCCAAAGGTTAGCCTTTTGTTGCTATGGACAGATTGATGATGACTTATTGTATGCTTCTGGAGTTATTTTCCTGCCTCTTCGCTACACTATCTTCACCCAACTTTTCCCTTCATTTCCTCTATTTTGTAGTAATATATTAATTGTTGTGTTATTTTGTTTATGCATGTGTTGGTTGATTTGATTCAATTTTCATTTGCATCTGTTTTCTTGCCTCGCAGTCTTTGCTTCCAGATTATCAGCGGCTTTTAAGTGCCATGCCTTCTCGTAGGTTGAATACATCAAAGCTTATTGAAAATAGTGGTGAGTTCTTAAACTTGATTATATTTAATAATTTTGGAGAAACTCTAGTCCTGGTAACCTGCTACATGATGTGCATTGTGAGTGGTGGCTATGTCAAGTGGTGTACCTATTTTGGTGAAATTCACTATGAATTCTTATACTCAGCTCTACTTTTCTGTTCTGGCATAATGTTGCTTCTTGGATTTTCTTTTCTCTGCCATTCTTTTTCCTCTTATTATAAAGTTTTCCCACCAATGGATTGGCAGAATATTTCCAAAATAAATTGGTGGACACAATACATTTTATGGAGATTCTAAATTTAAAAGACAGCGTTGAAAAGGATACCTTCTTCCGCAAGCTTCCAAATTTAGCAGAGCAGCTTCCTCGTCCAATTGTTCTGAAAAAGGTGTGACACGGAAATTCTAATGTTTTATATCTACTTGAAATGTCTTTGAATTCCAGCTTATGTTTTTGTTTTCTTGTTTCTACAGTTAGTTCCATTATTAGCTTCTGCACTTGAATTTGGTTCAGCTGCTGCCCCTGCTTTGGCTGCCTTGTTGAAAATGGGTTCCTGGCTTTCGACAGAAGAATTCAGTGCTAAGGTCATTCTCTTTCAGTACCTTTACAATATCCTTATTTGCAGATGTTAATTTTTTTTTTCTTGTAATGATCTGGGTTGATTGATATCTGTCCTTATAATGCATAGAGCTCTATTAGCTGGTTCGGTCGGTTTGATATCTCTATACGAACTAGTGGTTTTTGTGATGCCCTATCTAATGCCCTAGGAATAAGATCAATGTATGTGCAAAGGAACAATTCCTTTTTTGATAAGTAATAAGATTATATAAATCAGAAAAGATGAGCCACCCAAGTATACAGGAAATATACTGGGTTGGACAATAGTTAAAAAAATTGCATAAATCTAACAAATCGATAATACAAAATAAAGAGAGATTCCTTGTGGCTGACAACTAATTCAAAAGAGTTCTAAAAATGAAGAACTTAAGATTATGCATAGAACTTTCGGTGTCTTAAAAACTCCAACTATTCCTTTCCCTCCAAATGCACCACATCAAACAATGGGGCATAACCATCCAAATATGACTATTTCGATGACGACCAAAAAGACCTTCCCAACAAGCTCAAAGCCTAACAACAGATTTTGGTATCACCCATGAAACTCGAAACAAAACCAAAATCATGGACTGCAGATACGAAGCAATAGGGCAATGAATTAAAAGGTGATCAACTGATTCACCATTGCATTTGCACATACAGCACCAATCAGCTTTGGGTAAAATTTTGACAATTGCAAAGGAGCAATTTTCTTACTTTACATAGAGACGTTTCTTCATTTAATACCTTAAAAACGGTCCAGAGGTGGCTTACATGGTCATTTAATGAATAGCGATAGCCCATGATCAAAGTATACCACCAATCATCCTACCATTGTGTATTGGTACTTATTGGGTATAGAATGTTACTACTTCTTTTTGTTCCTACACACAAAATTCTTTTATTTTATTAAAATAATAGAAAACACATTAGGTCTTTCCTCAAGATTATCTACTGAAAAGGGGAGGTACAGAGCTTTTTTTTTTTTGGGATAAGTAATTAACTTCATTGGTAAAGAAGAGAACAATACAATGAAAATAAAAGCACACAGGCAGTTTGCTACAGAAAAAAAAGAAAAAAAAAAAAGAACTAACAAGCAAGAAAGTTATAGTCTATAATTTGTTCATAGTTTGTCCATGGGTTTACCTTGGCACCTCCTCCCTTTGTAAGAGCAAAGTTGATGGTGATGTTATCGGTTCAAGACCTGCTGGGTGCTTGTATAGTTTTACCTATCAAACAAAAAATTTATTTTGTTTTTTAAAGTGTTTGTGGCACTATTGTTATTTTATTCTACCCTTCTTTATTGGTCCTCTTTTCACTCTAGATCTTACTCTAACTTGACTCAAATTAATTATATGCAGGTGCTGCCAACAATTGTGAAACTATTTGCCTCCAATGACCGAGCTATTCGAGTTGGTCTCTTGCAACATATTGATCAATATGGAGAGTCGTTATCAGCACAAATTGTTGATGAACAAGTATGCAGTCAATGATATAAAAGATTTTATTGTCTTTTACAATCATGCAAACTCTAATTACTTTTCTTATATTATCTATGTTTTAGCAGTGTGGAAATTCTAAAATTCCATTTGGTGTTTGCAACTAGGTTTACCCTCATGTTGCTACCGGGTTCTCTGACACATCTGCTTTCCTTCGTGAACTGACTCTTAAATCCATGCTTACTCTGGCTCCTAAGGTTTGTGCATCATATTTTCTGGTTTTAGGACTCCTATTTCCTTTGTTTTCTGTGTAATGGATTTATTGATAAAAACCAATGTTGATTTTGACGAGGGCCCTGTAATGTATGAGGTATATACTGCAGTAATTCTGGTAGTTAGTGTTGAATTTTTTGAGAAGGAATAATGAATTGCATTTAAAAAGTGCAGAAATAATTAGTGCTGATTTGTTGCATTAGTCTAATTAGTTTGTTGGGGATTCGAAGCTGAGTTTTGGGATCAAGGCTTTGTTGCTGTACAAAACATGTTGTAGGTTTTGGACCCACAACCTCACCCTCCTTCCATTCTTGTGAGAGGTAGTGTCATTTGAGTCATAGCTCATTGGCATACCGATTTTAATGACTCTTGGGCTTCTGTCTTTTTCTTGGTGGGGCACCATACAGTTTGGCCACCCTTTGCAAGCTGTCTTTCACCATGTCTTGCAAGATGAGAGAATGTCCTCTAACTTGCTTGGTTCATGCCTAAATTAGAGTGGTTTGAATTAAGTTGAATTCACTTCAAGGCTGAGAAAGAGTACAAGGAAAGAAAGGTCAAGGAACTAAAAAGACATGACGGCTTGTGATTTGATGGAGAATATGACCCTAGATGGAAACCAAAATGGCAGAGGATGTTCAGTATTTCTTGCCCATGCTCAACAAATTGTTGTTTCAAGCTAATTTAATGCTGTGATTGAAATTGTAGTACCATAATATTTACGGGCAAATGGTGCAACGCACTTCTCTTCCTTATGTTATCATCTTGAGTCTGCATTTCATGGGTTTTTTTCCCCGGTCATTTTATTAATCAATGGTAGATAATTATGTGTGTTTTTTTTACTCCTTTCTAAATGGTGTTCCTATTTCACTTGTCACTGCAGCTTTCTCAACGTACTATTTCAGGGTCATTATTGAAGTATCTCTCAAAGTTGCAGGTTAGTTTCAACCATTTGTTTGGAGAAGTGGAGCCTATAAAGAGCTGGTTATTTACTCATATTTTGGACTTCCTGTTTAATGACTTAAGTTGGTTTTATTGATCATTAAATGCCTATATTGATTTAGTTGACGACAACTTCTTTTTCTTTTTCTTTTATGTTCAATAGGTTTCTCAGTTTTGTAAATCTTGCAGGTTGATGAAGAGCCAGCAATCAGAACAAATACTACCATTTTACTTGGGAATATTGCAAGTCACCTAAATGAAGGGGTTAGTATCAGCAATTTCGGATTTTATTGATTCATTGGCATCCTGAATAACTTGATATTCTTGTTTGATATGCTTTTCTCAAATGTCATGCTTTCTTCCTGTTGCATTATGGTCTAATTGGTTGTCATAAGCATATTTTGCTAAATGTTCCTTTTGTGAGTGTCAACTGATGGGTTCATGTTTACAATGCAGACAAGGAAGAGAGTTTTGATTAATGCATTTACTGTTCGTGCATTGCGTGATACTTTCTCGCCTGCCCGAGGAGCAGGTATCAGAACTCTATGATATTTGTCTGTGGCAACTCTTTCACCTCATTATTCATGAAGTTCTTGGCATTAAAAATATTTCTATGTTTGGTTAATAAAAAAATTGTGCATTTTATCTTCCGTCTTCAATTCTTTAAATGTTGGATGTTGATTAACTCCAATGTTGTTGTACCAGTTAGTTTGTGGACCAATTCAAAATTTTATTGTGTCAGGGATCATGGCTCTATGTGCCACCAGTGCTTATTATGATGTCACTGAGATTGCAACTCGGATTCTACCGAACATCGTTGTACTTACCATTGATCCTGACAGGTTAACTATTCTTCAAATGATTTACCTATTATTATTTTAGCCATTTTCCTGGTGTAAATGTTTGGGGCTGTGCTTTTTTAACACTTATTTCCATTTATTCAACTGTTGTTTCCTGTCCTATTTTATTTCTTATGTTGATTAAGTCTTCCCCTTTCCAACTAACTGTCCAGTGGCCTGTCAATCCTAAGAAATGTGCCCTTGATCCCTTGATCCAGTAATATTTTATTGCTAGGAGCAGGTAGTCTGGTTTACTTTATAAATCAGACACGGTTAATTCTGGGAGAACAATGCTTGTGGTTTTTAACACTGGCCTCCTTAGATGTTTTTACTATTAATTAATATCACACATGTTTTCCTGGGGCTCTTTTAAATGACAGGATCATTAGGCGCAATAATTTTTCTTTTATCTGTAGACATTAAAATAACAATCATATTCATAAAAAGATGAATTTCTATGATGCTACTTTAACTCCCTGTGGGGATTTTTATTTTTATTTTTATTTTTTATATTTATTATTATTATTATTATTATTATTATTTGTTTCTTTTGTACTCAATTTCTTTGTTTCTATTCTCTGTGTCTTATGTTCTTAACATGGTTACTTGTTTTATTGTTGGACCTTGAAGTATTTTCAGTGTTTGAGCCATTGTGTTGTCTTCCTTTTTAATTTTGAACAGTGATGTTCGCTCGAAAGCATTCCAAGCTGTTGATCAATTTTTGCAGATGCTGAAGCAATTCCAAGAGAAGGTGTGTTTTTAAATTCTTGTTATTTTTAATTATTTTTTACTTATGAAAACAAAATTGTGGTATTTTGGTTTAAAGCGCAACTTCTGTTTATAAAATCTGCTTGTATATTTGAGGAGATAAGTATTGTGTGCGTGAGTGTAGCTTGCATCTAATGACTTCACTTTTTTCCTTTTGATAACGGACTTCCACGTTTTTTCCTGAATCAATTCTTATGTATTTCCTGTTGACATCACATCTATGATGCAAGAGTTAGTGAAGTCATGGTCTGTGATATTATGTTTTTATGGCCATTGTAGTACAGACACCCCTGTAACTACACAGATTTCCTTTTTTTGACTCGCCCACCTTGGCTGACCATAGCACCCCCCAGCTAGTATTTTTTCTTGCGACACCAGCATCCCACCTGCTCGAAGAAAAGTTCTTGATACAAACTGATCTGAAGTTTATTGGTTTTTACTTTAAATAAGAGGTATATATTAACAATAGACAAAAGACCTCATGTTCACAGGTTGTGTTCACAAAGTTCCCTCAAAGAATTACAGAGCAGAAGCTTATTGTTTCTTTTGCCATGTGCGTGAGGCCAGAGTGTGTGCGCGAAATTAATGTTGTGAAATGCTCCTTGCTTGTTAAGTAAAGTTATCTGCTTAAGAAGAAGAACACAACTTATTTGAAGTATGCGTATTATGCTTAAATCAGATAGCATATTTCTTTATTTTAAGATAGGGTTTCTGCCCTTAACGTTTTTGCTTTGTTGTGTTATTTTTTTTTTGTTCTTCTTATCATAAAGGTGATGTTCTTGGCTGAATGTAGAAAGATATGTATATTAGGTTATACTCAAGAGCGAGTCGTTTATAGCTTGTGCATTTTTAGTGGTGCTTTTGATATCAGAAGAGAGTAATGTGTATCTTGTTCCTTTCCTTTTTTGGATAAGTCTTCCTGTCTTTCCTGTCAATCTTTCTTTCTTTCTTTTTGGTTGTATTTTTACTAAGAAGTAGTTAATTTTTAGGGAAAGAAGGTCTTGAGTCTGAACTAGAATATGCATATTTTTTTGATAAATGAGTCTGAACTAGAATATATGATGCTGATATTTGGCTTTGCTCCATTCTTTCATAATTTCTATGTTGATTATTTCCCCTTTGTGGTCATTTATAGGCAAATTCAGGAGATACAGGAGGTGCAGGCCATGGGTTGCCATCAATACCTGGAAATGCTAGTTTACTTGGGTGAGTTTTGAATTTACATATGTATGTATGTATGTATGTATGTATGTATGTATGTATGTATGTATGTATGTATGTGTTAATTTCATTCAAAATTGAGACAAATTGTTGAAATGATTCCAAGCTGTTGTATTTTATGTGAAACTGGGTACTAAAAGCACGTGGGTGAAAAAATTATGTATTGTTCCACTCTATTGCTAATCCTAAATTGTAACTTGTAAATAGGATTTCTTTTCATTTTTAAAAAGTTTAAATTTCAGATCTTAAATATCTCTTTTATTATGTTGTTGATAGCATGTAATCAAATCTATTGGCTTGTTTAGAAAAGAGGACAATACAAAAAAAGAAAAAACATTAACTACAAAGCTACTTGTTGGAAGGCCCAATCAAACAAGGAAGGAAGGAAGGCATTTTCTATATATAATTAAATGATTTATAATAATTTTTTTGGTGCTTATATAGAGATGGCATTTTACAAAATCAACCTTTATTAAGATATGGGACATCCAAATGTCGAAATTTGCCATGCAAATAAGCTCTAGCTCTAATAACTCATACTCCTTCCATATTTATGGGATGGAGGGTGTACTTATCAAAAATTAATGGGAAGGAGGGTGAGTTTGTGGGTTCATGACCCACAGTGTGTAACTTACCCAAAAAAAAGAAGCCCAAACATGCCCCTAATTAATCTCCATTTGTGCCTGTTTTGTAAATTCAATTGCTTTTGAATAGTTCTATTAATACCTTGATTTTCAACTCCATTCTTCCATAATTGGTTCTAAACTCAGAATATTAGAAAATGCATCTTTACCTTACTATTGACTTGAAACTCATGGTACCTATGCAGATGGGCCATGAGCTCCTTGACTCTCAAGGGCAAACCTTCTGAACAAGCTCCACTTGCTCCTGTGACTTCCAGTGCACCCCTAACTTCTACTTCTTCCAATGCTAGTTCAGGTAGGCATGTTGATAACTTGTCTTTTTGTTTCCTTAGCCAGCTTATTGCAAATCTTGGCCTTGTGATAACACTTTTTTTTTTGCTATTGCCCATGTATGGGTTATTGGATAGACATACGTAGAATGACTGGATTAAATTTGGTAAATTTTTAGATATTTCATGGCAAGAGAGCTTATGGTGGTAACTGGTAATTAATGGAGCCATAAAGCCTGTTTTGTTCAACTTTCATAATTGAATAGCTTATGTGGTATCTGCCAGACTGTAACTTTGTAGGATTTTTTAGTAAATAAATATAAATGAGGTCTGGTGTGTCTATCTTTGTTAAGGAGGTATCGGCTACTGATTGTGGAACAGTTTTGGGACATGCATATTCTTGTAGACTGCTTCTATTGTGTTGTTGGAAGAAAAAAAGAGGGTGGGTTGGTACATAAGGGCTTACTTTGTGCACAGTACAGGAACAGGGTAGAGTAAAATGTGTTAATTATGTTAATTTTTTCGTCTCTCTGAAGTTATATATATGCATTTTGGAAAGGAAGTGGAGTGGGGTTATCTCACTTAAAATGATCTATCCTCAATTATATGCGTGTTCAAATGACAAGGAAGCTTGCATTCTGATGTATTGTGTCATTAGGAGGGTGGAAATGATAGATTTTGGAATTTGAGATTTTATAGGGACTTTCATGAGAGGGAATTAAAAGCTGCCTTCACTTTCCTTGATTTTATTCAATCTCGGATTCCTAGGGGTGTTGGGTGTGATAGTTCCCATTGGCGTCTTAATGGGAATGGTAAGTTTGATATTCGGTCCAATTACAATAAGATTTGGGATGCTTCTATCCCTAGTTTCTCTTGGAAGGGTATTTGGAAAGTTAAGGTTCCTAACATGGTGGTTTTCTTCAAGTGGACAGCAGCTCATGGTCGGATACTTACCTTGGATAATTTGATGCTCCAAGGTATCCCTTAAGAGAATCGGTGCTGTATGTGCTGCGGTAATGAGGAATCTGTGGATTATCTTCTCCTACACTATCCTATAGCTCACTCTTTGTGGGTACGAATGTTACAAGTATTTGGGATCTAATGGGTCATGCCAAGTTTTGTGGAGAGTTTGGTGTTTTGTTGGAGTTATTGGCTGGGGAAATTTTCTTCGGACATATGGAATATGGTTCCTTGCTGTTTGATGTGGGTTGTTTGAATGGAAAGAAATCGGCGCTCTTTTGAGGCTAAAGAGAAATCGCTTGTTCAGTTACAAGCTCTAGCCAGAATACTCTTTTTGATTGGTCTAGGTGCTGGGGTTCTTCAAATTGTTCTTATTATTGAGTTTCTTACTTCGCTTAGAATTGTCCCTTAAGTTGCTTTTTCTATCTTTGTTGTTATCTGTTGCTATTTCTTGTGTTCACCATCATGAACAACTTGTATTTGCTTTATTCATTTTTTCTTCATGATTAATACGATTCTTATTACTCATCAAAAAAAAAATTCTGGCACTAATATTAGAAAATGCACTTAATTGATTACGACATCCAATGGATACATAAGTTTATGTGAGTGCATTTATTTGAAATTCAATCTCACTGTAATTACTTTGCTTGAATCCTAGTGATGGATACTCCAAGTACAGCACCTATCCGTGTCAATTCCACCCAAGATTTTGCTGATCAACCTTTACCTCCATCTCCTACCTCAACGGATGGATGGGGAGAGCTTGAAAATGGAATCCATGAAGAGCATGAAAATGACAAGGATGGTTGGGATGATATTGAACCACTTGAAGAGCCAAAGCCATCTCCCTCTCTTGCAAACATTCAAGCAGCTCAAAAGCGGCCAGTCTCACAACCTGCTTCCCAGCCAAAACAAGGTAGATTATCCATTCAACTTTTAGTTGCTGACAGTATTTACCATTTGGTAAAAGTGGATATAAGATTAAAAATGGTTTATCCATCTGCCCCAACTGGTCCATGACCGGAAAATACACACACACACACACACACACACACACACACACACACACACACGGGCGGAGCTAGGGAGGGGCCAGGGCCCCCCTGAATTTTCAAAATTTCCATTTATAATACTGATAAAATGGAAAAAATTCAAAAATTTTAGGGAAATTAACATACTCCCCCCCCCCCCCCCCCCCCCAAAAAAGATTCTGAGATAAGAAAATATCCAAAAAAAGAAAAAAGAAAAATCAAATGAAACAACCCAATAAAATACAATCTGGCCCATAATCTTTACAAATCCAAGAACCGAATTTCAAATCCGCAATATAAGCAAAAAGAATCCCTCCCAAATTAGGATTTCTCTTCTATGTAAATCAGGAATGAGGACTTGTCCAAATACAAAAAAGAAAAAAAAAAAGTTTCTAACAGATGTATATATAGATGTAACGTTACTTGAAAAAAAACAAAAGAAACCTCATAAAAAATTTCCCTTACACAGCAGCCATATTAGCCATGCTGCAACATCTCAACACTTTGCCTCTACAAGTCATTCTTTTGCCACCTCAACTCACTGGTTGTACTATAGCCGGACTCAACGAAAGTGCTGCAGTTGAACCTCTCTGTTGATATGTTTTGAGTGCTTGTGGTTAGTTTAGGAGTTTATGTTTAGTTGTTTTACTGTTTATTCTCTTACTGTTATAGATGGCGCGTAGTTGATATGTGTAGTATGTTGTGTTTATTATATTTAAAATATAAACAAGTGGTTAACAGCTAGCATCATTTTATAATATACAATTTTTATTTATTTTTAATTTGATATTTGTGGCTGGCTTGTTCTGGTTTATTTGATGTTTATATTTGATAAATATGATTTGAGTAATTGTACTAAGTGTTTTTTTTTTCCCAAATAAGTTATTGGAATTTGCTTGTTTATTATATTATATAATTACATGTGATTATGTACCATGTATAATTATTTTATTGAGACAAATTTACCCCTCAATTGTTTGGTTTTGTCTAACTGCACATATAGAAATTACTAAAAAAATTCAGTTTAGAATCAATTATAAATTTCCAGAAGCTTTATAAATCAATTAACACGCTCCGCCACTATATATATATTGGTGTAACTTTTATCAATGTTACACTACTAAAGAACTTTCTATTGGATGTATTTTTTTATTATAAAAATCTACCATTACATTATAAATTCTCTTTGTGAAGTGTCAATGAGCTCTAACTCAAAGGACACCTTCTCTTTGTATAAGTTCCTAAGTGGAGGATGAGGTTGTGGGTTCAAGACCCATTAAATGTGTGTGTAAGTTAGGTGATTAGAGATCAACTTCCTTGTCATCTATAACATGTTTAAATTTTAGTTTTTGTGCCTTAAAATTATAGATAACATGAGTTATAGATCAGATTGTAAATAAATATGATTAATGCAAACTTTGGTATACATGTTAAGAACAAAGAGAACTTATAATCCAACTATATGATTTTCAAAATATTAACCAAATAAAAATTATTAAGTGTAAGTGGTGTAATGTTAATAAGTTGTATAACTTGATCTTGACGCATGTTGCCAATGCCTTCTATGCTTGATCAATTGATGGCTTAGATACACCAGATGTCATTTGTGCCAAATCAATGACTGTTATTTATCACATGTTTAAATTTCAAGGTTTTTATTTTTATTTATTTATTTTTTTTGTACCTTAAAATTATCCACAAAACGTGAATTTGGGGATGAGATAGTAAATACAGTTGATAACACAAATTGGGTGTGCATGTTAAGAACAAATAGAATGTATAATTTAATGTTGTGATTTTCAAAATATTAGCCTAATAAAAAGTTTCCAAATGATATAACATTAATAAAGAGTTACACTAGATTTAATTTGATTCTAACACACACACACATTGAATCTCAATAAGTATGTGTGTTGCCCATGTAAATTCTATGCCTGATCAATGAATTTAATCTTGAGTTGCTTGAATTTCAATAAGTATGTGTGTTGCCCACATGCAATCTATGCCTGATCAATGGATTTAATCTTGAGTTGCTTGGTGTAGCCTACAGGCGGAGGGAGGGGGGGAACAGGCTCCCTTGGCTTTTTAAAATTCCTCCAGACTCCCTATAAATTCTTTAATGAAATGTTCAATTATGTGTAAATTTACTTAATGTTCCCTTCATATTTACCCAAAAAAAAAAAAAATTTGTGCAAACACTCGTTTAAAGTACTAATGTCTCATTTACTTTGCAGTTTTTTTACCGTATAGAACTCCTTAACTTTAGGAGCATTTAAAGCATATGTTTCTAAAAATATATGAGAAAATATTTTTAGTAAATTCTCTTTTTCTTTTCCAAAAACAATCTCCTTTTCATTTTGTATATAGAGAGAGTTAGGGATACAAAAATTTATTTTTTTACATGTCAAAAGTTGGGGGTGGGGGTTGGATGTCTCTGTTGTCATCCATAAATAAAAGAAAAATTTGCATTTTATATTTATGTCATATTTCTCTTATATTATATTGTATATGTTAAGGCATATAAAAGTGACATTATTTAATGTAGTTGAAATTAATTGATTTGTATAGATTTAATTTTTTCTAAAACTATTGTTATACTTTCATATGTAATCTTTAATTCATTTAACCAAAAATAATCTTGATTTAAAATGTTTAAAGATATTAAGTGTGATTAATATAATTTAAAGGATAATTACACATGACTTTATAATGAAAGAAAATATGTTTTATTTTCTGGATTTAAAAATTATTGATATTTTTACAGGCTCGACGGATACCCCAGTGGTTCCACACCTCTTGTGCTTGGGCACTGGGGTTCAAATCCCAACAGCTCCCCTCCTCCTATATACCTAGCAAAATAAATATTGATATATTTAGCTTGCTCTCGGTAGACTTATTTTTTGGCTTCGCAACTGGTAGCCTAGTCCAGCTTGAATATATTTGTTACTGGTGGGAAGTCTGATTACTGTTTGAACTACCTCTCATTTAGAAGTGTGCATTTAGCTATTGTCATTTGGCATGCCTCATATGAAAAAGAAAAAGAAAAAAAGAAGACATTTCTTCTTGGATTTTTGATTGTGACTTGGAGGTGTTTCTTCTCTAGAGTAATAGCAACTTGCAACTTATTATTTTGCCCTATATATATGCCTTGACAAACTCTGCCTATATCAGGTATTAGTTTTATATATTTTGCTCACAGTTGATCACATCTCACAAGCCTGGAAAAAGGAGGGTTGTCGTAGGTTGGTAGCCATCGTATAATTTAGTAATTTTAGTTTAAACGAAATCCTTATAGGCACAACTTGGGGTGTCCCCTAATATATGTGGCCAACCCCGATTGCTTTGTTGAGGATCCATTCTGACCCCAAAACTCTGGGAACATGGCTATGTTGTAGATTGTCTTGACACAGTTTATGCACATTAACAACCAGATTTTCCGTAATAGAAGCTTTATAGTTACTGTTGCTATTCTATCTTGCTTCTATTGTGTACTTGAAAATCCTTCTCATCACCTGTGCGTGAATAGTAAAAGATACAAATGCTTACTCATTTGTACTATTTGCTCCTGGTTGCTTTTAGTGTTTGGTCTTGCATTCAGCAAGTCTTTTAATGGAATTTTTCTCATTCCCCTTCCCCCAGCTACAAGTTTACGACCGAAAAATGCAGCAAAGGTGACCAAACATGATGAAGATGATGATTTGTGGGATTCCATTGCTGCGCCAGCTCCAAAAACATCAAAGCCTTTGAATGTCAGAAGAGCTGCATCAGCTGATGATGACCTTTGGAATGCCATTGCTGCTCCTGCACCAGCTACAAGGGCTCAGCCTTTATCGTCTGGCCGAGGTCGAGCAGCCAAGCCTGCTGCTCCGCGTTTAGGTGCACAGAGAAAAAATCAGCCATCCTAATCTGGGATGTGAAGAATTGCATAGAACAGAAGAGAAGAAAGGACTATAAGATTTATATTTGTACATTTGAGTGATTGACCTTATTGATATAAAACGAATCCATGTCGCAGTGAGTTGTATTTGCAGTCTGTGACCATATTATTTGACTTGTAATATTATTCTTTTGATTAATTTTGTTTTGGTCCAATAGTGGCTTACTAAGCTGAGAGATACGCAGTCAGTAGTTCATAGTTCAATCCATTGTTCATTTGAAGAAGAAGAATACTTTTATTTTTCGTGTGACATATGTTGCACATGGTGTAATGTTAAAATTCACATCATCATCATATTTGTGCCTGTAACATATCTTCTGGGATATTATTCTTTTTCTCTTTAATTGATTTGTAGATGAAATACGTTTGTAGATGGTTTTGCTTTACGTTTATTCTAGCCTGTAGCTTCAAAAAGGGGCGTGGGGAGTATTTGCTTTACGTTCTATTTCATCCTATTGCAAGTTTCAACCAGCTTTTTAATTGCTCATTATATGCCTTCTTTTTCCTTAAGCAGACACCACTGTAAGCATTTACAATGAACTCTAGCCAATTTTCTAACAATTTTTACTAGAGAGTCATTTTTCTATTTAGCAATCCACCTTAAAAAAAAAAAAAAAAAAAAAATTACTGCAATGAATTCTCTACTTTTTTTTTCTTTTATTTCATTCAGATGTTTTCTTGTTTGGTACTGTAGGAAGAGAGTTGGTAGAGAATAAACAATTGAAGAGAGATATCATTTAGCAAGCCTATTGGTGTTGAGGTACTGTGGCTTTGTAATATTTTGTTGATGAGTTATTGAGCTTCTTGGAATAAAAATAGGGATTGATTAATCAAAATTTGGAAAAAAAGAAAAGAAAAAAGACATTTATTGAGCACACTGTGAATGCTATGTGGCATTTGGAATCCCCGTATGTCTAATGCAAGAGATGCTCTCTTGCAGAACTTGTTGGAATTTGGACAACGTTGAATAATTGTCACGTGTTCACATTACAACGAGTCCAGTTTACTTGTGCACTAAACCCAACCCTTGCCCTTGCCCTTTTCTCTCTATTGTTTTATTCAGGGACCAATAAATATGACTGCATGTTATTAAATGTTGTACAAAACATTAATTGGTTGCTATTGGTTTTTCAATGACTACATGTATGTTATTTCTAAATTCTAAGTGTAAGCATTTGTAGAATAATGAATTAAGGATAGAAAGATAACAAATAAATTGCAGTTTACTCCTAAGTTTAGGATTGTCAATTTGGTCCAAAATATATTTTCTCATTTCTCTCTAGAATATTTAACAGAAAAGGTACTTAGCACTCATGTTTTTGTTTAGATTGTTGATGTTTGTAGTTGTAGAAATCATTTTCTTATTGTATGAAATAACAAACAAAGAGGAGTTAGGCACTAAATGAATCTCCTAAAATTAATTTTTTAGGGCCTGATGGAATTCGTGGTCTCATCTTTAAGCATCACTAGAGGATAGGTGGGAGGCTTGTTATTGAAGCAAACAAACGTTAAATACATTTCTATTAAGTATTTGCTTACTTCTTTACGCAAATTTAAAATATCTAATAAAAAATTCTTAGCATGCATGTTTTTGTTTTGATTGTTGATTTTGGGACTAATGTACAAATCATTATTCTTACTTATATGAAATGCTATACGAAAAGGAAATTGGACAGCTACTTTGCTAAATGTATCTCCTCAAATCGCCAAGGCCTGGTGGAATGCCGGTATCCTCTTTAAGCATTACTGGAAGATAATTGGGAGGCTTGCATTGAAGCAAACAAACTTTGATTGTGAATGCAAAAGCTTTTGGTCATTTTATACCAATAAGCCTGTAATGTTAGCTATGATATAATTTCTAAACTCGTGGCAAATAGGTTAGGGGTTTTTTTGAACAAAATAGTCTCACCAAATTAGTTTACTGTGGTATTTGATAATAATACTACAACAACGAAGCCTTAGTCTCAAATTTTGGGGTCCATTGTGCTAAATAATAATAATAATAATAAAAGGAAAAGAAGCCTGATAGATTCTCAGACAGACTACTGTTTAGTAAGGATAAGCTTCTACCGGCAGTTTAACTTGGGTTAATTCTACTAATTCAGGTTACTTTTTAAAACATACCATAGTTCTCTTCATTTATAAAAGAGACAGACTAAGAAGACATAGGACAAGCTTAAATTTTCAGCCTAAAGTTTCGGAAAGGCCCAATAGCTCTCTCCCTCTCCCTTAGAAAGACTCTTGTAATCCTTCCCTCTTGTAATCTTGTAACCTTCCCTTCACACAGATTTTGTAATCTTGTAAGATAAAGGCCTTATAGGTGTAAGCCCCAAGCCAATTTCAAAAGAAGTATCCTAACTCTTAGGTTGTTTAGACACTTCAACATCCAATTTACTTGCAATTATTCCAACATACATCAAGCTCAACAGTTGAAGACTTGAAGTGGTGCCTATTGACATACTTTTCATTTCCCTCATATGATTGATAAACCCATGTGTACGTAATTTTTTTTTTTTTTTTTTGAGAGAGAGAGAGAGAGAGTTAGTTAATTAGTTTTACAGAGTAATAACTAATTAGCCAATTTTATAATAATAAAATGGGACATACTATTAATATCAAAGATGTAGCAGTTAAGGACTTTATCGTGGGAAAGTAGACTGTCAGGTCAAATCATGTAATTCTCATGTACTCTTTTTCTTTTGCTTTGGCATCTCAATCTTAATTTTCTCTACAATATTTTTCTAGTTCATTTTGATTTCAATAAGAGAGGAGATCCACATAGCTCTCGTGTACTCTATCTCTTTTGCTTTAACATCTCAATATTAATTTTCTCTACAATATTTTTCTATTTCATTTTGATTTCAGTAAGAGAGGAGATCAATTCTACCATACTCAATATCATTACAATACTCAACCTCTCAAACTTATGAGATTCTCAAGTTGCAATTTTTCTCTTTGTTTTACTCAGGGTCTGTTTTTCATGAGGATGAGATTTTCTAGGAGTATCACCTGTACGTGGGGGAGGAAGAAGAGAGTTTGTAAGAGGGTAAGAGTTTTTGCTTTGATTTACACGTGGGAAGGGTTAAACTTGGGACATAATATATAAGGTAAGATCTGGCTTGAGTTTTTCATAAGACTTGATCTACTTTTAAAAGGTAGTTTATTCTATAGTGAATTAATTTTGGTCTAATGGGACTAATTGTCAAGAACAACCAATATTTTATATAATAGTAAAAGTTACTATGATCTATTTGGTAACAATAAAAAAAACTTAATAAAAAAAGGTAAAAAATGCTAAATTTATATAATAGTAAAAATAAGTTACTATGATCTATTGGGTAACAATTAAAAAAAACTTAATGAAAAAAGGTAAAAAGGGTTAAATACAATATTAGAATGCCACGTGGCAAGACAGTAAAAAGAAGTTATTATGATCTATTGGGTAACAGTAAAAAAAACATAATAAAAAGGGGTAAAAAATGCTAAATTTATATAATAGTAAAAATGAGTTACTATGATCTATTGGGTAATGGTTAAAAAAACTTAATGAAAAAAGGTAAAAAATGTTAATTGTAATATTAGAGTGCCATGTGGCAGGACCTCATGCACTCTCATATGAGGACTATGCTTTTATATATATATATATATATATATATATTGATTTTATATGACACAAATTTATTTTCTAAAGTTGTACTTGGATTTTCATTGATCAAGGTTGCATGAAATGTGACCTACAATTTCTATAATATATGGAGTATATTTTTAACTAAATATCATTATCTTTTCTGTAGTTTGGTGCATATAACTACCTTGACACTATGAAAATGGTAATTGTTAATGCACACACCTTATTGCATACATTGTACACAACTTATTTTTTGAACTGAAATCATGACTTGAACTAATGATTTCAATTCAAAAATTGAAATGTGTGTATGATGTGTGTAATAGGCAGTATGTAATAAACATTGCTTCTATGAAAATGTTCCTTTGCTCGAATAAAATCTTCTGTTTTAATTTGATTGTTCTACTTTACATTACACCAATCTAACTTGCAACATGTCTTTTTTCAAGTAATGCAAAAAAGAAAAAAGAAACACATGATACAAAGTAAAACACCAAGATTGGGAATGAGAATTTTTATTCAGGTTGGGTGCTATCGCCTATAGGATTAGAAGAGAACCACATAATTAACTATATAGTGTGTCAAAGAGCTAAAAGCTGCAAGCTTATTGCCATGCTGCTCTAATTTGTCAGCAAAATTGTATGATGAACAGCGTTTTCTTAACAATGATTTCTAAATTTTCACAATTAGAAGGAATTTGGCATATGATTCCACTTACAGACCAGTTATTAGCCACATTAACCAACCTTGTGTGTAAGCAATGACCAAGCCTGGTTGTGGTGAGTGAATGCAATTGCACTCCCTCAAAACACATTTTTGTAGGGTTCAATGATGAGTACTTCGATGAAAAATAGGTTCTGTACAATTTAAAAACGTATGGATAGATTTAATAAAAAAAAATTAGACTGTGTCCCAACAAACAAAAAAAAAAAACTAACCTATTGTGGAGATAAAAGAACCGAGTAGGAGTATTGGGCTGTGGGTTATGCCTGAGGATGTAGAGGAGCCCGAGGATGATCAAACAGGAAGATAAGTATGTGGGTTGATGGGCCAAGGATGAGGACAAACAACAACGAACAAGTGGTGTCTCCTGGTGACCCAAACGTCCTCGGGGACCATTGTGGAAGGTTGGCACCCTGCTTCCTAGAGAATACTGTGTAAGAGACAACCATACTTTTGAGGATAAGTTCTAGCTAAAGGAGTCAACATTAAACTAAGAAATATCTGAGAAGAAGGCTGCTACCACCACATTAAATGTTCTGCACCTAACCAACTGACTGCATTTATGTGGAAATGACGCCTGAACAGTGATATTTAGCCTTACAACTACACACAAAGTTTCTTGGAGGATTTTGATGAGACAAGCATCTAGGAGATCATCTACATAATCAACAAGTGGAAGGATGAGATCGAAAAGAAGAAGACTATATAAGGGGATGACCTCCATGAAAAATGAAGCATGTAATCTAAAAGTAAAAGAAAGAACTTCTTGTACTTTGGAGAAGCTTGAGTAAATATAAGAACATCTTATTCTCGGACTTGACCGAGGAGAATTGCTCCTTTCAAGTTGTGCTTTCTTATCATTTCCGCATGAATCCAAGCCATTGTGGGCTAGACATGATTTATTGAGTCTTTTACCTGCGAAATCCATCCTCTAATAAATATATTGTTTTGGGTTCGTTGGACCATCATCCATTCCCATTAGGTTGAGGGTCTAAATCCAGTCCTTACAATACACACACACACACACACACACACACAGTGTAAATTGGGGTCTTTAATCTGGGACAAAATGAGAAGAGGGAAAGTGGGAGAAGATAGAGATTTGAGTTAGTGGTAGCCTAGTAGGAAAAGATAGAAAATTTACATACAAACTGTTTTGCATAATTTTACACAGCTCAAAAAACAACCGAAAATGTATCATATTTTGAGGGACATGAACGGTCCATTTTCGAGAATAACTCTTTTTTATTTTTATTTATTTATTTCCATACTTTGATAGATTGGAGTTTTGCCTTACAGACTTTTTCATGTCTTTCTCTTCTTGATTTGATTTGACCATTGTAATATGAGATCTTGATTGTATATCGCATGGTACATCCCTAGTGCATGTGGATTTGTTTTGTGATTTCAATAGAAGTTTCATTATTTATACCGCAAAAAAGAAAAACGAAAAGGAAAAATAGAGGAGAATTTGACTTGAGAGTTGAAGCATGAAGTATTGGTGGCCAAACACCACACTAGTATTCTAGACTTTCACCTTTTTGCTCTTGCAATTATCTCCGTGATTTTGGAATTGTAATTAATTGAATATGCTTTTTTTTTTTTTTTTTGAGAAATAATTGAATATGCATTTAATTCTATGGTATTATACAAAATTATGGGCCATGTTTGTAATCCTATAATTAAAAGTGATATATTATATATCTTATTATAATTATTCTATTAAATATTGTTGTTTTAACTTTGAATACTTCATGTATCTCAATAATATACTTTATATGAGTTTGGCTTAGGTCTACTATGCTGAATCTGACACAATTCAGACATCTATCTAAAATTGGTCAATGTATCCAAGTCGTGTTTTTTCTAATGTACTAAACCAAAGCTTTGCTCTATCTAGATGATAAAGGAACCTTCCTGCAAATTTTGAAGTCACCATGGGAATCAAGAAACTTCATACTTCATAAAGGCCGTTATATTATATGTTTGGTAATCCTACTGATCATTCTGATTTCCTTTAGATTTAATTAATAACACTAGCAGTCTAGAGACAAAATTCAATATGCTAGAATATAGAGAACAAATGACAATAAGTTTTAGCGAAGAGAACAAAATCTTGTCTGGTTGGTGAGCACTACTGAAATTTCTTTGCATGAACAATGTTCTTTTATACATATAATGCAACTTTCCATTTACAATTTTATGTGGTTGCTGATGGGGGACAATGAGAATGCATTATTATAAGTAATTAGATGATGTTCTGCGCGATGCGCGGATACTTTACAGTTTCATTTGACATCATTTTATGTATTTTAAGATCTACGTATTCTGTCCAAAAAAAAAAAAAAAAAGACCTACATATAATACTTATTTTGTTGTAAAATATTTATCTTTGCTCGTAATATTGTTAAATACTTTAAAACTTGATTTTCTTAATTCATTTTTATTAAACAAAATTTATAACACTATGAGTATAACATTTTATAATATTTACTGTTAAAAGTAGACTTTATTTTTTATACTGATTAAATCATTTTAAAATCTATGAATGAGAATTTAAAGCATAAAATACTTTTATATCCTAAAATCAATATATATATATATATATATATATATATATATATATATATTTATATATATATATATATAAGCAAAGACCTCATGTTGGAAAACATGAGATTTTGCCAAGTGGCGTATTCTATGCAAAGAGAATTGAAACATTCTCAAGTGTCACATTAAAGATAAGAACAAATTAAATATTGACTTTTTATTTCATTTTGGTTCATTGTTTCAAGACTTTTTAATTAAAAAATAAATATTATTTGTATCATTTGGTTCAATGGTTCAAGACATATTTGTTTTTGTGTAATTAAATCAATCAATATATATATATATATATATACACACACACACACATATATACACATATATAAGCAGATACCTCATGTGGGAAAGCATGAGGTTCTGCCAAGTACCGTATTCAATGTAAAGATAATTAAAATATTTTCACGTGTCACATTAGAAATAAGAACAAATTAAATATTAAATTTTTATTTCATTTTGGTTCATTGTTTCGAGACTTTTTTAATTAAAAAATAAATACTTTTCATCTCTTGCATTTACACACAAAACTCTTTGCATTTTAATATATGCACCATTTTCACCTCTTGCACTTCTATTCCTTTATATATACTTACCCATAGCCTTTCATGCCATACCATGTCAAATACACACAGACCCAAAAAACGATGTCATTTACCTTCAATTTTTTAACAACACCTACCTAGCTCTAATATTGTTGTTTCATCTAATTCTAACCTGTATGAGTTGGTTACAACCAAGGAAGGGGGCTTGCATTTTATATTGAGTGACAACATCAATTACGATTTTGATGTTAAGGTTGGAAGTTGTAGATTCGTGGGCTTTGTAAATGATGTAGATGTGATTGATTGTGGGTGTTTGAAGTGTTTATTTTGTTTTAGAATTAAAGAGAAAGAGAATAAGAAAGATCCATTCTATATCAACTTTTATTTTATAATATTCCTCCAATTTTTTTTTTCTCATTACTTCAATTGAATAATTATAATGGATATTTGTGTGCAATTTATAATTGCTAATTTTTATGATGAACTCATTACCAATAAAGTTCTATAAAAATTATTCTATAATACATATACAACATTCTTCAAAATCATCTTATATAATATATTACAATATTATCCGTGCATTGCACGAGTAACTTCCTTGACCACTCTATTCTCACAACCAAATATGGAGACCCCGATCTTAAACATCTGATTCATTAACTCAATAAAATTAAGGAAATCATTTGTAAGTATCAACATAAAGAGAGCGTGAGTAAACAAAGATAAATTGGTTAAAAACACATCTATTTATCAAAATTTAATTGCCATTCGTTGGGCCTCCATATCCTTTTAAAAAAAAAGAGCTTTTACACTCTAAGATCACAATCAATTTTTATTTTTATTACTATGGCTCATACTGCACAAAGTAGCATTAAAAAAAACCTACAAAGAAACCTACAAATTATAAGTTCCAAAGCCAAAAAAAAAAGTTTAATTTCATAAATAATCAATTAGTCTCTTTTTTTTTTTCTTTCTAAAAAACAAAATACATTTATGACTTTCCCAAATCAAAATCCTAAACACCGAAAGACTTAAACTGAATCACAACTTTCACAAAATCCATAACGTCTGACTTCAACATCAAAACCGTTGGCTACTGTCACTGAATAAAAAACGCAAGCCCTCTTCCTTTGTCATAACCTACTCATGCGGGTGAGGATCAAATCGTACAACAATGTTGGAGTTATGTAGGTGTCGTTGAAAGGTTGAAGGTAAATAACATTGTTTTTGGTTTGGGTGCATTTGAGATGTGATGGCATAAAGGGCTGTGGGCATGTATATATAAAAGAGTAGAAGTGAAGAGTGTAAATGGAAAAGTCTTGAAACATTAAACCAAATGAAACAAATATTAGTCTTGAAACACTAAATCAAAGGAAACAAAAAGTAGTCTTGTAACATTGAACCAAAGGAAATAAAGAGTTTATTTTTAAATTTGTTTTTATCTCTGATGTGGCTTAAAAATATTTCAATTCTCTTCATAGAGTGTACCACATGGCAGAACTTTATGCTCTCCCGCATGAGATCTTTGCATATATATATATATATATATATATATATATATAAGCCTAATGGGAATGAATGATGGTCCAACGAGCCCAAAATAATACATTTGTTAGAGGATGAATTTCACAGGTAAAAGACTCACTAAATCATGTCTAGCCCACGATAGATTGGATTCGTGCTGAAAAGATAAGAAAACACAAATTGAAAGGAGTAATTCTCCTTAGTCAAGTCCGAGGATAAGATGTTCTTATATTTACTCAAGCTTTTCCAAAGTACAAGAAGTTCTTTGTTTTTCTTTGAGATTACATGCCTCATTTTTCATGGAGGCCATCCCCTTATATAGTCTTCTTCTTTTCGATCCCAACCTTCCACTTGTTGATAACGTGGATGATCTAATGGATGCTTGTTCCATAAGAACTCTCCTGGAAACTTTGTGTGTAGCTATAAGACTAAATATCACTGTTCAGGTATCATTTCCACATAAATGTGATCAGTTGGTTAGGTGTAGAACATTTAATGTAGTGGTAGCAGCCTTCTTCTCAAATATTTCTTAATTTATTGTTGATTCCTTTCTCTAAAACTTAACTTTAAAAGTATGGTTGCCTCTTACACGGTATTCTCTAGGTGGAAGGGTGCCAACCTTCCACAATGCTCCCCGAGGACGTTTGGCCCCTCGGGAGACATCACTTGTTCGTTGCTATTTGTCTTTGTCCTTGACCCATCACTCACATACTTATCTTACTGTTTGATCATTCTCAAGCTCCTCTGCATCCTTAGGTATGACCCACAGCCCAATACTTTTACTCGGTTCTTTTATCCACACACACACGTGTATATATATATTGATGACAAACAAAGACAGACAAAATTTGTCAAGAATTGAATATATATTGCCAAATTTGGCTCACCAAGAAGATGTGCAGAATTTCCTCTTCATGATAAGAGAAATTTCTGATATGTGGGATAAAAGCAAATTGGGAGATTTTTATTTTTATTCTTAGTAATTTTAATCCTACCAGATACTAATGATTTTGCTCTCAAAATAATAATTTTAGACTTGTATGGCACTTGGAGAGACCAACTGGGGAACCACTCTAATGCAGTTCCACAGATGTTGAAATGTCTTTACCAAGAATAGTAACTATTATTATTATTGATATATTTTTTTTCATGTTATATGGCAGTCAAATTTTCTGTTATGCTGGGATTTTAATTGAGTTATTGATTGGTCATTCAAATAAGTGAATAACTTAGCGTTGCACTTCTACCTTTTTCTGTCAAAAAAAAAACTTAGCGTTGCACGAGGCGTGAATTGCGAAAGGAGTATCTTAGGACTTCATAAAAATGAAAAACAACTTTTATTGATACCATGGCAAAGGTAATAAATGGTGGGGAACTTCATGGACTATTGTTGTTAAATCTTGCCCCTTCAAATTGGTGGTAGATTGGTAGTCAATGGATGGACTTGATGAGACAAGAATTGTTAAAACCTTGTAGGAAAAAGTAGCCAGGCATCAGTTCTATGGAATTGGAGACATAAAGTGAAGAGAATCTGAATAACAAGTGGTCAAGATCTAAGTAATGGAATGGAATGGAAGGACAACAAAGGAAGACGGGACAAAATGGAAAGTGAAAAATCAAAAGGATGCTAGTCTTTCCCAATTTATTTTACAAAGCCATCGGACGACAAGTTCATATGCTGGCAGTGGCAGGATGTGGAACTGAATTTCTATCTCGAAACTAGAATGGAATAGTGTATACCGAATTTCTAATTAATTAATTCTCTTTTAAGAAGATGTACAAGGCTAAGATAAAGTTACAAGAAAAAGAAATCTAAATCCCATTCAGAACTTTGATGAGCAATGGATGAGATTTTGTGCGTTCTACATTTCCAGATGAAACTCAGAGGACTCTGCCACGACTTTGGAGTTTGGACCCTGTTGTTGTTGGGAAAAAATTCTATATAAGTTGGAATAAATTTCAACGAGAACAGTAAAAGTACAATCACAAGAACCCAAAAATTTATGTAAAACCTCAACCTTAGACAAATTTCGAATAATCAAACACTGTCTTTATTTTTTTATTTTTACTCACGGCTCTCTTTGTCCCGTGTATCTCTCACAATTTTCTCCTGCTTATGTTTTTTCTCTCTTTTGCCTGTTCGCGCTCACGCAGTTCTTCAAAACTGCTTTACCCTCAGACTCACTTACTGGGACTTTTCTTCCCTTTTCTCTTCTTCTTCACCAAATGGCCGAATGGCCTTTCCTTTTAATTCTCCACATTTTTCTTCTTTTCTTCCTTCCACACTCTTCTCATCAAGTCACGATAAATGTAAGCACACAAGCCTTGACTTTTGTACATGATATAAGACAAAAAATGAATTCAATTCTTCTCTTCAGCCGAATGTCCTTACGTTTTCTTCAGCCAATTTTTCTTCATTCCTTTTGCGTGTTCCACACGCTTAATGTCAAGTCCGATTAAGAGACGTGGTTGGCCTGAAGACTTTGGAGACAGGCTCATTAAATGAGCTATTCCATCAAGTGTGGACTGGAACCCACGTGTGCCACGCACCCAACAGTTGTTTGAGTATAGTTTTACACGAGGCTTCATTCCTCATAATTTTCGGCATAATCACAGAATCGATCACTCATATACAATTCTGTTTCTCTTGAGAAATTCTGAAACCTCAACTAATTTAAAGTATTTTAATTTTTGTTTATTCTCTAATGAATTATGAGCAAAGGGACAAGGACAAAGGATCACTGAAATGCATGTCTTATGCAAGTACAAATAAGATTGACAGTCCGAACATCGAGGCACATGAGTTTGAACAGAATATCATTTCATACCAAAATTCCCAACAAAAAATGTCAAATAGGAATCTGAGGTAATTCATGGACTCTTTTAACTTATATGATGGTGGTGATGGTTCTCTTTAGGTTAAGGATGACGTACCTCACTTGCATCGTAATCAAGTCATAATCTGAACATTTTAAACCCATACCAGGCCTGCATTCTGGACAAAAGCATTTATCTTGAGAATAATGTTTTTAAATAATATTCTATTCTTAAACGGTGAGTTTAATTTTCTCTTAACTATATTATGTAGATTATGTTAACTTAAGTACAAATAGCAGTGAAGCATATGGTGTTTATTGAGACATTAAAAAAATTGACACAAAATCCTCTTAGACCAGATTTTTCATAAATAGTTAATCTGAAATCTGGACTGTTGCCTTTGACATATTAGGACATGGTAATTATTTTGGTGCATATCATAAATAAACTTTTGGAAAATGTTATTAGCTACAACTGGCTCAAGATGAAAGTCTTGAGACTTTTTCTCAGCATCTGGTATTAGGACGGCAGCTTGTCTAGCAATCATCAGGACTCATTCTTACTCATATATGCCTATGAAGCTTGTCTTCTTAGTCTAAATATAGAGAGTTCATGTAAGGATTGCTTCACATCTCAAACTCTTTTCGGTAGTTAAATTTGAAGAAATTACTGGAAACCAAGATCAAAATGGCAAACCACATTGTTTTCGTATTGAGCCTGCTTGCATTCGCTTGTGTTCTGGCCTTTGCATCGGATCCTAGTCCTGTGCAAGATTTCTGCATTGCAGACCCTCTAGCTCAGGTTGTGGCCCAACTCTTGCATGCTCAGCTTTATTTTTGCATTAAAGATTATTCATACTGTCTTCTATTTTATCCATAATGCAAACTTTAAATTTTTTGTAGGCTTAAATACATGGACATTGGACACTTAAGTTTAGTACATGAATGATTTTGTCAGTGAAGTTTAAAATGATTGTTTTTAGTCTCTTAGATGGCACAACCAAACTAAATACTGATGCATCATTACTCCATAGATGTGAAAAGCGATCACTTTAAGTTTGTCAAGGACCAAAATTGATCACTTGAAGATTTTTAGTGACTAAAATCGCTTACTTTAAGTTTTTTAGAGACTAAAATTGATTACTTCAAAAATTAAAACAGTTTTATGTATTTTGGCTTTTTATTTATTTTTTATTTTGCATTAAAATCTTACTTGTGGTAGTGTCATTATGGCAGCTCGAGTGAACGGCTTTGCTTGCCTGGACCCTAAACTTGCAAAGGCTGACCACTTCTTCCTTAGTGGACTAGACAAAGCAGGCAACACATCTAATCCTTTTGGCTCTAGCGTTACCCCAGTGACTGTAGCTCAAATTCCTGGGCTAAACACACTTGGTATTGCACTGGTTCGCTTGGACTATGCTCCATGAGGTCTTATTCCACTACATTTTCATCCTCGTGCTACCGAAGTTTTAACAGTCCTAGAAGGCAGCCTCTACGTTGGTTTTGTGACCTCAAATCCCAACAACCAGTTCATATCAAAGGTCCTCCAGAAGGGTGATGTGTTTGTCTTTCTAGTTGGACTCATTCATTTCCAGCAAAATGTGGGTCAAGGAAAGGCCATCTCTATCTCTGCCTTTAGCCAAAACCCTGGAATCATTACTGTTGCTAGCGCAGTTTTCGGATCAAAACCATCTATTGCAGATGATATTCTGTCCAAGGCTTTCCAGGTGGACAAGTCTGTAATTGATTATCTTCAAGTAAAATTCTAGCTGAGCAGAATACTATGAAGTTCTAAGCTATCATATTACTTGGCGAGTGTTTTTATTATTCTAATGTTATATCTCACACAAATTTATTTTCCAAAGTTGTACTTGGATTTTCATTGGTTAAGGTTGCATAATATGTCACCTACAATTTCTATAATATATGAAGTATATTTTTAACTAAATATCATTCTTTTCTCTGTAGCTTGATGCATATAATTTATTTTTTGAACTCAAATCGTAACTTGAACTCACGATTTCAATTCAAGAAATGAAATATGAGTACGATGTGTGCAATAAAATAAACAATGCTACTATGAAAAATGTTCGGAAAGCAAGCTTGCACTTTTGTTCTAATTTTAGATATTTACTTTATGTAACACAAATCTAGCTTGCTACACTTCTTTTCTAAGTAATGGAAAAAATAAAAATAAAATGAAACACATGATACAAAGTAAAACACAAAGATTTGGAATGGGAATTTTTATTCAGTTTGTGTTGTCAAAAGTTTGGGTGCTATCACGGTATCACCTATAGGATTAGAAGAGAGACACAAAATTAATAGAGGCGAAACTGTTTAGAGTGTCAAAGAGCTAAAAGCGGCAAAGCTTAATGCCATGCTGCTCTAATTTGTCAACAAACTAATATGATAAACAACGTTTTTTTACGGTGATTTCTAAATTTTCACAATTAGGTCTATTTGAGATTCGCTTATTTTACTTAAACTGAAAATTTTTTGTTGAAAATACTACAGATAAAGATAAAAGTTAACTGAAACAATATAATAGGACTCATGAATAGTACCAAAAAGTACAATCAGACTTATAAATAGTAATAAAAATAACCTAAATTTTTAATTTTAAAACTTATAAATAATAATAAAAATATATTAAATAGTAAAATAAACTGACTTATTAATTTGAAGTCAGGTACACATTTTAAAAGGAATTTGGCAGATGCTTCCATTTGCAGACCAGTCATTAGCAGCATTTGACCAACCAACCTTGTGTGTAAGAAACAATAAGCAGTGACTAAGCCACGTTGTGGTGAGTGAATGCAATTGCACTCATTCAAAAGACATTTTTGTAGGGTTGAATGATGAGTACTTCGATATGTTCCGTACAATTTAAAAACGTACGGACAAATTTAATTAAAAAAAATTTAAGCTGAGTCCCAAGACAAAATAATAAACTAACCCACAAATAATTCTTGAGATCCCTCCCTCTAGTTAAAAAATTTTTTGGAATAAAAAAAAAAAGAAAGAAGAAGAAAAAGAGTGAAGTATTAAGCTCTTTTCAATTTTTATTCAAAAAAAGTTCTCCTTTCTCACTCTACCTTATATGTGTGTTGGGGGGGGATAGATTTGGTTATTAAGTGCCCTTAGGATATTTGTTATTATTTTTAAGAAAAATATAAAAAATTTGTTTAGAAACTCAGCCACTTTTTTCTTTTCCTATAAAATTTTTTTAAAAATATTTCCTAAACTAATGTTTTTAGGACATCGATCAACTAATTCATATAGGAAAAAAAAAAAAGGAAAAGAGAAAAGTGGGAGAAAATAAAGATCATAGTTAGTGGTGGCCTAGTAGGGAAGACAAAAAATTTGCATACAAATTTTTTTATACAGTTTTACACAGCAAAAAAAGAACATAAACCGTAAACTAATCCTATTTTAAGGGATGTGAATGGTCCATTTTCAAGATTAAGTCTGTATTATTTCATACTTTGCCAGATTGGAGTTTTGCCTTACAGACTTTGTCATGTCTCTCTTCCTAATTTGCTTGACCATTGTAATATGTAATATGGGTTCCTGATTGTATCTGCTATATTACATCCCAAGTGCACATGGGTTTATTTAGTAATTTCAATAATAGTTTTGTTTTATCCCACAAAAAAGAAAAAAGAAAAAAGAAAAAAAAAGAGGAGAATTTGACTTTAGCGATGGAGTATGAAGAGTTTGTTTGGATATCGCTTCTTGCTGAAAATTGAAAATACTGTAGCAAAATAATTTTTAAACATGTAAATAGTACCGTAGGACCTAGTTTTAAAGAAAAAGTTGTTGAAAAAAATATTTACGAATCCTATAAATAGTGCACAACACCTACACAAAAACCTAAACTTATTGTTGTCGCAGACGTAGATGCTATCCAAACAGTATAGAAGTGGCCAAACGCCACACTAGTTTTTAAGGCTTTCACCTTTTGCTTTTACAAATATCTCCGTGATTTTGGAATTGTAATCAATTGAATATGCATTTGAGTGTATGGTAGTAGACAAAATCATGGGCCATGTTTGTATTCCTATAGTCAAAAGTGATATATTATATATCTTATTGAAATGATTCTATTAAATATTGTTGTTTTAATCTTGAATTATTGTTGTTTATCTTGAATTCTTCATGTATCTCAATGATATACTTTATAAGAATTTGGTTTAGTGCACTTAACCTGACACAATTTAGACACATATCTAAAATTGGTCAATGTGTTCACATAATGTCCGGTCCAATGAACTAAACCAAAGCTTTGCTATATCTAGATGATGAAATAACCTTCCTGCAAATTTTGCAGTCACCGTGGGCATCTTGAAAGGTCATACTCCATTTAATATTTGTAAAAGCCATTATGTTATAGGTTTGGTAATTCTTCTGACCATTCAGATTTCCTTTAGATTTAATTAATAACACTAGCAGTCTAGAAACAAAATTCAATATGCAAGAATATAGATAGCAAATGACAATACGATTTAGTGAAGAGAAGTAAAATCTTATCCGGTTGGTGAGCACTATTGAAATTTCTTTGCATGAACAACGTTCTTTTATATATATAATGCAACTTTCCATTAACAATTTTATCTGGTTGCTGATGGGGGACCAATGTGAAGCCACTATTAGAAGTAATGACAAACAAAATAAGACAAAAGTTGTTAAGAATTGAATATATATTGCCAAATTTGGTTCAACAAGAAGATGTACAGGATTTCCTCTTCATGATAAGAGTAATTTCTGATATGTGGGATAAAAAAAAATTGGGAGATTATTATTTTTATTATTAGTTGTTTTAATCCTATCACATACTAATGATTTTGCTCTCAAAATAACAATTTTAGACTTGTATGGCACTTGGAGAGACCAACTGGGGAACCATTCTAATGCAGTTCGACAGATGTTGAAATGTCTTTGCCAAGAATAATAACTATTACTTTTTTTAACAAGTAAAGAAAATTTAATTCAAAGTCATAAAAAGAAGTCACCCAAGTATCAGGAAGTATACCTCACGGGACCAAAGCAATCAAATACATCAATTACAAGCATCTATCAAATCATAGACTGAAAAAATAGAATGACTTTCTATGATAGATGTTCAATCTGATAAGAATTTGCAAAATAAAACGTTTTAAGTCGGCTATAGTCCTTTCAGAACCAAATTTTAAGACAAATAGAAAACTATTATTCATTTTTTTTTTTTTTTTTGAGGGTATATGGGAATCAAATTTTCTGTTATGCTGGGATTTTAATTGAGTTATTGATTGGTCATTCAAATAAGTGAATAACTTAGCGTAGCACGAGGCGTGAATTGCGAAAGGAGTATCTTACGACTTTCTTCATAAAAATGAAAGACAAACTTTATTGATACCATGGCAAAGGGGATAAATGGGGGGGAAACTTCATGGACTATTGTTGTTAAATCTTGCCCCTTCAAATTGGTGGTAGATTGGTAGTCAATGGATGGACTTGCAGAGACAAGAATGTCTAAAACTTTGTAGGAAAAAGTAGCCAGTCATCAGTTCTGTGAAATTGGAGACATAAAAGTGAAGAGAATCTGAATAACAAGTAGTCGAGATCTAGGTAATGGGATGGAATGGAAGGAGAAAAAAGGAAGCAGAACCAAAATGGAAAATTAAAATCTAGAGGATGTCATTCCTTCCCCAATTTATGTTACAAAGCCATCAGATGACAAGTTCATACGCAGGCTGAGGCAGGATGTAGAACTGAATTTTCCATCTGCCAATACAGAAACTAGAATGGAAAGGTATGCCCAAATTTCTAAGCAATTACTTCTCTTTATATAAGATGTACAAGGCTAAGATAAAGATACATGAAGAAGAAATCTAAATTCCATTCACACATATTTGTGTAATATAAGAACTGTGATGATCAATGGGTGAGATTTTGTGCATTCTACATTTCCAGATGAAACACAGAGGACTCTGCCAAAACTTTGGAGTTTGGGTCCTGTTGTTGTTTAAGTATAGTTTTACCCAAGGGTTCATTCCACAGTTTTCAACATAATCACAGGATCACTCGCATACAGTTATCTGTTTCACCTGAGAAATTCTGATTTCTGAAGCCTAAACTAGTTTATAGTATTTTAAGTTTTGTTTATTCTCTAATAAATTATGAGCAAAGGGATAAGGACAAAGGATCACTGAAATACATGTAGCTTATGCAATTTACAGGGCAAAACCGAACATCGAGGCACATGAGTTTGAATGACAAGCATAGATAAACTTAAAAAACTGAAATAAAAGGAAACCAATGGCCAAAGCTGCCAACCAAGCACTACAAACATACAGAGAGAGTTAAAATTGTGCACTATATTTCGTATCTGTGAATTTACATTTCAAAGTACAAAAGCTCTGGCTACACTGCCAACAAAATGGTTGGCATTTCTATCATACTGAGCTTTCGGAATACGCTTTGAGGATTGAATTAACACTTTACCAAAATGAAAACAACACTATCACTATAAAGTGGAAAAATTTTTTACCCAAAAACTCACTTTGAGATAGGGACATAGAACCTGGTCTTAAGACACATTTACAGATCTTCTTCTATTTCCAATAAACTTCAAAAACTTCAAGATGAAACACCATGAAATTGTGATTGTCAAAGCCACAACTTTACCTCCTGCAAGTCCAGCAAGAACAATCACAAGGAGAGTTATATAGCCCAAACTCCCCTCCTTCCTTTCACCAATCACTGCCGACTCATCGCCAGCCCGCGATACTTTGTCAATACTAGAATTTCCATCACCACCTAATTCTTCTTCTTCTAATGAATTTAATTTACGCACACTTTGATTTTGGTCTTTACCAATACCATCCTCTTTCTCCTCATCAACTACACTCCCCAATGTATCATATTCATCCCCCAAATTACTCAATGCCTCACTGATGGACTCCTCCTCCATCATCCTCTTCCCCTTCTTTTCCTTCTTCAAATTTCGCAACCTCTTCGGCACCAATTTCTTGAAGATCTTCTTTGCTTTTCCTCTCCTACTACAACCTTTGGAGCTCTCATCTGTACAAACCAACACTTGTGATCCATCCACCACCACCTCCTTCTTCGCCCCTTTTGCCTCGTCAATCTCAGGTCCAACACTAACAATCTCATTGGAATCATCAACAACAAAACTAGTCTCTACAATTTGGATTTCATCGATCACAGATTTCGATTCAGCCCCACCACCACTCACTTCCTCCACAACACCATTCACAGCCTCACAAGTTTTGGTATTCTTGACTACCAACAAACCCTTCTGCACCCTTTGAACCAAAGACTCCAAAGCAGGTCTAACCGAGAGGAAACAGGACCCCTTACAAAGATAGTCAGCGATAATAAGCAGAAACGCGGAGAAGGTAATACAAACGGCAAGTCGTTTAGTACTCATGAAACCCAATACCACAACCACCACCACAAACATAACCTTCAAGACCACACCGAAATTCTTAACTTCCTTGCTACAAACCTCGTTAACCTCCGCTTCCTTCAACTTCAATGGCGTCAGATCCACGTCAACGCCAAAACTCACCGACCCAGATGGAGTTGGTGAAATTGAAAGTGCCGGATCGGCTTGAATTTCTTGTTGGATCTCAACAGGACTACTGGGTATGTCGTCTTCGTCGGAGGAAGATTTCTCTTGCTTCTTCTTCTTCTTCTTCTTGTTTTTGTTGAGTCGGTCACGGTTCTGGACGAAGAGGTCGATGAGAGAAGTGGGAAAGCCAGTCTGAACAACAAGGGACCCGCCTCGCTTCGGTGAGGACTGGAGATCCGCTACTATTCTTGATATCCGACTCCCCTTCTGCTTCTTCCATGGAAGAGGCATCGTTTTCTTTGATCTTGATGTTGATGTTGATGTTGATGATGATGATGGCCTGAGAGTAATTCTGGGTTTTTGCTTGTGAAGTGAGTTGTGGAATCCTATGATGTTGTTTTTGTTTTGTTTTATACAAGAAATAGTATATCCAATGATACTTGGTGTTGGTGTTGGTGGTGATGAGAAAAATGGAGTGGATTTTTGACGATCTTATACATTGTGTTGTTGTGTTTAGTAGTATTAGTAGAATTATTATATATTATATTTATATATTAATGTAAAGAAAAGAAGTTTGGTAATCGAATTCAAGGCAAAGGCAAAAGCAAAAGCAAAGAAAAGCAAGGAAAGGAAGTTACTAAGAGAGTGTTGTTGTGGGAAAATGTCAAGTGGGAAAATGTCAAGTGGGAAATTGGGAGAGTCAGACAGTCTGTAGCCGCGTGTGTTAGCAGTTGGCTTTGAATTTTACAAAGCTTTGAACCTTCAACGTTTACCAGAAGACAAAAACTAATACTTCAATTTGTTTTTTTGTTTTTTGGTTTTTTGTTTTTCTGGTCGGTTCCTTGTATGTTGTTAATTAAATTCCTCCAATAGAATTTTTTGGTTAAAAAAAATTCTATTTGAGGAATTTATAATAAGCTTTTTTTTATTATTTAATTAACTGGATCTGGAAAGCAAATTTTTGTCTCCTAATTTTTATTGGAGAAAATCTAGCTGGGCAAGTAAAGTAATTAATGTTTATTCATATTGTTATTTATTGGGTATATTTTATCCCGGATTTGTGGATTGAGTTATGGGGAGATGAATTTTCTTTTAGAGCTTTTTTTATTATTAATATTCCTTTTCACTCAAACAAGAATTAAATATGTATTTATTTAAAATATAAAGAAGATATTATTGATTAACTAATCATAAATGTTTTTTTTTTTATACTAAGGGTGTGTTTAGATGCTGCTTATTTTGTTGAAACTAAAAACTTATTAGTGAAAGTACTGTAGATAAATGTAAAAGTTAGTTAAAATAGTACAGTGAGACCTATGAATAATACCAAAAAGTGCATTAGTACTGTGAGACCCACCATATTTTCAGCAAAACGCAAAATTTTTTCATCCCAACGCAATCCAAACGCACGCTAAAACTAGTAAATTTTAAATAAAAAGAAGAGGGAATATAACAGAGGTTACAAATCTTAAGATAGGAAGGAATTTTTAGAGTGTCCTTGTAACCAATAATGATCTTAAGATGGTCGGGAATAAATAATTGTGAGATGCAAGAACGGATTTGTATGTCAAAAATTTTATAACACAATTGACATAACTTTGCGTAATTCATGGAGATATTCAATATTCAAATTTTCACTTCTCAAATTATTTAATTATCAAATAATAAATTATTGTGAGATGGAAGAACCAATTTGTATGTCAAAAGTTTTATAACTCAATTGACATAACTTTGCGTAATTTATGGAGACATTCAATATTCAAATTTCCTTCTCCCAAATTATCGAATTATCATATAATAAAAATATTATTATTATTATTATGCACATGTTTTCCTTTTGTTGTTAATTCTAGACTCTTACTAATCTCCATTAAACAAAGTTCTAAGTTCTAGATGGGATTGCGTGCACGTTGTTGCCTGAGTATATTCCTTTGGTTTCCTAATGGCTTTTGTTGCAAATTGTGTTTACTAGTGCTATTCTATAGTTTAAACTTTAAGCAGATGTTTTAGTATCAATTTTTAACAGAAGTGCTAATTGATATTTTATGTTTGTTCTTTGGTATCTGCGTGTTGTAAAGTCCGCAAGAGGGTGTTGGTTTTGTTTTTAGTAGTCTGTAGGCTTTCTGTCTTGTTTGTTCTATGAATATACTAAATTCTAAAAAAAAAAAAAAAATTCTCCACTAATATGTATTGATTCTAAAGAATCCCCTAGCACTGTTGGACAATTTATTTTAATTTTGATGTTATGGGTATGAAGAAATCTTATATATTTTTAAGTGTATTTCTTCAAAGATTTAAAAAAATTTTGAATAAAAAGAAGTTGTTTACAATTCATAATATTGTTGACAAATAAATGTGTTTGACAAGGGTTTTGTCTTTTTGATAATTCCATTATTGCAATAAGCGGAGAAAGAGGATTCAAACATGTTTTAAACTTTAAGATTTGAAAATTTTATATTTTTTATTGGGGAAAAAAAGTCTACACATTCAAATGGCATGTGTGAAGATGTTAGTACTTAAAAATTACTCTCCTTTTTATATTTGCTTTCGAATAGACAAATATCATTTTATAATTAAGACGTAGCTTGTGTTAATATGCTAGGACTTAAATATTATTATGCTTTCTATATTTAATTTCAAATAGACAAAAATCATTTCATAATTAAGATATGGATATGGATTTACAGCAAATTAAGTTGCAGCAACTCCTGCAAAAATGCACATGTGTCAATACCTCAGATAGACACCTGTCTAGTCTTATATTCAATTTAAATAAAAACTTTTATGTCAAAATTGGATTTCTCACTAAATGACCACTTGATATGTGTGCATTTTGTAGGAAGTGCTGCAATTTAGTTTATAACAAATCCTTATCTAAAATATATAGCAAATTTTATAACTAAACTTTATCCAAATTTCCTAGGAGGCTTCTTTCCTTGAAATTTCCCATTTTTAACTTTCTTTAAATTTATGTAACAAATATTAACATGTTGCCACCAACCAAGCATAACTCAATAATTTTTTTTCCCTAAAATTTCCCATTTTTAACTTTCTTTAAATTCATGTAACAAATATTAACATGTTGCCATCAACCAAGCATAACTCAATAATTTTTTTCCCATACCATAAATGCTGGTTTCAACTCTAAAACCTCTGGTAGCTTCAACCTTCTTTCATGTCTTCTTCTTTTTCTTTTTAATTGTTTAATTATTTTTTTGGCAAATTACAACTTACCAACCTATGGTTTGGTCTAAATTTAAGTTACCACTTATGGTTTGAAATTTGACACTTTATTATGCTTTCTATATTTCAAATAGACAAAAATCATTTCATAATTAAGGTATGGATATGGATTTGCTGCAAACTAAGTTGCAACAACTCCTACAAAAATGCATATGTGCCAATATCTTAGATAGACACTTGTTTAGGCTTATATTTAATTTAAATAAAAACTTCCATGTCAAAATTGAATTTTTTACTAAATGACCACTTGACAAGTGTGCATTTTGCAGGAGTTGCTACAACTTAGTCTGTAGAAAATCCTTACCCAATATCTACAACCAATTTTATTGCTAAAATTTATCCAAATTTCTTAGGAGGCTTCTTTCTTGGAAATTTCCCATTTTTAACTTTCTATAAATTCTTGTAACAAATATTAACATGTTGCCATCAACCAAGCATAACTCAGTAACTTTTTTTTTTCCTTACCAAAAATGCTGGTTTCAACTCTAAAAAATCTAGTAGCTTCCACCTTCTATCATGTCTTCTTCTTTTTCTTTTTAATTATTTTTTTGGCAAATTACAACCTATTCACCTATGGTTTGACAGAAATTTAAATTGGTTATTTGTAGTTTGAAACTTGACACTTTATTTTCCCGAGGTTTGCTCAATTAGAGTTTAGTAACCTATCTCTGTTAAAAAAATAGCTAAATATATAATTTTGTTTCACTTTTGGTTTTTCTCTCCACCAAAAATACAAAAAATATAAAAATACAAGATCAAATAATATAAAAAAGAATCTAATGGAGCACTTGCATCATAAGATTTTAAATCATAGACAAACAACTTAAATTTAATTTTGGTCAAGCCTTAGGTGGGTAAAGTATCAAATTTTAAATCACAAGTAGACAACTTAAATTTCAGTCAAATCACAGGTGAATAAGTTGTATTTTGTCCTTTTTTTATTTTATAAATGTTTTGATGTTTACTAAATAGTAAAATATCAAATTTTGGTCAAACCTTAGGTGGCTAAAGTATCAAATTTTAAACCACAAGTAGACAACTTATATTTAAGTCAAATTATAGGTGAATAAGTTGTAATTTGTCATTTCTTTTCATTTTATAAATGTTTTGATGTTTACTAAATAGTAAGTTCTTTCGGAGGGAGAGAGGGAAAATGGACTTAATAACTGGGTTTTAGTAAAGTTTTTGTTTACTAATAAATGGATTAGGGAAATAAAAGTTTGTTTCTCGATTTGTGGTGGGGTATATCTATCTCAAGAAATAATGTAAAGAGTGTTGTAAAGCACTGATTTTGGCTATATTTTTATCTTCGGTTTCGCAAATGTCTTGTAGTTTTCCATTTTAATTTTATTTTTCATCTTAGACTATGGATGAAACTAAATAATGTCTATGTCAAATATGGGGGTTCCACCATGTCACATCATAACTCTTTTAATAATTTGTTAACTTTATTATTTGTTACATTGATTAGACAATATCAAGGTCACACAGTAATTCTATCTCCAAAAAAAAAAAAAAAGTCACACAGTAATTTTGTTATATTCACGGATAAATCACAGTATATATTCGACAGGAACTCCATAATATTGATAGGTATCGTCCTCCAAATATGTTGGACGTATCATATAAGGATCCGATTTTATAGTTAAGACTTAAGATTTAGAATTAAAATCCTTTAGAGGTTTTGGATAGGATAGCTTCACCGTAGGCGTAGAGTTTCGTACTAAAATTATATCTATCTATTTTGAAATGAGCTAATTGAATTTTATCACATCATCAAGAATTTATATAGAAATCTTAATAAAAGTAGTCAAACTTGTTTAAATAGTGATAGCATCGTAAAATCTAATACACTTTCACAATGGTTGATTTTAGAAATTCTATGATAGAGTCACTTTAATGACATAATTTTAATGGAGAGTTTACTACATTATGTTTATGACAATAAGTATGTTTGGTGGACTTCAACAATAAAATAAATGAATATTTGATTTACCATTTTGTAATTAGTGTCTAGTGATATAACAATAATTTCTAAGATTATATGGTAAAAATTGTAATATTTCTCGCTCAATTAGTTGAATCAATAGAGCTTAGCTTACTCATGCCATGCATGAGGTCATAACTCATATGCATGAGCTTTGCTTAGCTTACTTTTCTTTCTTTATGTTTTCCTTCTGTAATTTTCTACTCTACTTTAAATCCCTGAAAGGTTGAAAGAAATATTACAATGTTGCAACCCACCAAACATCTCAGATTCTCTGAATAACCTTTTCCCCCCACCCAAAAACGCTGGCTTCAACTTTAGAACCCTCTAATAAGCATAATATTCTTCTCTTCAATACATTGTTGCACATGGGAAATATGATTAATCTGAAAGAATTGGTAAATGTCGGATGACTTTTTAAGAAAAAGTTAATTCGAAAGGTGAGGAGGGTAAAGAGTAATTTAGGTATTATTCAAAGCCTTCATGTCACTTTCTTTTTCTTTTTCTTTGTATTAGATTATTATTAGTATTATTTATTGTGTTAACTATACCTTTTTCAAGAGAAGAAATCAGATACAATAACTTTGTTATAAACTATAATACATTAGATTCTTTAATTAAATTTTAGCCCAAAAAAAAAGATTCTTCAATTAAATTTAAATACCTGATTGTATTGACCAATAAAATATAAATAATGTTATTTAATGTAATTAATTGTTTGAGTTTGATTGAGAAATTTAATGTATTGTACCTAAGATATTATACATAAAGTTTTACTCTCTTTTTTCATTATAAGTTTTTTTTTTTTTTTTTTTACATAATTTATATTTTAATAGATATATAATAACAATAAAAATAAATGCATCCAAACAACTTGTATCTTTACATAAGAAGTAATTAAGGAACCTTAGTGGGGACAAGGCATTTGTGGACAAAAAAATTGATAGAAAATGTAGTGAAGCAATAAAAAGAATGGTGCACTCATATTATAATTTAATTTAACAAATCTTTCAACCCAACAATGCAATAATAGGAACCATCCTTTAATTGGTTACCTTTCGAAAGTGATAAGGAATTTGAATTTGATAATTAGCTTAAAAACACGCTGCATAGCAAACTACCACCAAAGGCTCTTATAAAATTCTAAGCGTGAAAAACCTTTTAGCCGCTTCCACATTTGAATAACTCCTCCATTTCACGATGATTTAAAAAAGAAATACGAAAAAAGAACCCATCCTCGGTCAACACAACTTGTTACCATTGTTTAATCAAATAATTAAGATATTTCCATAGAGTGATAGACATCACCCTTTTGATTAGAATGACATAAAGGATGCTTTTATTACAAAATATAGCAACTTATTAAAGTTGTGGGAGGAGAACCCAGTTATGGCAAATAGTTTATTAGAATAACATAGGGGTTGTTTTTATTACAAAACATTAAAACTTATTTATTTATTTTTGATAAACAAATGTATTCAAACTTCTTTCAATATTTGACTATTTACTTAAGCATGCGCAACACCCCCCCGCCCCTCTCATTCCTTCACACATCGAGTAGGGATGACAATGGGGTGGGGCGGGTCAAAGGATGGGGTCTTTACCCCCCTCCTCCCCTGGTGCACGCGCGCACATAGTTTTGTCTTACCTCATTCCCGCCTGGCCTTGCATCCCCGCATGTCGGGGAAATTTGCCCATAACTATTACAATTGTTTTAGTAAAATTTGTTTCGTTAATAAAAATATACTTGAAATTACTAATAAGTTTATCCCATCAAATCAAATTAATTTTAGAAAAAATTAAATAATTTATTAAAGTGTTTAATAAGAAAATTTCACAAAAAAAAAAAAAAAAATCAATGATTCATTAGTATATAAATTTGTTTATAATAAAGACAAAAGAAAATGTTAAAATTGGTACTTTATTTCCCACTTTGCTAGAGAAAAAAAAAAAAAAAAGAGAAAAGGTCCTTTTCAATGCGAGACCAGAGGGGAGGGGGGGGGGTTAGGTCTAAAAAATCTAAACCCTTCCCTGCCACGCCCTAACACTTTTGTGAGGCGGGAAAACCTGCGTGGGACGTAGCAGGAAGAGGCAGGTCAAGCGGGACGAGGTAAAATTGTTATCTTTAACACCGGATTATTACAGGGAGGAATTCTATGAGAGTGGTATTAAGACACTAGCGCTAGCAAGAGGTTTCAAACCTAAAATCTCATACATATCATGAGGTCTTAAGAACCATTAAGCAAACTCTTTAGGGCTATATTACAATTTGTAAAAGTTGTGGGAAGAGAACCCAGTTATGGAAAATGAGTCTAGGTTATGAGGCCTAAGGGTCTGTTCGGTTGGAGGAGTGGAAAAGTGGGAGGATGGAAAATTGTGGGAGGATGGAAAATATTTAGTTTTCCCTCTTGTGTGTCCGGTTGGAGAGGTGGAAAAGTGAGAGGGTGAAAAAGTGGGAGGGTATAAATTGACTATTATACCCTTGTTCATAGTAATGTTGAAATGGAAAAAAGAAAAAGAAAAAGAAGTACAACGTTGAAATTGAAATGAAAAAAAAAAAAAAAAAAAGTCAACGTTAACGTTGAAATGAAAAAAAAAAAAAAAAAAAAAAAAAAACTCAACGAAAAAGAAAAAAAAAAGAAAAAGAAAGAAAAAGTGTAACGTTACTGAAGGTCTTCACTCTTCAGTACGTTAAAAAAAAAAAAAAAAGTGGAATGTTACTGTTCAGTAACGTTTAAAAAAAAAAAAAAACCAAGCTATCAGGTGGGATGGGGGCATTTTAGTAAATGCTCCCATCCCATGTTTTCTCCCCTCTCATTTTCCTCCCAATTTGGGAGGAAAATTTTTGTGGGCCTGGGAGGAAAATTTTCCTCCCGGTTTTCCACCCCTCCTTCATTTTCTCTCCAAACGAACAGTGAAAAATGCTCATTTTCCTCCCTTATTTTTCCATCCTCCCTATTTTCTCTCCAAACGGACGCACCCTAAAAGACCAGAATAAGGGAGAAGTCTTAGACCAATAAGGACGGGTCTAATCGAAATGGGCCCCAATGGCCCCTCCGTAAAGACCAACTTATAAGGAGGGAGGAGACAACCATTACAAGTCTCGAGAAGGGGCACCAGATGAGGATCCATCCCTTGGAATCTATCCTTGGAGCGTTCCCTCCTTAGTGACATGTTGAAGCTCACTTAGCTCCCAAGATATAGGCAAGGGTTCATACGTTCCAAATAGTAATCAATCCAAGAAGGCTGAAGAGGGAAGCTTATGGAGGAAGCAACCATCTCTGCCACATTAAATGCACCTCACCTACAAATAAGGCCACATTAATGGTTGAATGACATATCAAAATAATGCTCGAGTATCTTCTCCACTTAATATTGGTCCTACAGGGGGACGGCAGGGAAGATGCCTCCAAGGGTATAAATAGGAATAGATCCCTTATGCACAAGGAATCCAGAAAAAAAAAAAAAGAAAAAAAAAGGGAGTTTATAAGAGGTTAGACCTAGTGTAGAATATAAAGAAGAAACTTCAAGTGTGATCTTAATCTACAGAAATTAGGGATGGCATTTTTCTTGCTTCGCCCCGTGCTTGATGGGGCGGGGATGGGGCAAGATTTTAGACCCGCACCACGGGGCGGGGCGGGGATGGGTTTACACTTTTTAGACCCACCCCGCCCCGCCCCGCCCCGCCCCGCGTTAATAAAGGTTAAGTTATAATTTTTTTATACTCTAAAACTCTACTATTTAAACAAAAATATAATCATCTTATTTTATTCTACCTAACGTGGCTCTACCTCTTTTTTCTCTCTAGCAAAGTTGGAAGTAAGGTACCAATATCATCATCTTATTAGGAGTTTGGATTATTTTATTGTGTCATACTATGAGATTTTTTTTGTGATATTGTCTTATTAAACATTTAGATAATATTATTTAGTTTTTACTAAAAATTAGTTTGATTTGATAGGATAAATTTATTTATAATTTCAAGTATATTTTTAATATTGAAACATGGTTTGAAAAAATAGTAATAGTTGTAGGAAAAATTAACAAGAAATAAAGTTTTACTAGAATATGGGGTAAGAAATTTTCCCGTTATGCGGGGCGGGGCGGGGAAAGAAAAAATTCAAGTGTGATCTTAGCCTCGCCCCGCCCCATTGCCATCCCTAACAGTAATCATTCCTTCATCTTTTCGAGGATGCCTTCTAAATAATATTAGAAAGGAGTTTCTCTTATTTCTCATTATGTACCACTATTATTATTCATCTAGGGCCCCTTCTTTTCTTGCGTAAGTCCTGGATGAATAATAATAGTGGTATCGCTTATTTCTCCTTTTTGTTATGGTAGAGACAGTTGCCACGTTATACTTGAATCTCGCCCCCACACAAAAGTGATTAGACGTTATAAATTTTTACATGAATTTACTATTATTACTATTTTATTATTTATTCAACAATACTGCTGCAGCAAATTTCATAATTTATTAAGATGGTTGATTATGATTAATAAAATGTTATTTTTTACATGAAATCATTGGTAACATTATTTTTATTGGAACCACAATAAAAATTAATATGAAATTTGTTATTATGATAAAAAACTTGTCCATTTAATGCTAAAATTCTTGGCAAAACTACATTGTTGGTCCCTAAAGTTTACTGAGGGAGGGTTTTTAGTCCTTGAAGTTTCAAGTGAGCATTATTAGTCCCTAAAGTTTCAATAATGAGCGCTAGTGGTTCTTCTATTAACTTCTGTTAGTTTTTTTTGTCTATGTGTCTAATGGAATAATGATGTGGCAATTTTTTAATGATGTGTCATTTTTTTATTATTAAAAATTACATATCAAAATACACATCAGCTTGGATCTCCCAAATCAAACCCAGTTCTATTTTAGATCATACATTGATTTTCTTAGGAACCAAACAGAACTACTGCTTCTCTTTTTTTTTGGTATCTTACATTGATTTTCTAAGCAATTTTCATCTTATAATGACCGCCTGGCTCCTCCAAGCTGTAGTACTACCTCCACTCTCTCTAAAACCAAAGGATTTAAAATCAAAACCCCAATTTGAATTAACAAGAAAAAAAATAACAAGAATAGGACTATTTGCGATAAAAGAAAAAGATGGAGATACCCTTTTGATTGTCCATCGGAAAATATATTATATAGGGTAGGGAGATGCCTTCCAACTGTGGGTGCGAGACTAACTGATCTCGATGATACCCATATACTTTGGAGAAATATATGAGTTGTGGTTTTTCTTTCATTATCCTAATAATTATTATGGCTATTATGTTATATCTCCAAACCTTGAGAATGTTTTCAATTTGTATTTGATTTTCGGCATGTACTACAAATTTCCAAGCGGTGGTTAATCTAATAGCTAGTAATAGGGCAGGCAATGGTAAGCTCGGCAAGCCAGGTTTCAGCGATTGGAGAATATTGGTAGTAGTTTTGTTTGGTTAGTAAGAAAATCAATGGAAGATCCAAATAGAATTGGGTTTGATTTGGGAGACTCAAGTTGATTTGTAATTTTTTAATAACAAAAAATCGCCACATCATTAAAAAATTGCCACGTCATTATTCCGTTAGACACATAGACAAAAAAATTAACAGAGTTTAATAAAAGGATCACTAGCGCTGAATATTGAAATTTCAAAGACCAATAGCGCTCACTTGAAATTTTAGGGACTAAAAGCACTCTATAGGTAAATTGTGGGGACTAACAATGTAGTTTTGCCAAAATTCTTGTAATTCATACAGTTGTTTAATTGACATTTTTTAGCATTTTCAACAGAAACATTTAGAATTAAAATTCTCTCTCAAACCATTGTAATTATGGAATTAAAAAAAAAAAAACTTGTCAATTCACTGATAATTCATAATTGCAAAAAAAAAAAAAATTGAAAAAATTGTGTCGATAAATAAACTTATATATATTCAAAAATTGAGTTTTGGGGGCAAAAAAAATCTAAAGTGCAGAAAAATGGTGCAGTGGGCACGTGGAATGTCACTGTGAGAAGGGTTGAAGGTGAAGCCAAGCCAGCAACAGGAGTACTGGGCCCGGCCGCTTTGCACACACAAGGTATCAATTCGCTTTTCTTTTCTCATAATAATAATTGGAGACAAAAAGGTTGTGAAGTTTTTATTGAAAAAACAAAAACAGAATACTGATAGTGTAAAACGCAAGTGATGGAGACATTATCATAGTGAGAAACACGTGGTATGATGACGTTTGACTCACATTTTATCCTGTTTTTGTTTGTTTCTCTTTGATTTTTGTTTTTTTTTTTTTCGCTTGATTGTTTTTGGGTTCTTTTGATTACAGCTGTTTTCTTGACCTAATTATTGTTCTTTCAATAGTGACTGTCTTAGCAAGGCACGCCAGTATAGTTGAATTTTGTTAATTTATCTATATTTTTAAAATAAATTTAAACAGTGTAACTTGTATTCGTAGATATCGGTTAATTTTTTTTAATATAAAAAAAAAACTCGTACAACCTTTATCTTTTTTTATTATTATATCTTATTAAGAGAATACCAATTATGCAATTTTTAATGTAACGTTTGATTTGAGAAGTCTATGTTTTAGTTTCTAAATTATTAGAAAAGTGATGAATGAGAATTTTAATATTCATAAATGTAATTAGGTCAACATTTAGTTTAGTTTGATTTGAGAGTACAATAAAAAGCTATATGCAATTTACTTCAAGAAGCCTAATTTGTGAAGGTATTATTCTCATGCATCATCTCTCTCAGTGATACGTATATTCAATTTACTTCTAGTAGCTTAATTTAAGGGAAGGTGTTTCGTATTCTCGTGCATCATCTCTTTCGTCAACAAATGAGATCACATGAGAGGGAGGGTTTATATAAAAATTTCTCCTAATCTAGATAAATTTATATTTCCAGAAAATCAGTTTACACGGTAAACTTAAATAATGTAAATAAAAATATATATGAAAATCTTGTGGTGCTTATCTCTACCTAACAATAAATAGTATCATAAACAATGTACTCATGTATATGTAATTTTTGGTAAATATAATATATGTACAGAAATGTATATATACTGTGGGTTGAGGGAATGAAATTGGTGGAGCGATGCAATTACTCCGAGTGGGGCCATGCATGCTTGATTCGTTGTATTGGAAAGTTTTTTTTTTGGTGAAAGTTGTATTGGAAAGTTGTAAGATATATAGCAAAGAATCACTTTCTACTCCAAAGACTAACTAGTGAAGTTAATCATATGAGTTCCATTGAAAAAGTTAGAAATGTTTCTTCTACTGGCTCTAGCAAATTAACTTCAGCACCAGTTTTGACTCTCCCTAATTCTAATAAGGTGTTTGAATTGGAGTGCAATGCTAGTAAGTTTAGGATAAATGTTCAAATTAGGAACAAGACCTATATAATGTACGGAGTATATAATTAGTTTTTTTTGTGTGAGTGTGTGTGGAGATAATATAGACAGAAGACATAGAGACTAGGCCTTGAGGCATTGTTTAATCCCAAATATATTTGTACTTTTTTAAAAAACATAAATCAATGAAGTACTTCAGGAATCAACGGAACTTGAATAAATTGTATGTAAGGAGGGCTTCTCGGAACAAGGACATTGTGTTTTAGGACTTCCAAAGACTCAGAGGATTGTAAACTATGTTTGTTTTTGTTGACAGGTTTTCGAAGATGGTGTATTTTATTCCCTGCCTTGAGGCTTCCAATACGGTGCATGTTGCAAAAGCATTCTTTCAAGAGATTGTGCGGTTACATGGAATTCCAAATTCCAGTACTTCTGATTTTGATTCAAAATGTCTTGCTCACTTCGTGGAGGAGATTTGACATGAGCTTTAAATATAGAAGCATGGATTTTGATGGCAAACAGTGATGAATAGAATTTTGAAAAATTAAATTCGTAGTATTTGTGAGAAGCAGCATTCTAGTCAAGAGTTTTTAAAAATTTAGGGCTTTTGGTACCCCATCTCAAACTCACATTTTTATATTTTAAACAATATTATACACATTTTCAAATACTTTTTTACATACACGTATTTCAAAAAATTACAAAAATCTCATCTCAAACTACTCTACCAAATACTCCTTTAATATTTAATCTAAAAACTTAATTTTATAGTATTTAACACATCACTCTCCCATCAAAAAAAAAAAAAAAACACATCACTCTACAATACCTTTAAAGAACAACTACATCAGTTTAGTTATAGTCTTCTAAAATAGAAAAAAGTACAAATTTTATACATTTTGAGTAAAAAAACACCCACGTCAGTGGGTGTAAAAATGTGTAAATATTTTCATGAGATACAGTAACCGTGTATATTTACATGGTTATTGTAGTTCGTTTATCCATTATTTTAATATTATCTTTGTACAGTATAAAAACACATTTTTTCGCTCTTTTTTTTTTTTTTTCTTTCTCTCCTCTCACTGAGCAACACCAACGCCTCTCAGGTCTCAGCTTCTCTCTCCTTGTTTCATTCCTGAGCTTTTCCTCTCATCTTCTCTCTTCGTCTGGTTCTTATCAGCTTTTGCTCATTCTCATTACCACGGGAAATAATGTGATCAGTTTGGGGGTTTTGCAGCCCCGTAAGGAGGGTGGATCAATTGACAGACTCATCTTTTCTATTGACAGACTTTGGGGCTAATTTCTCTAAAAAGGTATGAGTTTTCTCATTGAGATTTTAGGGTTTTTTTTGCTTTTTGGTTTCAAGCAAGATTCTTGGGAGTTTCTCTAAACTAATTTTTTTTTAGGGTTTCTTAGGAGTTTCTTGTTTCAAATTTTTTCTGGTTTGGGGTTTTTTTTAGGGATTCTTTGGAGCACACTCGAAGTTATTTTTGGAATTTATTAGTATTTCAGATTTTGTGTGTATTTATATTTGATTATTTTAGAGTTTAGGTAAGGATAAAGATACAGACACAAACATGCTATAGGTGAAAATGTTCATAGTAAATGACTCATAAATTATGCTATGACTTTTTTTTTTTTAGTTACAAAAATAAGTGATTATAATGCTTCCTCCATCCCAATTTCATGTATTGGTTTGCAAAGACACAATTATAAATAAAAATATGAAAGTAATCTTCCTAAAATGCCACTGATTTGATGGTGGTCGGAGACATCGATTCGGCGGTGGTCATCGGAGCCACTATTACAACAGTCACTATTCAAAGGTGGGTCACTATTCGGCGGTATGGTGGGCGGCGAGACCAATCTGGCGGCGTTCGTTGAAGCCACTATTTTGGCAGTTCGGCCATCGGACCTCCACCACAAGTGGCTTCATTAGCCGAGCCACTGGTGTAGGTAGTTTACTTAAAATATAAGTTTAAATTAAAAAAGTATGACCATTAGGGAAAAAAATAAAATTAATGAAGAATGAATATTTTATTGAAAAGTTTTGTAAAATAGATAATATTGATGTGAATATTTTGTAAAAGTGATGGTGTAAAATAGAAAAATAGATTTTTTTGTGTAAAATGGATGGAATCTTTTCCACAAGCTGATGTGGTTGCTCTAAAACTTCTATTTTTTTACTATTTTATTTAAATATTATTTTTTATTAATTTTTTACTCTCTCTCTCTCTCTCACAGCAGAAAAAACATTAAGAAATTATAACACCTTGCTATAGTGTGCTCTAAAAAATGAGAGCTTATTGTAGTAAGATGTCAAATTTTAGCATATGGTATCTTTGATGGAGTAAGTTTTTGTGCTTATAAATGCAAAAAATAGCATTTTAGCATTTATAATACTCTTGATGAGAATTCTTTTTAAGGGTTAATGCACTTGCACAAGCTAAATTTGCCTACAACAATGCTACGTACCGACAATTCTATTGGATGATCACTACTTCAAGGTCCCAAAGCATGCATTGGACTTAATAGATTGCTTAAAGCCCCTAGTTTAAGCACTGCATCAAACACTATGGTGAAACATTTAATTCAAGCAAAGGTAAAAGAAGAAGTTTGAGGAAGTAAATGTAAAGTGTAAGGCAGCAGCTGATAAACATCGAAGGCACAAGGTGTTTTAAGAGGAGGATATATTCTTTTTATCTTTTGTCACAAAGAGAGAGGTTTCCCATTGGCATCTACAAAAAGCTGAAGCCGACGAAATGAGACCCTTACAAAATTATGAAGAAAGTCATTAACAACGCGCATGTGGTTGATCTTCCTAATGACATGACAATTTCGAAGAAATTTATTGTGGTGGATTTATACTAGCCACTTTATCCAAATATTAATTCAAGGATAAGTACTTTATAAGTGGAGGGGATTGATGTAGAACAGTGTTATTGGAATTTTTTGAGAGATTTGATATACAAAAGTCAGGTTGCATAATTAAATAATTTTTTCTTCGCTGTTGTTTATTTTTAGGCCTAAATTTAGTTATTTATTTTAGCTTATTTCATTCAAGAAATTCGGTCTTTTTAGTGAAGTCATAGGAAATTTAAAAAATATTTTTGTAATTTTTTACTTTCTTTAGAAGCCTGTCAGAATTGAAGACTGAAATAAAATATTTCTCGGAAAATTTGTCAAATTTCTGGGGAATTCACAATTCTTTTTCTCCTTGATTCGTCAAAGTTTTTTTAAGCTAGAACAACATCTATCCACGCTGAGTTCTGTTCTGCATTACTACATGTCGCAGAGTTAGTTAGTTGTTCATCACTTTGTTAAATCCGTTACTGTTTTTTATTACTGACTGTCGGTTTGTTTCTTTATTTTATTTTATTTTGAGAAGAATTTGTTTCTTTATGTGTGAGTTTGTTGTGACTGCAAGGGGCTTTATTTCGTGTGTATAAGGACAGAGCACCCACTGCATCATAATTAATCTGAATAAATCTCATTTCTCATCAACTTAGATATTTTCTCTAAATGCATTCAGACTTCACTTCACAAATCTTTCACATAGTCGTTTTAATCACATTTTATTAATGAAAATCAAAAGGAGACAACGAGAATTATAATAATAAAATTACAAATGTAACGAATACACAGCAAGCAAAACAATGGACACAAATTTCCAATGAGGTTATGACACAAAAATTGACACACTAGCTAAGCAAAGTAAGTTGGGGGAAGTTGGTTCTGTCTAGTAATTTTTTATGGTAATTATCATAGCTTATTAGAACTTAGACCGGATATAGTTGACAACATCGTTGTCCACCTGGAAGGCCTTCACTAAAATGTCATTAGGAATTTAAGGCTTGGACCCAAACACTGCATTGGCAATTGTGATAACACCAGGGTTTTGACTGCTTAGAGCAGCAATGACAATGGCCCTTTCATTACCAACATTTCTTTGATAGTGGACGAGACCAATTGGGAATACGAACACATCCCCCATCTGTAGCACCTTTGTGATAAGGCGGTTCTGAGGATTAGATGTGACAAACCCTACTTCAAGGCTACCTTCCAAGATTGTTAAGATTTCGGTTGCACGAGGGTGAGTGTGGTGAGGGTTGATAACCCATGGTGCATAGTCAATACGGACAAGGGAAATTCCAAGAGAGTTAAGTCCTGGTATTTGTGCACCGGCCATGTGAAAGACTTATGTATGTAGCTTCCTATATATATAAGGTGGGGGCAGAGAGAGTATAGTGTAAATTAAGACACAATTAAAATAGAAAATCAAAGAAAGAAAAAGTCTTTGGACAGTTAGACTGTACGAGAATTGGTAGTATTACAGTGTGCTAGCAAGATGGCAACTACATTAAGATATCTAATGTTCCAAAACTCATTATAGGGACGGCTGTCACATTACATATGGCACCAAGAACAAGTTACAAGGACTGTACATATATATAAGTGTTTCACTACACTTAAAAACTTCTTTTTATTTTTACTTTGAAGAATGTATTACATGATTGATTTGAAATAATCAACGAAAAAGAGAACAAGTTCTACAAAACAAAACAAAAAGGTGAATTTATGATGTTTAATAAGTGAGAGATGACTGTTGAGTTGATCGTAATTTGTTGTTACAATATAGAATGGATCAAATGTATATTAGTCGTTGAGGGCTGAAAGTTTTTGCCTGACTGACTTCTCTGAACTTTAAAGCCCAGCCCAAATGGACGAAACTAACTAACTAAGCACTTTTTTAAAGCCGTAAATGAACAGATGATATGAGGCCTGTTTGGACGGAGAAATGGATGAACAAAATGAGGGATCTGTTGGCCCACCACCACCTAAAACAACACCAGCCCATCAATCGCCACTAACGCCTAGATGATAAAGAGATGCATGGAGTTCTCTTTGCTGAAGTGCCATTTTCAATTTTAATAACTCCTGTTGCCGACACACGCAAAAAACAACTAATATTGCGCTTTGAAGGTGTGATTTCTAATTTGAAATTATTTCTCCAATGCACGATTTCAGTTGTTTTTTACATGTGTGTATAGATGTGTGTAATTAACATTGTCCTTACATTTTAACTAAGTGCCATATTGGAGGCCCTCGAGTCTAGGGCAGGTATGTTCAATTCCATAATAAAAAAACCAGTTGTATATATTGTGTGCAAATACACGTTGCCCAAAACAACAGAAAACGCGACTTTAGGTCACATTTTCAGTTGTGTTTTGGGCAGCATGCAATTGCACATAGCGTGTACAATAACATAACCCTTATCCATATCATACAACTAAATTTGCTTTCCATTTTTCTCTAAAAACAACATATTATATATTCATTGCCCAACTATCCACACAATCTCAAAGTAGGCTTCCTGCATTCATGCCAATCTCCACTATAAAATCAGGAGAAGATTACACTGAAGATCATTCAGACACTTAGCATAAACCCTTTTTCCATCTAGCTAGAAGACATCCCATCGTCCAAGTAACATTCCAAATCTCTCTCTCCCTCTCTCTCTCTCTTTTTGTGTTTGGAGCCTTTGAGCCTTTCTATCCCAGCAGTTCAACCATGTTCGTGTTAGGAAAAGTTTAAGACCGCATATACGAAATCTCTAATTGCAATGAAGGAAGTGTTTGGCTTTCCATCTCATGCTAATTAAAATTAAGAACTACGTTCGAAAATGTTTTTTCTTTTTGATATAATTTCCCTAAGACATTTTAATTCCATACCCTATGATATGCATGGATAATAGCTTAATTTTGCATATTTATATCATTATTAGAAAGCATTATCATATTTATTTTAAGTAAATTCATGCATTTTATATTTGGTTTTGGAATAATACTGAATAATCAATTTTGTGTTTAATTGAATTTTATTGCGTGAAATTGTCTTTTGTAAGAGAATGAAATTAAATAAGTGGATTTGTGCAAAGAAGAAAGCTAATAGACTTTACTTTTACAGGAGCCATGATGAAGTTAAAGAAGGCCAACCCAATTATATTTAAATCCAATTGGAGTAAAGAATCAAAGGAAATTTGTACTAAATCCAAGTCCAATTCGGATTAGAATTCCAGCCTGCCCATTAGTTAGTATGTTTGGCATAACTTTTGGTTCAGACATCCAATCGAGATGATTCAAGTTGGGCTGGAAAGTTAACTTAAAGGGATACAACTTTGTGGTTTACCAAAAATCCAAATTATGATGTTAAATGGGCCAAAATCGTCAGTTAAGTGAAGCCTAAAAATCTGAGATTTTCTCCAAACAGAAATTTCACTTGTAATAGGATTTCTTAACCTATTTAAAGGCTCTTTAAAGCAAAATTCAAAGGAGGCTAGTGCTAGAGCTAGAGCTAGAGCTGGGATGCAAAACAAAAAATTGGAGCAAGAGGTAGTGCCGCATGTGGCTTCTCAGTAGCTTTTCTCCATGATAGCATTGTGACTATTTCTTTCTCTATTTTATTTGTCTCGTTTAATGTTTAGTATTTTATTCTTGTGTTTTATTTCAATTACCATGAGTAGTTAAATTTATAATTAGGGTTGAGGATGAAACCTTATTAAGGATTATCAATAATATTTATGTGATTTGATTTTTCCCACAATAGTTGTTCTTTAATGATTTAAATTGTTTTTGCTTCATATCAATTGATTAAGTAAGGATTCTAGATGAGTTCAATCATGTTTTTCTCATGATTTAGGATTTGTATTAATTAATTGAATGCTTGGTTTCTTGTTTCTTAATTTTGAAATTGGATATTTCTTTTGATTTGTTTGGCTACGAATACAATTAATGATTTGATTTTAATCCTAGGAAGCGAAGAAGAGCATACTTTAGATAATTAAATAGAAGTTTTAATGATAATATTCTCCATGGCAGCAAGATTAATTTTTAAAATATCATGTAGTGGTTGAGAAAAATTAATGATCGTAAATATATGCTGATATGAATTAACAAGCCAGATTCCAAAACCTTAATTCATTTCTCTAGATTGTTTACATCTCTTTATTGCTTTATATTACATCTTTGCTTAGTTTAATTATTTGCTTAATATATATAATTTCAAAGAACTAATTTTTATTAAACTAGATTAAGATTAATTTGGTTAAGATTTGATTAATTTTTCTACATTCATTTAAGTCCTTATAGGTTCAACCTCGTTCTTGTCAAGCTATACTTTGGTACGGTTCGTACACTTGTGAGTACTTTAAAACTTCACAACACCCTACTAAGTCTTAAAGCGTTAAATAGGTATTGAACCAATGATATTGACAACTTATTGTGCAATCATTGTAATATTTGGGTGTTCTACTTTAATATATACTAATGTTTAGCCCTATGCATATGCATGGATAAGATTAAAAACAATTACAATTATGTGGTTCAAATTATACTTTTTTTAGAAGGGGTTCAAATTATACATGGTATTAGCTTACATTTTTTTAAACCATACATTTTTAAAACATGTAATAATTTCTCATTATATATGATTTAGAATTTAATTGGATTTAGATTCTTTGGTTTTTGCACTAAATAATTTACTTGCTACAAAAATAAAAATTTAGATGGACACATGACAGAAAATTAGACTCCAATTGAAATCCAATTTAAAATCTAATTGGATTTGGATTATTCGATTTTTAAAATCAAAGAGTCCAAACCCAATTTAAAATTGAAGAGTCCAAATCCAATTAGATTCACTTGGCAAAAAATTAAAAATTAAATGAGACACGTGGCGCAAAATTGAGAACCCAATTAAAATCTTATTGGATTTTATTCTAAGCTTTACCTATTAATATATACTAGCTTGTAACCCCATGCATTTGCATGAATATACTTAAAAATATACAATAAGATACATAACATAATTCCTATATATATAATTTAAATACTATTGATAGTTATTTATATATTTTATTAACTCTTTAAAAAATTTTGTATGGAAGTTAGGTATAAAATGTAAATTGTCAATATTTTTTGTGGTACCTATGGGCCCCAAATCACATATTGGGCTGGCCCAAAGACCCTCACAAAGAAGAAAGTCCAACTTAACAGTCCTGAATGGTCCGAGGACATAATGATTCCTTCCTGCGATGCCACGTGACAAAGGAAGTTATCGCACGAGCGCTGCACCACAGGACACGACGTCCGAGGATGACATTGTCCTCGGCAGCTTATTGCCGAGGACAATATTAGTGGCCTGGTAGTTCAAAGACTCTCGTATTAAGGACCTTAAGTACAAGTGACTAAGAGAGAGTGAGGATAAGAAACAAATTAAGTTGATGGGCAAATATCAGAGAAAAGGCTGCTGCCACCGCATTGAAAGCATTATACCTACCCCTCTGGCCGCATTAATGAAGAAGTGACATCTGAACATTGAAATTATGCCCTACCATCACCGCCAGATACTTGAGTAAGGGGGAATGATGGGACAAGTATCTGAAAGGAAACACCTGGATTACACGTGGAAAGAGGAAGAAGAAGAAAGTGAGGCCTATAAAAGGAAAAGGAAGGCGAGAGAGAAAGGGTGGTGAAAATAGGACGGAAAAACAGAGTAAGAGAGAAGGAGAGAATTTGTAAAAGAGATATGAAGAACTTTCCTCGGCATTCAAGTATTTAACTTAATATCACACTGTTGTATAAGATAAGTGCAAGAACTACATGATTGAATCGAACCTTTGTCTTATCTGTCGTCCCGAAACCCAGATTAGACATCCACTCTCTATAAATTCATTGTTTAGTGCTCATTAAGCTGGTCCACTGGTTCTAACTTGGGTTAGTTTGATTTGTGCACCTACAATTGGCGCCGTCTGTGGGGATCTTACGTTTTGGTGACAGATAACATGATGGCAGATCTGAATCCAGATCATGCAGAGTCTCTAGGATCTCAGCACGAGGATCCATTATAACAAGTAGAGCAAATGGGAGATCGAGAGGGCAGTGTGCACTCGGGGAGAACAGCTGATAATCGCTCGAGGGGCAGAAGCAGGGGCTCTAAAGAAGATAACACTAGAACCATGCAGAGAGAAATTGACCAGCTGAAGAGGAAGCTACGTCGTGCAGAGCGAAAAAGGACGCCCTCCATATCTGACCCTTCATCAGATGACTCTCAGGACAGTGGCTATAGGCCGAGGTCAAGAACCCCCCCACAGAAACTTTCTTGTACCAAGAGGAAAGCATTCGTGACAGAAGAAACAGAGGGACGAATCACAGGGGCTTGGGTAGCGACGCCATGGGAAAGGCGCTGCTCCAGCTCTCCAAATCACCCTTCACACACCGTATTGAAAGGGGAAAACTGCCCCGTCGATTCACGCAGCCAAACTTCACCATTTATAATGGCAAAACAGACCCAGTAGAACACGTAAGCCATTTCAATCAATGCATGGCGGTTTATTCTCAGAACGAAACCTTGATGTGTAAAGTCTTTCCCTCAAGTTTAGGACCCGTTGCAATGAGATGGTTCAACGGCTTAAAGGCGAGCTCCATTGATTCATACATGGAACTTACAATGGCATTCGGGTCCCGTTTTATTACGTGCAGTAGAGTACCTCGGCCTTTAGACTCGTTACTATCCATGGCCATGAGAGAGGGCGAGACGTTGAAAACATATTCGGACAGATATTGGGAAGCATTCAACGAGATCGACGGTGATTTTGATGAGGTAGCGGTTAACACCTTCAAGGTCGGCCTTCCAGTTGAGCACGACCTAAGAAAATCCCTGACCAAGAAGCCGGTAAAAACGGTCCGTCGGCTCATAGATCGGATTGACGAGTATAAGAGGGTTGAAGAGGATCAACAGCAGAGTAAAGGAAAAATGAAAAGTGTCCCCCAAGAAAGCAAGGACTTCAAGGCGGAGAGGTATAGTAGCAAATGGCCGCGAAGAGATTTCACTAGCTAGAATAGGTCGGCCCCGCCCCAGACAGTAAATGCCGTATTTCGTGAGCCGGTGCAGCAAGTGTTGGAAAAGATTTGCCGAGAACCATATTTTAGATGGCCCAGCAGGATGATAAGAGACCCTGCGAAACGTAATCAGAACCTCTATTGCAACTATCACCAGGATAAATGCCACGCCACAGAGAACTGCAGGAACTTGTGGAATTACCTGGATCAGCTAGCAAAAGAGGGGAAATTAAGGCAATTCGTGAATCGACCTGATGAACCAGGTACCCAATCTGGCTCCGTAAACCAAGGCAGTAACAATGTAAGACCTCCATTGGGTACAATCAATGTCATCTTTGCAGCGCCAGGTCGGACTGGGTCTTGCCCTACCAGAATAATGTCGGTACTACATCCCACTGTCGAGGACCTCAACTCTGAGCCGAAGAGGATTAAGAAGAATCCTCTGCTTGTGCTGGGATTTTCTGAAGAAGACAAGGTTGGCACTATCCAGCCACACGACGATGCGTTGGTTATCACATTGAGGATAGTCGGCTACGATGTGAAGAGAGTAATGGTTGACCAAGGGAGTGGGGCTGACATTATGTACCCTGACTTGTTCAAGGGCCTCAATTTGAGAACCGAGGATCTCACAGTTTATGACTCCCCATTGATAAGTTTCTAAGGGAAGGCTGTTATTCCCAAGGGGTTAATCCGACTGCCTGTACAGTCAGGGCCAGTGGTGGTCGACGTGGATTTCATTGTAGTAGACGCCTACTCCCCTTACACAGCCATAGTGGCGAGACCGTGGCTGCACGCCTTAGGTGCCGTATCGTCAACTCTACATGTTAAAGTAAAGTTCCCATATGAGGATGGAGTTGAGGAAATATTAGGCAGCCAGTCTATGGCGAGGCAGTGTATAACAGCAGCCATTACACATCAGACGAGACGGGAGTCTCAAACCCTGGTCGAGAAGAACTTGTAGCAGTTAGTATCCTCGGCCGAGCCAAATGAGGCCGAGGCTGAGGGGCCAGGTTGTGAGGATTTGGAGAAAGTGGTTATCGCAGATGATACGGAGAGATTCTTCCAGGTAGGAAGCCAGTTACCCCCACAGGAGAAGGAAGATCTGGTCGCTTTTTTGAAGCAAAACATCGATGTGTTTGCATGGGATGCTTACGAAGCACCAGGAGTCAATCCGGAGTTTATTTGCCATCACCTCAATGTTAATCCAGCCGCAGTGCCACGAAGGCAACCACCTCGGCGTTCATCTAAAGAGCACGCCGATGCCGTTAAAGAGGAGGTGCTAAAACTCAAGAAAGCTGGGGCCATTAAGGAAGTATTTTACCCAGAGTGGTTAGCCCATACGGTAGTAGTAAAAAAGAAGAATGGAAAATGGAGGGTATGTGTGGACTTTACAGACTTGAATAAGGCTTGCCCAAAAGATTCATTTCTAATGCCTCGCATAGATCAGTTGGTGGATGCTACTGTGGGGCATCCTCGGATGAGCTTTCTGGATGCTTTCCAAGGTTACCATCAAATACCCTTAGCTCCAGAAGACCAGGAAAAGACAGCTTTTGTCACACCCATAGGGAACTACCACTATAAGGTGATGCCCTTCGGCTTGAAGAATGCTGGGGCTACCTATCAAAGAATGATGACGCGAATGTTCGAACTGCAACTGGGAAAAACAATTGAGGTGTACGTAGATGACATGGTGGTTAAAAGTAAGATTATCTCGGCTCACATATCAGACCTCGATGACACCTTTCAGACACTGAGGAAGTATAAGTAACGCCTTAACGCATCTAAATGCTCCTTTGGTGTAGGGTCTGGCAAATTTTTGGGTTACATGGTGACGCATAAAGGAATTGAGGTCAACCCCGCTCAGGTTAAGGCCATCAACAACTTACAGCCGCCTCGGAATCCGAAGGAAGTACAGAGGTTAACTGGGATGACGGTTGCCCTCAACCGATTTATCTCTAGATCTGCTGATCGGTGCAGGCCATTTTTTCAATTGTTAAACAAATGGAAGGGGTTCGAATGGACAGAAGAGTGTGCCGTGGCTTTTCAGCAACTTAAAGAGTATCTTGCTCATCCTCCTATAATGTCTCGACCCGAAGTCGACGAAGTCCTGTTTGCATATATCGCAGTGGCAGCCCACGCCGTTAGCCTGGTGCTAATAAGGGTCGAAGGGGACGTACAAAAGCCAGTTTACTACGTGAGCAAGTCCTTGCATGAAGCCGAGGTACGTTATCAACCATTAGAGAAGGCAATCCTTGCCGTGGTGCATGGCACACGTAAGCTCCCCCATTATTTCCAGTCCCATACGGTGGTTATTTTGACTCAGCTTCTACTAAAAGCTATACTCCGGAGTGCGAATTATACCAGCAGGATTGCAAAATGGGGACCCATCTTGGGCTCTTTTGACATTAAGTACATGCCCCGCACAGCAATAAAGGGCCAAGTGTTGGCTGATCTTGTTGCGGAATTTGCTGAACCCACAATAGAAAACAGTGTGATCAACAGGGACATTGATGAAAAATCAGTTGGTACAGTTGTCTGCAAAGGTCTCGCGGTATGGACTGTTTACGTTGATGGGGCTGCTAATCAAAGAGGATCCGGAGTGGGTGTGGTAATTACAACCCCAGAAGGTCTCACACTGGAAAAATCCTTAAGACTGGATTCTCGGCTACTAATAATGAGGCCGAGTATGAGGCCGAGTATGAAGCCTTGCTGAAAGGAATGGATATGGTCCACAAGTTGGGGGGAAAGATCGTGCAAATGTTCTCAGACTCTCAACTAGTTGTGGGTCAAGTAGATGGAAAGGTAGAGGCCAGAGATCCGAGGATGCAGGACTATGTGAATCAAGTCAAAGCTGTACAACGCAAGTTCGAATCTCTTACTTTGTCTCATATCCCCAGAAGTAGCAACACGCACGCTGATTCCCTAGCAACTCTTGCCACGTCGTCAGCACAAGGATTACCTCGGATTATCCTAGTTGAGGACTTACCTAAACCCTCGAAAATGATAGCAAGCGCTGTCCATGTTCACCAGATTAGGACGGGGCCTAGCTGGATGGACCCCATAATATCCTTTTTGAAAGATGATGTTCTGCCCGAAGAAAAAGTCGAGGCGGACAAGATACGTAGAAAAGCCTCCCGATTCTGGTTGGCCGAGGATCATAAACTCTATAAACGATCTTTTTCTGGCCCATACCTGTTATGCATGCACCCTGAGGCGACAGAGCTACTGTTGGAAGAGTTACACGAAGGAATCTGTGGAAGTCATACAGGAGGAAGGTCTTTGGCTCACAGAGCCCTAACACAGGGATATTGGTGGCCGAACATGCAACGAGAAGCTCAGAGTTACGTGCAGAAGTGCGATCAATGTCAAAGATTTGCTCCAAATATCCATCAGCCCGGAGGTGCGCTCAATCCTCTGACGAGTCCCTGGCCTTTTGCATAGTGGGGTTTAGATATTGTGGGTCCTTTCCCAAAGGCGCCTGGAAACTGAAGATATTTGGTTGTCGGTACTGACTACTTCACTAAGTGGGTAGAGGCCGAGCCCTTGGCAAATATCAGGGATGTCGATGTGAAGAAATTCATATGGAAGAATATCGTCACTCGATTTGGTGTCCCACGTACCCTCATCTCTGATAATGGTTTGCAGTTTGATAGTAAGGCGTTCAGACGATATTGTTGTGGCCTTGGCATAACCAACAGGTACTCCACTCCGGCTTACCGGCAAGGAAATGGGCAGGCCGAGGCTGTTAACAAAGTGATAGTGAACGGGTTGAAGAAGAGACTGGAGGACGCCAAAGGGAGATGGGTGGAGGAATTACCCCATGTCCTATGGACGTACCGGACCACACCTCGCCGATCAACGGGAGAAACCCCATTCTCGATGACTTATGGCGCCGAGGCTGTTATCCCTTTAAAAACTGGTTTCCCTACAATGAGGACAAGCTCCTTTACTCCGGAAAGCAACAATAGACTGCTGGAAAGGGGCCTAGACTTGATTGAGGAAAGGAGAGAGGTCGCCATGATTCATTTGGCCTACTACCAACAAAAACTGAAGTAGGGGTATGATTCGAAGGTAAACTCGAGACCGCTTGTTCTCAGAGACCTAGTGCTGAGGAAAGTAGTGGGCAACACCAAAAACCCAGCATGGGGAAAGCTTGGACCTAACTGGGAAGGACCGTATCGCATCACGGCAACAGCTGGAATAGAAGCTTACTACTTGGCAGACTTAGATGAAAAAGTTATACCCCATCCCTGGAATGTAAGTAACTTAAGACGATATTATTATTAATAAAAAGCGCCTTTTGTCATTTTATCTCTGTCATTTTTCTACCATAAATTCTGTTGTGCATGAGGTTACGCCGGGTCCTCAGATCCTCTACCTTATTTGAAATTTTAATTAAGGTTACGCCAGATCATCAGATCCTCTGTCTTAATTAAAAGCAAAAAATGAGGTTACGCCGGGTCCTCGGATCCTCTATCTTATTCGAAATTTTAATTAAGGTTACGTCGGATCATCAGATCCTCTGTCTTAATTAAAAGCAAAAAATGAGGTTACGCCGGGTCCTCGGATCCTCTACCTTATTCGAAATTTTAATTAAGGTTACGCCGGATCATCAGATCCTCTGTCTTAATTAAAAGCAAAAAATGAGGTTACGCCGGGTCCTCGGATCCTCTACCTTATTCGAAATTTTAATTAAGGTTACGCCGGATCATCAGATCCTCTGTCTTAATTAAAAGCAAAAAATGAGGTTACGCCGGGTCCTCGGATCCTCTACCTTATTCGAAATTTTAATTAAGGTTACGCCGGATCATCAGATCCTCTGTCTTAATTAAAGGCAAAAAATGAGGTTACGCCGGGTCCTCGGATCCTCTACTTTATTCGAAATTTTAATTAAGGTTACGCCGGATCATCAGATCCTCTGTCTTAATTAAAGGCAAAAAATGAGGTTACGCCGGGTCCTCGGATCCTCTACCTTATTCGAAATTTTAATTAAGGTTACGCCGGATCAGCAGATCCTCTGTCTTAATTAAAAGCAAAAAATGAGGTTACGCCGGGTCCTCGGATCCTCTACTTTATTCGAAATTTTAATTAAGGTTACGCCGGATCAGCAGATCCTCTGTCTTAATTAAAAGCAAAAAATGAGGTTACGCCGGGTCCTCGGACCCTCTACCTTATTTAAAAATTTAATTGAGGTTACGCCGGGTCCTCGGACTCTCTACCTCATTCAATTTTAACTAAGGTTATGTCGGATCAACAGATCCTCTATCTTAATTTAAAGTAGAGAAGTAAGGTTGCCTCGGGTCTTTTTCCCTGACATGGAAACAGCGTTAGAATTACTAAGTAAACGAGTCTTTGATTGTTGTTAAGTACTAAGCGCAAAGCTTGAGGTACTGTCAGTTCAAATGTAAAATATGCCATTAAGTTCCCTTTTCAACATGTTGTCATGAAAATAATTGTTAAGTAAGTCCTAAGCAAACGGATTCCCTGTTAGTGTATCACTTCTTTAGCGTGTTGTTTGTCCTCAAGTGTAAGCAAGAGTTGGCAGTCATTGCTTAAAGCATTTGCACGTATATGAGTTGCATAAGTTTCCTTGACTAAGGGCCGAAAATTACAAGTACATGTTATAGAGACAAGCTGATTGTATAGCAATATTACATGCATAGCAAGGAAATAAGATATCAACCCCAAACATAATACAGAATAGCAATTTAAATTGGGAACCCTTTTCATTAAACGAAAGATTTATCAATACATTCGTAACCAAATTCGATAAGTTACAAAGGAAGAAAAGTAAAAAGAAAACGGAACTAAGAAGTAAAATCAACAAGGCAAATACAAGAGAAGCAAAAGGGATGAGAAGCAGCTAAGGAATGAATGATTATGGCTTGGGCTGATTTTGGTCCTTCGGATCAGCAGGAGGCACCACAGAGGCTGAAGATCCCTCAATCGTCTCCTTAGGCTTTATGGGCAAAGTCGCTAAGACTAGCTCCATAGTTCCATTCGCCTCGGGGTTGATGGGCAACTCCTTGGAGGTAGGAGGAGGCACTGCATCTTTAACCTGGGCAGTAGGGGCAGCGTCTTCGGCAACACTCTCCTCCGCTTGCATCCCAGCCGAGGAAAGAGATTAATCGTCCTTGGCTGAGCTAGAGGCAGCCACGCGGATGGCAAGGGGGATGTAGGCGTTCTCCACCTTCCATAGAGGAGAAGAAGCATCAACTCCTGCTCGGGAGAGAGCTTCCCTCTACACCTGGAGGCAATAGTCCCTACAAACCCTCGGCACTTGGGCTTTGAAGGTCTCCGTGGTCTCTGCTACGCCCATGTCATAGCCGCTCTACTCAGCCTCGTCCACCATTGCCTCGGCTGCTTGTGCCTTGGCGAGTGCTTCTTCCTTGGCCTTAAGAGCCTCCTCCTTCGCCTCCTCGGACGCCGTAAGATCTTTCGCCAGGCCTTCCGCCAGCGTCCTAGCCGAGGCGAGGTCTTCATTGGCGCGCTTGAGCAGCAACCTCTGATCCTCGACCTGTCTGGCAGTGCTCTTCAGTTCGGACTCTATGCCTGATTTCTCACTCGTCGCCCTGCTCAAGCTGGTGGTCACCTCTTGGAGTTTCTTATCCTTAAGCTCCAGTATTTTCTTAGTGTGATCCAGCCTTACCTCCTCATCCCTTAGCGCTCTGTAGGAGCTAGCAGCGATCTCCTCTGCCATATGGGCAGATTGGACAGCCTACGTACAAGCATTGTTAGTAAATGGCACACTATATACAAAAAAAAAAGGAAGAAAAGAAAAGAAAGGCAAAGAAAAGTATAAGTGCCGAAGATCGGCCAATTTGAATCCTTACCATAGCTAACTCTTTTTTGAGGGTCATAAAGACGTTATGATCCCTCATCCTACGCAGCTCTCCCATGTCCTCAGGCAGTAATAGCGCCTGCTCTAATGCATCAGCAATACAGGCAGCCGTGCCCTCATCGGATCCCCTAATGGACGCGTCTGCAGTGACAGCCTGATCGTCCACGTGCATTTGGGGAGCCCAAATGGGCGCATGAAATGCCACTGGAGGGTCAATTCGCCTCTCCGACCTCGGGTGGGCATGCCGAGCATGCTTGCCTCCCCTCTCTGGATCGGCCTCTTTAGTAAGGAGGTCTTTGCTCCCATCGACTATCTCCTTCCCTTTGGGCTGATCCCTTTTTCTTTTGTGATCAGCGGGATCGACGTGTTGAACCTGAGAGGAAGGAGGAAGTGTAACTCTTATCGAGGGAACCTGCTCAGCCCCCTTGTCCTTAGATTTTACGGGGGGCGCCGTAGGGAGCTCTTGTGCTTCAGCTTGCCCCTCTAACACGTCCTTCAAGCTGGGCTTGGGTCTACGCTGAACTCCCATCCTTGTCAAGGGTTGGTCGTCGTCGTCTGAGGATGTGAAAGAAGGAGATCTGACGATAGGAGAGGGGTGTCTGGGCGGAAAGAGTGGATCTAAAGCTTCGAACTCCTCCTCAGAATCTGAAAGTTCAACAACTTTTTCGTGTTCTTGTTCTTGTTCTTGTTCTTCTCCTTCTTCCTCTTCTACCTTGGCTACTAGCTGAGAGGTAGAACCCTCGCCTAATCTAGGTCGAGCCGAGGGCGTGGCTAAATTTGTGGCTCTCGGGACAACCCTGACAGGCTCGGTAATCAGAACGCCTTGAGGGACTGAAGCACCAGGCGGCAACAGAAAACCCTCGACCGCTACACTTATCCTCGGGAGCCGCGGATCTTTCTCCTTGATGACACACTTGGTTTCTTGGAAGGCGAAGGATATGGGTGTGTATCCGAGGATGCGGTGGGCGGCGCGAAGCTGACCGTCTGAGTGCACAAACACCTCGGCCTTCAAGATCTTGTCGAGACGATCAAAGTTGACGAGATTGGCACGAGGCGCAAGCGCGCGACGATCTGCGCATATGTTTCAAAAAACAGATTAGTACAAACAAATTAAGGAAAAACACCATCAACAAAAGAAACGGTACATCTATCATTGAGTGAGGTTGACGCCACGTGAGCACTCACCAGGTTCCCCCTCCGTCGTCGGACAGTGGAAACCATCATGCCACTCCCCGGACAATATAAGGAAGTCCTTGTCCAAACCCTTGTTGGAATGGGGAAGGCATTGGATCAATCTGACTTCAGGGTGTCTAGACTTCAAGTAGTAGGTATGCCCCCTCAATCGGTGAAGGGTATACACCCAATTCACCTCGTGGTGAGTAAGACCTAACCCTAATCTCTTGTTCAAGACGTCAGTAGCACCCAGGATCCTAAACATATTGGGAGCGCACTGTGTAGGGGACAACCTAGCGGTTCTAAGATAGTTCATAGTAATGGGCATCATAGGGATTCTCATCCCTCCCTCTATAAACGCTATCATGGGAATCGCTACCTCACCGGTCTTTCTCTTGGTGAGCCACTCTCCCGTCTTACAGTACCTAATGGACACTCCGGGTGGGATCTCATATTTGGCTTTAAAGGCTTCTATTTTCTCAGGGGTATCCACTAGCGATGTGAACCTACCCATTTCTCAAAACTAGGGAGTGAACACTATAACAGAATTTGAAGATCTAAATGGCCGAGGACAGAAAAAAGGGGATAATCGAAAGAGTAAAAAGCGATAATGAAATCAGAAAGTTGAAGAACTTACTTTTAAATGACTACGTCACCTCGGCTTAGAAATGAAGGGTGTGAAGACGCGTGCAGGTTGTAGGAAAGGTTAGGTTCAATGCGAAAGGTTTGAAATGAACAGAAGATCTTTAAAGTGGCGGTATTTATTTCGTGGGAAGATGTAAAGCGGGAAGCCTCCCGCCTGCCTCCTCAAAAGGCGCCTATCCGTTAGATGAGCATCATGTGGCTGGAAACAGGGAACATAACGCCGCCAATATTTAATTGAAGCGCATCCAAGAAATCGAAGCGTCAGAAGCGTATCGCCTTACGTGCGCACATATCGAAACCCTCGTTCCTCTCCAACAGAATAGAAATGAGGATTTCGAGGGGCTATTGTGGTACCTATGGGCCCCAAATCACATATTGGGTCGGCCCAAAGACCCTCACAAAGAAGAAAGTCCAACTTAACAGTCCTGAATGGTCCGAGGACATAATGATTCCTTCTTGCGATGCCACGTGACAAAGGAAGTTATCATGCACGAGCGCTGCACCACAGGACACGACGTCCGAAGATGACATTGTCCTCGGCAGCTTGTTGCCGAGGACAATATTAGTGGCTTGGTAGTTCAAAGACTCCCGTATTAAGGACCTTACGTACAAGTGACTAAGAGAGAGTGAGGATAAGAAACAAATTAAGTTGATGGGCAAATATCAGAGAAAAGGCTGCTGCCACCGCATTGAAGGCATTATACCTACCCCTCTGGCCGCATTAATGAAGAAGTGACATCTGAACATTGAAATTATGCCCTACCATCACCGCCAGATACTTGAGTAAGGGGGAATGATGGGACAAGTATCTAAAAGAAAACACCTGGATTACACGTGGAAAGAGGAAGAAGAAGAAAGTGAGGCCTATAAAAGGAAAAGGAAGACGAGAGAGAAAGGGTGGTGAAAATAGGACGGAAAAACAGAGTAAGAGAGAAGGAGAGAATTTGTAAAAGAGATATGAAGAACTTTCCTCGGCATTCAAGTATTTAACTTAATGTCACACTGTTGTATAAGATAAGTGCAAGAACTACATGATTGAATCGAACCTTTGTGTTATCTGTCGTCCCGAAACCCAGATTAGACATCCACTCTCTATAAATTCATTGGTTAGTGCTCATTAAGCTGGTCCACTGGTTCTAACTTGGGTTAGTTTGATTTGTGCACCTACATTTTTTATTTTTTTATTATTTTTTATTTTAGTGAAACACTTTTTTTTTTACGATTCATTTATTTTAGACTCTTTGGTTTTGTAATTAATAACATACTTGGATAAATATTTATGATGTAGTCTCAATTTGATTCTAAAATTACGAAATAATACTCTTTAAGAATAAATAATTCATGACACATAGCACAAAATTGGAATTCTAATTTGGAATTCTAATTTGAGTTTCTTTTAACTTCACCTATTGTTATATATATAGACTAGTGTATAATCGGTGCATATGTATGATACAATTAAAAAAAATTACAATTACGCACATGTATGGATTCAAATTTCTCTCTCTCTCTCTCTCTCTCTCTCTCTCTCTCTTATTTTTTTTATTTTAATTTCTTTTGGATATACGCACGAGTTTACTCTTTTTTTTGTTTATCGAGTTTTTGATGATTTATTTATATTAGACTTTGCATCTCATTAGCTCACCTAGAACATAAATTAAAAAAAGACACGCGGCTTAAAATTAGCTAACAATTGGAATACAATTTAAAATCTAATTGGATTTTCTCTCAGCTTTACCTATTGATATATATGAACTAGCATATAACCTATGCAAATGCATGGATGAATTTAAAATTAAACACAATTTTTATTATAAAAATATAAATAATTAGTCAAATTATTAAAAAAATAGCGTGTAACACATGCATACATATATATATGCATTTAAAATCAAACACAATTTTAATCATAAAAATATAAATAATTATTCAATTTTTTTAAAAAGAAAACGTAATTAGTCACATTTTAAAATTTTTATCTAAATTTAATACTACTTATGATAATTTTTTTTTTTTAATTTTAAATAAGATAGAAGGAGTGATGATCTTTGTTCTATGGTTTTTTTTTATTGAGTATATGTGATTGATTTTTAAAAAATATTTTATAGTTCATTAATATTAGATTCTTAGTATTTTGCACTTATTAACTCACTTGACACAAAGATTGAAAAATTTAAGTGGACACATGACACATGACACAAACACAAACTCAAGTGGATAATTATGGTGTGGTCTCTACATAAATTTAGACATATGATCCAAAATTGAATTCTAATTGAACTTTCTCTAAGCTTTACCTCTCTCTCTCTCTCTCTCTCTCTCTCTCTCTCTCTTCTTCTCTCTCTCTCTCTATATATATATATATATATATATATATATATATATATACACTATTATTTAAGGGGCTTCTCCTGTTTGGATTGAATTTTCTTTGTTTAAAAATACCACTACATCCCTATGTTTAAGTAGAGACAAAACTAAAGGATAATCCGGTAAAAATATAATTTTAACTCTCATTAAAACATTGTCTAAAAAATATGGTTATTCCCCTGTTGTTTTTCAAATTTCTTTATCTACTTATAAATTAGATTCTCAAAATAAAAATTATATATATAAAATAAAAAAACACACAAATTTTTTTGGCTATGACTACTAAAAAAAAAAGTCTCATTGCATGCACGAAGCGTTTGTGATAAGGCTAATATAATTGAAAATTTTAGATTTAGACCCTAAATAACTAACCAGGGGATTAATTGTATCTCGACAACTTTAGTAGTTTGACCCAGTCTTCAACAAAATCTTTTGGGCTTCTCAACTTTTTTGTTTCTTTATTTAATATTTTTATTATAATGGTTGAATATGGTAATTGGGACAATGATTTTGTGTATTTATCCAAAATTCCCATTGCTTTCCTTTGAAAATTTTAAATGTGGCGTAATGTTATGAGATGGTATGTAATGATTTTTAGCTTAGGATCCTTATAGAATTTAATCATATTTTATTAAAGAAAATAAAAAAGAGACAGAGATTTATAATATTAAAATTAATTTGCATGTATGAACTATCTATCATTGAAAGAAATAGTGCATAGTCGTAAATAACTATAATTGGATGTGTCTCCATGCATATCTACTTGAGTCCCATGAGCATCAATATGCATATAGTGAAAGAATATTATTCACCATTCATTGTGAACTCTCATTGCTTTCAGGATATATATTTTCTTATTTCCAAAAATTTTCCCAAAACTAGTTTTATAAAAGTTTATTTTGAAATCAAAAAGATTTTTCCCATAGAAAAGAAAGCATAGAGAGGGACAATACTAAGGGGGAGTCGTAAATTTGTTTGCTTAAGAGTAAGAACTTAAAGACTTCACTTCTTTGTCATTCCGTTTTAAAAGGGGAAGTAGTATTGTGAGTTGATGCTAATTTTCTTAATTTCATGTGTTTTGAATACAATCTTATGTATTTAAAGCTTATTTTATGTTGGTCATTTTTTTCCATACATGTTCTCTATGAGTTTAATTTATTTGTTCGTATTTTAAGAAGGCATGCATGTTTCAAGTTTCATGTGATAGAAAGTAGTCCTAATTCTTTTACAGTGATTTATAAAGTTACTTTGTATTTCATTGATTTGTTGTTTTGTGATGTTTTTCCATAAAATCTTCACAAAAAGAACATTAAGTTGAGTCTAGAAGAAAATTGAAAAATTCAAGTTTCAGAAGACACAATCAAGTGAAATCATTATTGCTCAAGTGAATGTTAGAGACTTAAGAGGCATAAAGTTTACGAGACCTTGTACAAACTTCGTTGACTAAAAGTTGAACAGGATGTTTGCGAGACGTACGTTTGCTTGACATTCTGAATTGCGTGAATAATAACCCTATTTGTTGTGCCTTTAATTTAACCCATTTTTTCTATAAAAAACTTTTTTTTTAGAGAGAGAGAGAGAGAGGCTGCCATACAAGAGCATAACAAGAATCAAACCTTGAACTTCAAATGTGAGATTAAAAGATTATAAGTGTTAAACTACAATCCTCTGCCAGTAAGTTCATCGGTCAGAAAACTTCTAGAGAGCTCTTTGGAACACCAAAAGTCCAGGTTGTTGCAGATGAGGACTGTTTGTGGAAATAGTTCATGTAGAAGAAATCCAGAGTTATGGGGTCCCTATGATAGGAAGGCAAGTGGATCATTTATTGAGGATACAAAGATGTCTAGTTACAAAGGTTTAGTAAGTAGACTACTAACGTAGGACAACAACACAATATCAATGGGAAGATTAAACAATTGCAAAACAGAGGATAAATCTTAGGAGAAAGCACCTAAGGGTTGCTTAGAGTTAGCACTAAGCAAAACTATAGTCGGCACCAGTGTAAGAGAAATACACATTTAATCTTAGGATCAAAATAGACAAAATTGTTTTACAATAATTAGAAAAATGTGCTTAAATAGCAAATAACGAAATGCATAAAGAACTCCTAATTATTAAATGTTTAAGTTTGCTTAATCTTCATGCCCAATTACTAGTAGGTTCCATCTATAAGGCCATAAGTTGGGCTGTCTTTTGTTTTATTTCTTCCTCTTATACGTGCGAATAATTATTGGAGGCCTGTACTTTGTGTCCGAACTAACTACTTTAACAATTTCTTCATTTGAAGAAGTTCTTCATGTGACTTTTATTATTTTCATAATTATTGCTTTCAGATTTGATAATTATTGTGGTGTGAAAATAAAATGTTTTAAGGAAATTATATAAAAATGAAAAAAAAAAAAAAAACATGCTGTTGAACGTGGTTCATAATTTGAAGCAAAGGATTCTAGATGGAATGGAAGACGAATAAAGGAAAGTACATTAATCTTCTTAAAAAAAAAAGAAAAAGAAAAGAGGAAAATTCATAAAAATTATTTTTTATTAAATAAAATCGAAAAGGAAATCTAAAGTATCATAATAATAAAATTACAAATATAACATAGAAACAGTAAAACAATGCACACTAACTTCCCATGGGGCTCGAACAGAATGTGGAGAGGAGTAGGTTCTTCATCATAATTAATGGAATAAAATAATCATAGCTTGTCTAGAACTTAGACCGGATATAGTTGACAACATTCTTATCCACCTGGAAGGTCTTAACTAAAACGTCAGTAGGAATGTCAGGCTTGGACCCAAACAGTCCACTGGCAATTGGGACAAAACCAGGGTTTTGACCGCTTAAAGCAGCAATGGCGATGGCACTTTCTTTACCAACATTTCTTTGATAGTGGATGAGACCAATTGGGAATACGAACACATCACCCTTCTTTAGCACCTTTGTGATATGACGGGTAGATGAGACAAACCCAACTTCAAGGCTACCTTCCAAGACTGTTAAGAGTTCGGTGCCGCGAGGGTGAGTGTGGGGAGGGTTGACAGCCCCTGGTGCATAGTCAAAACGGAAGAGGGAAATTCCAAGAGTGTTAAGTCCTGGTATTTGTGCAGTGGTCACGGGAGTAACGCTTAACCCTTCAGGGTTTGATGTGTTGCCTGCTATATGAAGTCCACTGCTTGAAAAATCATTGGCTACAACCTTCGTAGGATCCTTGCAAGCCAAACCATTTAGGAGCACTGCCACCAACCACCACATTGCAAATAAGAAACATGAATGAAAGCCATACTATTAAAAGTTAATCATTTTTGTCGCACAACTTTCTCACAACTTATTTCACACGGTTGTATATATTCCTTTTCCATGTTTTAATCGTTTATATCAGAAAATCTTATTAAATACAAGTTATTATTGCACACTACATATACACACTTTATTTTGAAATTATGTTTTAAAATCACGATTTAAATTCATGTGGTAATGTGTGTACGGTGAGTCTATAATAAGTAGTGTGTCACTGTCATTACTTTTTTTAAAATGTATACATTATGCGTACAATTGTGAATATTGTGGTGTGAGCGGGTGAAAAAGAGTTTGAACAAATATTTACGGAGCTACTGCTATGGTTTTAACATTAAGCCTATAGGGTGAAATTTTCAGCAGAGGTATTCATGTTTAAGGCTCATATTGTACCTTGACTTTTTGTATCTACAACACAGAAATCTTGGAGAGGGCTAGGGTCAGATGCCAATGCAGCAAGGGAAACGAAAGGTAGAAGTCCGAAGAAGAGAATGGGGGAAGCCATCTGGAAGCTTTGAATCGAAGGAAGAAGCAGTTGTATAGGATTAGGGAGATAAAAGCAAATGAGATTTTGGTTGTGAAAGACTTACCTATGTAGCTTCCTATATATATAAGGTGGGGGCAGAGAGAGTATAGTGTAAATTAAGACACAATTAAAATAGAAAATCAAAGAAAGAAAGAGTCAGTCTTTGGCCAGTTAAGACTGTACCAGAATTGGTAGTATTACAGTGCGCCTGCAACGTTCTTGTCGCCTTTGAAACAATGCACACCATTGACCAACGCAAGAAGGGTAAGGAAGGGCCTATGGCCATCAAGCAACTGTAATATATCATTCTCTCTCTCTCTCCTTATTTATTGCTTTCCAAGAGATAATATTTTGCTCAACACAACCTAAACAAAAAATCTAATTTTCTGGTTAGACTGCGTTAAAGTAGTAGATAACCCTTTTTTTTCTTTTTTATTAGATAACTTTTTCTCATCAGATAACCTTTACTTTTTTTTTTTTTTTTTTTTTAATTTACGGTGAAGATAGAAGTATATATTTGTGTAAACAAAAAACAAAGAAAACCCGAGTTTGAACATAGGGGCCAACCTGGTGGGCCATGGCTGCCAAACACCAGTAAACAAAACAAAAGAAAAGTTCCATAATTTTTATTTTTATTTTTTAAAACTTCCAATTCGTCCTTTAAAAAAAAAAAAAAAAAAAAAGTCTGAGCCTATCACATACACTAAACAGAATATCACTTTTTTTTTTTTAAAATTGAATTCTTCATTATCAATGTTTTAACATATACATATAAACAAAAAACATTTACATAATTAAAATTTTTAACAAACCTACACAAATATTATATGGTGTGATATATGATTTTTTTTTTCTTTTTTGGTAAGACTGCACTGAAGCAGCAAGTCCAGAAGGTCTACCTTTCAAAATTTCAATTGCTTGGTGATGAAAAGGTGGGAGGTTTTCTTGTTTAGCGTATGATAGGCTCAAAATTGAAGTTTTGTTTTGTTTTTGCTTTTTTAAAGGAGCAATTGAAAGTTATTTTTAGTTGACTCTTGTTTTTAATTGGTAGTTGTGAATTCAAGGAAAATAGATTTCTTTTTTTAAATTTGTTTTGTTAGGTTGTGTGGAATAAAATATTATCTAGTGGAAACTAGAAAGCAATAAATAAGGAGAGAGAGAGAGAGAGAGAGAGAGAGAGAGAGAGGATGCTAGTATTAATTAGGTAATAAGGTGGAATCAACCATATTTAATAATGTTTTTTTTAACCGTTAGATATTTTAGAATTTTACGGTTAAAAAAAGGTGTAACTTTTGTAGAATTACACCAGGTGTAACTTGAACCCATCTCTCTCTCTCTCTCTCTCTCTCTCTCTCTCTCTCTCTCTCTCTCTCTATATATATATATATATATATAAATCTTGAGATTTCTGAGGTGGTTGAAATAATTAATAAGTGCATATTTCTAAAAGTTATAATAAAAAAAGTCTACTAAATAGCATATACTGTCTCACAAAATGTCATTTACATAATATTTTCTTTCAAAAAAATTCAATGATAGGAATGATAAAGAACATGATTCTATAGGGACAATAAGCAACATTGATACAAGATTCAAATTAAAGTTTTTGATGCAATTGACAAAAAAACTTTTGTGATTAAGATGCTAAGAAAAATCTTAAATAAATATGCAAGAGATCTTACTGAAAAATAAACTGAGGTACAACTTATTTAAATAATTAAATTATCACAAAACTATTGATCATAATATATATTAAATTCCTCATATGCATATTGATATTAGAGAAGGAATCCCAGATGATTTGAAGAAAATTTTAGGAAAAAAAATGCATTTTCATACTTCATTTGAATGAATTCAATCTAAAAGATGGTTTTGAAAATTACACAGTTACTATGATTTTTGATTTACCTTCAAATAACAAAAAGGTATGGAAGAAAAAAAAAAAAAAAAAAAAAACCCAATATGCTATATTAACTCTTTTGCTACACTATACTTAAATTAACAAAAAAATATAAAAACATTTACTAAAAACTGTCATATCATTGAAATTTAATATGAATACAAATACTTAAGAAAAATCTTAGCGACAACAAATATGCAAATCCAAAATTTGTAAGATCCAGTCAAGAGTCTTCTAGTACCAATTCATTAGTGATTAATACAAATAATGTAACAAAAGGAAAAAATGATGAAAACTCAAAAACTGAACAAATAGGGGCAGACCAAACTTCAAACGTTGAAAATGAAGAAATAGATGATGATGTACATAACCCTCAAGCATCGCCATACCACAATAACAAACATTCAAGAAAAAAAAAGATTTAGTAATGAAGGTCTTTATTACATCACATAATAAATATCAATAATATGGAATAAATTAATGCTTTTAGCAACTTTTATTATACAAAATTACTCCAAAGTGTTTTTTTTTTTTTTTGGCTCATTATTTAAACTCATTACTAGCAAAGTTTTATAACAAATATACTATAATATATGTATAAAATTCTCTAAAAAATAGAAATAAATAAAACATTATAACATTATTTGTGCATTGCACATGCAACTTGCTAATATATATTAGTTGTTGAGGGCTGAAAGTTTTTGCATGAATGACTTTTCTGAGTTTTAAGGCCCAGCCCAACTTGACGAACCTAAGCACTTTGTTTAAGCCGAAAATGAACGGATGAAATAAGGCCTGTTTAGACGGAGAAATGGATGAACAAAACGAAGGATCTGTTGGCCCACTACCACCTAAAAAACCACCAGTCCATCAATCGCCACTAACGCCTAGATTATTAAGGCATATATGGAGTTCTCTTTTGCTGATGTGCCATTTTCATTTTTTGTAACAACTGTTGCCGACACACGCAAAAAAAAAATAATATTGTGCTTTGAAGACACGATTTCTAACTTGAAATTATGTCTTCAATGCATGATTTTAGTTGTTTTTTACTTGTGTGTATAGATGTGTGTATAATTAACACTGTCCTTTCATTTTAATGAAGTGCCATATTGAAGGTCCTCGAGCCAAGGGCGTTAACGGGTATATTCAATTCCATAGGGAAAAACCAGTTCCATACCTTGTGTGCAAATGCCTGATGCCCAAAACACAGCTGAAAATGTGACCTATAAATCTAAATTTGCTTTCCCTCTCTCTAAAAGCAACATATTCTACATTTATTGCCCTAGTATCCATGCAATCTCAAAGTAGGCTTCATTCATTCATCCTCACAAAGGAGCTAACTAATTCGAAGGAAAACGTAACCCCCTTTCCCTTGTGGATAAAACAAAATTACCCAACCAAATCTTATTTCGAAAACTAAAGAATGGGGTGCAACCAGTGCTTGAAAATGGTGCATATCCATTGCCCTGTGCAAAAGCAAGAAATGGACTTCTTAGTAGTGGATGTAGAGAGGGAAAGTTCACGACCTATCACAAGTTGACACACTAAGACATCAAGGAAGACACTCACACCACAAGTAGCATTAAGAAGATTCAACAATGCAAAAGCTCTGTTGGAATCAAGCCCTCCAGGAACTTCAAGAGCTTCAACTTTTTAATAAGAAGAACATTCGAAGAGATATCATCCAAATTATTTTCTTATATCTCAAAGTTCACTGGAATCAAGCTCAAAAGCCTCTAGAAGCTTTAAGAAACCATAAATCGAAGAAGTTCTATGGATTCAAACCTCCAAAGCCCTAAAGAATTTCCACCACAAACTTTTGAAGAGGAAGAATGGACGAAGAACGAAGGATTTCTAACAAGCTCATAGCTAGAAATTCGTTATAATTCTGTTTTAAAAATTTCCATCCATTCCTCAAACAAATTGAAGCATATTTGTGTTTGAATCTATAAAGTTGTTATTTTCAACTATCTTGTGTTGGCTTTAATTCCGTGCCAAATTTGATTGTAATTTTTTCAATCACCTTTTCTTGTATGTATGTGGGTTTATTTGTAAGGGATGAGTGTGAGAGATTGGTGAAGAATCATGCATCAAAAGGTGAATCAGTGGAATTCGTGACTAGCATGCGAGTAGCTAGCAAGAAGCAATCTGTGAAAAGGCTACATATGGAGCACATGACTGGAAGCTAAGGAGTCATGCCAGGCTGTCAGGTTCATGAGTGTTTAACGAGAATGACCAACCTGTGAAGTACCCGAGAAACTTTCTGTTTGGCAAAAGGTTGTGTTGTTTTACCAAATTCTTTACCCACACTATAAATACTTTCATTACCCACGAATTGTAAGGAGTGCTTTTCAGAGAGAAAACCCTAGCAAATACACTTGAGATTTAGTGATTGTTATACTCACAGTCATCTATACATTTCCTTATGGTTTTCCTCAACTCCTACCTCTCCATCTCTAGATCTTTGAGAGGTTGTTAGCCAAAACACTTACCACATCCATTCTAAGTGTCAACTGAGATTTTGGTGCTGTTAGAAAGTATTGGAAGGAGCCATTTATTGGCAGATGCAATCAGGTTGAATTGAGGGATCCAAAAAGCTAGAGAAGACAAGATTCTAAGAAGTCCGTTGGTAGTAAGAGCTTGGAGGGCTCAAGTAAATGGGGTAGACTAGGCTTGGAGGGTTTTTTGTTATTTGTATACTCTAACTTTATTCTCTAGTGGATCGATTTTGACTTGGAGGGTCGCGAAGAGGATTTTTGCTTAGTTCTTCGGTTTCCTTTTCAATAACATGTCTCGGTGTTATCTTGTGTTTGCATCTCTCTTTCCAACTTTTTAAGCTTTCATTTTATTGTTGATGATGGATGAATATGGCTTATGGCTTAGGGTAGTCGAATGGGATAAGGCTACCCTTGCTTTGGCAAATGCTAATAGCAAAGCCATTAATGCTATTTTCTGTGGTGTTTTTACTGATGAGTTTCAGAGGATTTCAAATGTGAAGATTGCCAAAGAGGCGTGGACCATTCTTGAGACAACCTACGAAGGTATCAAGAAGGTTAAGGACATCAAGCTTCGAATGCTCACTATTTGATTTGAGAAATTAAAGATGAGCGACGATGAGTCATTTGATTCCTTTTATAGAAGGCTAAATGAGATTGTGATTGCCAAACTCAATCTTGGAGAGAAGATTGTAGATGCCAAAGTTGTGAGGAAGATCTTGAGATCTTTACCTGAAAGTTTCCGGGCTAAGGTCATCGCTATTAAAGAGAGCAAAGATTTGGATGAGATTAAGATTCAAAAACTTATTGGCTCTCTCTAAACCTATGAGCTCGGATTGCCCTCTCACAAGTCCAGCAAATCACTTGCTCTCAAGACCATAAATGAGAGAATGGGTGATTCATCTGATGAAGACAATGTAGAAAAAGAAGTGGCATTCCTTGTTAAAAACTTTCGAAAATTTCTCAAGATGAAGAACAATGGGAAGTCATTTAGCAAATGAAAGTTCCCATTCTCCAAAAATGACAAGAAGGAGTTCAAGAAGAAGGATGGGAAGGACTCGTCATCAACTCATGGAATTGTGAGCTATGAATGCAATGGTCATGGGCATCTAAAGAAAGAATATCCAGATTATTTGAGAGGAAAGGGTAAAGTGCTTGCTACTACCCTTAGTGACTCGGAGAGCTCAAACTTCAATGCGGAAGGAGAATGTGATAATGATGGAAACTATTCAGCTTTCATGGCAATAACAACAGTTGATTTTAGAGATGAGTTGAGTGACTTGGTTGATGAATTAGGTGTACATTCTAAAGGTGAAGAAGTTGATGATTCAAAAGATGAGGATGAAAAGAATCTTCAAGAAGTGTACGATGCGTTGCTTGAAGATTGTGGCAAATATGCCAAAGTTGCAAAAAATGCTGTTGAAAAGATGAAGAAAATTGAAGAAGGGCACAAATCCACTCTTGTGCAACTTAAAGAAGCTAAATGTGAAGTTGAAAAGCTGAAGGAAGAGTTGCTCAATGCCTATTCCAAAATCAAGTTCCTTGAACTTGAAATAATTTAGGCAAATGTCAAAGTGGAGCACATTTCCACCAAGAAGCTTAACAGTGTGCTCTCTTCTTAAAACCCTAAATTGACAAGACTGATTTAGGTTATACCGCTGAAGGAAGCTCAAGCAGCGAATCTAAGAAGGAAGTGAAGTTAATGTTAGCCAAGAATGTAGAGAAGCCTAAGGTAGAGAAACCCAAAGTGGAGAAGCCCAAGGTTGAGATCCCTATTGTTGTAAAGAGAACCGTTAGTCCAAAACCAAAAGATAAAGGAAAGTCATTGCCTAAGAGTCAAAGGAGACCTCAAGTGAAGCATTACTATCATCATTATGGTGTGTGAGGGCACATAATACCAAATTGCTTCAAGCTTCATGCTCTTAAGAGGGCTAACTCTTTACATGGTCAAGATAACTCAAGAAGAATGTCGAAGGGAAATCAAGCTAAAGGAGAAAATAAGGGATAACTAATTGAAGATGTTATGGAAATGTTGATGAACATTTCACCATGTCTTGCTAGCTTCACCCAGAGGTTTGAGAGTTATGTCGGTCGTACCCTTCCTTTTAAGGACCTTACCCAAAACACTCGTACAATGTGGGTAAAGAAGGGTACTTATGCATGATCATTCTCTATGTCTATGCATTAATACTTCCAATGTATTAAGGTCATAATTTCATGCATCATGATATATGCAATCTTCTTGAGTCATTGCTTCCATCCTAGTATGCTTCTCTCTAGGTCTTTATTTTTTTTTATCCAGTTTTTGTTGATCTTACTTAATGCTTTGTTTTCGAGTGTGTTGAAAAATTCAAAAATCCATTAAAAATGAAAAATCTCAAAAAATTTGATTGCTTGTGTTGTGTATATTACATGTTGAGTTTGGGCTAGTACCTCCATACTAATGGCGTAGTGCATTTACAAGCTTAGCTTGTTATGTATGCATATTTTTTAAGTGTGAGTAATGCCTAGAAATTTATATTTAATTATTGTAAATAGATCATCAAGCTTGTCATGAATAATTAGTCAATAGTCTTGTTTGATTTTGATACATGCGTAGACATGTGCCTATATATTTCCTCACAATGTTTTTTTCTTTTTCAAAAGAGCTCTTCAAACGCCTATCTCTAAAAGGAGAAAGAGCTAAAAAAGCCTTATTTCGAAAACTAGTTTGACTAGGAAAAGGTGGAGCAAAAATGTATTCAAATATATGGTGCCAAGGCCAAAAGACTCATTCGTCAAAGAAATATCAAACATATCATGGCATTGCTTCTCAAAATTTGAGTTGTATTGATCAAAAGTATAAAAAATGAAAGCCATATAAAAAACTTTCAATCAAATGTAAACACTTTGGTGGGGGGCCATATATGTTCATTTTCACAAGTGAGATAGGTCATGTGACTTCGTGCTACTTGTGTACGACTTGATTGAATTGATCACTGAAGTTTCATACTAGACTATGGATTAGTTCATGCATGATCCACACACATAACACACAAGTTTAATGTTCAATGAATGCCTATTTCATTGGTGTGCTTGTACGTGTTCAAATGTGATATGTGTATACTCAATTACTTGATGATCAAACCCAAAAAAACTTTTGAGTGTTTTATATGTTTTTGAAAGTGTTTTTATGTATCATTTTTGTGTTTTAAGAGTTTTTCCAAAAGACCAAATCTATTTTGATTGAAAAACTCCATCAGAGGCATTTTTGCAAGTAAGTCATCTCATTGCTTATCTGCGAAAATGAGGAAGCTAATTTTCATTTCTTCCAAAATTTTACATAGAGAGTTTCGCGACTTTTTTGTGAGAAATAGCTTCTCGCGAAACTAGCCCTATGCATTTGAGGCATTTCATGAGTACTTCGCGAGTACCTTACCCATGAAATAAGAGGACATTTTAGTTTTAAAGGCCAAACAGTGACAATTTTTCAAAAAATCCGTTTTGCCTCCTTCATGCCTCTCTCAACCCAAAACATCATTTTCTCCAAAATCTCAACCAAAAATCAAGGGCTTTTATCTCTAAGCCTTATCTAAGGTATGTTTTAATACTTTCTCACTTTTGAATCCTTAGATTCTAGGATTTATAGGGTTGGGTTATTTTGAAAGGGGTTGAGAAAATTTCATTTTCTTGTCAATTTTTTTTTTTTTAATTTTCTTGATTGGGTTGTGTCCCATTGTGTTTGTTTGTGTTTTTGTTGGCCTTGAGTGGTATTTTAACATATATTTACGCAAGATTTCCATATGTTCGTGCATTGTTTCACATGTTAGTGGAATGTGTGCATTCTAAGTGTTTGATAAAATGCCTAAATGGTGTTTTCTCGTTGTTTTGGACCCTCTTGAGTACAAAATTTTGGGGATTACCATGTTTTTACATGTTTAACATGTTTTGATCATTGGTTATGTGTTTTACACACTTTGCCACATGAGTGCTTTGTCATGCATTGCTCATGCTTCTTACATGCACACCACAAGCACACTTGATGCACACACTATATCACTTGACATGTTTTGCACTTCATTCATGCTATGTAAGTCTTGTTAGACCTTTAACACTTAATATATGATCTTGTGAATAGGTTTGCTTGTGTATTTCCATTTTAGAACTATTTGTTTGTTTTTATGGACTAACTTGTATCTAATCAAGTTTGTTTCCATGTTTGTGTCTATTTTGTTTGTTTGTGTGGTTATTTGTTTTGTAGATGTCTCCTCGTCAGAAAATAGCAGCAAAGAAGTTGTCAAAGCATCCCCGCCTCTCCTCGGACTCATTTAGAAACGATGATGGTAGCATGACCTTCACTGATTATTACAAATGGGCCTTGATCTTCTTAGAGAGGACTGTGGACATTGACTCCCTAAAGGGCACCTTCATTCCAGAAGCATTCAAGGAAAGGACATGGACCAAATCGTTGAATCTGTTGGGTGATGTGTTTGAAGTCATCATTAGAGAATTCTTCGCCAGTGCATTTGTGGAAGGTGACCACATTAACTGTTGGGTAAGGGGGGAGAGAGTTCATGGTTTCAAGGGAGTCGATCCAAGAGGTTTTGGAGATTTAACCAACAACTCTAGATACCTCTCCACACTTTGACGAGAGAAAGGAGAAATTTGAGCCTCTTGTGCAAGTTTTTGGAGGACAACTCAAGAAGAAGGCCTTGCACACGATTGAGTTCACCCTTAAAGTGCAAGCTTTGGCCTACATCATGATCTTCAACCTCTATTCGGTGAAGAACTTGACACCCTTGTCAGCGCCAAGGACCGTGTTCCTATATGATCTCTTCACTCACAAAGAGATTGACATTTGTGGTCACATTTATCATCTTTTCGTCAAAAGCATCATCAAGAGGACTTTAAGGCTAACTCTACCATTCCCAAGCCTTGTCATGTCTCTCATATCAAGGGCAAGGGTGAAGATTCCTAGTGGGCTTCTAGTAATGCAAAGGGAAGAACCTATTAGTGAGCAAACCATTATCCAAAGTAAAGCTCACAGTCCTAGACCAAGCGTTGGTGTATCTCAAATTTCGAGAGATGAAGAAGCAAAAGAAGTAGGCAGGACCGATGAAGAAATTGATGGATTCACTTCAGTACTGGAGGATACTCCACAGCCTTCTTCTTAAGCGCAGGCGAGAGCACTCGATGGCCTTGATCTTCTACTTGGAAGTTGAAGAGTTGCATATGATGCTAACTTCACATATCAACTACTCCACAACTCAATTCACATACCTTCAATGCCAAATCACTGTCCTCTCTTCTCAAGTTCAAGATATGATGCAAAAATCAGGTTCAGAGTCCGACACATTTTAGGACCTTTGACCATTTTGACCAAAAAAGGGGAGTAGTTTAGGCTTGAGGGGAGTACAGCCTAAGGGGAAGTAGTAACATTGGTTCATTTTGGTGGTTTTATGTTTTATGCTTTTATAGCTTTTGGATTTTACAGTGCTTTATTTAAAGCTTTCAAGCACTTTAGTTTAATACATAGTTTTCTTTAGTACTGTTATGTATCTTGGTTTCTATAGCCGTTTTATTGATGTTTATAGTTATCAATTCCTGATTTCTTTAGTTTCTTTAATGCATCATGTGGTATGTTAGACGTGCAATTGATTCTAGTATTGCTTGTAATTGCATTACGCGTCCAGATTATCATTTACTAGTTAAATGTGGGTCATTTCCTAATGATTGTTCATGTTTGATCATGTTATGCTTTATGTTTTACATCTCATGTGGTAACTTGATCACATTTTACTTGTTTTTTATACATGCCTTGTGTTCTGTTTGTCTCGTGCTTAATGAAGTTTATTTGTTATGTGCAAATGTTTCAGGATACAGGTGTATATAGTTCAAGTGCTTCATAGTTTTTAGATTTAGGAGTGAGTGAGTTTTCCTATGTTCCCAAACTCACGTTTAAATCTAGAGTTTGTTTAGGGGTTTTGTCACGAAATGGCCAAATGGAGAGATTGTAAAGTTGTGATCTCCAACTATCTTATGTTGGCTTTAATTTCATGCCAAATTTGATTGTAATTTCTTAAATTTTTTTCCTTGTATGTATGTGGGTTTATTTCTAAGGGTTAAGTGTGAGAGATCTGTGAAAAATCAATTTTCAAAATATGAATTAGTGAAATTTGTGACTAGCTTGCGAGAAGCAACCCGTGAAAAGGCCACATGTGGAGCACATGACTGGAAGTAGAAGAGTCATGCTAGGCTATTAGGTTCACGAGTGTTTCGTGAGAAGGGCCAACCCGTGAAGTACTCGAGAAACTTTCTGTTTGGCAAAAATTTGTGTTGCTTTACCAAATTCTTTACTCACACTATAAGTACTCTCATTACCCATGAATTATAAGGAGTGTTTTTTAGAGAGAAAACCCTAGCAAATACACTTAAGAGTTGGAGATTTTTATATCTATAATCATCTGCACATTTCCTTGTGGTTTTCCTCAACTCCTACCTTTCCATCTCTAGATCCTTGAGAGTTTGTTAGCCCAAACACTTACCACACCTATTTTGAGTGTCAAGTGAGATTTTGGTACTGTTGGGAAGTATTGGAAGGAGCCAATCATTGGAGGATGCAATTAGGCTGAATTGCAGGATTCAGAAAGCTAGAGAAGACACGACTCCATGAAGTCCATTGGGAGCAGGAGCTTGGAGGGTTCAAGTACATGGGGTAGGCTAGACTTGGAGGGTCTTTTGTTATTCCCGTACTCCAAATTTATTCTTTAGTGGATTGATTTTGACTTGGAGGGTCGCGAAGAGGTTTTTCACCAAGTTTTTTGGTTTTCTCTTTGATAATACGTCTCGGTATTATCTTGTGTTTGCATCTCTTTTCCTTACTCTTTAATCTTTCATTTTATTGTTGATGATGGATGAATATGGCTTAGGGTAGTGTTATCAGTTCATTGCACTTATTTACTCTTGTTCTGCACTTAGTCTAAGTTAGAGTAAAAGTAATCTATTCGTAAGTTTTAATTGGGAGTTTGAACAAGCTCTTGTGTTTTAACACAAATTTGAGCTTTTAGAATCAAAATCACATTACCATAATTCCAACCAACAATTTTTTTAAGGAGAATGAATCAAAAGATCACTCTTTTGTAATTACAAAAAATTATAAATTTGTGAAACTATTATACTTGTTTGATTTTATTTCAAACTTGAAATTTAGTTGTTTACAGTAGGATCTTAGTATTTCCCACCAACTCAAGCCAATCCCTACTAAAAAATAAGGAGAAGATTACACTGAAGATCATATTTAGACACTTAACATAAACCCTTTATCCATCTAGCTAGAAGACATCCCATTGTCCAAGTAACATTCCATATCTCTCTTTCCCTTTCTCTCTTTCTATGTTTAGACTTGGAGCCTTTCTATCCTAGCAGTTCAGCCATGTTCATGTTAGGAAAAGTTTAAGATTTTGTATACGAAATCTCTCATTGCAATGAAGGAAGCGTATGGCTTTCCATCTCATGCTAATTCAAATTAAGAACTGTGTTCAACAATGTCTTTTTTCTTTTTCTCTTTGATATAGTTTCCCTAAAAAATTTTAATTTCGTACCCTTCTAAGTGTTAAAGTATTAAATAGATATTGAACCAATGATATTGACAACTTATTGTGCAATCGATGTAATATTTGAATTGTTAGAATATATGTGAATCATGTTAGGAATATATGTCAATTAGAATTGGTTAATCCTTTGACAAAACGCACTTTATTTGTAATTGGGTAGATCTAGGATGTGTTTAATGTTTCATGGAACAAAGTTTCAAGGCTAAGTGTTAAAACCATGTAAATCTATTCAAGAAATAAGTGAAGAAGTGTTGGATTTTAAAGCTCAACAGCTAGCTCGACAAATAGCATCTATTGAGATTTAAAAGGCTGCTTTAGTCTGATGCTTGACAACTTCTCGATAGCTACCCTATCTATCAAGAATAATGAAAATCGATTTTTAATATCTGATTTCACTCCAATCCATGTGTACATGTTTAGACTTTCTTTTCTCACAACCCTAAACATATATAAGGATTATTTTAAGGGCCATCAAAAGTTGCACGAGTGTAGAGCAAAGTTTTATTCATGCAAATTGTGACCGGAGACAGAATTTGCCCTAATTCATCTTTCTCTTGAAGAAGCTATTGAGTTTGTACACCATTGGGTTTTGTGACCAAGGAGCTTCGTGACATTCATCGTGCTGACGAACTGATGAACTTTGTAGCCAACATCTTTCTCAAGTTGGTGATTAAGTCGCATACTGAGATTCGCGCATCGATTGTTTAATCACGTACTGGAAGCCGTGCACTGAAAATAAGAGATTATCACTACAGAACAAGTTCAATTATGTATTGGGATAAGGGTTCAATTGTAGGTTGGTATAAGGTATTGATATTCCTTTACTTGTAACCGCTTGTTGTGATAATAGTGGATTCTCGGGAGTGGTGACTTTAAATTTACCCAGTAGGGTTTTGTCTCGGTGGTTTTCCCTATTTGTAAACAAATCATTGTGTCAATTTTATTTTCCATTGCATATTAACTTAGTTGGTGATTTGTTTGTGCTACCATGTGTTTTGCATATTAATTGGATTAATTAATTAACTTAGTTAATTAATTCATTACAAGGGGTCAATACATTCTTGGCCTATCAAGTGGTATCAGAGCAGACACACTCTAATTAGGGTTAATCTTTGTTGTGTGATCCATTGACCCCTGTTTATCATGGATAAAGGATAGTCTCTTATCATACCTCCTTTATTTAATGGCACTAACCATGCATACTAGAAAGTACACATGAGAGCTTTCTTACAGTCATTAGATGAAAATGTGTGGCAAGCTGTGGAGATAGGTTGGACCAAGCCAAAGGATGCGCCGGCTGATTGGGATGATACTAAGATCAAGGTGGAAAACTTTAACAGCAAGGCATTGAATGCTGTATTCAGTGTGGTCATAAATGATAAGTATAAGAAAATTTCCTCTATTGAAATTGCCAAGGGAGCATGGATCATCCTTCAGACTACCTATAAAAGAACCAAGGTTATCAAGGATTCGAACCTTTAGAGGCTCACTATAAGCTTCGAAGAGATCAAGATGGAGGAGGATGAGTCGTTTGATGAGTTCTATGCCAAGCTTAAGGACATAGTGAACTCAACTATTAATTTTAGGGAAACCATTCTCGAACCCAAGATTATCAGAAAGGTGCTCAGATCTCTACTCGAGAGATTTCATGTCAAGATCACCGCAATTGAGGAATCAAAGAATATTGACAAAATTCCTTTGACAAATCTAGTTGGCAATTTATAGACCTATGCGTTGGGTTTGACAAGAATCAAAAAATTGAGTAAAGGTAAGAGCATGGCACTACAGGCCAAGAGCAGTGACACAAATGAGTCTTCAAACGATGAAGATTCTAAAATGAAGTCCAATATCATAAGACAGTTCAAGAAGTTCATGAAGAATGCCAATGGGAAGGGCTTCGACAAGGATCGTAGGTAATTTAGTTCTTCTCAGTTTAAGAGCTAAGACAAAAGGAAGAAGGATGCTAGGGATAACGATCTGTACACTGTTCCTTTAGGATCTAAGTGTTTCGGGTGTCAAGGCTTTGGACACATGAAATAGGAGTACCTCACATACCTCAAGACCATTGGAAAAAGCAAGGCACTTACTGCTACATTGAGCGACACTGAACTTGAGGATGATTTGAAAAATGAGGATGATGGAATCCTAAATGCATTCATTGCTACTGTTAATCCTACTGAGGGGATTGTTGAAGATGTGGATAAAGAAGAAGACTTGGTGGAGTCTAAGTTTAAAAAGATGGATGAGCAAGATGACATCCATACAGCTTATACAAAATTGTACAAGGTCTCAGAAAAGCATTAGAAGTTGTATTGGTTGGCCATGAAGAAGTTCAGTGATGTGAAACTTGAACGAGAATAAATCTTCACAAAGTTTGATGAAGCTAATCAGGCTATTGGAACACTGTGGTTCGAGAACAATTTCTTGGTCGAGAAGACTAAGAAGCTTGAGGCAACACTGTTCCAAATTAGAGCTCAGTTGGAGAGGACTTCAAGTGCAAAGCTTGATGAGATACTTAGCCTTTATAAATCTGCTTCTATTCGAACCGGTTTAGGGTATGATTTCTCTTCTCCTAATATTGCTTCCTCTAGTACTACTGTTTTTGTTTCTCATGCTAATAATATAAAATCTAAGAATAATGATGTGAAAACTGTTTTAGCCAGTGAGAACATAGATAAGGGTAAATTTATCTCAGGAGCACCCCTTAAGCTTGTAAAGAAATAAACTAAAAACCCTAGGGCTGAGAAGGGTAATATCCAAAAGTTTAAACAGAAGATGCAGCATCTTTGCCATTACTATGAAGCAATTGGACATACTCGATTAAATTGCTACAAGTTGTTAGCCACTCAACAGAGCAACAATATGATCTCATCAGGAAGCCAGAATTAGTTTTCATCCTCTCTTGCTTCTCTCGGGGATCTACTCAAAGCCCTCGTGTTCTTTTAAAACTTGAATGGTTGCAATTCTTTTCCCTCTTTGCCAATTCTAGGGTTTGCTAAAAGAAAAAGTTCTTCCAAGGTGTGGAAGGAAAAAGGCTCAAAATGATTTTGTCACTTTTCTCTTTCTCATTGTCTATTTTTGATTGCATTATTTGTGTGTTTTGCTTTCTCTTGTTGAGTTAGTCTAGTTTTTATACTATGCTTTTGTCTAACATGTTTTTGTTTGTTTATTTTCAGTTTTTCTTTATTTTGTTTTTTTCTTAAAATTAAAAAAAATTAAAAATTAGAAAAATACAAAAACAATGTGTGTTTTGTGTACATTGGTAGTTGTGTACCTTGGATGGCCATTGAAACAAAATTTTCTTAACTTCGTATCTCTTGTACCTTAAATGAACATTTCTATGCACAACTAAGCAAGTGAGTTTTGTGGCTCGTATTTGTGATGAGTAAGATTAAGTAATCTTTTGTATTTAACACTCGTATCACTTTTTTTGATGGGTAAGACTAGAAAATCCTAAGAGAAAGACATGAATAACCATCTCACCATTGTTGTCTGCCAAGCATGAAATGCCATTTGTATGCTTTGACATAGCAAAAGTACAATGTTAAAAGATAAACATAATTGGGTATTTCTTTTCTCTTTCTCATATGCCCATGCATGATATGCTTTACAAAAGAAAATATGCAAAGAAAAATAAAAGCAAAAAGAATCAATATGCTTTGAGTATGATTGTAAGTGTATTTTCTAGGAGATGTGGGAGTTATAGAATATACCTCGAAGGTGATAGTCCCCATCAAGCAGTTATGATCGTGTGTGAGGTAAATTGATTTGCTCATATCTCAAATCGTCATAACATGTAGACACTTATGTAATCTTGCCATAATTTTCACACACAACACGCAATATTCTTTGCTACTTTTGATACATGCGCAGGTACAATGTGATTTGGCAATCACAAGGAATACATGTGTTAATTTATGCTTACTAAACTGTCTTAACTTGTTTTTGAAATATAAAATTGATTAGACTTGTTTAGTGTGTGCATGTGTTTTAGATCTACGTGCTTGACATTTTTCTTGTTGAGAGATGTTTTTGAGAGATTAAAATGTTGTTTGGATCCTTGGTTAAGTAGCATGTTTGATTGCATTCATGTCTATGTTTTTTTCTCTTCTTTGAAAAACTACTTTAGGCAATCTCGACAGCTAGGCTATCTATCAAGCTCTTGATCTTCATTTCTCGACATCTTCTATTGCAATTTTGATCCATCGAATTTTTTGAGAATTTGTCTCAATAGCTTCTAAACAGCTTCTCGATCAATCAAGAAAGTTTTTGTGTCCTCGATAGCTTCTCGATCCATTGAGGTTTATTTGCTGTGGATACCTCTCAATAGCTCTTTCTATCACATTTTGATTCGCGACACCTCTCGATCCATCGAGCTGCATATATGTCTATATATAGGGTTAGCGTGAATTTCTCTGATTTCTCCCTGATTTCTCTTGACTAAAAAGTGTCTCTCCATCTTCCGAACACTTCTTACTCAACCTCTTCATCTTCCCCACTCAATCTTCGATCTATTCCTTTCATTTTTCACTGGTATGATCTCTTTTCCATCTCTTTATCGTACATTTCATGCATTTTGACTTAACTCTTAGGGTTTTTGAAAATTTTTGGGGTTTTTGAAAATTGATGAGGTTTTTGCCAAATTTTTGGGGTTTCTCAAAATTGATGAGGTTTCTCAAAATTGATGAGGTTTTTGCCAAATTTTTGGGAAGAGTTTTTGTTTAAATAAGTTTAGATCATCATGCATTGCATCAAATTGCATTTTAATAATGTTTCATGCATTTTAGATGTGTGTTTACTTTGTTGCAAGCTTGTGTGCCGGTAGGTTTGGATTAGACTGAGTCCATGATGCTTTTTATTGTTGCACGTCACATGCTTATGCATTTTTCATGCATACGTATCTTCTTTTTTCTATCATATTGATATTAAACTGTTTGGTGCTTTTTTGCTTGCCTTTCTCTCTCTCTCTCATTCTTTCAGTCTGCATCATGGCACATAAATGTAAGTCCGCTCCATCCTAGAATCCTCCTCATTCTGGGGCATCTTCTTTTGATTTTACCCTTTTTTATCTTTGGTTCTGTGATAAGAAAGCCCATAAGGACTTCTCAGAGAACTTTTCTCGATGAGGTATTCATTCAGAATGCCAAGTCATCTTATTGGATTTTTTTTGATGCTGACCTTCCCACTATCATCCATAGTAGGGGTTGGGAGTCACTGTGTGACATTCTGGTCACTTGTCCTTTTGTGATCATACATGAGTTTTACTTCAATATGCACATTTTCGATTATTTAGTACCTCTTTTTGTCACACGCGTTCATGGTACGCGTATAGTAGTCACTTCGGATATTGTATCTAAAGTGCTACATGTACTGAGGGTAGCATATCCTGACTACCCCCGTTGTGATTGTCTTTGGACTGTGTCCAAAGACGAGCTCATGTCTTTGTTTTATGAGACTCCTTCTTCTTGGGGTGATTGCCAGAACACCCATTGCTCGGCTTTTGCTAAAGGTCCCAGGTTTCTTAACATTGTGATGACATTTGTTCTCCATCCATTGTCTCACTATAATTCTATCACGGAGCCTTGTGCTCGATTTTTACTACCCCTCCTAGAGAACCTCACTATAGACTTCCCTTCTTACTTCATCCTCTACCTCATAGATATATATAGGGTTACGACGACTCATGATAAGCTTATTTTTCCTTCAGCTATCATAAGGATCCTTTGCAATTTTTAGGTCTCCTTTCTTATGTCGGATCCTTTCTTTGTCATGTGTACCATTGATGTGGTGACTGTTAGATGAAGTGAGGCCTAACTTAAACTGAGGCGGCCACGAATCAAGACAGCGACCCCTCTAGCTCCTTCAACTCTATCCATATTCGCTTCTTTTTCTTCTGTGGATGGTGTGACCTTCGAGGCGATTATGGTGCAGTTTCAGCGTATATATGCTCGCCTTGACACTCTTAGTGATGAGTTGTGTCAGGTGAACACTCGTGTCAGTTGTATTGCATGACAATAGGCTCGCCTTGGTGGCTTTGTAGAGCTCTCACTCCTTCTCCAGAGACTTCTGAGGATGAGGACGATGATGGTGGTGGTGATAAGGATGATGATGCTAGCTCTTCCGATGATGGTGCTAGCTCTTCCAGTAATGCTAAGATGACTGCTTGAGTTACTTGCCCTTTGTCATTCATGACAGAAAGGGAGAGTGGTGTTGGGTATGAGAGTAGTCTTGGGTATGAGAGTAGTCAAGTACTTAAGGGGAGAGTTAGTATATGAGATTTTTGTTAGGGGGAGTGTTTATACTTTTTAAGGGATGTAGTGAGGACTTATATATATATTTATTATTTTTTTTCTTTTCTATCTTTTATAGATACATTGTTCTTACCTTGTGATAGTAAACCTTGTACTTAATGTTGATACATATATTATGGTTGTTATTACACTTTCACCTATCTCTTTATGTGTTGTTTCTTTTCTCTTTTTATACACATGCTTCTTGTTAATTGTATGCAATCTTTTATTTTTGTTTCACATTAAGATGCTGTGATGAGCTTTGTTTAAAGTGTTTCAGAAATACAAGTTGTCAAAGTCTTTTTGCCATAAACTCTCTTCTTGCAAAGTTTTGCAAGAGTTTGTGTAAGGATAGATTTTATTGTATTCAACAAGTGAGTATAAGTTGAGTGATTTATGACTTCTCTCATATGTTCATTTGTATATTGTGATTTTGTCATGGTTTGCCAAAGGGGGAGATTGTTAGGATATATATGAATCATGTTAGGGACATATGTCATTTAAAATTGGCTAATTATTTGACAAAACACACTTTACTTGTAATTGGGTAGATCTAGGATGTGTTTAATACTTTAAGGAACAAAGTTTCAAGTCCAAGTGCTAAAGCCATGCAAATCTGTCCAAGAAACAAGTGAAGAAGTGCTGGATTTTAAAACTTGACAGCTAACTCGACAGATAACATTTATTGAGGTTTAAAAGGCTACTTTAGCAAGATGCTCGACAGCTTCTCGATAGATACCCTATTTATTGACAATTATGAAAATCAATTTTTTCATATCTAATTTCACTCCAATCTGTGTGTACATGTTTAGGCTTTCTTTTCTCACAATCCTAAACATAAATAAGGATTATTTTAAGGGCCATCAAAGGTTGCATAAGTGTAGAGCAAAGTTTTGTTTATGCAAATTGTGACTAGAGACAGAGTTTGTCCTAGTTCAATTTTCTCTTGAAGAAACTATTGCGATTGTATGCCATTGAGTTTTGTGACTAAGGAGCTTCGTGACCTTCATCGTGTTGATGAATTAAAGAACTTTGTAGTCAACATCTTTCTCAAGTTGGTGATTAGGTCGTGTACTGGGATTTGTGCATCGGTTGGTTAGTCACGTACTGGGAGCCGTGCATTTAAAAGGATAGATTTTCACTACAGAACAAGTCCAATTGTGTATTAGGGTAAGAGTTCAACTGTAGGTTAGTATAAGGTACTGAGATTCCTTTATTTGTAGCTGCTTGTTGTGATAATAGTGGATTTTCAAGAGTCATGACCTTAAATTCACTCAGTGGGGTTTTGCCTTAGTGGTTTTCCCCATTCGTAAACAAATTACAGTGTCAACTTTATTTTCCGTTACATATTAACTTAGTTGGTGATTTGTTTGTGCTACCATGCATTTTGCATGTTAATTGGATTAATTAATTTACTTGGCTAATTAATCAATTAATTCATCACAAGGGGTCAATACATTCTTGGCCTATTATGAATGTTCCACTTTAATATCTATGACTGAAAAGTCTAGATTTAGACTCCAAATAACTGACCAGGGGATTAACTGTATCTCGACAACTTTAGCAGTTTCACCTATTCTCTTTGTTTAATATTTTTATTATATTGGTTGGATATGGTAATTGGGATCGTGATTGTGATCGTGTGTATCAATTCCAAATTCCCAGTGCCTCTCTTTGAAAAATTCAAATGCAGCGTAATGTTATGGGACGGTATGTATTTGATTTTTTGCTTAGGATCCTTATATAATTTAATCATATTTTATTAAAGAAAATAAAAAAGAGATAGAGATTTATAATAATAAAATTAATTTGCATGTATGAACTATATGTCATTGAACGAAAGCTATAATGAATAGTCGTAAATAACTATAATTGGATGGGGCTTCATGCATATCTACTTGAGTCACATGAGCTTCAATATGCATACAGTGAAAGCGAGTATTATTTACCATTCATTGTAAACTCTCATTGCTTTCAGGGTATTTTCTTATTTCCAAAAATTTTCCCCAGAAATAGTTTTATGTTTATTTTGAAATCAAAAATATTTTTCCCATAGAAAAGAAAGCATAGAGAGGGTCAATACTAAGGGGGAGTCGTAAATTTTTTTGCTTAAGAGTAAGACTTAAAGACTTCATCTTCTTTGTCATTTCGTTTTAAAAGGGGAAGTAGTATTGTGAGTTGATGCTAATTTTCTTAATTTCGTGTGTTTTGAATACAATCGTATGTATTCAAAGCTTATTTTATGTTTTTTTTTAAGAAACAAACACACATACACAAGGGAGAGGGAAATGAGTTCTAACACAAAGACACACCACAATTCCACTCAAAAGTCATGGTAACTTTTAATGAGGGTGAGACAAGTTATACTACGCACAACACACTCTCTTAAGCAATATGAGACTATTACCCTCTTTTTTTTTTTTTTTTGAGAAACAAACACACACACAAGGCATGTTTCAAGTCTCATGTGATAGAAAGTAGTCCTAATTCTTTTGTTAGTGATTTATAAAGTTAATTTGTATTTCATTGATTTGTTGTTTTGTAATGTTTTTCCAAAAAATCGCCAAAAGAAGAACATTGAGTTGAGTCTAGAAGAAAATTGAAAAATTCGAGTTTTAGAAGACACGATCAAGTGAAATCATTTTTGCTCAAGTGAATGTTAGAGGCATAAAGACTACGAGACCTTGTTCGAATTTCGTTGACTAAAAGTTGAACAGTATGTTTGCGAGACCTTTGCTTGACATTCGGTCGAGAGAAAATTGCGTGAACAATAAACCTATTTGTTGTGCCTTTAGTTTAACCCATTTTTTCTAAATGCTCTTAAGACTTTTTTTTGAGAGAGAGAGAGAGAGAGAGAGAGAGAGAGAGAGAGAGAGAGAGAGGCTGCCATACAAGAGCATATCAAGAATCAAACCTTGAATATTATAAGTGAGATTTAAACATTATAAGTGTTGTTCATCCAAACCAGAAAAAACTACAAACCTCTGTTAGTAAGTTCATTGGTCAGAAAACTTCTGGAGAGCTCTTTGGAACACCAAAAGTCTAGGTTGTTGCGGATGAGGATTGTTTGTGGAAAAAGTTCACGTAGAAGAAATCCAAAGTTATGATGTCCCTAGCTACGATAGGGAGGCAAGTGGATTATTTGTAGAGATAAACAGATGTCAAGTTACAAAGGTTTTGTAAGTAGACCACTAATGTAGGACAACCACAGAATATCAATGAGAAAATTAAACGACGGCAAAACAAAGGATAAATTTTAGGGGTCAGTATCTAAATATCTAATGGTTGCTTGGAGTTAGCACTATGCAAAACTGGAGTTGGCACAAGTGTAAGAGAAATACATGCTTATTCTTATTCTCAAAATAGACAAAATTGTTTTACAATAATCAGAAAAATGTGCTTAAATAGCAAAAAACAAAAGACATAAAAAAGTCCTAATTTTTAAATGCTTTAGCTTGCTTAATCTTCAAGCCCAATTACTAGTAGGCTCCATCCATAAGACCATATGTTGTCTTCTATTTTTTTCTCCTCTTATACATGCGTATAATTAAAGGTTTGTACCTTGTGTCTGAACTAGCTATCGTAACAATTTCTCCATATGAAGAAGTTCTCCGTTAATTACCTGATACTTTATTACTAAAATGTGTGTCTTTTATTATTTTCATAATTATTGCTTTCAGATTTGATAATTATTGTGGTGTAAAAATAAATTGTTTTAAGGAAATTATATTAAAATGAAAAATTAAAAAAAACATTGTTGAACATGGTTCATAATTTGAAGCAAAGGATTCTAGATGGAATGGAAGACGGATAAAGGAAAGTACATAAATCTTCTAAAAAAAGAAAAAAAAAAAAAAAGGAAAAGAGGAAAGTACATAAAAAAAAATATTTTATTAAATAAAATCCAAAGGAAACCTAAAGAATCATAATAATAAAATTACAAATATAACATAGAAATAGCAAAACGATGCACACAAACTTCCAATGAGGCTATAAAATAACAAAGTGACACACTCGTACAGAAAGTGGGGAGGAGTAGGTTCTTTATCATAATTAATGGAATAAATTAATCATAGCTTGCCTAGAACTTAGACCGGATATAGTTGACAACATCGATATTCACTTGGAAGACCTTAACTAAAATGTCACTAGGAATGTGGGGCTTGGACATAGACACTGCATTGGCTATTGTGATTACACCAGGGTTTTGATGGCCAAAATGGGCTTGCCCTTTTCGCAAAAAAAAAAAAAAAAAAAAAAAAAAAAAAAAAAAAAAAAAAATCATTTTGCCCCCTTTCCTAAACTAATTAGGAAAATATTTCTCTTTTAAAATTCGATTTTCTTAAAATCGAGATAAACCCTATAACAACATTTTAGATAGTCTATAGTGACATTTTTAAGGACCTATAGCAGCGTTTTGTAACTCGAGCTCCATGATGTCGAGAAAAACTTGCACAGGTCGAGTTACAAAACGCTGCTATAGGTCCTTAAAACATTACTATAGGCTCCTTAAAACGCCACTATAGGACTCTAGAAATTTCTTTTTGAAACTCGATTTTGAGAAAATCGAGTTTTAAAAGAGGAGTATTTCCCTAATTGGTTTGGAAAAAGGGGCATTTGCCTATTTTTTTTGCGCGAAATGGGCATTTGCCTATTTTCCCTGGGTTTTGAAGGCTTAGAGCAGCAATGGCGATGACACTTCCATCACCAACATTTCTTTGATAGTGGATGAGACCAATTGGGAATATGAACACATCACACCCTTCTGTAGCACCTTTGTGATAAGGTGGTCCTGAGGTTTAGGGTCTGTTTGGTTGGTTAGTTTGAGTAATATTATTTGGGTATTTTTGATATACGTGTGGATGAAACAATGTGTTGAAATGTGTGTAAGGTTGTTTAAAATGTGAAAATGTTGGTTAGAACTAACCAACCAAACAGGCCCTAGATGTGATAAATCCAACTTCAAGGCTACCTTCTAAGGTTGCGTTTGGTTGGGTGTAAAATATTTTCTGGATGTAAAATAATTTCAGGTAAAGATATTTTTGGGAAAGGAAAATATTTTTAGGTGTTTGGTGGCAATTTAAAAAATACTTTGAAAAATATTTTCAAGTGTTTGGTAGCATTCTGAAAATGTAAATTTTCTACTGATTCTCACATTTTCTCAGCCATTTTCTCACATTCCAAACAAAATTTATAAGAGGAAATTGCAATCCATCAACTTTTAAACAAAGAAAAATCAAAACAAGCAAACCATTCGGTCAAACTGTCAAACTGAGAGAAGGAGGTGAGACAGGGAGGAGGACGGTGAGACAGGGAGGTGAGACGGCGCGAGATTGCGCATCGTTCTCACCCGGCGCGACGTCGATGGAGCGAGATCGCGTGTCGATCTCGTCGGGCGCGACAACGACGGCGCGAGATCGCGCCTCGATCTCGCTCGGCGCGACGTCAACGGCACGAGATCGCGCGTCGATCTCGCTTGGCGTAACATTGACGGCGCGATCTCAGCGATCTCCCTCAATTTCACTCTCTCTTCGTGCTCTCCTCTCTCTCTCTCTCTCTCTCTCTCTCTCTCTCTCTCTCTCTCTCTCTTCGTGCTCTCTCTCTCTCTCTGTTTTCACCCGAAAAATGTGATTTGAAGGTAAAATCATAACTGAAAATATTTTACACCTTCCCAAGCTTATTTTACGGTCAAACTGAAAATATTTTTAGTTTGACCAAATTTTCCGAGACCAACCAAACACTCTATTTTATGGAAAAACATTTTCGAAACTAATTTGAAGTCAAAACAAACACACCCTAAGACTCTTAAGATTTCAGTGGCACGAGGGTGAGTGTGGGGAGGGTTGATACCTCATGGTGCATAGTCAATACGAATGAGGGAAATTCTAAGAGAGTTAACTCTTGGTATTTGTGCAGCGGTCATGGGAGTCACTCTTGATCCTACAGGGTTTGATGTGTTGCCTGTTATATGAAGTCCACTGCTTGAAAAATCATTTGCTTCAACCATCTTAGGATACTGGCAAGCCAAACCGTTTAGGAGCACTGCCACCAACCATAACATTGCAAATAAGATACATGTAAGCCATACTATTAAAAGTTAACGATTTTTCATATGGTTGTATATATATTCCTTTTCCACGTTTTAATCTTTTTAAATCGGAAAATCTTATTAAATGCTACTTATTGTTGCACACTCCATACACTTTATTTTTAAGTTATTTGTTAAAAACACCATTTCAGTTCATGTGGTAGTGTGTGTATAGTAAGTGTATAATAAGTAGCGTGTTACTATCATTACTTTTTTAAGAATGCATACATTGAGTGTACAATTATAAATATTGTGGTACGAGTGGGTGAAAAAGAGTCTGAACAAATATTTATGGAGCTATACTACTTATGGTTTTAACATTAAGCCTATAGGAAGTTGAGGTATACATGTTTAAGGCTCATTTTGTACCTTGACTGTTTGTATCTGCAACACAGAGATCTTGGAGAGGGCTAGGATCAGATGCCAATGCAGCAATGAAAACGAAAGCTAGAAGTCCGAAGAAGAGAATGGGGGAGGCCATCCGCAAATTGTAAGTATAGGCAGCTTTGAATCAAAGGAAGAAAGAGTTGGCTAGGAATAGGGAGATAAAAAGTAATTGAGATTTTGGTTGTGAAAGACTTATGTATGTAGCTTCCTATATATATATATATATTATATGGGGGCAGAGAGAGTATAGTGTAAAGACACAATTAAAAAAGAAAATCAAAGAAAGAGTCTTTGGACAGTTAGACTGTACGAGAATTGTTAGTATTACAGTGTGCCAGCAAGAAGGCAACTACAATGTTCCAAAACTCATTATAGGGCCGGCTGTCACATTACATATGCCACCAAGTCCAAGTTACAAGGACGGTATATGTATATAACTGCTTTACTTCACTTAAAAAGTTCTTTATTTTTATTTTGAAGAATGTATTGCATAATTGATTTGAAATAATCAACGAAAACTTATGATTGCATCTTAATTTACATTGGAGCAAGGGTTCAATTGTAAATTGGTATTTTGGGATAAGTCATGATAGTGGTATAATTTATTATACTTGTAACTGCTTGATTGTTATGCTTGATTGTTAATTAGTGGATTCATGGGAGTGGCAACTTTAAAATCATTTAGTGTAGTTTTTGTCTCGAGAGAGGTTTTTCCCATTTGTCAACAAATTTCTGTATCAATTTAATTTTCAATGCATTTAGTTTATTTGGTGATTTGTTGGTGCCTTCACAATTTGTATGTAATTTGACCTAATTAACCAACTTTGGTAATTAAAATAATTAACCGGGGTCAAGCTATCTTAACACAACATCATTAAAAGGTATATAAAATTAGGAAATTATTCTTTTAGTTTTAGACAAACTTTCTCAAACCCAATTTTTTCTACCAGTCATTCAAATACACCGAGAAATGGATCTAAAAAATATATATAACTCAACAAAACTACAACTCAAAATAAAATAAAATAAAGTAAAAAGGAAATGGAAGAATAAAAGATTGTAACTCTTTTTCCTTAAAACAACGAAGAGCACAATTCCAAAGGGGAAAAAAGTAGAGAATTTTATTTTGAAAAAAGAAGAAGTATTGTGTTAATGCTATCATAATGTAATCTAACATCTAATCCAACATGTGAAAAATGAATAGATAAATAAGTAATTTTAAACACAAAATTGATTTCGTTTTCTTAAAAATCTCAAAGTTTACACTAATAAACGATTAAAACAATTACTCAAGCATCTAACAAAGACATGACAATTTGTTTCAAATTTGTTAAAAAAATATTTAAAAATAGTGAAAGGAAACTACACAAAAACCATTGTCTTCAACTGCACTAATTGTTCATCAGCTTGTATAGACTATCCGTTTGTTTTCCAAATAAACTAAAATCTCACAACAACACAAAATATGACCTATTATAATATGATTTTTCCCCAATTTAGATCAACAACAAACATTATTTGTTAAAGTATTTAGTGTTATAAATAAAATGATAAAAAAAACTTGCATCAAGTCAATAATAGGACAATAAGAGTACAAACCTATAGTAGGAGATCCTCCTACGGGAAACTATCAATTTGTATCTTTTCTACCATTGATGAATAAGAAAGATGCCAAAACCTATCAATTTGTATCTTTTCTACCATTAATGAATAAGAAAGATGCCAAAACCTATAAATACTTTTTTTTTTATAGACAATCATTAAAAAGTAGAGTTCTAAAAAATACAAATATTCATCAATCTAAGGCAGAGATGCAAAAAAAAAAAAAAAAAAAAAAAAAAAAAAATCCAAAAACAAACGAAGTAAAAATTGAGAGAGAGAGAGAGAGAGAGATATGCATAGAATGGGAGACAAATTCATATTTGGGGTTTAGTACAAATGATATTTTTTCATCATTTTGGAATAAAGATTTATAAAGGGATTCAATATTAAATTAATGTAGAAAAATAGTAGGATCTATTTAATGTTTTAAAACAATATATAAAAAAAGATACATGGATCCATGACTGAAGAAAAGGGAGAGGACTCTTTGAAGGTGGGAGAGGCTAAGTTGATATAGGTTGAATCAATGAACGGTAGGTGTGCGTGTTGCCGCAATGGGTGGACGACTGCCGCGAGGCATCGACTATATTTCATTAGCTTAACTAGTTTTTTTCAATTTTGATAGAGTAACACTAGAACCCGGGTTTTTTTTTTTTCATTGACAAGTGGGGATTAGAAAAACATCTATATTCTGCCTTTCATTTGGTTTTTTCACTTAGTATTAATTTTTTGTTTTTTAAATTTTAGATTTCAAAATATATATATTTTGTAGCTCAAAATTTTTAAATCTCCACATGTTGTCTTTTATGTGTATACCTTAGTAAAAAAAATGCATATGGAATGAATAAAAAATATTTTTATTTATTTATTTCCTTTGTTACAAGTTAATGTTTAACATGTTTATGTATAAAAACATGTTTATAGAAGGATAGTTCATCACTTGTACAACCATGAACAATCTATTCAAGAAGTCTAAAACTTAAAAAAAATTGCTCTTATATCACTAATACAAATCCAACAATAATTAAAATATAAATATGAATTAATTTAACTTAAACTAGCTAAGAAAGGTCCTAAGAGGTCTCCCCTATTTGAAACATCCTAAATTAATGCTTGAGCCCTAGAACCAGGCTTCTCTCTCCTCTTATAGGTCTTCAAACCAAGATATCTTTAAGTAATTACATTTCTTACCAATACTATGTATTCCTTGTGAGGATCTTTCTATAAACTTTTATTTGGGACATCAAAGTACTTTCAGGGGCCACCATATATATGATGTTTTTTTTAGGACATCGAAGCACTTGAAGGTTTTATTTGGGACATTAAGTGCTTTCCACATCACATGCATTTGATCTTTTCTGGCATCTTTTTACTATTGGATACAGAGGTCAATAGAATTGTTAAGTTTATCTACATTCAAATCAAGAGTCTTCGAAGAATCACTCTTAAAGGTAAGTTGGTTTTATATATGCAGATATGACTAAATTTTCAAAATCTAGTGTTCCTTTTAATCTTCTTTAATCACATTTACCAAATGATGCAGTATGTTTTTATGAACTCAAAACTCAATTAGTTGTCTAGATGAGAAAAAATTTAAAGTTTGTAGCCAACATCCTCCATAAATTCTTCTAAAAATATCTCGTAAATTTGGCATCTTGATCCAAGACAATAGTGTTAGGCAACCAATGTAAGCAAAAATCTTGATGGAAATTTTATCTATGTATAGAGTATTCGAACAATTACATATTCCAAATAATAATAATAATAATAATAACCAACATCATTAATCAAATTGTTAAAAGTTTTTGTAACCATAGTGTTTTAAGGTAAAAATCACCAGCAATATATATATATATATATATGCATATGGAATGAATAAAATATTTGTATTTTTATTTTTTTTTTCAAATGTTACATGTTTATGTTTGACATGTTTATGTGTGTGTGTGTGTGTGTGTGTGTGTGTGTGTGCGCGCGCGCGCGCGCGTGTGTGTTTATAAAAGGATAGTTCGTCATTACAGCCAAGAACAATCTATTCTAAGCAAAACAAAGTTTGACGATGGTGGGTATAGATGTTGTAATTCTCCCATGAGTTGGATGGAATCCTTTCAATACACCATTTCCACGATGCTTATTTGAGACCCCTGACGATCACAGCGAGAATACAACAAGTCTTCACAGTTGGAATATTGATTTTACTAAGATGATTAGATGTGTATTGTTGAGGTTTTTGGTGGTAATTTGGATGAGTTAGAGATGGGTGGTTGAAGATTTATGCCAAGAAAGTAAGAGAAATGAAATTTTGTTTAGGATTTGTTGTGTGTATTGAGATTTTCTTTATTGTTCTATTTCGTGGGCTTTATCAATGATGTATGCTACATCCACTTCGTAATTAGCATTTTTACATTGGGAATTGTAAGACCAAATAGAATCCTTAAAGTTATGATGGACAATGAAGTATAAAAGCCACCTTTTCAATGTCATGATGCCCCTCTACATTTTGGAGTGAACCCAAACCCTAAACTTTAGATTAAAATATTTCATTTACCATGTACTAAATATGTTAATAAATATTTATAAATATGGAGCCCAATTCGTAGAGTTAAGAAAATAACCTCTAAGACTAGATTAGATGTGGGGATTTTTTCATAACGAATACAAGTACCTAGCTAGAAAATGGCGAAAATGATTCTCTGACCTAGGGCAACTTCTTTTGAAACCCTAGCCACCAGTAGAAATCCAGTGATTAGTTCTTGAAGTGAGGTGGTGTGAGCTCTACCTAGTTTTGACAACACAGTGAGCGTATTTTGGAATGGAATCTCTATCAGGAATGTGGGAGAAGTTCTCTCTATTAGAGTTTGAGGGGAGAAAACTTATAGTGGAGGATAACGAGGATGCAAGGGTGTTTTTTCTTGCGGATAGGTTTTTCGGGTGAGCACTGAGTATGGAGGTGATAGCATAAACGTTTAAGTTGTTATGGAGAATAAGAAAGGGTTTTGAAGTCCAAGACAAAGGAAATCATAGGTTTTTTATTTTTATTTTTATTTTTATTTTTATTTTTATTTTTATTTTTATTTTTTGCTTTTTGGGATGAAGGAAATGTGGAACAAGTTTTGAAAGGGGAGTTGTGGTCTTTTCATAAGCACATTGTTGCATTGAAAAGGGTTCGGCCACACACTGATATTAGTAGTTTGATGTTTGAGACCATAAGTATGTGGATTCAAGTGCATAATTTACCATTCGGGCTACCATCGAGTGTTGCAAATAGCATTGTGTTTGAGGTATGGGAAGTGGATGAGAACACGCGTGGGGATGAGATGTTTGGAGGTTGCAACTTTTTGCGAATTAGGGCAGGTGTTGAGGTGTCCAAACTTACACATATGGATAGAGAGTGCCCAATATGGTTGAAGAACAAAAGTAGACTGAGAGAGGCGGACCACTAGTTTGGCTTATGGATGAGGGCTGCTACTTCAAACCTTGCTTAGAGAACAATGGTCAGGGTTGCTAGGTTTGAGGAAGATGACAGTGGGTATCAGGGCTGGGGAAACACTTATGATACTAAGGTAAGGGATATACAGGGGTGGAAGAGTGGGTGCCATCACCTGTGCTAGAATTTCAGAATCAGAGTTTAACAGAATTACCTAGGCGAAGGTCGGAGATGGAGGGTGGTGTGAAGGGAGTGGAGCCATGTGGTCTAGAATTAGAAGTTCATGGTTTTGACAATTCAAAGGGAATAGGCATGGGATTGGAGGAAGTTGCTACTCACAATGGGATGGACACAATCATAGACAAGGAGTTTTATGAGCCGGGTTTCAAGGAACAATTGCAGGAGATTGATGATGAGTTGGCAAGGTTCGATAACAATGTTGCGAGGTTGTAGCTGAATGGGCTAGAGCCACCTAACAATCCAATGCATGGGGAGAGTATGGATATGGGTCTTCACCCAACCGTAGAGTAGTAAGGGGTGCAGAAGCAAGAGCCTGGAAAAATTAGAACAAGATATACACATTCCATTATTTAGAATAGAATAGAATAGGGGGTGATATCTCCAACAGTATACCGTCTGTGGTGAAAGGAACAGTTTTGATAAAGTGCTTATATAGAGATGTTGAGAGGGAAGAAGAGGAAGAAAGTGGGATTAAGAAGAAGAAACTGGCAGAATTTGCAAAACCAATGGTGGAAGCTGGGTCCCAGCCTCGCCGACAGCAATGAATCTGCTAGCTTGGAATTATCGGGGGCTTGGGAACCGCCGTGTAGTTGATGAGCTTGGTGATATAGTTCAAGCAAATGATCTCGGGATCATGTTTTTGTCAAAACCTTGGTCCACAAAGAAGAAAATGGAATGAATTAAGGCAAAGTTGAATTTTGATGGTTTGTTCATTATCCATAATGAGACTAAGGGGATGGATTGGCATTGTTGTGGAAAAATAGTGCTAATGTTTAGGTTGACAGTTTTTCAAGCTACCACATAGATGCAATTATTTATGTTCATACGGAGGATGCATGGAGATTAACTGGGTTTTATGGTGAAACTGATACTAGTATTCGTAATGAAGGGTGGAAAATGCTGAGAATGTTAAGCTCAAAGCCAAAGCTGTTGTGGCATTGTTTTAGAGATTTTAATGAACTTTTGTAGGTGAAAGATAAAAGGGTACCATGATCTCATTCTCTTATGAAAAACTTTCAGGACGTATTGGACCACTGTGGTTTTCTGGACTTGGGTTTCTCGGGTCCAGAGTTTACTTGGTGTGGGTGGAGAAGAGGTGAGATGATATGGGAGAGGCTAGACCAGGGTGTGACAAAATATGAATGGCTAGCACGTTACCCTATGGGGTAGATCAAACACTTGAACTATTTCACTTCGGACCGTTGCCCAATTCTGTTGTCTCTTGATGCTAACGGAGAAAATCAACGATGGAAGAGAAAGCCTTATAGATTTGAGGCTATGTGGCTGACTGATCCAGAGTGTAGTGGGGTTATTTCACAAGCTCAGGAATGCAATCACGATAATACACCTATGTTTGTGGTATGAAAATATGCAAGAAACTCTTGATAACATGGAATCGTGACCATTTTGGCAATGTGTTGAACAAAATTAAGTGAACAAAGGAGTTGTTGTGGAAGGCAGATGAGGTCTCGATCAGGCCTGGAAATCTTGAGATAGCGATTCGGATGAAGAATGAACTTAACAAACTATATGACAAAGAGGAGAGGATGTGGCAACAAAGGTCTCAGATCTAGTGGATGCAAAGTGGTGATCAAAACACAAAATTCTTCCATGGATTGTCGACTCAAAGAAAGAGAAGAAATTTTATTAAGGGGTTGCAAGATGGGAGTGGTATTTGGCAAGAGGATGAGAAGGTTGTTTTAGGCATGTTAATTGATTTTTATGCTAACCTATTTACTTCCTTCAATCCACAGAACTTAGAGCGCATTTTGGAAAGGGTTCAGTTAGTAGTGACTGGAGATATGCAAGCTAATTTGGTCAAGGATTACATGGTGGAGGTGGTAATTAAGGATATGACTCCTTTAAAAGGCCCGAGATCGGATGGGATGCCACCTTTGTTCTATCAAACATACGGGACTGATGTAAGTATGGATGTAACTCAGGCTATTTTATCATGCTTAAATTTTGGATCTTTTGTTAAAATGGAAAATATAACTTTTTAAATGAGCAAAAATCTATTTTTTTGAAATAAAATGACCAAAATGGCCCTCGGCTCACGTACATGGGTAGCGATCTGCGTACGAGGGCCAAAATATGCGTACGTAGGCATATTCCTGCGTACGTAGCTAGGGTTTTAGAAGAATGAAAAATGCAAGTTTTCTGCAATAACGATTGAGATTTGGAATGAATCCCACATTATTTGGAAGCCATTCCAAACCCCATTTTTTCCACTATATAAAGCTTTACATCGTATATTTTCAAAACCTACAGATCCCACGAGAAAAATCTAAGATTTACTAGAAAATAGCAAATTAAAAGGGAGTTTTTCACAAAACACCTCAAGTCAATTCTATCTGATTGAGACTTGATTGAGGGAAATGATCAAAATCAAGCTTGGAAAGCTTTTGTGTGAGGTATCTAGTCTAAAATTTTCTTTTTCCTTTCTTTTATTTTCTGCCAAAAACCCTAATTTTTGTTTGTTTGTTTTACCTCTGCCTTTACACGTTATCTTGTTTAGTCTCTTTCTTGCGTTCTTGCGCTTCCAAAGTCTCTATTTCACATGCTTGTTTGTTTACTTGCTATCATATGTTTAGATTAGGGTTTCTTAGTTTTAGTGCTATGCCATTCATTCATATGTCTATGCATTAATGTCATAGGTGCTGTGTTGCTGAAAGGTAAGTGAAGGTAAGTCATGCATTGGTATGAACATGCATTTGGTGACGTATGTCATTTGGATATTTGTTTTATGTCCAAATTGCATGCTTTATATGACTTTGTGATTGCCATGATACCTTTTTTCCATGATTAAGTTTGTTGCCTTGTTTTAGATGTCTGATAGGGTTTTCACATGCTAGATGAATGCTAGAGTTTTTTTTTGTGTGGTTTGGCTGTCTCTTACTTTAGGGTATATGAGTATGTGTTTTGGGATAAAGATGCTATGTTGTATGTTAGATACATGATTAGTGTGTGTGTGTGAGTTTAGAACACAAGTGTTGAATTAGTTTTTAATAGGGTTAAGATATAAGACTCGATGATAGGAAGCCAACCATAGGGTTGGACGATCTTTGGTGCCTAACATCTTTCCAATAGCGTAACTAAACTCTGAACCCATACTTTGGTAGTAAGATCAAAGGTCATCATCGAGATGATGTTATATATATGGTTCTTAGATCATTGCAAAAAACTATGTGGCGACTCCATCTGTTCTGTCCATAGGAACTAGTGTTTGAGTTTAGGCCTATTAGTCTATGCAATGTGATTTACAAGATTGCTAGTATGGTCATTGCCAATCGCCTTAAACCTTTTCATGACTCTATAATATCAAAGACTCAAAGTGCCTTTACGGCTAATAGATTGATCATAGATAATATTCTCATAACTTTTGAATCTTTACACCATATGAAGACTAATTGTACAGGCAAGTAGGGTTTTATGGCTCTCAAACTGAATATGAGCAAAGTTTATGATAGGGTGGAGTGAGCTTTTCTTGAAAAAAATCCTATTAAAAATGGGTTTTCCAGGAGGTTGGGTGGCTTTGATCATAGAGTACATTACGACAGTGTCGTATTTGATTCTTGTCAATGGAGAGACAAAGGGCTTGTTTTGACCTTCCAAGGGTTTGAGATAGGGAGATCCCCTCTCACCTTATTTGTTCCTTTTTTGTGCTGATGGTTTAAATGCAATTCTTAGAGAAGTGGCAATGAATGGAGACATCCATGGGTTTTCCATTTGTAGGAATGGTCCAAAACTCACTCACCTCTTTTTTGCAGATGGCTGTCTTTTATTTTGTAGAGCCTCATTGGCAAAATGTGAGAAGATCCAAGAATTTCTTGCTTTCTACGAAGAAGCTTTGGGTCAAATGATTGATAAGGATAAAACAACCTTATTTTTCAACAAGAATACTGATGCAAAGACAATGGAGGATATTAAATTATCATTGAATGTCCCTACAATTAACATTATGAGAAATATTTGGGGTTGTCTTCTTTTGTGGGCAAAGAGAAAAAAGCTTGCTTTGCTCACATTAAAGAGAGAATTTAGGCAAAAATGTAAGGGTGGAAGGAGAAGCTTTTATCACAAGCCGATAAGGAGGTGATGATCCAAGCGGTGGTACAATCTATCCCTACTTACTTTATGAGTGTGTTCAAAATACTTGTTAGCTTATGCAAAGATATTGAAGCTATGATTTAAAAGTTTTGGTGGGGGTAAGGAGAGTCACACAAGATTCATTAGGTTGTTTGGGGTACACTGTGTTCATCAAAGTAGGTGGAGGGGGGGAGGGGGGGGATGGGGTTTAGAGATATTCAAAAGTTTAACAATGCTTTGCTTGCTAAATAGGTTTGGTGATTCTTACATCACAAAGAGGCCTTGCTCTATAAGGTGTTTAGTGCAAAATATTTCCTGAATGGTAGTATCATGGAGGCCCCTACACATCCAAAATGTTCCTTTGCATGGAGGAGCATTTTACGAGTGTGGGGTGTTATCAAGAAAGGAGCAATATGGAGAATTGGGGTTGGCGGTTCTATTAATATTTGGGAACATAACTGGTTGCCAGATCCAGCAAACAGTAGGACTGTTTCACCTAGAATTAATTATGATGCTGTCTATGTGAAGGATTTGTTTTATGCAGATACAAGGATATGAGACCCAGGACAAGGAGAGGAATTTTCTGCCATGGCAAGCAGAGGTGGTGAGGCGTATTCCAGTTAGTGAAGGAAGTGTTGAAAAAGTGTTAATATGGCCTTTAACCTCGGATTGGACTTATAGTTTTCAGAGTGCTTATAGAATGCTGGAAGCTGATGCGAATAGCCAGAAACCAAGCTCTTTTTCAATGGATGGTGGAATCAGGGTGTGGAAGGGAATTTGGAAGATTCGGACACCAAATAGAATCCGTCACTTTGTTTGGCGAGCTGCAAGGGACTCCCTACCTACAAAGCAGAGCCTAAAGACTAGGCATATTCCAATTGATGATATATGTGCTTTATGTGGGGATTATCAAGAATCTCTGATGCATCATGTGTGGTTGTGTGAACAAGCCCAATAAGTTTGGCATTCAGATATGAGTTTTGCCAAGTATTAAAAGAAACCTCATAGAAGCTTTTTTTAATTTGCTGGAGGAGGTGATGATTAACGGATCGGGTAACCACGTTGCATTGTTTTCTACAATTGCTTGGTGTCTATGGCAGACGTGTAATCTGTTGCGAGAAAATCAGTCTACCTGGCCACTTCATGAAGTCGGAGATAGAGATAAGCTTTGGTGATGGAGTTTTTTGAGGCAAATAAACTAGCTGCAAGGTTGACTGTGAGACCTTCTTCAGGTGGTCACGCCCTCCAGAGAGTTTCTATAAAATAAATTTTGATGCTGCTCTGTTTGAGAATCTGGGTTTAGCGGGTATCGAGGTAGTGATTTTAGGACTTGAATGGAGAGATAATTGCTGCGCTGTCTCAGAAAATTAATCTACCTCACTCAATGGAGATGGCTGAAGCAACGGCAGCACGCGGAGCAATTTTAATTGCACAAGAGCTGGGTATTCATAAGGTCTCAGGGTTGGTAATGCTCTGAAGGCCAGTGACCGATGTAAGACTTTGTATGGGAATGTCACAGAGGAAACACGCAGACAGCGGCTTCATTTACAGCAGTGTCCGTTTCAGCACGTGAGACACAAAGGAAATAAGTTAGCTCATGTGCTCGCTAGAAGAGCAGTTTTATTTGTAGATTGTGATGTATGGGTAGAAAAGCTACCCTCTCATTTGGATGATGTTTTTCAAATCGATTTTATTCAATAAAATTATCTTACCTTTTTCTCCAAAAAAAAAAAAAAAATACAATTAAAAAAGAAAGTCAAAGAAAGAAAGTGTCTTTGGCCAGTTAGCCTGTCCGAGAATTGGTAGTGTTACAGTGTGCCTGCAAGAATGCAACTAAATTAACATATCTGTTTAGCTTCAAATTGAAAAGTTAGTTTATTTTATTTTTTAGCTTATTTTTTGTACTATTTATGAGTTTCATTGTACTTTTTGGTACTATTTATGAGTCTCACTGTATTATTTCAATTAACTTTTATCTTTATCTATAATATTTTTAGCAAAATAAGCGGATTTCAAATAGACCTCTAATGTTCCAAAATCCATTATAGGGCGGGCTGTCTCATTACATATGCCACCAAGTCCAAGTTACAAGGGCGGTACATATATATTAGTGCTTGACTTCACTTAAAAAGTTCTTTATTTTTATTTTGAAGAATGCATTGTTTTGAAATAATCAACGAAAAAGAGAACTAGTTTTTTTTTTTTAAGGGAAGAGAACAAGTTCTACGAAACAAAACAAAAAGGTGAATTTATAATGTTTGATTGATATACAATATAGAATTTGAGTCCCATCTATCACTCCTATAGAATAGAATGGATTAAATATATGGTTGTTGAGGGCTGATCTTTTTTACCTGACTTATCTACGCTTTAAGGCCCAGCCCAAATAAACGAAACCAAACAGTTTTTTTTAAGCCGAAAATGAAAGGATGAAATGAGGCCTATTTGGACCGAGAAATGGATGAACTGAACAAGGGATTTGTTCCACTACCACCTAAAACAACACCAACCCATCAATCACCACTAACGCCTAGATGATTGTAGGGAGTGAGGAGTTTTCTTTGCCAATCTGTCATTCGGATATTCGTTTATTATTATTGCACATAGCTAGTTACATATAACTGGTACAATTGTGTTTTTAAAACACAATTTTAATTATAATTGTGAAAGAGTGAAATTGTGTTTTGAAAACATGATTTTTAGCTATATGTCATGTTCACACAGTGTATAATTAATAATTATTATCACTCTTTGATTTTAACCGAGTGCCATCCTTAAAGACACTCGAGTGAAGGACATCAACAAGTGCATACAATTTTCCATACCTTGCAGCTAAATTTACTTTCCTTTTTTCCATCTAAAAACAACCTATCATACATTTATTGTCCAACTATGAGGTGCAACCACTTGAAGATGGTGCATATTAGCATATAATATACTCATTGCCCTATTCAAAAACAACATATTGATTTCTCTGTAGTGAGATCTTAGTAGTTTCCACCAAGTCAAGCCAATTCCCACTATAAAATCAGGTTAAGCTTACACAAAGATCGTTCAGAGAGAATATAACCTTTATCCATCTGGAAGACACCCCATTGTCCAAGTTACATTCCAAGGGTCTCTCTCTCTCTCTCTCTGGATACTTTCTATCCCTGCAGTTTAACCATGTTCGTGTTAGGAAAAGCTTAGGACTCTGTATATAAATTCTCTCATTGCAACGAAGTAAGTGTTTTGGCTTTCTATCTTATGCTTAAAATTAAGAACTACGTTTGACAATGTCCTTTTTCTTTTTCTTTTGATATGACTTCCCTAAAACATTTTAATTCCACACCCTACCAATTCTTAAAGTGTTGGATAGGTATTGACCCAATGATATTGACAACTAATTGTGTGCATCATTGTAATATTTGAATGTTCCACTTTCATATCCATGATAAGATTGATGGCAAAATTCAGATAACTAACCACGGGATTAATTAATGTGCAGTTCTCGACAACTTTAACAGTTTCCCCGTCTCCAACAATGTCTTCCACAGCTTTTTGACTCTTTTTTTTTTTTTTTTAAATTTATTTTAATATTCTGATTATATTGATTGAATATGGTAATTGGGATTGTGATTGTGTGAATTAATCCCAATGCTTTTATTTAAAAAATATAATATATATATATATATATATATATATATATATATATATATATAAAAAGGTGAAGTAAAGAGAAACTCCAATTGAAATTGTAAATTAGAATTCTAATCTATTGTTGCGCCACGTGTCAATATAAATATGAAATTGGAGTCTAATTTATAATTCCAATGTGATTTTTTTTTGCACACTTGTGTATTTTTAAGTTCACCTCCTTTTTTCATACCCACGTATTTTTAGGTTCACCTTCCTTTTCAGATTCACCTCCATTTTTTATACCCACGTATTTTCGGGTTCACCTCCCTTTTCCACATGGAATTTCAAAAGAATCTCTTGGTATCAATGATGCATGTATTTGGGTATTTTTGTATCTTATATAAGAAGAGATTCTCCAAATATTCTGATTGTATTTGTCTTTACAATTTTCATGGTCCTGGTTTATGCTTTGCAAAATAAATTCCAATTATTTCTAAGGTTTGATTACTGTTTTATTTCATCTACCTATACTGTCGTTCCTTTTTGTGTAAAATTTTTATTGTTTAATTATATAATTTTGTGGCTTTTCTATGATTGATGTTGTTAGGACATATGTAGTTCAAGTTTGTTAACATATGTCGCTATTTTATGTAGTTGGCTAATCCTTTGACAAAACGCACTTTACTTGTATTTGGGTAGATCTAGGATGTGTTTAATACTTCAAAGAACATGTTGTTCAAGTCTAGTATTAAAGTCATGAAGATTGGACTAAGAAACAAGTGAAGAAAAAGTGTGTACTAAAGCTGGACACCTGGTGGACACCTGGCGGATAGCTGCTGGACACCTGCGGATAGCTGCTGGACAGATAGCTATCTATCGAGCTATCTATCGAGATTTAATGAGGCTCGACAGCTGCCCGATCGATCGAGGTATCTATCGAGGTTACGGGAATTTAGATTTCCAGATCTGATTTTTGGGCCAGGCTTTTGTATTTGTGTAGGGTTTCTTTTCTCACAACCCTAGGCATATATAAGGCATATTTTTGAGGCCGTCACACAAGAGAATACAAGGAGAACACATGTAAAAGGTGACCGAAGCCTTATTCTCTCTGAAAGAAGCTACTGTGTCTTTGCGCCTTAGGGTTTTGTAACCAAGTGCTTCTTGATCTTCATCGTGTGTATGAAGTGAAGAACTTTGCAGCCAACATTCTTCTTCCTCAAGTTGGTGAGTGAGTCACGTACTGGGATTCGTGCAAAGGAGTAAGCCGCGTACTGGGATCCGCGCATCAAATTGGTTAGTCACGTACTTGGGAGCCGTGCATTGAAAGGAGAAACTGTCACTACAGAACAAGTCCAATTGGGTATTGGGGTAAGAGTTCAACTGTAGGTTGGTGAGGTACTGGGATTCCTTACTTGTAACTGCTTGTTGTGATAATAGTGGAGTTTCGGGAGTGGTGACCTTAAATCACCCGGTGGGGTTTTTGCCGTAAGGGTTTTCCCCATTCGCGAACAAATCACCGTGTTATTTATTTTCCGCTGCATAACTTAGTTTCGGTGATTTGTTTGTGCTGCCACGTGATATTGCATGTTAATTTGATTAATTAAAAACTAGGCTAATTAATTAATCTAAATTATCACAAGGGGTCAACGCGTTTGTGGCCTGTCAGATGTTGTATGTTTATTGTCTTTCATCTGCCTATACTTTCTTTCCTTTTTGTTAATAATTTTTATTATTTAATTATAAAATTGTTTTGTTTTCCTATCATTGATGTTGCATATTTCCTTTCTTTTTCATAACATGTTATCAGTATGAGTCTTTACCCAATTTTGAAAGGAAGTTGTAATCCCATTATTCTTCAAATATCAAAGATTATTTATGTAATTTTCTGTAAGTTTTCTTTTAAAGAATTAATATTTATCTTATTTGTTTGTCTTTACGTTTTATGCTCATAATTTTAGTGATTTTTAATTGATAAATTTTTTTTATGAGATTTATGTTATTCTATTGTTATACATTGTTATGAGATGCACGTTATGAGATTCACATTTAATTGATTAAAATATTTTGTTAAAAATGGTTTGTGATAAAGTAACTTAATCATAGTTATATGTACCGTGAATGAATCAACCTTGAATATATATGTCTATGTAGCATTCTTTCATTAGAATTTTGTATGATAAAAATATTTGTTAAAAAATTACATAATACTAAATTTTATTAAATATGAATAAACCAAGTCTTTCAAACATGACTAAACTCATGATTAAAAAATAAATAAATAAAAAACAAAACCAACAGTATCACTTAAATAATAAAATGCAATATATTTATTATTTTGTTAAATTATATCCATTCCCGTGCGGTAGCATGGGTTACATACTAGTGTGGTATAATGTTATATGACGGTATGTATATGATTTAATTTTATTTTATTAAAAAAATCAAAAGAAGACGAAAAGAATCATAATAATAAAATTAATTTAATGTATGAAATATCATTGATAGCTATAATGCGTAGTCATAAAATAATTATAATTAGACGTGTCTCTATGTATCTACATAGGTCACATGAGGTTCTATGTGTATCTGCATCATTGTATTTAAAGTTTATTTTATGTTAGTCATTTCTTTCGATTCATGTTCACTATAAATTTAATGTATTTGTTCACATTTTAGGAAGGCATATTTCTTTTTCTCAAAAAAAGATGTAATAGAATGTAGTCCTACTTTTTTTTCCTAGTAATTTATAAAGTTACTTTGTATTTCATTGATTTGTTGTTTCATAACATATTTTCACAGAATCGTCAAAAGGGGAGATTATTGGCTAAATTCTTATGTCAAAACAAAGTGTTGTAATTTATTCATTTTATTTTTTATTTGTATTAAGTTGGGTCATGAAGAAAATTGTGGAATTCAAGTTTCATAAGATACAATCAAGTGATATCATTAACGCTTGAGTGAATGCCAAGTATAAAGTTTACAAGACCTTGCTTAACTTTGCTTGACTAAAACTTAAATAGGATGTTTGCAAGATCATTGCTTAACATTCACTTGAGTGAAAGTTGCGTGAACAATAAACCGATCAGTTATGCCTCTAGTTTAACCTACTTTTACTATATACACTAAGATTTTTAATAGAGAGAGAGAGAGAGAGAGAGAGAGAGAGAGAGAGAGGCTGCCATACAAGAGCATATCAAGAATCCAACCTTGAGCTTTACATGTGATATTAAAATATTGTAGAGCATACTCATTAGGTGTGCCAAATGCCAAATATTTGGCATTTGACACACCAAACACCAAAAACAGAGCATCATGAAGTGTGTTAAATGTGTCAAAATTTTGAGACATACTACAGTACACTTCCATCTTTACATCTTTAGCACAGTATGGACAGATGTGTTATGTGGTTTTATTATTATTTTTATTCAGCTTTCTCTCTCATCCCAATTAAAATATCTCTTTAGAGCATCACATTGAGCCACACATTTTGCTTCTCCATCTCGACTCTCCTATACCCTTTTCTTCTCCCCTCTTCCTTTTGCTCTATTCTCTTCCCTTTCATGAATCATGAGCCACCACTGATTTCCTCTCCACCATCTCACAAATTCCATCATCATTGATCTATAAAATCTCCTTCATCGCTTTTTTTTTTTTTTCGCTCTCTCATTCACCGATTCACTGTTCAATGTTGGTTTCACTGATTCTCTGAAGGTTTCATCGATTCGTTCTACGTCTATTGCGTACAGGTAAGTTCTCTGTCTTCTTTGTGATTCTTTGAAGGTTTCTCTCTTAGTTCATATGTGTTGTGTGCTGTCACTGCTGTGTTATTTATTTATTTATTTTTTTTCAATTCTTTTGCATTACCGAATGATTACTTGGATGCAAACTATGAGACACTACGGATTCTAAATTCCAATTCAAGCATTTAGGCTAAGAGACACTACGAATAATCTATGAGACACTACGAAATTCTAATAGTCAATGCTTTGTGTGTGTGTGTGTTCAAGGTGAACCTATCAGTCACAATTTCATAGAGTCATATATATTAATAAATTTTTTGCAATAATTCCTGTTCTTGTGCATTCAAATATGCATTTGATTTTTTATTCTTGGGGGCTCTCTTTGGACTACCTAAATTATTTTTTTCTACATATCTATTTAAAGCATGGACTTAGAACATTGTTCATTGTACACTGATATCTTACGGGGAAATATTAATCTTGAGGAGTAAATTTTCGGTGCATCTGAAAATAGTCCCATGTTAGTCCAAGATTCTCCATTGAATGATGAAGTTGCCACTTCTAAGAAAAAAACAACACATGGTATCAACTTCAGTCTTGAGGAAGACAAGCTGCTTGTAGCAGCATGGCTGGTGTCGATCCTGTGTATGGTAATGAGCAACATAAAACAACATTTATGACAAAGTTACAAAATACTTCAAGGACCACAAGACTGATTCTACACATAGTCAAACATCCCTAACAAGCTGATGGGGAGTGATTAATAGGGAAACAGTTGAATTTTGTGGGTCCTTAGCTAAAATTGAAGCAAAGAATGAAAGTGGAACCACTGCTGAAATGAAGGTATAAATTTTGCAATGGTCTTTAATTTTTTTAGATTTACAACACAAATGAATTGGTTGGAGAAACTAATTATGTTATATTTATTTAATTTTTTTTAGATTGAGAAAGAAAGGAAATTGTTTAAAGAACTTCACGGTTACTTTTTTCAATATGAACATTGTTGGCTAGTGTTGAAGGATTTTCCAAAGTGGGTATCTACTATGCCTAGGGAAGATTCAAGAAAAGAAATGCCTCAAATTCCAGATTCAATAGATCAAGAAGGGGGGGGGGGGGGTTGATGACACTATGGATTTCGAGAGGCCAATAAGTAGAAAAGCAGAAAAGGCTAATTGGAGAGAAAAGATGATGGGAAAGATTTTACAACAGAATATTTGAAAAAGAAAAAGTAAATTATGGAAGAATCTTGTGCATAAGAAAAAGAGAAAGTACTTATCAAAGCAGAAAAGGTTCGCGTGTAAGAGTTGAAAGAGAATGAAAGAATTATGATGTTAAACATAAGTGGCATGAACGAAGACCAAAGAACTTTTTATGATGGACTCCAAAAGGAAATCCTTGCAAAACAAAGATCAAGTCATTCGTTGGGTTGAGATGATGTTGGTGATGTCTTGTTTCAACCTTACTTTGGTAGTAACTTATTTTAGGCCTTGATATATATTTTGTGGCATTTTTTGGGTGTAGTTGATTTTAGGCCTTGATATGTATTTTGTGATCTTAGAAAAAGGTCTTAACTCTTTTATTATGTGATCTTGTTGTAGATTCTATTAGGCCACTGCCATTTAAATAATCCTAACATTTTAGCTTATATAAAATGTCGTGTATTTTCTATGTTTGATTTTATCTTACCATAGAATTTATGTTACTGTCATGCTTAATGTTGGTGCTGTGCTATCGACATTGCTGATTGGGCTGAGAGGCCAGTGTGTTAGAGCCTTGATTCTGCTTTGGTGTTGTATGCTGTGTTAGTGGCTGTTACAGTGCAATAGTATCAGTGACTGCTTGGGTTATGTTTCCTTATAGTTTCTATGCTTGTCTTGATTGTTGGGCTTTTCTAATTGTTTCTGAAATGTATCCATTGGTTTACAATTCTTAAGTGCTAGAAGAAAATACGAGAGGATCTCATCTTAGGCCACAATTTTATTTAATTTTTTTTATATTCTTTACATAATGATCAAACCTTCTTTTAAAGTTATTGATTCCATTTCATATTATGTTTCTTGCATCTATTTTGATAATTGCTTTCTAATGTTTTCTTCTAGTTTATCTCCATGAGTCGTTCTTTTTTTTCATGAATTGCTTGATGATGACTCAGATGAAGATGAGATAATTATAAAACTTCTAACTGGTTCGACATCACAACGTAAGCGGTGTCGGTATATCGACCGTAATCATTTGGCAGGCTATAAAAGGCTTTATGATGACTACTTTGCCTAAGAACTTGTATATCTTCCCAATGTATTTCGAAGGAGATTTTGAATGAGACGTTCTCTTTTTCTCTGAATCCTACCTAAGGTAAAAGCTCATGAACCTTAATCCAAAAAAGAAATAATGCCAAAAAGCTTGGTCTATCTCCCCTTCAAAAGATGACCGTTGCACTTAGGATGCTTTCTTATGGAATAACAGCTGATTTTATGGATGAATATGTGAGAATAGTGGAAAGCATTGCAATGATGAGTTTGAAAAAATTTGTTGTAGCAATGGTTGCTATTTTTTCAGAAGAATACTTGAGGTCACTAAACAATGAAGACTTCGCTAGATTGTTAGCCCATGGCCAAAACTGTGGATTTCCAAGCATGTTGGGAAGTATTGATTGCATGCATTGGAAATGGAAAAATTGTCCAACTGCATGGAAAGGGATGTATTGTGGTCATATTTGTGAGCCAACTATTATTTTAGAAGCAGTGGCTTCATATGATCTTTGGATATGACACTCATTTTTTGGGTTACCTAGGTCAAATAATGATATTAACATGTTGGAGCGGTCTTATGTATTTTCTGAGCTTGCACAAGGACGTGCTCCTGCAGTTAATTACTCAATCAATAGTCATGATAACACAATGGGATACTATCTTGCCGTTGGCATATATCCAAAATGGTCAACACTTGTGAAGACAATTCCATCTCCACTAGGAGCAAAAAGAAAATTACTTGCAAAAGCTCAGGAGGCATATAGAAAGGATGTAGAGCGTGCATTTGGAGTGCTTCAAGCACGATTTGTAATTGTACATGGACCTGCATGGTTTTTCTATCATGAAACACTACAAGACATTATGAAAGCATGCATAATTCTTTATAACATGATTATTGAAGATGAACGAGATGAAACTGGAGTAGTGGACTTAGATTATGAACAAATTGATGAGATTTCATGTACATTAATGTCATGTGAGCCGAAAAATGAATTTACAGAGTTCATTGAAGTTCATCAAAGCATAGGGATCAAGAAGTTCATTCTCATCTCCAAAGGAATCTCGTTGAACATTTATGGCAATTACAAGGAGAGTCGTAAAGATTTTGGTTTTGTTTATTTGTCTCCTCTTCTTTATGGAGTTGCTATTAAAACTTTTGATTTGGTTTATTTATTTCATTTTGTTTATGAAGCTGCCATTAAAACTCATTGGCTATGTTGTTTTGTTGTGTTAAGTACTAGCCAATTGTTTTGTTATGTTAAATTTAAGTACCATTTGTCATCAAGGAAGTAGCAAGCTCAACTCTGTTTAATTCAATGGGTTTTCTATGTGAGTTAATGTTATTGGATATGAGTTATGTGTGTAAGTTTTCTATGGATTACATTGGCAATTTAGTTCAATTGAAACTTCAACTTGACAGGTTGGCTTTTAGATTGCATTTATAAATATGTTTTTGGCTTTTGATACGAGTCTTGACAGGTTCAACGTTTTTTTTTTTTTTTTGAAGGTGACAAGCTTTTTTTTTTTTTTTTTTGAAGGTGACAGGTTCTGAGTATAAAAATATGGTAGTTGATAAGAGGATTAGTTGAAAATGTTACCCTTTTTTTGACTGAGGGTATGTTTGTTTGGGGTGAAAACAAGGAGGATAGAAAATAGAGAAAGGAAAATAGTGTAGAAAATGACATTTTTCATTGTTTGGTTGAGAGGGAGAGGGGGAGAGAAAGTGGTGGGGCCCACCAGTTTTTTCTCCTCCCCCTTCAAAGTACAATCTCTCCTAATTGGAGAGAAAATTGGAGTGAAAAGTGGGAAAAGTATTTGGACAAAACTACCCCTACCTCTAATTAACATTTCTGGCTCTTTTTTATTTTTTTGGGTAACGTTGGCTTTTTGTTTTTGTTTTTTTCTTTTTGGGTTTTGTCAGGGGGGTGGGTTCTTCTTCTTTTCCTTCCTTTTTTTTTTTAATTTTAATTTTTATTATTTTTTTTAAGAAAACACTTTTGGATGATTTTTTTTTTATGTTATTTTTGGAAATGTCTAATTTCATCTATACACAATTTTTTTAAAAAAGTATAATGTATTACCTTTTATTTTATTTAAGAGGGACATAATGATAAATTTATACAAACCTTATTTTCAACCAAACTAAAAAGTTTTCTATCCCTCTACTTTTCTACCCTCTCAACCAAACATAAATGAAAAAAACTAAAAACTTTTTTATCCTCCCACTTTTCCATCATCTCTCTATTTTCTATTATCTCATTTTTTCATCCTCCCAACTAAACAGACCCTGAAGGAGGTAGAGAAAATGTTATCGTTAGAATAAAAATATTTGAATATATGGCTGTTAGCTAGGAACAAATAATAAAGAAAGAATTAAGAAATAATATTTAGGTGAAGTGGTAAAAAAATAGAACATTTGATAAATGGTATGTTGTAAAATGATGTGCTAAAATAATAACGTAAGCTTTTGGTGTGTCAAAATGACATTTTTTTATGAAAGAGCTGATGATAATAAGTTCATTGGTCCAAAACTTCTAGAGAGCTCTTTGGACCACAAAAAGTCTAGGTTGTTGCAAACAAGGATTGTTTGTGGAAAAAGTTCATGTAGAAGAAATTCAGAGTAATCGTTTGTTTGCTGTCTAGTTACAAAGGTTTTGGAAGTAGGTCACGGTAACTATTTCTTCATTTTAAGAGGTTCTACATTTATTGGCCACTTCATTACTAAAATGTGTATCTTTTATTATTTTCATTATTGTTAAATGAAAATGTCTACAGGAGATTATATTAAAATGAAAAACATGCTGTCAAATGAGGTTCATAATTTGAAGCATAATATTCTGAATGGAATGAAAGACGAATAAAGGGAAAGTACATAAATCTACTCAAAAAAGAAAGAAAGAAAAAGAAGAAGAAAGTAAATAAAAACTATATTTTATTAAATAAAATAAAAAAGAAACCTAAAGAATCATAATAATAAAATTACAAATATAATATAAAAACAGCAAAACAAGGCACTCAAACTTCCAATGAAGCTATAACACACAAATTGACAGACTTGCACAGAAAAGTGGGGAGGAGTAGGTCAGGTGAGTGAGCAGGCCGATGGGTTGGGTTTGGAAGAGGAAGGAGGAGATGAGGCCGAAGAAGAGGTTGGAGCCGATGGAGGGAAGGCGAGGGAGAAGGAAGGAGTCGATCGATGGAGGTGGGTTTGGTCAGGTGAGTGCGCAGGCCGATGGGTTGGGTTTGGAAGAGGAAGGAGGAGGGAGGAGATGATTTAGGGATCTTCTGGTTTAGGGATTTCTTTTTTTTTTTTTTCGTTTATACAAGGGGTGGAGCTGCGTTTGTTAAACGCAGCTCCAGACATTGTTGAAGCTGCGTTTAGTTAAACGCAGCTTCAACAATGTCTGGAGCTGCGTTTAACAAACGCAGCTCCACTGATGGTGAAGCTGCGTTTGGTTAAACGCAGCTCCAATCACCTGTGGAGCTGCGTTTTCCAAACGCAGCTCCAGAAATAATTAAAAAACAAAAAAAAAAGTCCCTCGAGCCGCGTTTTCAACACCAGAAAACGCGGCTTCATGTCGGGTCTATAGCCGCGTTTATTAAACGCGGCTATACGACCAAGGTGGAGCTGCGTTTTGTACAAACGCAATAAAACGCAGCTCCAAATACAACCTGTACCCGCGTTTTACAAAAACGCGGCCAAGAAACGCGGCCCAAACTCGCGTTTTTTGTAGTGGTTCTTTTTCCATAAATTAATGGAAAAAAATTCATGGGTTGTCTAGAACTTGGATTGGATATATCTGATAACATTGTTATCCACCTCGAAGACCTTCGTCAAAATGTCATTAGGAATATGAGGCTTGGACCCAAACACTGCATTCTCAATTGTGATAACACCAGGGTTCTGACTGCTTAGAGCAGCAATGGCGATGGTGTTTCCATTATCAACATTTCTTTGATAGTGTATGAGGCCAATTGGAAATACAAACACATCACCCTTCTAGGCTACCTTCCAAGACAGTTAAGATTTCGGTTGCATGAGGATGAGTGTGGGGAGGGTTGATACCCCATGGTGCGTAGTCAATACGTGCAAGAGAAATACCAAGAGAGTTAAGTCCTGGTATTTGTGTAGTGTAGAGGTCATTGGGCTCACCCTTGACCCTGCAGGATTTTGTGTTGCTTGCTATATGAAGTCCACTGTTGGAAAAATCACTAGCTCCAACCATTTCAGGATCCTTGCAAGTGAAACCATTCAGAAGCATTGCACACCAAGCATAATATTGCAAATAAGAAACATATAAGCCATACCGGGAAAAGTTAATAATTTTCTCACACAACTTATTTCACATGTTGTGCGTATATATATATATATATATATATATATATATATTCATTTTTCATGTTTTAAGATTTTTTAAAATAAAAAATCTTATTACACACTCCTCAAACACTTCCTCTTGAAATTATATTTTAAAAACACAATTTCAATCCATTTGACTGTGTACATATAATAAAGAGTATGTCACTGTCATTACTTTAAAAATATTATTGTGGATATTGGGTACGAGATTATGAAAATAGAGTGAATAAATATTTATGGACTGGAAAGCAGCTGCTAGTTATGATCTTAACGTTAAGCTTATAGGGTGAAATTTTCGGTGAAAGTATACATGTTAAAAGGCTCATATTGTACCTTGACTGTTAGTATTTGCGACACAGAAATCTTGGAGAGGACTAGGATCTGATGCCAATGCAGTAGTGAAAACGAAAGCTAGAAGTCCGAAGAAGAGGATGTGGGAGGCCATCTGCAAATTCTAAGTATAGGAAGCTTCGAATCAAAGGAAGAAGGTGTTGTAGTATAGGTTATGGAGAGAGATAAAGTAATTGAGATATTTTGGTTCTGAAAGACTCATGCATGTAGGAGCTTCCTATATATAAGGTTTGGCTGAGAGAGGACAATATAAAGACACAATAAAAAAAGAAAATGAAAGAAAGAAAGAAAGAAAGAGTCATAAATAATTATAATTCGACGTGTCTCCAATCTCCATGCATATCTACATGGGTTATACGAAGTTTAATGTGCATATAGTGAAAGAGAGAATATTATTATTCATTCTGTTTTCTCATTGCTCTCAAGATATTTTCTTATTTCAGAATTTTATTTTCAAAAGTGGTTTTATAAAAATATATTTTGAATTCAAAATGAATTTTCCCTAGCGGAGAAAGCTTATATAGAGGGTCCAATACTAAGGGGGAGTCATAACGTTTTTTGCTTAAGAGTTTAAAGACTTACCACCGCATATCCTTGGTGCGGTGGTCACTCCACAAGTATAAGTGTTTGTAGGATGTGGGGGTAAGGGCCAAGGTTCAAGTCTCTAGAAAGGAATTTTACACACATATACACTTAGATTAGGCTATAGTAGAAATTCTATCTTGTTAAAAAAAAAAAAAAAAAAAAAAAAAGAGCTTAAAGACTTCATCTTCTTTGTTATTTCGCTTTAAAAAGGGATGTAGCATTGTGAGTTGATGCTGATTTTCTTAATTTCGTGTGTTTAAATACAAACTTATGTATTTAAAGCATATTGTTTGTTGCTAATTTTTTTCTATACATGTTCTCTATGAATTTAAATGTATTTGTTCATATTTTAGGAACGCATGGTTCAAGTCTCATGAAATAGAAAGCATTCCTAATTTTTTTTCCCCCAGTGATTTATAAAATTACTTTGTATTTCATTGATTTGTTGTTTTGTGATTTTTTTTTTTTGCCAAAGAGAGTCAATTTCATATAGGAGACCGTTTCGGTTTGGTCAAAGGAACGAAATATTTTGGTACTTGTGAAGGAACAAAAACTCAAACAAACAGTAATGGGCTAAAATGTCTAAAATATTGACTTGCATTATTTATTTATCATAAAAATAAGGTAAAAATTACATAATGGGAGGCCCAAACAACTAATTAAGAAAGTAGGAGTGAAGATGATCAGCTATTCTAAGATACATAAGTTGTTATCCTGAGGTACAGAGATCAAGTAAAACTTTACTTTACCAAACTCTTATCACTTCCTCTTTCTTGTTTTGCTCAAGGCTTTTTCCTCAATCTTTTTCAAACCCCTCTTTGTTGCAACCTCCTTCCCTTTTACAGGTATTTTTCCTTCCCTTATTTACTTAGCCGGCTTGCTTCCAGTTGGATTTTCAGGATACTTGTCACATCACCCCTATGTTCTACCCCCATTTCATCATAAAATAGGACTTTTGTGGGTGTTTGCACTTTTCAAGCTATCCTTATGCATTTAATGTGAAAGAGATTAGGTAGAAAATCTCTCATTAATGCGGAGGTGAATGCCTCTGTGATTCTAATCTTTTCAGGGTGTCTTTCGAGATGAATCTAATGGGAGTGGCATCACGGATTGAAAAGGGGAATTGGTTGCCCACTGTCCCTCTTGTGTCCGCCGAAGGACCATCCATTCTTGTTACCTTGGATTAGAGTTTCGGTTTTAGCGGCGAACTAGGATCTCCGCGCGAATTGTTCTGATGAGTTACCCTTTATTCTTCAGGTGTTCTAGCTTCTACCCACATTGAAGGGCATGGCTCATCTCTTCAAGTATGACCTTTTGGGCCTTTGTGCCTCAGCCCGGAATCAATTTCCCCCCCCCCCCTAACCACAGTACTAGTGTACCATTTTGAGATCACCACTATATATATATATATATATATATATATATGTTTGTATTTATTTATGTAAAAATTTTAAATCTACACATTTTACAAGCTTAAACATAAGCCTAAGTACATTAACCGATATTTTATCCTAAATAACATGTTTTTTTAATATAAAAAAATTTTAAATTTTTTTATTGTACTGGCCAAAATGCCAATACTAGCTGAAATACTCAAAATATACTTGATACAACCGGTACAGACTGGTATAGTCCGGTAATTTTTTCAATACATTTTGGTGGAGTGTCAGTACATGTTTAATATTCAAAACGATATATTTTTCAAGTATGGCTAGTATTGGTACATTATTGATTTCCCTGGTTTTGCCACAGAATTGTCAAGGGAGATATTATTGAATAAATTCTTATACAAAGAAAAAGTGTTGTAAGGATTGTAATTTATTCAATTTTGATTTATATAAGTTGAGTCAAGAAGCAAGTTGAAGAGTTTAAGTTTCAAAAGACACAATCAAGTGAAATTATTATTTCTCAAGTGAATGTTAGACATAAAGTTTACAAGACCTTGCTTGAACTTCGTTTGACTTAAACTTTAACAGAATGTTTGCTAGACCTTTGCTTGACATTCATACTAGTGAAAATTGCGTGAACAGTAGACCTATTTGTTTTTCCTCTAGTTTAACTTATTTATATATGAGATGGGTTTAAGTTACACCTAGTGTAACTCTAAAGAGTTACACATTTTCTAAACTATTGGATTTAAGTAGATCTAATTGTCAAAAAAATGTACTCATTAATGCTGATATTCTGATAAGGATCTCATTTATTATCTTTATTTATAACATTCCATATCTATCTTTAATCCCAGAAATAGGTATTTTTTCCTCTTTGCTCTCTCTTTCTCATCCACTACACGTTTCTCTCTCCTCCATTGCTCTTCCACCTCCATTTTCATAAGGTTCCACCTCCACCTCTATAGCCACATAGAATTTGATGAATCAAAAACTCGAACTAATTAAACATAAGGCTGAAGTAAATAACTTAAAAATTGAAACTAACCTTTTGTAGAGAACAAATGAAGCGCATGCATGTACTGGAAAATATATATTCCTTATTGAAATTCTTTAGAAGCTTTGGGCAAAATCTGTTTGGATTTTGTAGTTTATTAGAACTAATAAGCCAAAATCTTTGATTTCCGTGAAACAAATTAACAAATTTAAACTCAAAGAACGTGGAGGGTAAATCGGTCAATGATCACAAAATCTAGGTCCATTACCTTGCCAATATCTGCATTGCAAGTCAAGCCACACATCTCTGCTAGTCTTGAAATGGAGTATACTTGGTTCTAAATCCTTAGAAACAGAATTAAACAACCAAGCCAAGACTGTGTTGTTGTATTTACACCAGACTATGTAATAGGGATGATCAATAGATTGAGGTTTAGGGATGGAACCATCAATGAATCCTAGTTTGGTCTTGGCATCCAAAGAAATAAGGATTGCCCTACTCCAAGTATTGTAATTCTCCTCAATGAGACGTTGAACAACCAATGAAACACTAGGATTAGCACCATTGGATAAGAAATAAGGACTAGAGGTATTTTCCCAAGGCTGAACAGTAGGGGCAGTAGCACTAGAAGTATTTTTAGTCATATTTAATGCAATTTTAGTAAGAAAATGATGAAGATTCAAAGTCCTAAACAAGAATGAACAAAACGAAAACCAAGAATTGACTTTCTAGAAAATTCTTCAAAGAACAAGAATTGAATGTTGTGATATGATGTAAAACTAGACCAAATCAAGATACAATCTACAACCTTGATGAAATCACAATAGAAAGTTACAGATTGGGAATGAAACCCTAAGATTGAGAATTTCAATTTCCAATTATGAAGAAGAAAGCTACAAATTGGGAATTGAAACCCTAAGATCGAGAATTTCAATTTCCAATTATGAAGAAGGAAATCAAGATCTCAATATGCTAAAGAAATCAAGATCTAGAAAGTGATGAACTTAGTGCTAGAATCAATAGAAATACAAGTAAGAGGATTTCTAGTTGCTCTGAAGAAGAAGCACCAAGGAATCAAAAACAAAATTGAACTAGGAAAATTAGAGAATACCAGACTTGAGCAAATCTTTGAACTAGTTTAGATTTGATACCATGTTGAAATCACATACAAGCTCGAAGTTTTAACAATGGAGGAAAGGAAATCACAGAGAGAGAGAGTGAACACTATGAAGCTTGTGAATGGTTTCGTATGCATATAATTATCATGCTTGTCCCTAATATAATGAGAATAGAATCGAGAAAAATAATAGAACTAACCAACTAATGATCCAGCCAATACAACAAAGACATGTGGCTTAGAATCTTAACAAACTAACTAATTCACTAACCTGTACAGTGTAAACAACAAACCGTCATACACTCTAAGCTACACTATGCTTTTGTAGTCTAACTCTTTATGTACAAAATACAAGATACAAATACAACTCTACTATGTATAAGATAACCACTGCTTAACATTGTTCATCCAAACCACAAAGAAAACCTCAAACCTATATTTGTAAGTTCATTGATAGAAAAATTTTAAGGAGCTCTGGATGACTTGTTGTAGATGAGGATCAATCGTGTACAAGAAATCCAAAGTTATGGGGTCGCTTTGATAGGAAATCAGGTGGGGACTTTGTTGAGGATATATGAATGGTCAAATTTCAAAGGTTTTGTTAGTAGGTTATTGTCTATGATGCACGGACACAGACACGACATGGATACGGACACGGCGATATGGCAATTTTTGAAAAACAAGGACACGACACGGCATGAACACGGCAATTAAATAATTAATTAAATTATATATTTAGGCATATTTTTTAATATTTTTAGACATAAAATACATTTGTGTCTAAAATTTAAATTATGTAAGAACTACAAATGAGCAAATTAACACCCAAAGTAATACAACAATATACATAAAATTTTTAGAGTACAAACCAAAAGTTTAAACAGGCTACATTCAACATCAAACTAGAAACATAAAAGGAAACCAAGTTTTAAACTTAAGATTACCATAGAACAAGAAGTTCAATATCAAACTAAAAACATAAAATGATAACTAAAAACATAAAAGGATCACAGAACAACAACACCATTGTTGTCATCAACAAAGTCATCATTCTCAACAAGGCTTATCTCCATCTCTGGCTCATCTAGTGTGAGATAAGCAATCTCAAGCAACCTAGGTCCTCCAAATGGTTCATTCCAAGTATCTTTACCAATGTCCCACTTTTTAGAGTTTCCTTTAGTGTACTCTTTCCTCCTCCTTGAAAGAAGTCGAAGATTAGAATGAACAAACACTAAATCTTCAGCACGTTTAGGAGTAATTCTATTCCTCCTCATGCAATGGATGAAGCCATATGTACTCCAATTCCTCTCAGCACATGATGATGAGCAAGGCTGTCCAAGAAGCTTTAGAGCTAAAGTTTGAAGCATTGGTAACCTTGACCCATAATTTGACCACCAAAGCATTGGATCCAAGATCCACCTATCATCCATGTTATCATCATCATAAGTCCTAATTCCTGAAAAAAAAACCAAACTCCATAGTAACATTCTTCCTATCATCAAGATCAGGAAAGAATCTTCTGAGGCACTTGTTTCTCTTCGTAGAAAGTTCAGCATCCTTGTGTGGCGCAACACGACCTTTTCCTTCCTCAAGCCATTGATTAGTATAATACCTAATTAAAAGCAAATTAGAAATGCCTAAAGAATATAAAAGAAAAGATTAAAGAGATAGATACTTCAGATTCAAGGAGTGGGGTAGGCAATGAAGTGGTGTGCAATTTTTAGTCCACCGTTCAATGAGTATAGCGTGCACCACATCATAGAATGGAGAATCCTCATAGTCTTCCTTGCCTTCCTGCCGGTATATTTCTTTCTTCACATTTTCTATCATGGAATCGCACATTTCATACACCTTATAAAGAATAGGTGCATCTGTGTCAACCACTCGAAGCATCTCTTAAATAGGCCCTGTGAATCTCAGAATATATGCAACCTTATCCCATCACAAATCATTCAAAACATAACCCTCACAGTTTGAGCCTTCCCTACATCATCTTCTCTATATGACATCCATTCTTCACTAATGACTATATTTCGAAGATGCTGTTTTACTTGAAACAATCTTTTAAGCATAATGATTGTTGAAGCAAATAGTGTTTTAGCAACAGCAAGTAACTTCAAAGGAGAAACTAAATTAAAAATTGCTAATCTCATAGAATGATTTTTGATGAAAATATGAATGAAAGTTGCCTCATTTGAAACTTGTGCAATCCAGTTTCATTCATTATATGAAACTTGTGCAATTATTGTAAATGTTTCTTCTATAGCTGTTTTTCTATCGGTTGGATTCTTCGGAGTGACTTTCCTTTTAAGTGGTTCTCCATTGATTTCCCACTTCATTAATTACTAGATTGTGCGTTTAAAAAAAAAAAAAATACTATTTTTATTAACATTGCTTTTAGATTTGGTTATTGATTACTGTGGTGTGAAAATAAAGTGATTTCTTAAAAGTATATTAAAATGAGAAAAAAAACATAAGGCTGCTGAATGTGGTTCTTAATTTAAAGTATAAGATTCTAAATGGAATGAAAGAGGACAAAGGAAAGTATATAAAAAGTGCATTTTATTAAAGAAAATCATAAAGAAACAAAAAGCATCATAATAATAAAATTACAAATGTAACAGAACATCAAGACAATACACATAAACTTCCAATGAGACTACGATACAAATTGACACTCATACAGAAAACGGGAAGAGAAGTAGGCTCTGTCATAATTAATGGAATAATCATGGCTTGTCTAGAACTTAGACTGGATATAGTTGATAACATTGTTATCCACTTGGAAGGCCTTCACTAAAATTTCACTCGAAATGTAAGGCTTGGACCCAAACACTGCATTGGCAATTGTGATAACACCAGGGTTTTGACTGCTTAGACCAGCAATGGCAACAGCACTTCCATTACCAAATTTCTTTGATAGTGAATGAGACCAATTGGGAATACAAACACATCACCCTTCTGTAGCACTTTTGTGATAAGGCGGTTCTGAGGATTCGATGTGACAAACCCAATTAACTTCAAGGCTACCTTCCAAGACAGTTATGATTTCGGTAGCACGAGGGTGAGTGTGGGGAGAGTTAATACCCCATGGTGCATAGTCAATACGGACAAGAGAAATACTAAGAGAGTTGAGTCCTGGGATTTGTGCTGCGGTCATTGGGGTCACCTTTGACCCTGCGGGGTTTGATGTGTTGCCTGCTATATGAAGTCCACTGCTTGAAAAGTCATTGGCATCAACCATCTTAGGATCCTTGCAAGCCAAGCCATTCAGGAGCACTGCCACCAAGCATAATATTGCAAATAAGAAACATGTAAGCCATTTGAGTAAGTCACGATATATATGCTACTAGAAAAAGTTAATGATTTTCTCTCACAGCCTAATTATTTCACATGGTCTTTACACATCTCCTTTCCATGTTTAAGCATTTTAAAATGTGTATATTGCATGTGCAATTGTGGATATGCACATGATGTATGCGAGTATATGAACAAATATTTACTGACTGGAAAAGCAGCATATAATTATGGTTTTAACATTAAGCCTACAGGGTGAAAATTTCAGTAATAGTATACTTGTTTGAGGCTCATTTTGTACCTTGACTGTTTGTGTCAGTGACACAGAAATCTTGGAGAGGGCTAGGATCCGATGCCAACGAAGCAGTCAAAAACAATGCTAGAAGTCCAGACAAGAGAATGGAGGACGCCATCTGCAAATTCTATATATGTATAGAAGGCTTTTAATCTTTGGAAGAAGAGTAACTGAGATTTTAGTTGTGAAAGACTTATGTATGTAGCTTCCTGTATATAAGGTGTGGGCTGAGAGAGTATAGTGCAAAGACAAAATAAAAATGAAAATCAAAGAAAGAAAGTCTCCATGACAGTGCAAGAATCGGCAGTATTGCAGTACTGTGCATGCAAGAAGAGATCAAGTTTATGATATATAAATATAATAGCCATTTTAGGGCCGGCTGTCATATGTGTCCTTCATGGATGGTAGATATATGTTACCAAGTCCAAGTTTGAGGGATGGTACCTAAAAAATTTGTTTTAGAATTAACGTATTAATATTATATTAAATAACGGGTTTTTGAAATCATCAACGAAAGTAAAAAAAAGAGTAAAAACAAATTATAATATTGAGGTGAATGTATGAAGTTTGATATGTTAAAGATGACCTGTGAATTCAATTGATCCTACATTATATTTCCCCAAAAATATTTTTAAAATAAATTCAATTAAATTATTTTTGTGTATTAGTCTCTTATTCTTTTATTTAAAAATAATTTAACTTGGCAAAATGATATTAAAAGGTGTACGTAGGTTGTTGTTATTATTAATTTCATTTTAAATAATATAAATGATATTTATAGAATTTGATCTCTAATAAAATATGGTTCCTATGCATTGTCTTTAATTTATTTGTCTTCCTTTCCACCTTATGCTTAAAATTAAGAAATACCTTCAATAACGTCTTTTTTTTTTTTTTTTTTTCCTTTTCAGTAAATATTTCCACAAAACATTTTATTTCCATACCCTACTAACTCTTGAAGTGTTGGATAGGTATTGAACCAATGATATTTGACTGTTTATTATGCGTCATTGTAACATTTGGATTTTCCACTTTAATATCCCTAATTGAAAATTCTAGATTTAGACTCCAAAGTCCAAACAACTAACTGAAGGATTAATTGTGGTGTTCTCGACAACTTTAGCAGTTTTTTCCAGTCTCCTATGGCATCTTCAATGACAATTTTGTTTTGTTTTATTTTAATATTTTGATGATACTGGTTAAATATAAATCCTCTGTCTCCACTTTATTCTCCACTAACTATAGTATACTTGAGGATTTTTATTCATATTGAGGTTGAATGGGGTTCAATAGGGACTAAGATTGTGTGTATTAAACTATTAATCCCTATTTTTATTTTTGGAAAACTCAAAGTGCCACAATGTTATGGGATAGATTAATATGATTTTTTTTTTTTTTACATTGGATCCTTATAGAATTTAATCTCATTTTGTTAACAAAAATCAAAAGGAGAAAAAAAAAATCATTGTAATGAAATTAATTTGCATATGTGAATTTCTATAGGACAAGTTTGGCTTCAAAATGGTTTGGTGCTATCTTTTCCAACTCATTATGTGAAAAATAATATGAATAGTTGTAAATAATTGAAAAAGTTTTGTTTTAAATTAGTTTGGAGCTATCTTCTTCCAATCCATTATGTGATGATTGAAAAGACGATTCATGTGTAACTTAGTCACATGAATATTTATGAGTCATATGACTTTTTTAAATAATATATATTCATATCTTATAAATCACCAAATAGTAAGTTGAAAGAGAACTTTAAACTGATTTGGAGCTAAACTTTTTAAGTAAATAATTATGATTGGATATGTCTCCATATGTATCTACATGGGTCACATGAGGTTTACTATGCATATAATGAAAGAAATAATATTATTATTCTTCATTGTAAACTCTCATTGCCTTCAAGGATATTTTCTTTTTAGAAAGTTTTTCCCAAAATTAAAAAAAAAAAAAAAATCAAAATGAAATTTTTTAACAGGGGAGAAAAAGCAGAGGATCAATATTGAGGGGGAGTCGTAAATTTTTTTGCTTGAGAGCTTAAAGGCTTCATATATTTTGTCATTTTGTTTTTAAAAGGGGAGTAGTATTGCGACTAGATCCGAATTTGCTTAATTTGAGGTATTTTGATTTTTGAATACAATCCTACGAATTTAAAATTTGTTGTAGGTTAGTCCTTTTTTTTTCCATGCATATTCTCTATGCGTTTGATTTGTTTGTTCATGTTTAGGAGGGGCTGTTTCTTACCTCCTATAGTAGAAAGTACAAGTTTTTGTCTATGATTCATAGGGCTACTCGGTTTTCCATTTACTCGTTGTTTTGTGATATTTGGTCATAGAATAGAATCACCAAAAGGGGGAGATTCTTAGATTACTGACTGAACTGAATTCTTGTGTCTAAGGAAAGTGTTACAAGGGCTGCAATTTTTCCAATTTTGGTTTATTTTAAGTCGAGTCAAGAAGCATATTGAAGAATTCAAGTTACAGAAGACTTGGACGGGCGAATTCATTTTTGCTTAAGTGAACTTCAGACATAAATTTCTCAAGACCTTACTTGACGTGTAAAACTTAAATGGTGTTTGAGAGACCTTAATTTGCTTGACAATTGCTTGAGCTAAAATTGCATGAGCGGTAAACAATCTTGTTGTGCCTCTTGTTTAACCTTTATTTATTTTTATATGTATATAAACCAACCCTTTTGAGAGAGAGAGAGAGAGAGCCATATAAGAGCATATCTAAGAGTGAAATCCTCATGAATTTAACTAGATGAAACTTAATTTGTAAGTATTGTTTATCCAAACCATAAAGAAAACCTCAAACCTCTACTTTTAAGTGCATTAATTGAAAAATTTTAAGGAGCTCCAGATGACTTGTAGATGAGGATCAATCGTGTAGAAGACATCCAAAATCAAGTGGGGAATTTGTTGAGGATATATGAATAGTCTAGTTTCAAAGGTTTTTTAAGTAGGCTATTGCAAATGTTTCTTTCTATAGCTGTTTTATATCGGTTGGATTCTACGGAGTGATTTTTTTTTAAGTGGTTCTCCATTGATTTCCCACTTCACCACCAGATTGTGCTTTAAAAAAAAAAAAAATTATACTATTTTTATTATTAACATTGCTTTTAGATTTGGTGAATGATTACTGTGGTGTGAAATTAAAGTAAATTCTTAAAAATATATTAAAATGAAAAAAAAAAAAATATGGCTGTTGAATGTGGTTCTTAATTTAAAGTATAAGATTCTAAATGGAATTAAAGAGGGACAAAGGAAAGTATATAAAAAATGCATTTTATTAAAGAAACAAAACGAATCATAATAATAAAATTACAAATGTAACAGAACAGCAAAACAATGCACACAAACCTCCAATGAGGCCGGCCATGACACAAATTGACACACTCATACAGAAAACGGTAAGAGCAGTAGGCTCTTTGTCATAATTAATGGAATAATCATAGCTTGTCTAGAACTTAGATTTGATATAGTTGATAACATTGTTATCCACTTGGAAGGCCTTCACTAAAACGTCACTAGGAATGTGAGGCTTGGACCCAAACACTGTATTGGCAACTGTGATAACACCAGGGTTTTGACTGCTTAGAGCAGCAATGGCAATGGCACTTCCATTACCAAAATTTCTTTGATAGTGAATGAGACCAATTGGGAATACAAACACATCACCCTTTTGTAGCACCTTTGTGATAAGGCGGTTCTGAGGAATAGATGTGACAAACCCAACTTCAAGGCTACCTTCCAAGACAGTTAAGATTTCGGTGGCACGAGGGTGAGTGTGGGGAGGGTTAATACCCCCTGGTGCATAGTCAATACGAACAAGAGAAATGCCAAGAGAGTTGAGTCCTGGTATTTGCGCAGCGGTCATTGGGGTCACCATTGACCCTACGGAGTTTGATGTATTGCCTGCTATATGAAGTCCACTACTTGAAAAGTCGTTGGCATCAACCATCTTAGGATCCTTGCAAGCCAAACCATTCAGGAGCACTACCACCAAGCATAATATTGCAAATAAGAAACATGTAAGCCATTTGAGATAATATTGCAAATAAGAAACATGTAAGCCATTTGAGTAAGCCACAATGTATAATATATAATGGGTACTAAAAAAGGGTTAATGATTTTCTCATAGAACTTATTTCACATGGTCTGTACACATCCCATTTCCACATTTAATTGTTTATGGGTACTGTGTTTACAAGTATGTGGAAAAAAAAGTGTGAACAAACATAAACGAAACCATTCAGGAGCACTGCCACCAAGTATAATATTGCAAATAAAAAAAGAGTAAGGAAGTTCTCACACAGCATATTTCACAACATCATATGTACTCATCAACTTTACATGTTTTAAGCAATTTAAAATGTATACATTACATGTGCAATTGTGGATATTGTGTGTAAGAGTATGTGACAAAGGCATGCGAAAATATTTACCAACTGGCAAAGCAGCTACTAGTTATGGTTATAAAATTAAGCCTATAAAGGGTGAAATTTTCAGTAAAATTATACATGTTTGAGGCTCATTTTGTACCTTGACTGTTTGTATCTGCGACACAGAAATCTTGGAGAGGGCTTGGATCTGATGCCAATGCAGCAGTGAAAAAAAAAGCTAGAAGTCCGGACAAGAGAATGTGTGAGGCCATCTGCAAATTCTATGTATAGGAAGCTTTAAATCAATGGAAGAAGGCGTTCTACACTCTAAATGGAGATAAAAGTAATTGAGATTTGAGTTGTGAAAGACTTATTCTTCTAGCTTCCTCTATATATAAGGTGGAGGCTGTGAGAGTGTAATGCAAAGACAATAAAAAAGAAAATCAAAGGAAGAAAGAGTCTTCAATCGGTAGTACTGCAGTGTGCCTGCAAGGAAGGCAACTTAATCAAGTTATCTAATGTTCCAAAAAATCATTTGAGGGCCGGCTGTGATATATGCCACCAAGTCCAAGTTACAAGGACTGTACATAAATGCTTCTCTTCACTAAAAAGTTTTTTTTTTTCATTTTTAATTTTTAGTTTGAAGAAATGTATCAAATAATTGGTTTGAAATCATCAACAAAAAAGAGAACACATTCAACAAAGCAAAAATATAAATTTACGTGGATTCCAGTTATTTCAATTGGTAAAATTTTTTATTGTCGAATATATGATTTGGGTTTGATCTTCACTTATGCTAAAAACTAATTTATGTTTTGGTCTAATGATATAAAGCAATTATTAGAAATAAATTTAATAAATTAAAATTATCTCTTTTATATATATATATATATATATATATAAAAGGATGAATTTATCATTGATGATGTTTGATATGTTAGATGACCGGTGAATTGAATTCCATTAATCACCGCTATTGAATTCCATTAGTCACCGCTATTGAAGCTGCTTGGATGGATCATTTACGAGCAGAGTATGTTTTTACCTACCTTCTGAGGTTTTAAGTCCCAGCCCAAATGATGAACTAAACGAAGCCATTGGCCATTGGCAGTGTAATTACACAGTATAAAAGTGACAACTGACAAGGCATAAGAGTACTACTGAATTACTTAACACAAGCTCGGTTAGAAATCAACACTAACTCTTTTTAATTCTAGAAACTTCTAAGAGAAACCTATTTCTCTCTGAAATTCTCTAGAGCTTACCACATGCAGAATTTAATCTCAGCTACTTATTCTTAACTTGTCGGTGAAAGGAAGTTATTTTTACTGTTCGTGAAAGACAATAAAAGAATGTGCAGGAAAATTCAAAGTCGGTGAGTTAACCGACTTTAACCATGTATATATGTGTGGGTGGTTCTCAGTTTGTGTGTCAAAAGCACCAAAGTGTGTAGAGTGAAAAGTTAAGCAAAGTAAGAAAGTCCTAGTGTCAGTAGTCAGTACCTAAGTGTCAAGAGAGTAGGTGGTATGTGTCCTGTAAAAGTTATTGTGTTGGGATTGTAAGAAGTTTTGCCGTGTGGTGTTATTTGAGTCTAGAATTTGTGTCCTACGTGGGCGCCACACTAGGATTTTCATTGGTCAAAGTATTGTACTTCTTAGCGTAAAGATAAAAGAATTTTTTGTACTACAACTTTTGTTTAATAATTTAGTGTCAGATTTTCTTCTAACTCAACCATCTAGAATCAGAGTGAGGCGGTTAGAGGTTATATTTTTGGTTTCTAAGATAATATTTTGGAGGTGCTCATTTTGCTCGTGTATAGTCTGCAAATGTGAAGCATGTGGTGTGGGACCGAGATTACTTGGTGCTGTGATAGATTTCACCAAATCATGATGACGGCCTCTAAGATGTCAGTAGCATTAGAAGGCTCAACAACCAGAATTATAACATGTGGTCAACTTGCATAGAGTCATATTTGCAAGGTAAGATTTGTGGGAGATTGTGGCTGGTGGTGAAACTACACATTTTGAGAATGTTGAAACGTTGTGGAAGTGGACGATTGAGGTCGGGAAGGCTATGTTTACAATTAAGACAAGCATTGGGGAAGAGATGTTGAAGTACATCAGGCGTGCAAACACACTGAAGGTAGCATGGGACACCTTTGCGACACTATTTTCAAAGAAGAATGGTGTAAGGCTATAGTTTCTTGAGAATGAGCTAATGTCAATGGTGCAATGGGAAATGACAATCACTCAATATTTCACCAAGGTAAAATGTCTTTGTCTTGAAATCTCTTAATTAGATCCTACATAAATATTTATGATTCAAGAATGTACGTTTTTAGACCCCTTAAAACACAATTGATTAACTTAATTATTTAGCAAAGTTATCAACTTAGGTAAATTATGTAGATTTAGGTAAACACATATAAATCATATCATTAAAACAGTGTGGAAAATAAAGAACACAACAATATGATAACCCAAGAAAACCAAATAGGTAAAATACCTGAGGAGGATTTAACCTAACTATCCTCAAGATAAACCGAATCTACTATGAAAGAATTGAAATTTACACAATAGCGACTTAGACCACTAACATCCTGTTGCAACTTGGAGTAGGAAACTTATTACCACAATCATGTGACAGCTCCGAATCCACGGACTACTTCTTTCTTGGATTCCCAGCACGCACAAGCACTCCTGCTTGTATATCTTTAAACTCTTGAATCTGTAGCTGAATTGATCACCAAGTTCTTGACATCAATCTAGATCTTGATAACCTCAAGTATATGTGAAGGCAAACACCTCTAGATCTCACAAGAGATTCACACACACAGCATAAAGAGCAACCTTAAAACGTGGCTAGACTTTTTCCTTTTATACTTAAGACAAAACATAAAACCCTACATGTAAAACGGGCTTGGGTTGAGTTGGAAAATTTTGTAGAAAAACAATCAACACGAGTTTCGGTCAATCGAGTCTAATTTTCGATCGATCAAGCCAGACAGATTTACATAGTAAATCTTGCAGTACACTCGATTCCAACTTTACATTTAAACATACTTTGAGCAAGTTTAAAAATAAGATTAAACGTTTTGATTATGGTTTGCTAACATTACAAATCGAAGTTCTAATACATTTAAACCCAAAGTCTTAGAACCCAACAAACTCTTCCTTTGACAATTCGTGACAAAACCCAAACTTAAACAAAGTGCTCAAAGTTGCTAAAACAGCCCATTACAAAAACATTGTCCAACACAACAAATTCAACCTAATTACTATCTATCAGTTGCAAGTGTAGACAACAGCACAACTGAATCAACCTATATATTCCTGTGATACTTAACAAACATATAAATGCATGTGTGGAAAATACAAGTAAACAAAAAGTAACTTCTTGATTTCACATAACATAAAATAAAGACATACATCATGAATAACTTCATAAATATAAATCAATAAACAAATGTAAAACAAGAAACAGAAATAAACATATCATAGTATCTCCCCCTATCATAGACAACCTTAAAACAAATGTAAATACACGATGAGACACCTAGATACAATCTACATCTCCACAGCTCCAGAATCAACAAAAACAAAATCTCCCCTATCAACAAAACTCCTATACTATCCTACTCATATGTACTCCTCATTTTTGTGACGAATTGCCAAAAGGCACTCACTCATCATAAAAAGGAGGGGATGGAGGTGACCACCAAAAGCTAACCATGAACCGCCTGTATGGTCATGACAGTATCCAAATCATGACGAATGCCATAAACATCCGAAGTAGATGGTGGAGCAGTAGTAGTAGCAGCAGTCGGATCGACATACTCATCAGCAGTTGGATCACAAGTAGAGGGAGGAGAAGGAAGAGGAGGAGCACCAGAGGAAGACTCTACCTTAGGACGTTTAGAACTAGCTCTCATATGAGCAGCCCTCTGCCTAAGAAATGTGGCACCTATTGGAATATGGACAGGCCCAGTCGCCGGAAACTCATTATCCCTAGATGTAAAAGAATTTGATGAATAAAAACAGGAATGAACAGACCATGAGACACAATACTACTCTTATGAACCCCAATCACAAAACGAAGGAAAAGATGAGGAAAACTCATAGAAGCATCTGTGACTAGCACATACAAAAGCGCACATCTCTCCAAAGGAATAATGTGCAGATGATAGATAGGCCAAACACGAAATCCGAAAAAAGAGATAATGAATCTCAGTCAACTCGTGAGTAGTGGTCCGAGGATCAGAATCCCACTGGATAGAAGACCTAATAAGATATAACATATGTCATCAAGGGGCGGAGACTCATCATAAGGATAAACAGGATGTTGAACCAAAGACACCCCAAAAGCAGCAGCCACTACTGAGGGAGTAATGGTGTACTCTTCACCTCGTATCCAACTCCTCACTAGAGTGTTGGAATCATAGGAATTGATAGAAAGGTTTGAGTAGAACTCTCTAATCAAGGCAGCCAGAGGGGGATGTGAAATGTCTAGTAAAGGAAGCCAACCCCTACTCTCAAAGTTTCTCTGAATCTCACCATCTAACTCATCTAACACTACTTTGCGCTTAGCCCACACGGACCTTAGACTGTTCGGCTTCTCATACGTCTCTTGGTTTTTCTCACTCAAAAATATCTCACTATCAAAGGTGGGGTAAGAAGAAGAGGAGGATTTCCTATTTGCTCTAGTCTTCCTAGTCATGGTGCTAAGGATAGGACAAGACACACAAAAAAGATCCAAAAAGAGAGAAAAAAAAAAAAAAAACAAACAAAGGGTAGACTACAAATTAGTACAAAACAATATAGGAAAATAACAATCTATATGATGCATGAATATCATAATTAGATTATGCATGATCTAATGCAGTGAGAATAAGTTCAAATTAACTTTAAAATCACAACATTGGCTTGAGCATAGAGTTTATATCAAAAACCCCAAAATTTTGAAAAACCATTTGTACAATTTTCAAGAAATTGACCTATTGATCATTAAACAAGATAGATAACATATTATAAGGATCATATTAATAAATCCAACAAGTCAATTTCATCTAATTAAACTCAATTGAACAAAATCCCCAATTCAGGTAGTTTCAAGCCCTAGAAATTTCAATTTTTTAAAAATCATCAAATTGACTAAATTAAATCACCAAGAACAGTTGTATATCATCCCACAACAAAAACCCATTGATTAATTTCCAAAGAAAAAGCTTCAATCATCAAAAATCCAAATTTCCCTTAGGTTTGAAATTTCCCTTTAATGCATGGTAAAAATGCATGTAAACATGAAAATAAAAGAAACGAAGGGGTATAAAAGTCTTACTAGCCTTAGATGACAAAAACCCTTGAAGAAATTTGAGGGAAAATGACAAAAATTTCACTTTGTTTCTTAGACCGATCAAATAGAGAGAGAAAGAGTTTAAAAATTTTGAAATAGTGTTTGAACACGTAAAAAATACAGTAAAAAAAAAAAAAAAAACTCTCTATACGATTTTCGATTGATCGAAAAATAGATTCGATCGATTGAAAATTACATTCGATCAATCCAGCATCAATCGAGCATCGATCGAGCAGGACAGATACAAACCAAAATTTTAATCGCAATTTTGGTCGATCGAGAAACAAATTCGATCGATCGAAAATCTGGAAAAACCAATATTTTTTTTGAAAAAAAAAAAGCAATTTTATGCAAAAACTCCTCAAATTATAGTATTTTAAGAATAAAATGCATGAGTATGAGATGAAATGCTTTTCAAAAACACATGTTTTGAACTCAGTTTTACCAAAAATTAAGATTTTCAATCAAATCACCTTAAATTCTCAAACTTCAAATACGTTTTGCATAAAACTCAAGGAATTTTCAAACTTGGATGGCCAAAACAAAATTACACATAATAACATGTACAAAGTTTAGCAAAGCGTAACTTGTGTAGTGTGTGCAACTAGCAAAAGTTTGAGATACATATAAGGTGATATGTGAATAGTAATCAAGCACAATTTCGACAAAATCCATCACATAGATTTAAAAGAGATTATCCCTTAAAGAGTTACATCATATAACTCTCATATCTCCTAGAATAAAAGTTTGCAATCATGTAAGTTTCTTGATTTGCCTCATAATGTACACACCAATTTTATGTGATCAGAAACTTATTAAAAATAGCTGGGAGAATGTACGTACCAATTTTATTTGATTAATTTAATCCAATAATGTACACATTAATTTTTACATTCAAACTGAGGCTACACCTTATGTTCTTTTTGTGCATGTACTACACTTTCTTGAGCATAAAATATTACGATATGCACTAAGGTGTTTATGATTGGCTAGTAAACAGTAATAAGATGGTAATTTATGCATATCTCATTAAAATTAAGTCCGACAATCAAAGACATGTGACTTTAAGATCAAGACAAAGTGATCAAAAACTATAAACATCTTCCCATACAACATGCACTACAAAACTCAAACTAGTAAAGTGTAATAAAATAAGCTCATCCAAGCTGAACAAGGTACGTAAATATGTTTTGTAAAAGTAAATTGGCCAACCTTGATTTCAAATCCAAGAAAAAATAATGTAAAACACATTTTGCTTTCCTTTTCTTTTCTTTTTTTTTTTTTTTTTTTTTTTTGTTTTTTTTTTTAAAGTAATAGCAAAAACAACCTAGAATGAAATGCATGAATGTTATGCAATGCAAATCCTAGATAACAAAGAAAAAAAAAAAAACAAAGAACAATGGTCACAAAGAGAAAAACGATGAAGCACAAGGACCATGTCAGAAAGACTCAATTAAATCAAGCCTTTTGCATCCAAAGTTTTTTAAATGCAACTTTTGCATTGGAGTTATTATTCAAATTAGAATTCTGAGCAACTCCAAGATTGCAATAAAGGTTTAAAGTCTTTAACAACTCTCCAATAAGTACAATAGGATCTTGTGCTTGAGGCACATACACTTTTGGTTTATTTGCTCGCTTAGCAGCTTGCAACTTGAAACAGTTTAGATGTATGTATGTGTTCATACTTTCCACAAAAATGACAGACCAATACAGGTCTATCATGTAACTTGCCCTTAAGAGGATTAGACGTCTTAGGTTTAGACTCTTGAAAATCAACCTTAATCTTCCTAGGAGTTGTAACTTTTACAGGTTTGACAACCTCACTCACAGGGGCTCAGAAGAAGGAATAAAGTTTGTGGAATGTGTTTTAGGAACAGAGATGCTTTCTACAAAACCTAAGCCAGTTTTATTTGAAGGAGACTTTTGAACACTCAGCATATGATCAAGTTTAGAATTAGCAGACCTATTAGTTTGTTCTCTAGCAACAGATAATTCATATTCCAATTTCTTAACTTTATCGAGCAAAAGCATGTTCTCAGCCTTCACATTATTCAACAATTCATTAGCATCAAACAGTTTCACAAGCAAATTTTTCTCATCAATTTCAAGAGATGCAATTTTCTTTAAGCCTAGATCAACACTCATAGCATCCTTTGCTGCAACTTTGTAAAACTTATTGTAGGCTTCTTGTAAATCTGCATCCTCAGATAGTTCTCCATCATAAGGATTCTCTTTAACAACAACACTTTTATCAACTACAGTAGTAGCAGTGAAAGCAATGAAGTTTCCATCCTCATCATTATCAGATTCATTGTCGGAAACTTCATCATTACTAAGAGTTATAGCCATAGCCTTATCCTTAGACCTTAAAAATGTTGAACATTTAGATTTCACATGACTATACCCTTGACAACCAAAACATTGTTGACCCATAGAATTATTAGAAGATTGACCTACTTTTTTTTTAGGTTTCTCATTATTGTTCACCTTAGTGGGTTCATTCCTCCTAATATTTTTAGGTTCAGCATTGTTTTTACCTCTTGCCCTTCTGTTGTTGCTCCTAAGAAAGTTTCTAAAATTCTTGGCAAGATAGGAAATCTCTCTAGCAGAGAGTTCATCATCAAATCGATTCATATCTACATCATCAACAGACTTAAGAGTCATTGATTTGGATTTGCTAGTCTTTGGTGGGTCCAACTCATAGGACTGAAGAGATCCTATAAGTTCATCAACAGGAATGGAGTCCACATCCTTACTTTTAGTGATGCTAGTTACTTTAGGTCTAAAATCTTCAGTTAAAGATTTAAGTATCTAACAATTTTAGGTTGATCATAGATCTCACCCAAATTATAAGTGGAATTAACAATATCATTAAGCTCAGCATAGAATTCATCAAAACTTTCATTATCAGACATCCTAATGCTTTCAAATCTAGTTGTTAACTGTTGCAACTTATTGATCTTAACTGTCTTTGTGCTTTCATGCACAGTTTGGAGAATATTCCATATAGCGTGAGCAACATCAACATTAGAGATTCTCTTGAATTCCTCAATAGAAACAGAATTAAAAATTGCATTCATAGCTTTGCTATTAAAAGCGGCTACTTCTTTATGAGAAGTTTGCCATTTACTCACTAGAGTAGTGGGCTTCTTCCATCCGTATTCAATGGAGTTCCAGACTCTCTCATCAATGGATTTTAGGAATGCTTTCATTCTTACTTTCCAATAAGCATAGTTATATCCATCAAAGTGAGGTGAGATCACAAGAGAGTGACCGTGTTTCATGACAACAAGGGTCAATGATCAACTCTTAGATCAAAGGATCTAAACACTAGAGCTAACTTGCTTTGATACCACTTGTACATTTTTAGATCCCTTAAAACACATCCAGGCTAACCTAGTTATTTAGCCAAGTGATTAACTTAGGTAAATTATGCAAATCTAGGTAAACACATATAAATCATATCATTGAAACAATGATAAAAAACACAACAATATGATAACCCAAGAAAACCAAACCGGTAAAAAACCTAGGGAGAATTTAACCTAGTTATCTTCAAGGTAAACTGAATCCACTATGAAAGAATTGAAATTTACACAATAGCGACGTAAACCACTAGCATCCTATTACTACCTCGAGTAGGAAACTTACTACTACGACCACATGACATCTCCGAGTTCATGGACTACTTCTTTCTTGGATTCCCAGCAAGTATAGGCGCTCTCGCTTGTATATTTTTAAGCTCTTAAATCTGCAACTGAATTGATTATCAAGCTCTTGACATCAATCTAGATCTTGATAACCCTAAGTGTATGTAAAGGCAAACACCTCTAAATCTCACAAGAGATTCACACACACAGTATAAAGAGCAAGCTTAAAACGTGCTTAGGGTTTTTCCTTTAATACTTAATACAAAACATAAAACCCTACATGTAAAAAGGCTTGGGCTGAGTTGGAAAATTCTGCAGAAAAACAATTTGCACAAGTTTCGATCGATCGAGTCTAATTTTCGATTAATCGAGCCAGCCAGATTTACATAGTAAATCCTGCAGTGCACTCGATTCCAACTTTACACTTAAACATACTTTGAGCAACTCTAAAAATAAGATTAAACGTTTTGATCATGGTTTGCCAATATTATAAATTGAAGTTCTAATACATTTAAACCTAAAGTCTTAGACCCAACAAAGAATGAGAAGAATAATTATTCATAGGTTGAGACCTGAATATGGAAGTTTTGTAGCTGTCACTCAAGTTTGGCTTGTCCAATCATCATTAGTAGAATTAGAAAATTTGCTAGCTAATCAAGAAGTGTTGGTCAAGCAATATTGAAGATAGAGAATTTAGAGAAGAGCACATGGAAGTCATAAAAATAATGAGTGACAATTCACAGGTTATAAAAATCATAATGTCAAGTGTTTCAAGTGTGGAAAATAGGCCTTTTTGCTTGAGAATATTGATTCAAGTGGAGAACAACTCAATGAAATACAGTGACATCAACAACCAAGAAGATGACAGAGAAGGAGAATAGGTTGTTGAGGCATCTCTTGCTGTGATAGAGCCTATTGAAGAAGAAGAGAAATTAGCAGCCTCCATTGTGGAAGAAGATGAACAAATGGCACTTGTAGTGGTCAATCACAATCAAGCAATTAATTACAAAAAGCATTGGGTCGTTGACTAATGATGTGAAAATCATATGACTGGTGACAATGAAAAATTGCAAATTATGTCCTAGTATAAAGAAGGGAAAGTAGTAGTAACAACTAATAATACAAGGCTGCTAATAGCTCATGCTGGTGAAATGATAATCACCCCTCATAACAATGACAAGCAAGTTGTTGGGGAAAAATCCTAATCCCCTCTATATCTATGTGTGAATATAAATATATAACTACCAAACAATAACAATATTATGGAAACAAAAAATATTTCAGCAAGCACCATATAAACATAACCACACAAGAATACCAAATTTTATGTGAAAAACTCTCCGGTGTAGAGGGAAAAATCACGGGGCAGCTCCGAAAAATATTCATTATAAAATAGAGATTACAACTATCAAGTTTATGCTAAAATTGAGTCCACAAGAAATTAGATATACAACATATAAATCTCAAGGAGTAAATACAATCTCACCACAAAGCTAGTAGCAAAATCTTCCTCTGAATACTCCAACTCTCCATGGTTGTAGCACTAAAAAATTCCAATAATTTATCTTTCTTGTGTGTAACTTGAGCAAAGAAAAATGTCTCATTTTTCTTTTTCACTCTCTCACACTCTTACTGTATTTCTCTCTATCTCTTCATTCGGACTGCTCCTCCCGAAGCTCTCACTTTTGTTTTTCTCACAATGGCCGAATGGCTCTCTCTTGCTTCAGCTCTCCACCAAGGCCGAATGGCCTTTGCTTCTTTCCTTCTTTTTTCTTCAGCATGTCTCACACGCTTGCTCAGCTTTGCATTAAACCAAAGCCTGACTTTGGAAGCTTGAGGCAGCAAGCTCATTAATTGAGCTTTGACAAGGCATGTGTGCTGGAATCCAAGGGTGTCATGTACACCCAACACAAGTACCTTTAAAGAAGGTATATCATGTGTCTGGAGTGAAGAAAAACCTGCTTTCAGTCACGCAACTAGTAGATGAAGGTAATTAGCTTTTGTTTGGTTCAAAAGATGTTATGTTATAAAAGGAGTAACAGTTATTGGTACACAACTCACCAAGAATGGAGGCCCAAGCCATATACCGTGGATACCTTGAGTGATGTTTATTGAAACTTGATACTAGAAATCATAGGAGTTAACAAAATTTTTGTAGCACCCAATGGCTTGTTGCAAACAAGGATCCTTCATGAAGAAAGTTCGTGTAGAAGAAATCCAAAGTTGTTGGGTCGCTATGACAGGAAGTCAAGCAGGGTGTTTGTTGATGATACATAATTAGTATAGTTACAAAGGTTTTGTAAGTAGGGTTTTGTAATTGTTTCTTCTATGGTTGGATTTTTTACAAGGTTGGATTCTCTTGAGATTTTTCTTTAAAAAGGTTCTCTATTAATTTCCCACTTCATTTCCGTGCATTTTATTCTATTTTCATTATTATTGTTTTTAGATTTGGTGATTGATTATTGTGGGTATGAAATTAAAATGATTTCAGAAAACCATATTAAAATGAAAAAAAAAAAAAATGCTGTCAAATGCGGTTCTTAATTTAAAGCATAAGATATGGAATGAAATTTGAACAAAGGAAAGTAGATAAAAATTTAATTGTATTGAAGAAAATCAAAAGGAAAGAAAAAGAATCATAATAACAAAATTATAAATGTAACCGAACCACAACAAATAATTCACACAAAAGTCCAGTGAGGCTATGACACACAAATTGACACTGTACAGAAAGTGGGGAGAAGTAGGTTCTATCTCATAATTAATGGAATAAAAACAGCTTGTCTACAAATTAGATTGAATATAGTTGACAACATTGTTATCCACTTGGAAGGCCTTCACTAAAATGTCACTAGGAATATGAGGCTTGGACCCAAAAACTGAATTCGCAATTATGATAACACCAGGATTTTAACTACTTAGAGCTGCAATGGAACAAGCATTTCCATTACCTACATTTCTTTGATAGTGTATGAGGCCAATTGGGAATACAAACACATCACCCATTTGTAGCACCTGTGATAAGGCGGTTTTGAGGATTAGACGTGACGAGCCCAACTTCAAGGCTAACTTCCAAGACAGTTAAGATTTCGGTGGCACGAGGGTGAGTGTGGGGAGTTTGATACCCCATGGTGCATGGTCAATACGGACAAGGGAAATGCCAAGAGAGTTGAGGCCTGGTATTTGTCTAGCGGTCATTGGGGTCACCCTTGAACCTGCAGGGTTTGATGTGTTGCCTATTATACGAAGTCCACTGCTGGAAAAATCACTGGCATTAACCATCTTAGGATCCTTGCAACCAAAACCATTCAGGAGCACTGCGCACCAATCGTAACATTGCAAATAAGAAACATGTAAGCCATTTGAGTAAGTCACAATATATACGCTACTAGAAAAGAGTAATGATTTTCTTACATAACTTATCTCACATTATCTATATGCATTCCTTTTCCACGTTTTAAGCAAATTAGAATGTGTACATTGTGAGCGCAATTGTGAATATTCTGTGTAGGACTCTGTGAAAAAAGAATGTGAACAATTATTTACGGACTGGAAAACCAGCTACTAGTTATGCTTTCAACACTAAGCCTATAGGGTGAAAATTTCAGTAGAAGTATACATGTTTGAGTCTCATTTTGTACCTTGACTGTTTGTATCTGCAACACAGAAATCTTGAAGAGGGCTAGGATCCGATACCAATGCAGCAGTGAAAAACAAAGCTAGAATTCCAGACAAGAGAATGGGGGAGGCCATTTGCAAATTTAATGAATAGGAAGCTTTAAATCAATGGAAGAAGGCGTTCTATATAGGATTATAGAGTAATTGAGATTTTAGTTGTGAAAGACTTCTGTATCTAGCTTCCTATATATAAGGTAGGGGCTGAGAGAGGATAATGTAAAAGATACAATAAAAAAGAGAATGAAAGAGTGAAAGAGTCTCCAATTAGACTGTGCGAGAATCGGTATTGCAGTGTGCTTGCAACAAAGGAACATAAATTAAGTTATCTAATGTCCCAAAAACCATTTCGAGGGCCGGCTGTCAGATATGTGTGCACTAGATATATGCCACCAAGTCCAAGTTACTAGGACGGTACATAAATGCTTCACTTGAAACCTTATTATTATATTTTAGAATGTATTCAATAATTGATTTGAAATAATCAACGAAAATGGAGAAAAAAGTTAAACATAAAGTTTTTTTTTTTGGATGAAAAGTTAAACATAAAGGTTAATTAATGAAGTTGACATGTGAATTTATCCTACTTTCTCATTAGTCGCTGCCGTATGGACGAGTTCCATTAGTTACAACCATCGAATTTATGTATGTTATGCCGGCACAAGGAATATTTTGTAGAGGAATCATTAAGAAACTTAAATTAAACAAAATTTAATATATATATATATATAAACTTGAATCTTAATATGGACCAAAACACACACACATACACATTCATGCAAATACATGAAGATTTGCAATCTTATTCTATGTGTTTTTATATTTTGAAATCGTTACATGATAGTTTATTATCAATTGTTATTATCTATTGTCAATGTGGGTACGTGTGACTATTTTATTTTGTTAAGTTTTTATAACATTTTTATTTTTATGCAATTTTCATTATCTAATTATCATTCTTTTGATAAAAATTATTTTAAATTAAATGACAAAACTCAACCCGCTTGTACTGTATTAGTTTTTGATCAACATAGTCACATTTATCCATACATAAATAATACACAAAGTGTTTACTTAACCAATAAAATCCTTGAACATCACTAACTTTACAATTTTTTTTCTTGAATGACTAACTTTATAACACTAAGTTGTTACAACACGATAACAATACACACATATGTAACAAACCTTATGTATTTCCTAATTATTCACTTATATAAAGTTATATTATACTTATTTATACTATACATGCACACATTTATAGCCATCATAATTCACACAAATAACACTATAACAAAAATAAAAATAGCATACACAATCAATATCAAACACACACTCATACACATATAATATAAATTTATAATAAAGAAAGACACTCACAACTCACAAACACTTACTTTTTACTTTTAGAGTTAGAAATATAAGAGATATTTAGATAAAGAAGAGATATGAGATTAAATTCATGAGGGAAAGGGAGAGGGAGAGGGAGAATAATCTATGATTTGTGTTATTGTTTAGCAGTGGGATGAAGTAATGTGTTATTGTTTGATTTTGGGTTGGATTGATATTTAATTAGGGTGTGCAAGATTAGGTCAGGAGATGCAAAAATATTTTTTGTAAATTAAATTAGTAAAAAAGTATTATATTATGTTATATCATATTATATATATATATATATATATATATATATATATATATATATATTCAAGTCAAAGGTTTCATTTGAACCCTTGAATGGAGTCGTCTCTATGTTATATTCGTATTAATTTAAGGGTAGTGATTTTTATATACAATGTGTACGCAAACATCTAAAATTGTGATTTTAAGTCATATTTGCAACTTTAAAATAGCCATGATTTTAGTTGTTGCATGCAGTGTATAACAGGAATTACCCTTAAATTAATAATAGATAGACTAAACTAATAGTTTTTGAGTGCTGATAGTTTTCGGCCCAACTTCTCTGGGTATTGCCCAAACGGATGATGCAGGGTTCTTTTATGGGCCGAAAATGGACGAACGAAACAAGCGGTTCCTTAGCCCACTAGTCCACTACGACCTAAAACAACACATGCCGATTGGGTAGGCAACTAAACACGGGCGGCTTCGACGGTGGCTTGCCAATATATATATATATATATATATATATATAGACTAAACTAACTTATTTTGACGAACTTAATGAAAATATTGACCACTCTAACTTGAGAATTACAAGAATTTAGGTTCAATAAAAATAAAAGTAATGTTATATTTATAATATTTTACAATAATACCATAATTTGGTTACTAATTCTAATTTAAGCTCAATATTAACATCACTTTTTAATCCACTAATAATAAATTGTTGTGTAAGATTTGTTTTAAAAATATTGTAAATGTAACATTACTTCAAAAATAATTCAAACCCCTTAAACATAATTCTTAACCCCTTAAAAAAAAAAACTCTTAAATAACAACAACAAAAAAGTCCAAATAACAACAAAAACAACCCGAACAAAACAAATGACAATGAGTGAACAAATTATTCAACAAAAACCTATTCAAAAGGAAAAATAATCATTCAAATTTGTAACTTTTTCATCCTATTACATAAAAATAATCTTTAATTTTATTTTTCCTTGAAAAAAGGACACAAGAAAAATATTGTAGTATGAGTTTTCCTTGGCAGTAGCTACAGTTTTGTTCTTTTTGGCTTTGCAGTTGCAATAATTCTACTTTCCTTAGCTACTCAACTCGTAGTTGTAACAAATATCATCTGTTTTTCTTTCTCTTCTCTATTATCATTTCAATTCTTTTACTTTATTACTCTCATATTAGCATTTTTAATTCTCACTTTATCTCTTATCAGTCCATTTTTTTTTTCTTTTTCTCTTTGTTTGTAGGAAAAGATTGTAATATTTCAGATACTTTTGTGTTTTTATTTAATTTTTTGTGATGTTGATATATTCAAGGATTAAGAGTTCTATTGAACTTAAAATTAAACCAAACCCAAGAGAATATCAAACCCATCCCAAAGGAAGCAAGGCCTGGATGGTCATGGGATCTTCGTTCTTTTCTTTCTTAATGTGCCGTTCCCCATTTTAGAAAAATGTTTGATTCCAAACCAATTTGAAATTGTCTTTCTCTAACCTATTATATGGTGATTGTAGAGACCATTCGTGTGTAGTTTTAGTTGCATGACTTTTCTAATAAGTTGTGTATTTTGTTTAAAAAATATACATGAATAATCTTATAAATTGTCATGTATATTAGTTGAAAAAAGTAGCTCCAAACTGGTTTGAAACCAAACTTTGTCCTTATATTTTTTATCAAGAATCAGTTTGGGGACACTCAGGCCAAGAGCAATAAAAGGCAGGCTGTCATGTTGATAATCACGTGTGAGTACATTGCAATACGATATAAGCATTGATAAGAACGTTAAGGACTAAACTGCAGTATAGTGACAAAGCCATGTTGGGGCCAATTTTTTATCTATTTAAATTGAAATATATAAACTTGAGACATTTCAAAATTGTTATTCTTTTTAAAGCATATACAATTTTACATTTGCTTAAACGAGTTACAAGTTCATTAGTGATAGACCAATAGATTGTACTAAATCAGGGTCGGTCCTCTCATTCACTTAATACATTCTCCTTCCACTAAATCCTTCAATTCCCTCCCATTTTTATTTAGATATAAGACATAGTTTTGAAAATAGGAGGGAATTGGAGGATCCAATTAGAGGAGATCCTTTCTCATGTTTCCCTACCTCTTCTTTTTCATCCTCAAAGATTTCACTGCTAGTATCACCGGTAGATTTGCATCTGCATATGTGATTCTTTTCCTCCTCTCTCAATCTCTGTTTCTTCAGTCCATATTCACTCAATTTTTCTCATTCCTGTCTCTCTCTCTAGCCGATTTTTCACTCGGTGCAACATTTTTAATTCAAGCTACTTATCAACAGAAACGAATGCATGTCAGAATCATTTGTGACTCAAGAACATAATAATAAATACCAAATCAAATTGACTAAATTTTGTAAAAGCAAATATGCAAGCAGATGTGCACATTACTACAAACAATCGGCTTGTTTAGAAAATGGACTGCAGACGAGTGACAAAATTCTTGTCCACTTGTAAAGCCCTCACAAGAATGTCACTAGGAATATCTGGCGCACACCCAAACACAGAATTTGCAATTGTAATGACTCCAGGATTTTGGCTGCTTAGAGCTGCAATGGCTGTTGCATTTGTAGATTTCACATTTTTTTGGTAGTGTATGAGACCAATGGGGAATACAAACACATCACCCTTCTTTAGCAACTTTGTGATGTGACGGTTTTCCGGGTTAGACGTGACAAATCCAACTTCAAGGTGTCCTTCCAAGACTGTTAAGATTTCAGAGGCACGAGGATGTGTGTGGGGAGGGTTGATGCCCCATGGTGCATAGTCTATACGGACCATTGAGATGCCTAGAGTGTTAAGTCCTGGCATTTGTGATACAGTAACTGGGGTCACCATAGACCCTACAGCATTTGATGTGTTACCCTCCAAGTGAAGTCCACTAAAGAAGAAATCATTGGCTTCAGCCAGCTTGGGATCCTTGCAGGCCAGACCATTGATTAACACTGCCATGGAATGTAATCATGAATGACAAACTCATAATAGCAATAATGGTTTGAAATTTCGTAACTGGGAACGATCACCATGGAAGTGATGATGATCAACTAGACCAAGTAGATAAGGCTATCAAAATAGCATGTCATATGCATGATTAAGATTGGTAAACTAGTGATCCTTTAAGAAACACAAGTAATATTGTGGGTATTGCAAATTTTATTACATAAACCTTACAAAACATATGTATTATCAATCAAATAAAAGTAAATTAGATATTTATTTATTCTTTGTTAGCAATCATATTTATTATCATGTTAGTTTGTAGACCTTTTATAGTAAATACAGCATTTTCCTTAAAAAAAAAAAATTAAGAACCATAGCATAGTGAAACCATATTTCAAAACTAATAATTTAAATTCATCATACAATGGCTAACAGAAAAAAAAATCACTTCCTATCAAAAAAAAATATTCACTTGGAAAGCTTTCCTACAGGAATGGATCTAGAAAATTTTTAATGGGAGGAATCTAGTAAATGAAAAGTAAATTAGTTTTCTTTCTAGGGGACATAAATAATATGTCAAAATCATAGGGAGCATATAAATATGTTATTAATTTTAATTTCTGGCCATGGTGATGAAGAAGGAAACTCAACCATAGCACAAAGGATTGTCATACCTTGGCTTTTTGCATCAGCTACACAGAAATCCTGAAGAGGACTATGATCAGTTGCTAAAGCAGCCGATATAGACAATGCTAGTAGGAGCTCAAATAAGATAATGGGAGTGGCCATTTGCTAACTACAAAGTATATAGGCACTTGATACAGAGGAAGAGAACAGAAAGAATTACAACTACTTGTGTTTGCTGTACTGACAAAAAAAAGGTAGCCTGCTTTATATAGAAAGAGACTGTGTACTACAAAACCTCAAGTGCGCCGCCTTAAGTACAGAACTAGTCCTCTTTTGTTGCAATGTTTTACACCGCGTGAGGTTTTAGTAGTAATGAAGGTTGATCATGCAACCTTGTATTGCTTATTAATGTTTGTGAGATCAATATAAGGAACATAGTTATAGCGTTATGCCATGCGCGATATGGCAACCATAATTTGGTCCCATTGGGTTTGATTGATTAGAGGTGCAACAATACCTAGACAACAAATTTCATAACTAGTTGAGATAGTATACTGTGATGATTAATGCAGCATTAATTTTTTATGGAATCATTACTGATATTACTTTTACTACACACCAATTATGGATTAAACTGTCACATTAACAACTGTGAAATTCATTGTTGTTAGAGGTGACTCGATATTGTAACTATAATGATTTCACCATTTTATTTACCTTTTCTATATATTTAGCAGGTAATGGAATTTTTGTTATGGCATTGCTTAATTTGCTTCTTAGACATGATTACTCACGCATTAAGGTGCACAGATACTTCATTTGAAGTGACATACCTGTGTTGTGTTTGTATTGTACTTGTATCGTAACAGTGTCCAATCAGCCGTATCGTTATGATATATCTTTTCAAAATTTGCTCGTGTCGCTGTATCGCACCTATACCCATACCTGTTCTTATACACATACTTATTTTTTCTCAAAAGTCACTACGGAAGAAATTTTTTACTGTCAATTAAAAAGGAAAATCTTACCCGCATGTAGAAGTGCCGGACCATGCTTTCTGTGCGTGTCTGTTTCTCCATTCCTTAGTCAACAGTAGACCCAAAACATATGAGCCCATTTGCATGGATTGGTTTGTGGGACCCAAACCATGATCATATTTGAAAGAGGTCAATTCAAGTAGTCTGGATGTGTCTAAACAGTAAATACGATAAATCTCATTATATCATCCTCTGAAAAAGAAAACAGAGGAAGAGATCTAGGGACAAATGGATAGCAAAATGCCTATATTTTAAAATTATTTAATAAAATGCATCTGTTTTTTAAACTCGATTTTAAAAAAATTGAGTCCTACGTAAAACTTGATATCCTCAAAATCGAGTTCTAGTTAAATTTTCAAAAAGTTTAAGTGGCAAAATATGCATAGAACTCGACATTGCTAATGTCAAGTTATATCTGTAATTTGATTTTATTAAAATCGAGTTTAAAAAATAGGGACATTTTGCTAAATAATTTCAAAATATGAGCATTTTGTTGCATAGTTTGTAAATTAGGAACAAATACCCCTTTTTCCCGAGATGTAGAAACCCCAACGTTTTGAACCCTCTCCAATCAATTTTATTAACCTGTGTGATGCAAGTGTACACTATAAGTTTATTTTGAAATATTTGATAAAAAATTATTTTTATGAATAATTTATATAACTTATTAAGTATTATAATAGTTGAGGCATAAGTTTCAATTATTTATGTGTCATTAGAAAAAGGAAACATGTAAGTTTATAAGATTAATATAATTTATAATTTTCTTCTAAAAAAAATTAGAGTATGAACCTGTTATAATATTATTTGCAAAATTAGAAAAATATTTAATTACTTTTTTAACTTAAGAATATAATTATTCTTGTTTATATTCTTGATTGTATGTTAATTTTTTTTTTGGGTTGGATTTTGTTTATAATTTTTTTATTCTCTAAGAATTGGTCAAATGGTATTACATTAACCTACCTATGCTTAATGGACTAAAATAATAAACTTCAAGCTTAGTAGACTAAAATAACAATTCACCAAGCTCAAAGGGTATAAATTGTAATTTTGCATATATATATATATATAGAGAGAGAGAGAGAGAGAGAGAGAGGGAGAGAGAGAGAGAGAGAGAGATTCTTTGAACTATATTAACACATTGAAGTAAATGTATCCACCATTAATTAATACTTTGACACACTGATACTTAATTCTGATGAGGTGGAACCCTAAATGAAAAGAATATCATAAAATGTGCCACATGGCACAACAATAGTTCATTGTTTTGTATCTATGATTATCACAAACTCATTGTTGCACACACTTTGTTATACATTCATTTAGAATCGTGTTTTAAAATTATATTTTCAAAACATGATTTTGAAGAAGTTTGATAGAGTGTGTGCAACAGTAAGTGTGTAACAAAATTTAACCTTTCTTAAAACACAGTGGAAGAAAAGTTTTGCTCTGTCCATTGAAGGAAAATCTTCTAAGACGTACAAGTGTCGGATCATGCTTTTCGTGCTTGTGCCTCCATTCCTTAGTCAACAGTAAATATGGTAAATCTCATTATTTTATCTTGTGAATGATTGAGTTTCAAACCTCATCAGTTAATTTTATTAATTATCCATTGTATCAAGCGATGCACGTGCATGCTTTAAGTTTATAATTTAATTCTTAAATGTTCTTGAAACTAATGGTTTAAGATTAGTGGAAAATTGGTGCATGTAGACACTTCATTTTGTATCGAGTGATGCACATGCATGCTATAAGTTTATAATGTAATTCTTACATGTTCTTGAAACTAATGGTTTAAGATTAGTGGAAAATTGGTGCATGTAGACGCTTCATTTTGCAACCGGTTAATAAACTTTAGTCCCAATGATGAGCTTGGCATGTCTACAAAAGGTAATTGAAGTTATTTCAATAGCTTGGAAGTAATCACAACTCAAAAGTGCTCAAACTGCTTTGAAAACGATGCCGAAAAATGATCTTTGCTCACTATTTTGATCACAACTTTTGATCCCAAAAGATGTCCTGAGTGAGGTTTCTTTCATTAGAAACTAGATATCATGAGCTTTAATTTGAACATAAATTTATTTAGTGAGTTATAGCCATTTGAAATCAGGCCATTAGAGTTATCAAGAATTAGGGTTTCGGAAGTATGCATATGCATGAATCAAGTGTGCGTACGTACACTCAAAAGATGTTAAGTTCTTGGTCAATCAAGAACTATTGAGAGGAAAAAGTAGTCACTTCGAGGGTAACTAACCTCCTGAGTTGAGAGAATTGGAGAATGGGATGAGTTAGAGAGTTGAGAGAGAGCGACAGAGGAAGAGAGAACAATTAGTTAAGTTTTCTGCCTGTTCTTTATTGAATTGTTCCTCCAAACTTATATACAAGAATCACTCTATGTTTTGTCCAAAACTGCCAAGCTAACTGACTTCCTAACTAACATGCCAACTCATCAACTAACAAACTTAACATACAATGGAATACACCATATCAATGACTAATTACCCTTAGAATTATCAATACAACCATGGTTATGATACCTGGACTCCTAACAAAAAATGTGCACACACACTCATTTTCTGGGTTCAAAACTTCAATTTTATAGGCTCAAAACATTAATCTTTGATATGGGTCGGCTCTAAGACCCTAGGGAACATCCAAAGATGTCTAAAAGACCCCGAAATCCCTAGTTTAAGTGTATAAATACAACCTTATGCCTCCAAACTAAAACCTTATCTAGAGAGAGAATCTTTTTCACAAAACTCATACAAGAACATTCTCATCATTGAATCTTGGGCACACACAACAGCTAGCACATTTTTGGTCCTTCAAAACCTCTGTCTAATGTTCTTAATGTAGAAACTATCTACCTCAATCTAAGAAACATTTTTCAAATATTCTTTGTAAAGCTTTTCAAGAACATCTTTTTATTTTGAGTTGTGATTACCTATGAACTATTGAATCCTTTGATTTCCTTAATATCTCATTGAATCTTGTTGTGTAGGCACTGAAGGGTTGGTAAAATATCAACCAAATGGTGCTCTATAAGTAAGGTGAGTCTCTCTTCATGGCTCTTCCTTAATTTGGGTTTTTTATTTATTTATTTTTTTATAACTTGTGTTATTGTTGTTCTTAATTGATTTATATTTTATGCATGCTTGATTTTGATTTGTTGTGTCTCGCCTTGTTTTGAATGAAGAGTTCAATTAATTTATTAGAAGCATGTTAGGTTTTGTTTGATTGTCGTTTTGTTGCTTGCTTTAGAACTGTGTTTCTAGACTTGTATGTGTGCACATGCTTTATGTATGTGCATGAATACTTGAGGCATGCGTACGCATACTCGTGCCTACAAACACTGATTTAGGGTTCTTCTTGATTTTGTTTGTTTTAATCCTTTGTTTAGGTCATGTTGAGTCTAGTTTTCACATGTTTAGCATTAAGGTTAGTAGAATAACATGATTCACATGCTTGGATTGATAAATTAATAATTAGGGTTTATGTCTTAGTTGATTCACATGAACATTCATGAGAACTTGAACATGCATTGATGTATAGATGCTGAGGTGTTATGGTGCAATGAGGTAAGCCATGCATCACTACATAAACAAACATTTGATTTTGATGGGGAGCATGATATGGTTGATGAACGTGATGAATATGCTTGGTTGATGTCATGATGCTATGCTTGGATGTTTGGGATATGCTTGATGTTAATGCCTTGTTAATGCCTTGTTGATGCTAGTATTTTGTAATGTGCTTGCTATCCTTGGGTATATATTTTGCTAGATGAATAGTGGGGTTTTTATGCTATGGATGAGTGTGGGACATTTGCCATGTTTGGATATTAGATGCATGTTAGTGTGTGTGAGTTTAGAACATCATATTAAAGGAACCTTTGATGGGATTAAGACTTAGAACACAATGAGTGGATGCCGACTTACGGGTCGGGTGGGGTTGTGTGTCTAACACCTTACCATCCCCATATTCAAACTCTAGACACTAGGCCAAGGTGTATTTCCCATAGATTTGGGAAACCTAAACTCATTGCCGGTGCTTGCGCCCATAGTGCAGTATCGAATTAATCCTAGAAGCTATTAATGTAGAGAAAGAGATACCATAAAACACATAGAGAAAGAGATACCATAAAACCCAATTCCTAAACATGTACTAAGGTTGCTAATAAACATATAAGTAAATTTTTTAAAAGGCAATGTATACACCCCATTTTGCAACTTGCATTTAACTTCACTTGCATTGCACTGCATATCATCACCATATCATGTTAAAAGGGCAAATTGTAATTTTGATTGTTTGATCTCCAAATACACTTCATGAAATAGATCTTGAGGTCATAAAGATCAAAACGACAATTCCTAAATTTTAATCGAAAAACCAGATTAATATATATATATATATATATATATATTATTAAAAAAAAAAAAAAGACAAGTTTTCACAATAAAGTGCACTTGCATGAATTAGGTCCTGACCATACACGATTATGATCTTGATTCTAATTGGTCTATTTTTATTCCAATTTAAATTTAATGAGGTTTCATAATGCTATTGATTAAAGATAGGGTTTACGATAGGGTTGTGTGTACCCAATTTAATCTAGAGACAAAGTATTAATTAATTCCCAATAGAGTTGGTATAATTAATTAATTAATTAAGTTAACATTTTTAGAATAATCAGATGACGTGGAAAAGGAAAAGATCTGGGAGGGTCTGGGACTAAGTGCCAATCAGCCCTTGGACCAGAACCCTTAGATTTCCTTCATTTTCAGTCCAACTTGCTCCCCACTCAGTTTGAATTTGATTCTCACTTCTTTTCTTTAGAAAAAATTATTTTTCCTAGAGTCCCATATCACCTAGAGACTCATCCCTAGCTCCCCAACTTCTAGTTTAAATAACCCCCTCTATCAACAATTTAAAACACTCTAGAAATCCTCAGAGCTTTCTAGTAAATTTAGATTTTTTTTTCTCCTCTCCCTTTATCCCTATTCTCTAGATTTAGTAGTAGAAAGGTGCTTTTGGTGTCTTGGACCTCCTGGTCTCAATTCACTAGAAGAGATAGTTTGGAGTGCTAGTGGATGTAGGTATGCCAAAACTATTTGAAAGTTTTGGGCTAGTGGCACAGTCTCTCATAGTTAAATCTTATTATCATATGATAGAAAATAAAAAAAATATTAAGGTGAAGAGTTAAGAAAAATTAATTATGAGTTGAACATATGTCTAAACATAAACATAACAATATATTACAAATAAATTACAAACATCACAATGTGTGGCCGCTAGATGGTTGGCAAAAAGGAACGACCTTCATTTAGTGCAACCATGATCTTCCCATAATGGCATTTTATGGGAAGTAAGTATCAATGACAAGATTTGAACTTATGATTGACTTTTATATCAAAACTAGTTCCAAGCCTTTGTGTTGCGCATGATAATTATTTTTATGGTGGTTTTATTAATTTTTTTATACAATTTAAACTAATTTAATAAAAAGTAATGTATTTTGTAATTATATTTTTATTTAATATCAGAATAATCATAAATGTAATATAGGAATAATCATAAATCATAAATTTAATAATTTTTGTCGTACTAAAATGAAAAAAAAAATACAATTTTTCTTAGAAATTCAAAAGGCAAGTTAAAGAAAATATTTATTTTTTAATAAAAGTTATTTATAACATTTTGTGAATCATTAAAAAGAATTTAAAATTTGGAAATTATTCTTTTAGTTTTAAAAAAACTTTCTCAAACTTATTTTTTCTGCCTACAATCCAAAACACTACAAAAAGTAACTAAAAAAATTAATAAAACTTAACTATGATTAATTGGACCAATTAGGAAAACAATTTGTTATTTATAATCTACTAAGGTTATTTTCTTTGCAGAAATTGTAATTTTATCCACCCAAAACATATTATCAAATAAAAAATTATTAGCAAAATCTAAGAATTAAATTTCTATATATGCATTGTTATAAAATAATAATAATAATAATTAAAGTAAAATTGCGAAAGATAAAATTTGTCTCTCATCCAATAATTTTTGTTTAGCCAACCTTTGCTTTTCTCTAAATAAATGGCATTATAAAGTACTTCTAATGCAATTATTAAGAGTACTTTGTCCACCACAAGGTATTAAAAAAAAATGATTAAAGTCTCATAGTTTAAAATCTAAACCAAATTAAATTATCCAAATCAGACTATGTAGTAGAATAATGTTATATTTTTATATTTAATCCTTTATAACACAATATAAGATAACATTTAACAATCAAAGAGAGAGAGAAAAAAAAACAACAATTAAAAAAAAATTGAATCGCATTAACCTAAAGTAGATTAAAGAATAGAAAAAATTATCAACCTAAAGCAAAGATGCAAGAAAAATAAAAAATAAAAATCCACCCAAAAAGTGTGTGTGTGTGTGTGTGTGTGTGTGTGTGAGAGAGAGAGAGAGAGAGAACCTTTTTTTTTTTTTTGGTAAGGAAAAACTATGCATAGAATGAAAGAGATAGTGACAAATTTATAGTATGAAGGTGTAAATAAGAAGAGACAAAAATAGAGGAAGATGAAGGGAAAAGTGAAAAATGATATTAATGTAGAGGGTTGTGGGGAGATGAGAAGGTGAGGGAAGGAGAAATGTTAGAGAAGTAGTGGGGAGATGAAAAGGTAAGAGGGTGAGAAAGGTTGAAGAAGTGTAAATATGAAATAAAAAAATATTAAAAATAATTATAAGAATTAAATTTCTATATATGTATTGTTATAAAATAATAATAATAATAATTAAAGTAAAATTACGAAAGATAAAATTTGTCTCTCATCCAATAATTTTTGTTTAGCCAACCTTTGCTTTTCTCTAAATAAATGGCATTATAGAGTACTTCTAATACAATTATTACGAGTACTTTGTCTACCACAAAGGATTAAAAAATAAACAAAAATGATTAAAGTCACATAGTTTAACATCTAAATTAAGCGCTATAAAAATCATGCTATCAAATTACAATAACTACCAAATTAAATTATCCAAACCATGCTATATAGTAGAATAATATTATATTTTTATATTTAATCCTTTATAACACAATATAGGATAACATTTAACAATCAAAGAGAGAGAGAGAAAAAAAAAACACAACAATCTAAAAAAACAAAATTGAATCACATTAACCTAAAGTAGATTAAAGAATATACAAAATTGTTAACCTAAAGCAAAGATGCAAGAAAAATAAAAAATAAAAATCCACCCAAAAATTGTGTGTGTGTGAGAGAGATAGAGAGAGAGAACTTCTTTTTTTTTTTTTTTTTTTTTTTGTGTTGTGAGGGAAAACTATGCATAGAATGAAAGAGATAGTGACAAATTTATAGTAAGAGGGTGTGAATAAGAAGAGACAAAAATAGAGGAAGATGAAGAGAAAGATGAAGAATGATATTAATATAGAGGGTAGTAGGGAGATGAAAATGTGAGAGAAAGAGAAAGGTTAGAGAAGTAGTGGGGAGATGAAAAGGTAAGAGAGGGAGAAAGGTTGGAGAAGTGTAAATATGAAATAAAAAAATATTAAAAATAATTATAAGAAAATGAAAAGAAAAAAGATAATGACGTGGACGCTGACGAGGCTTAATGTAAGCGCAGCAGCATTAAACGCAACGCTTCAACTTTTAGTAATATATAGATATAGATGAAGATCAAAATGAAATTTTAAAAGAAATTGAAAACAAGATAAATCAGTTGAATGCAAATTTATGGCAGACATGTAGAGGATAACTTCTTTACTATATTTGGGGTTGTTTGACACAACTATGCAATACTATGTTTCAATCTAAGGATTAGAAATGGTCGAATTGGATATGGCTATTGTACCATTCAATTACCATGTTGCTGTGAGAGGAAAAAGTTATCAATGTAAACAAAATTGATCCATCATTGAGTTAAAAGTACACTTTTTCAACTTAAAAAAAAAAAAAAAAACTTGTGTGTACAACACCATTGGATTCACAATCTTAATTGTGAATAATATTGAATTCCAACAATTAAACAGTAAGGAGATTGCATTCAGTGCAGCTATGTTTAAATATTTCTAGTGATTAAATAAAAAAGGTGAGTACAATGATAAAACTTAGACTCTAACAATAATACATAAAAAAGAGATCCTATCCTATACAGCTATGATTGAAGATTTTGGTTTGTAAACTATATTAGTGACAATATCGTTAATATATCGTTCTGAATTGGATTCAGCTTACCCATTGATCAACATGCTACCGTTCATCTTTGTAATTTACTCGGTTCTTTCCACTAACACAAAAGTTTACTAGGTTTTGAATTTTAGCATATAAAAAGGTGAAGCCGACTATAGATTAATTGAAACGTATTATCTTTGTTTTGGCTACTTTTTCCATGTGCTTTATCAATTATACATGCCACATCCACTTCGTAGTTAGTAATTTTATGGGAGTTGTGATACTAAATGGAAGACTCAAAGTTATGACGGGTGAAGAAGGTTGAAGGCCTCCTATTTGAGATCATGATGCTCTACATTTTGAAGTAAACCTAAACCCTAAACATTGGAGTAAAATATTTCACTTACCATGTGCCAAACATGTTAATAAACATTATATATATATATATATATATAAAGGGGAATCTTACGAGGGGCTTCCATTTCCAAGTTGCATATGCTTGGAAAATGCCCTAAATCCCATGGTGCCGGGCCTTGCCTTCAACAGCAAGGCATCGGGCAGGACACACACAGTTCCTGTGGTCTCGACTTCGGCGACATCGCATACCTACTAGAGCATACGGGCCTAGCACATGAACGGTACCCGCACTTGCCGCTGGAGAGCCTCTCTTTACCATGTATCTATTACAGAGTGAGAGGATCGGCAGTCTATTTTAGGCTCTGATACCATAAAGGCAGAATCACAGCAATAAAGGTAGAAGCACAACGATAATATAACAATAGTTTAAATTAAGCGTAATTAAAAGTAGGGCAGTAGAACCAGACAAGTAATTATATTAAAATAAATCAAAACTATTAACACAGTTGTGTATTGAAAGTAATTCAAAGCACTTATACCAGTAGTAGCAGTAGTAATAGTTACAAGATTACAACAAGATAAGCAACAAGGCTTGAGAACTAGTAAGCCATAAAACAGGAGTAGTGGAATTCTGAAGAAGAGGGATTCTAGAGGAAAACCTTAAAGAGAATTTTGATTTGCAAATAAGGGACATCCCCCCTTATATAGGCAAAAAGTAGTGAATAGTGACTTTCTTCACTATTCATATCAAGGTCCGTGAAGGATAGCAGGGGTGAAATTTGGAACTTTTTCAAAAGAAACTGACTTTAGCAGTTTGGCTTCATGTGCCGAAAGTAGTTTGGCATTTTATGCCGAAAGCAATAATATTCCCTAGTGGGGAGCAGGTAGAGTAATAGTCGGAACTTAACCATGGGTAAATATTGTAGCAATTTTGGCCTTTGTGTAGGCTAGACAATAGTGAGAGCATCAATCAGGACCTTTGTGCAAGCTAGACAATTAGTAGAGTATCAATCATATTGCCCCTAAATCCGGAGTGTCTTCTTCATCATGACCGAACCAGTCCTAATTACAAAGGTGATATGGATTATTTGCAACGGATGCTTCAAAAGATGCTTTGGAACCACCTCCATCTTCTAGACGATTAGCAGCAATTTCTTCTTCTCTCCAAAGTTTGAGAAGAGCATATAATGCCTCAGGATCATTGCAAATATCATCAAGAGGAGAAGTCTTCTTGGTGGATTTAGCAATTTTAGAGGATGAACTAGTGGGTGCATTAGGTTCGATGCCTATTTGAACTAGAAAATGGTCTTTAGGGAGAGCTTTAGGGGATATCTCCCTGGTAACATTGTCAATAATTTCTTGGACATGAGAAAATTTGTCCCACCATTTGACATACTAGTGGCGAGTTAGAACATCACCTTCTCTGTCATATTTCAATTTTAAAATCCAAGGGACTTTAAAACACTTAACAAAATGGAGTAAAGCAGGAAATTTGGCATTATGAGCATTAGTTTTAAGGGCATTTGTAAAAATTTTATAAAAACCGATCAGTGGTCCTGGAAAAATATCAGCAACAGGGCCAAATTGATTCCACCAACGGATGAACCAAAGAGGCAATTTAGTGTTGACATTGAAGTGTTTGTCGAAATTAACAAACCATGAATGGGACGTTGTATCATTTTTGGTGTAGTATAAATCTAGACTAGGCAGTAATGTAATCATAGTAAGAATATGGAAGAGGGGAGTTTGGCAGCATTCTTGTAGAGGCAAGAGAGGGGCCCCATTTGTCTTCAAGGATGATGTTTACTATGAAAACACTGGTAGATAATCTTGGAAGGGTTGGTTTTATCATGGATGGCCTTAATAATGATGGATTTTTTGAACTGTAGTATATCAAAATAATACTACAGTTTTTTATCACCATGTTTGGGGATCCAGTGGAACCTTGGAGGGAAGTAACTTTTAGCAAGCTGGAGAGGATCATTGATTGTTGACCTGTTTGGTTCAATAGAAAACAGATTTTGGAAATATTGTTTTTTGATGTATTGGGAAGCATTAGGATTTATGGGGAAAGCAGTTTCCAAAGGTTGGTTGACAATGGACAATGCATATGGGTCATAGGATGAGGCTAAAACAAATGAATAATTGAGCTTAGGAATTGTTCCTAAGGGAGTGAATCAGTTGCAATTTCTAGGGGAGAAGAAGGTTCTTTTTTAACAATTTGCTTAGGTGTTTCAGCAGGGTTTTTGTCTTTGGATCTTCTACTTGCCATTGTGGCACTGCAAAAATTCACGGGTAAGAAAATCAGGAATAGTGGTTTAAGAGCATTTAATATATTCAATAGTGAAATAAAAAACGCTTAAAATAGCTTGTCATCTAGCAAAAACATGTTTTGAAGCAATATTTTCAACATCTTTTTAAATAACATATTTATCACTTTTACAATCAATTCTTAATAAAAACTTTTGGTTCAACAAATCACTTTGGAATTTTGAAATGCATAGTACTATAGATAAAATCTCTTTTTTGATAGTACTATAATTTAGTTGTGCAACATTCTAGACTCCAGAATAGAAACGAACAATTTGTTTAGATGAGTTTCGGGAAACTCTTTGTTTCAGAATACCTCCATAACTAATGTCAGAAGCATCAGTTTCAACAACTTTGAAAGCAGTGATAGTAAGAATACCAAGATAAGGTAGGGTCTTGACATGAGATTTGATTTGTTTAACAAGAGTAGTATGGACATCAGCCCAAGGTGGAGGATTCCTTTGTAACTGATCAAAAAGTGGTTTACATTGTTTCCTTAAATCTTTGTAGAAATCAGCAACATAGTTTAATCCAAACCAACGACAACAGATACAATTAAGAGACAATTTTTTTTTTCTTTTCCTTTGCCTTTTTTCTCTCACTACCCTTTTCTACTTTGCAGTCTCTACTGATAGTGTTTTGCAAAACTTTTCAAAAGAGCATAAATAAATTTGGCCCCCCAAACTCTCCCTTTAATTTTTTTAAGATAAAATTCTCATTCTAAATAGTGATAAACTTTGTATATCCCACAAAAAAAAAAAATTAAATTAAATGGGCATTCAAAAAAACTAGGATGTATACAAAATTGTTTGAACAATTATCTAAAAAAAAGGGGGGGCTTTAATTTTGCCTCTTCGTCATTTAAAAAAAGAAAAACAAACTTACATTGGAGAGTTGGAGTTGACAATGAAAGGAGACCTATTTCTTGCTCTCTCTCTTTCTGACTCCTTAGTATTTGGCATCTAGACTCACTATTTAGACTAGTTTTTCTTTCTTTTTCTTTTTCTTCTTCATCCTTACTTCTTTGTCCCTTTTATAGTTTTTACTTATAAATCTCTAGTTGAGGGTTTCTTTTTACACGTTACAATTTGCCGGATTACTCCAACTCCTACCATGTGCGTGGCTCATGTGTTTTGGCCACCAGAGTTTAGAATCAAATGTGGGACCACATCATAAATATTCATTCAAGTGAGTTATTAAGCAAAGTATGATTAAAAAAAATGTTTCACAACAATTTAAAAAAAAAAACATAGACAATTTACATTTTATACCTAATAATATCTTTATAAATTCTTTTAAAGAGTTAACAAATTATATTAATGACTATCAATAGTATTTAAATTAAATATATAGAAATTATATTATGCATCTTATTGAATATATCTTTAAGTGTATCCTTTAATATGCATGGAGTTACAAACTACTATATAGCTTGAAACGGTTCGAATAAACCATTAAACTGAAAAGGCACTTTTTTTTGGGTGTTTTGAAATGTAAGTGTGGCATTAATTTGTGTAGTCAATTGGCGCGATAAGGAGTGATTGACAAAAAGTCAAACTTTTTGAGTATTAGATATTACTAGTCGCTAACCCATGCGATGTATGGAAAAGTTCTTAGAAATATTAAAATTTTCCAATTAAGAAGTGGTCAATTCAGTCAGAAAATCAATGTCACTATTAATGTTTTTGGAGGGTTGAGAGAAATTTAATTAAGATAAATGGACCATTTCACTATGGATTTAAGGAATAAGTCACACAAATGGTTAACTACGACACTAATATTCAAAGGAATACACATAATTCATTAGAATGTAAAGGATTTGAGTTGGTCAACCAAGGTGGGTGTGTGTGTGTGTGTGTGTGTGTGTGTGTGTGTTGATCTCGTCTCATATTTCTTAGTCTATGAACAAAATTTTGAAGTTAAGAAACCAAACAAAAGAAACCAAACCACCAAACCAGACATTGTTGTGATTTTCAATTTGAGCAGATGAAAAATAATATGATGTTTTAACATTGGTTATTGCCTGCACAACAAAAAGGGTAAAATTTTAAATCAAAATATTACACATCACATCTAAAAAAAACACTAACAAAAAGTAAAAATATACGACATGCACTAATAACAAAAATTTATAATATTTGAAGAGTTTTGCAAATCAACTCAACAAAATCTTATTAAATTGGTCAGGGTAGCTTCACTAACTATATTTTATCAATAGAAATAACCTTCTTCATAAGACTTTTGCTTAAGTTATCATAAATAATATGAGAAATTAAGTGCAAGAATATTGTTGTTGACTCTACACTGTATCCCAAAGAGTTTCTCTTGGATTGCTTCGTTCTTCTCTCTGGCTTTCAGCTAAAGCTCCCCCATCATAAAGTTCTTGCCTTGCAAAACTTTGCAGACAAAAGCAAAACCATTCCACCTTTGTTTATCTCTCAATAATTAAGATAGATAGCTAACTTACACATTTCCAGAATTTTCATTTTCTACTTTTGTAGCCCCCAAAAAATGTTATCCTAATTTTATCAAAAGTTGGCCTGCCATTAGTATTAAAATTCTTAGTATATACACCATTAGCATAGATACAAATTAATTCAAAAGAAGCCTTGTTTTAAATAGGCCATAAAGCTCAAATATCACCAACAACCAAATAAATGAAATCATTGATCAGTACTAACAGTAAAATTCTCATTAATCTAGTGCAATATAGAACAAATGTAGATTTTATAAAAATATCCTATAATACATATACAATGTATCTTAATCCCATATTCATGTGCTAAATGGTTTTACTTTAATATATAACATAATAAGGATTTGTGTCAATATTAATATGCTACAAACCTAATGTAGATTTTGCTCTCATATATTTTGTGCCTTTAGTGGCAAAATTCACAAAAGTCCCATCCGGTGGTGTAGACTATTATTTCCATTTTTTAAAAAACAAAAATTGATATTTATTGAATAAGGAATGAAATAAGAAAATAATTAAAAATCACAAAATGAAGAACCAAAAATCAAGAACATAGAGGGAGATTGTTGGAAGCAGAATTAATGAACCTAACATGAACTGTTAAGAGTCAGTTGTTAAGAAAGTTCACTTGGTGTGTAAAACACTAGTGAATGTTTAGACCCTCAATTTCAAAATAACCAACACAAGCTTATATTCAAACAACGTATGTGCGGAATAATAAATATAGGCTATACCCAAACAAGTAAACTACTCTAAGCCATAATTTAATCACAACACAGTAGCAATTAAAAGCAAAGAGTAAGGGATAGAGAGATGCAAACACAAAAATAACACCAGCACGTGTTATCGAAGAGGAAACTGAAGAACTCGTTAGAAAACCTCTCCACCGCCCTCCAAGCAATAAAACGATCCACTAGAAAATCAGTTGAGATACATGAATAGCAATAGACCCTCCAAGCCTAATCTAGCCAATGCACCTAAGCCCTCAAAGCTTCTTGCTCCAACAAGGTTAAGCCTAACCGTGTCTTCTCTAACTTTTCGAATTCTGCAATAAGCCTATTGCATCAACCAAATGAATTAGTCCTCTCTGAACTGCTTCCCAAGCACCAAATAACATTCTCATTGATATGGGTATGGTGAGATAAGGATTTGGCTAAAGATCCTCTCAAGGGTATGTCAATGGAGAAGTTGAGAGTAAAGGAATTTGGAGAGTCAAAATTATAAGATTGTGGATGAACAAATCTTGTTGTTCTCTAGGGCTTATCTCTCAAAATTTTATTTGGAAGCTCTCTACATTTCGTGGATATAAGGGTATTTATAGTAGGGTATGCGAGGGAATGTGAAAAGTCATTTTTCTACAAAACAGGGGGGGTTCTGGCGACTCACTCACAACTGGAACAAGTCGAGAGTTCCAGTCGCTAAATAACTAACTGGCCAGACTATACTCTTTGTGCTGTAGTGCTCCAGCTGTCGTGACTCTTTAACTTCCTGCATGCTTCACACGTGTGGCACTTCTGGCAAGTCATCAATTGCGAGTCACTCGCGAGTTTCAGTCACGAGAATGCTTGAATGCACACACGCTTGAATTTTTCACACTTTCTCACACAAAACCCTTACATGATTCCCGCCTAAATACAGGGTATCTAATTGGTGAATTACAAGCAAATTTGACACAAAATAAAACCAATACATGGTTGAATAAATTCAACCTTACAGTTAAGATTTTAGACCCAATTAGAAATGAAGCAACTCTAAAAGTTGAAGCTCGCCAAGCTCTCTTGCATTGTTTTTATACCTCCTGAGGCAGGGATACCAAGGGTTTTACTAGATGAGCAGCTAATAGACTAAACAAATTGGCCCGTATATCAACCATCAATAATTAACCCAAAATGACAACAATCTAAATAGATTAAAATAGAAGATGGCAAAAGAACTTAGCAATTTATTTATAACTGCCGAAAATGTTATTGGATTTCCAAAACTGCTAAAGTTTGTCAGAGTTAACAAATTTTATTTACCTAATGGAAACCCTTACTTGGTTCTTCATATCAAACACTTATAAAATTAATCCATTCATTTTAGGCAAAGAAATGTAAATGAACAGCCTATATTGAATTATATATTTGTATGATTCTAATTCACAAAGTCTATAACTTACCTAAACTTTTTCAATCCAGTCAAAGAATTAAACAAAGATGTAAAAAATCAGAGAGAGATTATAGGCATTGGTTGGGCACATCCTCAAAAGCGTAGATAGTTGAGAGAGAAATCATCACTTCTAAATCAAGCACAATCCTTAACAATGAAAATATCGTGAGACCTAAGATGGAAGACCTTTGTTTTTTCCTTTAGTTCCAATGTCAACAAATCTATATTAAATATTAGAAAAAACATAAAGAAAAGAAAGATATAATACCTGTTTTCAAACTTTTCAAGGGCTTTAGGTAATTGCTCATACTCATACTCCTTCATCTCCACCTTTACCTCTACTTTCTCCACCACTCCTACACCTTCTAAAATACCAAAATAACCTAACTCAAATTCTTACTCACCAGGGGCAACAATAGTAGCAGCAAGAGACACAATCGAATTGTTATGTTTCAATTCAACGTGTAATGCCATCACCAAGCACTATCTTTATGAAAAATTCAAATCATGAATCTGAGTTCAAGGATAATCCGATAATAGCCTAAACGAATCGTTTTGCATACCTAAAAACAATAACCAAAAATATTTAACCATTATTAGAACAATTAAAAACCAAAAAAGACAAATTTCTTTCAAACTAAATAATTAGCCTTTTGGAATTGCAGTAGATGAAGAAGAAGTAACAGAGAAAGCCTTATAGAAACTAATTATAAATCAGAACCTTAATTAAAACCAAATACATCCCATAAGAAAACAGTAATTAATTGCCACTGACACCCCGAAATCTATAAAATATTTAGAACCTTATTCTTAAGCTTTGATTAAATGAACAAAATTTGAAAACCAATGTGCCAAATTGGATCCAAAAACTACAAATTTAAATTGTTACTTATTTGACCTCAAATTGCAGTGACATCTTATGCAATCCAGGCATGTAATTGTTCATTAACAATTGCTGCATCTTGTGCAGTCTAGGTATCATAAAAGTACACAACTCACATCTTGTGCTATTTGTGAAGACATGAGAAATACAAAAGAAACTGATCAAGAAAGCTTAACACCCAAATATCAAAAGAATGAAAATTAGACAATCTTAAGCTAAACTATGGTCTTTCAATCAAATGAATGCAATAGTAATAATTATAAAGAAAGAGAGGTAAACATTGGGTTTTTGTTAGAACAGAACCTTGTCTTGTAGGTAAACGTATCAAATGTATGTGATAGCTATGTACACACGAATTATTCACCTGATATTCCTAATAAATGAAAAATAAATTCTAAACTTAAACTGCACCTATGACAATTCTTAAATCATGCAATCAAAAAATTTTGCAAGTAATCAACAAATTTCTTTTATTCTATTAACATATAAGAATTTTGAGCCTCCTTTAAAGCTACATGTTTTCTTTTGAATGAAAATCCAAATCAAAAAGTTTTTATTCCCCTGGAACATGAAATTTATTCCTCCATTGAGTCGTTTAATATTCCTCAAAATGGAAAGTCATATTTCTCATATATATTCATAGGAGTTGATAAAAACTCTCTAAACCCAGCATATTATATAGTCTATTGTCAATTGGATAGAGATATATTCTCCTTGAGATCAAGGAAATGATAAAAAGGGCAAACTATTATCAAATTTAAGGGAAAAGAAAATGAATTTCATAACAACCTTATGCAAAACTAAAATGCACATTTTTTTCTTAATGAAAATATAGTGGCATGAGCCTAAAAAGGGACAGTCATGCATAATTTACACAATAAGCTTTAACTTGAAAATGCAGAGATTAACCCTCTTACTAATTAGCCAAAAATGCCATATCACCAAGTTTTAACTTTTAACTTAATTTTTTCTCGGAGAAAAATCAGTTAACATGCATCCTTAAATAATCATTCCTAAGTCCTAACAAATCCAATAAGTGAGAATGCTTCAACATTAAATTATTAAAATCTAAAAGGGATATCAAATTAGACACACATACAGAGGATGATGAAACATGTGAGTCCAGCTCAAATTCAGGCCAATGAGCTTCTATATACTCAATAATAATACATGAGTTTTGTTTACTGAAATTTTTAGGCCTTTGTTCATGATGAAGCATTCTGGATTCTAAATATATGTTGTAGCTTCTCCTTAAGTCAGAGCTTGATTTCAATATTGATCTTCAATAGCTTACTATTGGGTCCCTTTCTCTAATAATTGTTTATGATTTTTTAAAAATCTAAATTCCATTAAATATAGTAATAGGAATAATCCAGAGTCTTGTAGAGACTGTAAAAGAAAAATGTACATTATATCTTTGTATGCAACGCATAATTGAAAAAGAAAGAACTTTTTGCTAATTTATTGACCCTGATCAGACTGTGTATATAGTGTAGGAAGGAGAATACGTGTTCTAAAATTAGAACAAAAACTTTCAAATACATAATATCAAAGACCATTGTGATTCAATTCATCTCCATTCTACTACATCAACCCCTCTCATTCACAAAGCCTGAAATTGTCTTCTAAAATCATATGCCAAATGGCTAGGACCAAGTAAGTTCAATATCAATCCCACAACCAAGAGTCAAGCAATCATTAAAAATCTCCACACATTCACATACCCCAGTTTATTTCCAAATTTATGTCCAAGAACACCAAGCCACCTCTAAATCAGAACCAAATTCATTCTCAACGAAAACTTTTCAAATTTGCAGAGAAATTCCCAAACTCTAATGTCAATGCACAAACCCACCATAAATGAATCATATATCATACCTATTTTTTGGCTTTCCTTAAACTTTCAAATACACAATCTCAAAGACTATTGTAATTCAATTATATATGTTTATATATTAACCGGTTATAACTTGAATCAAGTTTAAACTTGAAATCCCTAGTGGAACCCAATAAAAACTATAATCTAAAACTTCCTTTCGAATTTTGAATTTACCTCTAAATCAAAGGCTCACAGATTAGTGCCTACACAGAAAATCTAATACAAAAGCATGGTTTAATATAAATGGTTTGAGATTAAATTTAACCTCCTTGGTGGGCTAACAAACAAAAATTTAAATAAAGGAAACTACAACTACAAGTCCTTTATAATATATATATATATATATATATATATATATATTCCAGTACCACTCCTTCATTGAGGGATTTTATCAGTCATGTTATACACAAACCTTTCCCCCAAAAGAATTCATTAACATTGCTAAAATCAATGCAATAAACTCTAACATGAAAGAGTTAGGAAAACCCATCAAAACCAAAAAAAAAAAAAAGTCCACACTTCTTTCACCCAACTGAAGGTGGAAACCTTTTATTACCTCGAGTGAGAAATTGAGAAGGACAAAAAGGTAATATGGAATACTGCTGCTCCAATCACCTCACAAGTCACAACTGTCCTCACTAACCGTACATTGCCACCAACAATGGCCAAGTTACTCTCTAAGAAGTTTTCGTGTGCACCAAACCAACCATCAATTCGCAATGAAAGTTTTCAATACCACCTACAAATAAAAAAATCTCAAATTATACTACTGAAAATATTTGAGCTTTTCTCTGTAGCCAAACACAACAATAAAAAAGGAAAAAGATAACATGTCAAAAGAAAGAAATGGAACCTTATTGGAGGCAATTTGAAACTTAAAAAACGAACAAACAATTTAACAAATTCTTTGGTGCAGATTAGAGTCTTATAATCCATATTAACTTTTGAAACGAATAATACTCGAACTTAAAGCAATTTGAAAATAAATGAACTAGTAAATCTAAATAAAAGTTAAAATGTTTCACAAATATACGATCCGAGTATGTTCGAAAGAGAGGAAAAGAGTGGCCTTTTTAAAGGAGTCAGTATTTTGGGCTAAAAGTGTGAGATTAAAAAAGGCCAACAAAATATCATTTAAGAATTTTATCAAACAGTTTGTGGAAATGTAGAAGAAAGAACACTTAATGAATCACTGCAAAATTCAAATGTAACAACAAAACTCCCTTAACATGTATGTATCATGTGGTTTTACAATCACAAATTAGTAATTCCAAATTTGTAATTTTAGCCCATATCTGATCAAAATTGCTTGGACAATGTTCAAGTGCATATTAATATTATAACAATGTGTTAAGAGAGCAATAAATTGGATTAGTTGAGCAAATAAAGTCCAGAAAGAAAATTTTAAAAAGAAAAGAGAGGTACATATTAGAATCTATGCTAGGAGGACAACTTGCTACAAGCTTTCGTGAAAAGAGGCCACTGTTTCCTGAAAACCAAAAAAATTAGAGAAAGAAATATCTGGAATATACAAGACATCAAACAAATTGGAAAGTAAAATGAAATAAAAAAAAAAAAACAAATTGTATTTGGTTTAAGGATGGTACTAAGGCTTTTTATGTTTTGAAGTTGTGTCTTCAAAACCAAATACAACAATAAAAACAGAAAAAACAGATCACTACAACTGAAAGGGAAAGCGAAAGAAGTCACTTTTAACAGCAATGGGTTCGCTGGCTGACGGTAGTGGCAGGCTCTGTTCTCTCTTCAAGTTTCACTGAGTATCTTCTCGTAGGGGGGAAAAGGGGCATTATTGAGAAGGGAAAAATGGAAGGGAAGTTGAAAAGAATGAATATATATATATATATATATATATATATATATATATATATATATATATATAACAAAATTGGCTTTTGTCCTTTTCAAAAAAACAATCTAACATTTTGCTCTATTTTCCAAACTAATTAGAAAAATGCCCTTTTTTTGAAACTCAATTTTGACTAGAGCCATGTAGTAGCGTTTTAAGGAGCCCATTGTGACGTTTTAAGGACCTATAGTGGCGTTTTTAAACTCGATCTTCATGAAATTGAGTTACATGCAATTGTTTTGTCTTTTTTCTACCTATAACTCGATTTCATGAAAATGAAGTTTAAAAACGCCATTATAGGTCTTTAAAACGTCACTATAGGCTCCTTAAAACGCCACTATAGGGCTCCAGTCAAAATCGAGTTTCAAAAGAGGGGCATTTCCCTAATTAGTTTGAAAAATAGGGCAAAATACTGGATTGTTTTTTTGAAAAGGGCAAAAGCCCATTTTCCCCTATATATATATGAAAACAATAAACCAGGCATATTATTATTTATTACCACGTTGATCTCTAGCATTAGATATTTCACAAACAAAATGTAAGTAATAAACTATTTTCCTATGACTAATTGATTGGAAATATACTCTTTCATTTTTTTTTTTTTTTTAAGAAACATACTCTTAGATTTTTCATCCTATTAAGACAAGCAAAATTTTAGGAAAATCAAACTCTTCATGTTTCATGCTATTTTGACTATTAAGCCACATACACTTGTTCCTTCTAATTTATTTTAAGGATTAACATAATCAATGCTCCTTAGTTTGATATCCTATCTATGCTTAGCTTAAATTAGAAAATTCCTTCTTTCTTAGTAGATCTTACATTAAATAAATATCAAGAAACACCCATGACATATAGATTAAGAAATTCAGCCACAGTCCTAATGATTATCTAACTATTTCAAAAAGAAACAAAAAAGTTTGTTATATTTCAAAAATATATATATATAGCATCATAAAATTATTGTTTCAACTTTCAACACATGCAGAAACCCTATGACATATCCCACGTCAGAGATGGAAAATACACAACAATGTGCCCAAAATTTTCCATGATCAATGTGATTTGATATGTGAGAATGTGCACACTTCCAGACTTTTGGTGGGTAGGCACTGATATTTATTTTCTGAGAAGGATAAGCACTGATATTAAGAGTGGAGTATTTACTACTTCTAAGAAAGATTTTGAAACCCAAACCGTTCATTGAACCGTAAAAAAGAGAGGTTCAAGGTTTTTGAGGTCGAACCGAGGTTGAACCGGGGTCAAACCGTGATGATGTCATAATTAATTAAAACCTAAATATAGATATTAAATTTATAAAACTAGCAAAATTGACTAATATATCTATGTATGTGAGGGAAATTTAATGATTTTCAAGCATATATTTAATAATTAAATAAGAAAGTTAATAAAAGAAAATAATAACCATGAAAACATTAAAATTTATGATTAATTTTTGAAGTAAAGTTGAATATCTTTGAAGGATTTTAATTATATTTTTTTTTATTCCTTATAAGAGATGGATAATTTAATTAAGTAGAATAAAATTGTGTTAAGTTGTTTATATATAAAAAAAAAAATATTGCTAAGGGGTTGGACTGCACAGTTCTTGACTGGTTCAAGCGGTCCAATCGCGGTTTTAGGGGGTTCATGAAATTAACTAAAAATACGGTTCTTTATGCTTAAAAAACCGGTTTTCATCTCGGTTCCCGACTTTCACGGTCTGACCTCCCGGTCTGGTCTGATTCTAAAAACAATGCTTTTCTAAGAAGCATTAGAAAACTCAATTAATCGTCATGTTGATAATGGCAATAGCACTCAAAAAATTGACATAAAATAATATCTTAAAATAAGATGAGTAAATAAACATTTATTAGAAATAATAGAAATCCTATAAACAAATAGGAAAAAGAATAGAATGTCTCATTTAAGAAAAGTGGAGGTATCCGCAAAGATGATTTAGCTGATACACCATTGGATCTACCAAGTCCTCCAGCCAACCATGCCAAATTCTCTCATGGCCTCTCTACTCTTTAGTCTCTGCGCAAATTATAAAATTAATAATGTAAAGTTGTGATTTACAACTATATTTTATGCTACCTTTATTCCATGACAAAAAGTGTTGTAATTGCTTTAATTTTGTTATTTGTATTTTGTGGGATTTTATTATATTGGGTTTAGTATTAAGTTGGTGAAGAATCAAGCATGAATTGAAGAAAAAGTGGATTTCAAGAGAAGCTCATGAGAATCTAACCTGCAAAATAGCCACATGAGAAGCACATGCTGGAGGCTAAAGAGTCATGCTAGCTTGGAGGATTTCGTGAGTATCTCGCAGATAAGGTCTTCTCGCAAGATACTCGTAAAACTCTCTTCTTGGAGGATTTTAAGTGTGACTTTTTTACCTTTAACCAATACTATATATACCATCATTATCCACAAAAGTATGAGAGGTTATTCAGAGAGAAAAACCCTAGATAGGTTTTCTACAACACACGCACCCATCTTTTCGAGAGAGAGCTACCCATCCTTATTGAGAAATCATTGTAGCCTCTTCTCCTTCCCTTTCTCATTGCCATACCTTGAGAGGAGATTTGTACCTAAACACAACCCACATCTATTCAAAGTGTAGAGAGTTTTTTGGAGCTTGGGAAGTTTTGGGAAATTTTCAAAAGAAGCTAGTGAGGCTTGGTGGATGTAATCAGGCGTATTGCGAGATTCAGAAAGCTAGACAAGAAGCGGTTCCGAGAAGCCTTATTGGAGTAGGAGCCTGGAAAGCTTAGGTGCATTGGGTAGATTAGGCTTGGAAGGTCTCTTGCTATTCGTGTATCCTAACCTATTATCTAGTGGATCGATTTACCGCTTGGAGGGCGGTAGAGAGGTTTTTTGCCGAGTTCTTCAGTTTCCTCTCCAATAACACATCGCCGTATTATCTTGTATTTGCATCTTTTTTTCCTACTTTTTTAGCTTTCAGTTTATTGATGATATATGATGAATATGGCTTAAAGTAGTTCTATTGTTTATTCGCTCGCATTTACTCTATTCCGCATTTAGTTAAGTTAAAGTAAAATCAACTGAACTGTAATTTTTAATTTAAGAGTCTAAACAGCTATTGTATTTTTGTCAATCTTTTTTATTGGGTTTTGTTTTAAATGTTTATTTGATTTGGATGTTGGCCCCTTGTGACAAAAATAACATGTATTTAGGCAAGATTTTCATATATTCATGCATTGTTTAACATAAATGTGTAGTGTGTGCACTCCAAATGTTTGATAAAATGCCCAAATGACATTTTCTCGTTGTTTTGGACTCCGATGAGTACCAATTTTTTAGAATTACTATGATTATGCATGTTTATTATATTTAGATAATTGGTTGTGTGCTTTACACACTTTGCCCCATAAGTGCTTGCTTATGCATTGGTCATGCATCTCACATGCACACTAGATGCACACACTCTAACACTTGACATGTTTTGCATTCACTTATACTAGTTAAGTCTTTTTAGACCTTTTAACACATATAACATGTTCTTGTGTGCCTTGGTCTATATCTTGTTTCCACATTCTAAGCATATCATGTTTACTTTATATTTTGTAGTTTTTTTTTTTTTTTTTTTTTTTTTTTTTTTTTTTTTTTTTTTTTTTTGTCTTTTGTTTGAGTTTCATTTTCTCATTCATCTTGTACCCCTCATGCATTTTATCCTTGTTTATATTTTCTTTTCTCTCCCTCATTCCTCTTGATTCATTTGTCTATTCGTGACAAAAATGAGGAGAGTATACTAGAAAGTATACTAGAAAGTATACTAGAGTGTATCGTCATTTCTATATGACTCATGTACACATTCTTAGGGGGAGAAATTATACCTCGTCCACATTCATAGGGGAAGAAAGCCATTGGGGAGATGCATATACCAAGTGGGAGAAGACATTTTTTTTATAAAACCTTGTTTTGCTTTGTTTTTCTTTATGCTTGTTTTCTCATTGCTTTATGGTGCTTTGAATTATGTTTAGTACCTATGCTTTGTTACTCTCATTGCATCATTTTTATGTGTTGGACATGCATACATCCTTTTGCCATTGTGCTTAATTGGTTGCATGTTCGGATCATCATTTGCTTTGCTATATGTTCATTGTAGTCATTGCCAAATGACTGTTTTGTGTTTGATTATGTTGCTCATATATTTCGCATCATGTTCACTTGATCGCTTTTTACTTGTTACATTATACTTGTTCTTTTATCACTTGATTTACTTTAAGGGTCTAATGTGTTTTGTGCAAGTGTTTCCAGTTACAAGTATATATGTTCCAAGTTCATCACTGCTTTTAGATTTAGGTATAAGTGAGTTTTGCCATTGTTCTCAAACTCACGTTTAAGTCTAGAGTCTGTTATAGGGTGCTTTGTCATGGAATAGCCAAATGGGAAGATTGTAAAGTTGTGATTTACAATTATGTTTTATGTTAGCTTTATTCCATGACAGAAGGTGTTGTAAGTACTTTAATTTTGTTCTTTGTATTTTGTGAGATTTTATTGCATTGGGTTTAGTATAAAGTTTGTGAAGAATCAAGCATGAATTGAAGAACAAGTGAATTTTGCGAGAAGCTTGCTAGAAGCTAACCCGCGAAAGAGCCATGTGAGCAGCATATGCTAGAAGCTAAAGAGACATGCTAGCCTGGAGGATTTTGCGAGTATTTCGCAGGTAAGGCCTTCTTGCGAGATACCCATGAAACTCTATGCTTGAAGGATTTTAAGTGTGACTTTCTTACCCTTCACCCAGACTATATATACCCTCCTTACCCACAAAAGTATAGGAGGTCATTCACAGAGAAAAACCCTAGGTAGTTTTTCTACAACACACATACCAATATTTTAGAGAGAGAACTACTCAATCGAGTCGTAATTTTTAATTTGGGGGTCTAAATAGCTATTGTGTTTTAACATAAATCTGAGCTTTCAAATAACAAATAAACAAGAAAATACTCAAAACAAAGCAACATTTATAGGAGATTAGGAAAAAAAAATAGTTTAAGAATAAAAAAGAAAAAAGAAATAAAAAATAAAAAAAACTTGGGGAACATTAAGAGGAACAAATCTTTAGGACTAAAGCCTCCTTCGCAAATGTCTTTGCTAATTCACCATAACCTGATTTTGATTCTTTAAAGCTAGATTTTAACTCTAAAATGTTAGGATTAGTGACTTTAAATCCTATTGTATAATGTTATGTATGATACTATGTATGACATTATGTATGACTTAATATTATGATTAATAAAGTTGTTTTATTATAATCTAAAATAATGGTAACATGAATATGAGACATTATCTTATAGTCCATGAGATACATAGTATGTGATATAAGTGAAAAGTCACAGAAGATATAATCACAAGTTCTTTGTAAACTTAGAATTGAAGTTCGTAGTCGGTGATGAAATTGGGCATTTCATTTGCAAATGCTATAACTTTTCAACTAAGATGATTTGTCTTGATAATGGAAATGGAGATTTCTAGTTGGTATGTTGATTTGTTTTAAGAGTTAAAACATATTGAATTGGACCGCTATGAGATTCATTATTCTCTTAACGACTGTCAAATGAATAATAAATCTTACGATTTCTATTTACATGAACTCTTAATCCTGAGAGGATAATGGATCTGTTCATGAAATGTAGGTTGCTTTGATATATCAGGAGTGAAATCTAAAGTATTAGTCAAAACCTCAGTATGTTAGGCAGCCACATTTATTGTTGATGGAACATATATTCTCAAGATGGAATTCATAGTCTCTTAATGGAGATTTAAAATATTCTCTTGAGATAAGTTTAATGGGTTCAGTTATTCAGAGAGTTAGGTCTAACCACTTTGGTAAGAAATTACTAAAGTATATATATATATATATATATATATATATATATGAAATTAGATTTCATAAATATATAAGGAATAACTTTAAAGGATTAAATCGGGTACTCAAGGATAAGATGTAGTAATTTACAAAGTGACAGTCTTCATTCATGACTTTGTATTACTAAGAATATTTTATGAAGGGGTTGCATGTATAATAAAGTATTGGGATATAATTTATAAATAAAGCCTAGAGTGCAACTATATTTATATAGTGGTATTAAATATAGTTAATGGTAACATTGGACTTGTCAAGAGTTGATAGAAAAGCCCAAGGCCCATTGGAGCTAGTGTCTTATTAGTCCCTTTTGGTCCCACTCCAAGCCACACACTAAAGTCCAATTGGAAAGGCCCAAAATGTTAGCCTAATTAGATAATCAGTTATAAGGAGAGAAATATACAGAATTTTTATGTATGAAAAAGAGAGACATCATTGTGAAGTGGTGTGTATGTGAGAGTGAAACACTTCATCATTCTCCTTTGGAAAACTGATTGAAAGACCATACTTCTTGAGCGTAAAGTGGAATTGGAGTAAAGATTAAAAGTATTTCCGAGTACTTCTGATTCTTGTTTTGAATTTCACCGCATCAAGGTACACTCTCTTGTTTTTTAATTCTGAAATTTACATAATACATGTTATCAATTGCGAATGAAGTAGATTCACTATTTTTCTGTTGTGTATGTTTTGTATGTGATACAAACATATATTTTTCCTTCATAAAAAGCCTTACATGGTACATTTTTAAAGCACACAAAAATCTCACGGGGAAAACCTAAGATTCGCTAGAAAATAGTGAATCAAAAGAGAGATTTTCACAAAACACCCTCAAGTCATTTTTTATTTGATTGGGACCTTTTTAGCCCTAATCCTTTGAGTTTAAGATAACTAATCACTATTTCATTGAATTGTGAATAGATTGATTGAGAGGAATGATTAAAAATCAAGCCTAAAAGATTTTGCTTTAAGGTATTCCTTTGAACTTTTCTTTTTCCCTTTCTTCCTTTAATTTTTTTTGTTTTGTTTTGTTTTGTTTTGTTTTTTTTTTTTTTTTTTTTTTTTTGTTTAGGTATGTTTATATATGTTTTTTTAGGTTAGTTTTAGGTTTTCTTTATGTCTTTAAGCATGTTAGACTGCTAGATTTACATTTTCTATCTTGTTTGGCTTCTACTCTGTTTTTGTGTTAATTAGATTTTTTGGGTAAGGATTTGCATATGCATGATCTAGCTTGCGCACGCAGTTTGAACTCATGCGTGCAGACCTATTCTAGATTGCGTGATGCCATTATCTAGAAACTCTAATTTTTGTTTGTTTTGTTTCCGCACTCAAATGTTTTTTTTTTTTTTTTTTTTTTTTTTTTTTTTTTTTTTTTTTGTGTAGCCTTTTTTTCACATGTTTTTAAGCCCCATATTTGCTTGTCCACCCTTTAACATGCTCGTTTTCTATCACATGTTTAGATTTGGGTTTAGATTAGGGTTTCTTAGTTTTAATGTCATTTATTCACATTTTCCCGCATTGATGTCATAGGTGTTGTGCTGTTGAGAGGTATGTAAAGGGTAAGTCATGCATGAATTTGTGTTGGGGTTTTACTTTATGATGGAATATGTTTAGGAATATGATTAGGGTTTTGTAATATGTTTTCCTTGCTATGATGATATGTTTTGCTGCCATGTGCAAGTTGTTGCCTTGTTTTATGGTATCTTAGTTTTAATGTCATTTATTCACATTTTCCCGCATTGATGTCATAGGTGTTGTGCTGTTGAGAGATATGTAAAGGGTAAGTCATGCATGCATTTGTGTTAGGGTTTTCCTTTATGATGGAACATGTTTAAGTGTATGATTAGGGTTTTGTAATATGTTTTCCTTGCTATGATGATATGTTTTGCTGCCATGTGCAAGCTGTTGCCTTGTTTTAGACATATGATAGGGTTTTCATATGTTAGATGAATGATAGGGTTTCTTTTGTGTTTGGCTTTCTTTTGTTTAAAGGTAGATAGATATGTGTTTTAGGATGAATGATGCCATGATTGTATGCTCAGATGTATGGTAGTGTGTGTGTGAGTATAAATACAAGTGTTGAATGTGCTTTTAATAAGGTTAAGATATAGGACACAATGATAGGAGGCCAACCTTAGAGTTGGGCGCTCTTAGGTGCCTAACACCTTCTCAAGAGTGTACCTAAACTTCGAACCCAAACTCTAGTAGTAAGATCAAAGGTCCTACCTTGAAAGGACACTATATTCATGGTTCCTAAACCATATAACTAGGTGGCGACTCCATATTTCCATTGTCCCCACACAAGGTAATGGTATGAAATGTAATGACTTGGACATAACCTCGTTTGAAGACTTTTTAAAAGAGAGGGGAGGCAAGTTCTAGTGCTCAAGCATTAATTTAGGATTTTTCATAGGAGGGAACGAACTTGGGAACTTTCTTAGTAAGTCTAAGTTAAATTAAGTCTTATTTATATTTTAATTGTTGTTGGATTGGTTTTAGTGATGTAAGAGCAATTTGTTAAGTTTCAAACTTCTAGAACTGATTGCTCTAGAATAAATTGTTCTTGGCTATATAAGTGATGAACTATCCTTCTATAAACATATATTTATACTTAAACATGCTAAAAATAAATGTGTCAAAAATGAAATGAATAAAATAATATATATTTTATTCATTCTATATGCATAATTTTTTTTTTTTTTTTTTTTTTTTTTTTTTTTTTTTGCAGTTGATTTTTACCCTAACACACTATGGTTACAAAGACTTTTAACATTTCGATTAACAATGTTGGTTATTATTATTTTTTTATAACAAGACATATACCTATTCAAATTCTTTATACATAGATAAACTTTTCCTTCAAATTATTTTATTACATTGGTTGCTTTACACTATTGTTTCAGATCAAGATGACAAATTTATAAGATATTTTTGGAAGATGTTGGATACAAACATTAATTTTTCTTTTTTCATCATGAAAATTGAGTGTTGAGTTCATAAAAGCATACTACATCATTTGGTAAATGTGATTAAAGAAGACTAAAAGCAACAATAGATTTTGAAAATTTAGCCATATTTGCGTATATAAAACCCACTTACCTTTAAGAGTGATTCTTCAAACACTTCTGAATTTAGCACAGGTCAGCAAACAGGATAGGTTATTGTTTATCATTTATCCCAACATCCAACGCCATCTTGGTGCCTAAAAATCAGTAACTGTTTAAATGTATGTGATGTGGACAACACTTGATTTTGTTAAACATGTAACAAAGTGGCATTTTTGAAAATCTAAGAACCATCATATATATGGTGACCTCTGAAGGTATTTCGATGTCCCATAAAAAGTTTATAAAAAGATCTTCACAAGGGGTATACAGTATTGGTAAGAAATATAATGACTTGGAGATAGACTAGTTTGAAGACTTACAAGAGGAGTGAAAAGGCTGGTTCTAGAGATCAAGCATTAATTTAGGATGTTTCAAATGTGGGAGAGTTCTTGGGAACTTTCTTAGCTAGTTAAAGTTAAATTAAGTCATATTTATATTTTAATTATTGTTGGATCCGTTTTAGTGATATAAGAGCAATTTGTTAAGTTTCAAATTTCTTGAAAGGATTGTTCTAAACATATGTTTATACATAAACATGCTAAACATGAACATGTAACAATATGCAAAAAAAAAAAAAAAAAAAATTTGATGTTGATTTTTGCCTTAACACACAACGGCTACAAAGACTTTTAACATTTTTGTTAAAAATGTTGGTTATTATTAAATTTTTTTGGAACAAGCCATATACTTGTTCAAATGCTATATACATAGATAAAATTTTCCTTCAAGTTGTTTGTTTACATTGGTTGCCTAATACTATTGTTTCGGATTGAGATGCCAAATTTGTGAGATATTTTTGGAAGAATTATGGAAGATGTTGGCTACAAACCTTAAGTTTTTTCAATCAAGACAACTAATTGAGTGTTGAGTTCATAAAAACAAACTACATCATTTGTTACATGTGACTAAAGAAGACTAAAAGGAACAATAAATTTTGAAAATTTACCCATATTTGCATATATAAAACCAACTTACCTTTAAGAGTGATTCTCTGCACACACTCAAGTTTTCCATAAGTTAGAAAAGAGAATAGGATACTGATTTCTGCCCACGTGATTATACTACGCCAACCTGGCACCTGAAAATATCAAATGTATGTGGACAGAACTAGATTTTGTTAAACATAGTGACATTTTGAAAATCTAAGAACCATCATATATATGGTGACCTCTGAAGGTACGTCGATGTCGAAGAAAAAATTTATGAAAAGGTCTTCACAAGGAGTATATAGTATTGGTAAGAAATATAATGACTTGGAGATAGACTGGTTTGAAGACTTATAAGAAGAGAGAGGAGGCCAGTTCTAAGGATCAAGCGTTAATTTAGGACGTTTTAAATGCAGGAGATCTCTCGGAAACTTTATTAGCTAGTTAAAGTTAAATTAAGTCATATATATATTTTAATTATTGTTGGATTTGTTTTAGTGATATAATTTGTTAAGTTTTAGACATCTTGAATGGATTGTTCTTAGTTGTAAAAGTGATAAACTATCCTTTTATAAACTTATAGTTATACATAAACTTGTAACAAATGAAATAAATTTTAAAATATATATACTTTATTCATTCCATATTTATTATTTTTTTGTACTAAGGTATACACATAAAATACAAAATGTAGTGATCTCAAAACTTCCTTGCATGTCTTTTCCTTGGTTCCATGACCCAAAAGAGTGTCCGTTATAATTGGATTTTTTATCATAATTTTCACTTTAAATTTTCAATCATTTGCATAGATCCTCTTCAAAAAGAGAGAGAATCTTTCTTGTTAGGTACTATTGTGGTGAATTTAGAATTGGTCCATATGCAATTTCTTGTTTTGCTTGAGAAATATGATGTTGGCGGTATATCTTGCTATGTAATATGAATGTGACAGTTCGTAAATTTAAAAAAAAAAAAAAAAATGTATTATCTTAAACCTACTTAACTGTTTGACCTTTTATTTTTTAATCGATTGATTTTGATTATGACACCTCAAGGAGGCTAATAAATTAGAGGGTTACTCTTGAGTATGACTTATGAGGATTTATTCTTTCTTGAAGATGATTATTGCTTGTAAAATATTGGAATTAATTTTATTTAAGTTGTTATATTAATAATAGTAGGGGGTGGGGGGGGGAGTGAGTAAAGAAGTGTTTACCTGAATTAAGAAAAATAAAATTATTCTTGGAATTGGGAGAATCTTAATGTAATGTCCTAAAGTCCTTTAGAGCATGGTTTTTAAACATGGACTAGATCGTATGGTCTAACCCGATTAACTGGAATCCTCTTATTAATACGATTCTTTTAATCCTAGAAACTGTTTTATGTAAGAAACGTAGGGAACCGTTCAAACTGTAGTTGAAATAGCCGGGTTTGAAAACCATGGATGATTTTCATGGTTCAAGTTAGAGCTATTTTTATTTTTAAAAAATAAAAGCATTTAAAGACTCACAACACCAAATCACCATTGTTGAAGCTTCACACAGTTCCCAACCTCTTCCTTGAGTTCACACCCACTGATTCCACCCATATTAAGCAGTGTCTTCCACCTTCGAAGCCTCTTTTCAGTTCTCCCTCTTCTCTACTTGCTAATCCTTGTATTTGTTTTTTATACATTAATTTAATATTGAATCTTGCAATTTTAAAGTTTTTAGATACAAATGATAATTTAAGCAATATATATATATATATATAAGTGATAATGGCCTTGATTAAAAAAAAAAAAAAAAAAAAAAACAGTGATTGAGAAGACAGTGAGCGACATAGTAACAGAATTTTTTAAAACTCTAACATCAAAATAAATATATATTCAATACAGAAGTCCACATCCGAATATGGCCTCACTTGGATTGCCTCCCTTGGCAGTTTAAGGTTCACTAGTGTCTCTCGTGGGGTTAGGAAGTTATGGCTCATCGTGGTCCCCCTGCAACTCAGCAGGGCCCTGGATCCAATGAGTGAGGTATTACTATGGTCACACCCAAGTAAAATTGCCACGTTGGTTGATTCCTTACCCTTTTTTCTCCAAAAAAATAAAATAAAATAAAAGATAATATATTTTTTAAGTAAACAGTAAGACTTATTAGAACACACACAAAAATAATAATATTTTTTTAAATTGGGTTTATAATACATTACATAACCAGAGTATAATTAGAAAATGGCATAACCTTTGTATAACTAGAACACACACGAAAATAATGATATCATTTTAAATTGGGTTTATAATACATTACATAACCATAGTATAACTAGAAAATTGTCTAACCTTTATAGTTGTAGACTAGAGTTATAAATAGCAGACCCTAGACACACACAATCAATGTAGGATAAACATCCTTATTCTATTGTTTTTAATTAATTGTGCCATGACAAGTTTTAATCACGATTTGCGAGAAGCAAAGCAAACTATTAATATACAATGCTAGAAGCTCAAATAAAATAATGCGAGTGGCCATTTGCTAACTACAAGTTTATATGCACTTGATGGGGAGGAAGACCAGAACGAATTACAACTGCTTGTGTTTGTTGTACTAGGATAAAGCTAGCTTGCTTTATAGAGAAATAGATTGTTGTGTTCTACAAAACCTGAAGTGCAACGCTTTAAGCACTGAACTAGTCATCTTTTGTTGTAATGTTCAACAAGTTCACCACAACCTTGTATTGAAATTACTTTTATTGTACATCAATCACAATATATCACCTTAATAGTTGTGAAATTTATTGTGTTATAAGTAGGGGTGTCCACGGGTCGAGCCAGGTCGGGTTTGTGCCCAATCCAGACTCGACCCAACCTTCTAGGGTGGGGAAAATTTTGACCCGCAACCGACTCGTGGGAAGTTCTAGATCAATCAGATCAGGTCATATCGGGTTTTGGGTTGAAATCGATCTGTTTTGGGTTTTGTGATTTCACTGGATTTTGGCCGAAATCTTGCCAGATCTCGTCAGATCTGGCCAAATCTAACAAGATTTGGCCGATATTACTTTATATCTATGGAAATCTGGCAAAGATTTGGCCGAGTTAGAGTCAGGCTTATCGGAGTTTGAGTTGATTTGGGCTAGATTCGCCGGATTTGAGTGAATTTGAGTAAAGGAAGGCTAAACGTGGCCGGATCGGAGCTGAGAAGCCCAAACATTGCCACCTTATGATCAGATCAGAGCGGATTTCAGCTTCTTTTTGAGGTTTTGTTGGGCGGGTCGGGTAGATCGGGTTTTTGAGGACGAAACCCACCACTCGACCCGCCGGGGTTGGGTTTCGAAGACTGGGACCCGTCACCGACCGGTCGGAGGTGTCAGTCCGGCCATGACGGGTCGATTCCGATCAGGCTGATTAGGTCCAGCGGGTCTTCAAGTACTCTAGACAACCCTATTTATAAGACTTACTATCACAGGTGACTCAATAATGTAACTATAATGATTTCACCATTGTATTTTCCTTTTCTATATATTTTGTTAGAAAACCAATTCTCCCAAAATCCAATAGGTAATTTGACATATTATTAGAGCAAAATTTCTTGAGTTTGATTCATTTTCTCCTCTATTCTACCTCTTATTTAAAATCCCACGTGTTGAGCTTTACCTATTAAGAGGAGTTTGGATCCAAACATGAAAGAGATTGTTAAAATTGTGTGGTTAAATAATTTAAATTTCCATATCCCATTAAATTAAACGTTTAGAACAACCAATAATTTAGCATAGTATCAGAGCTTCTTAAAACACTACAGAAGAGGTCTCCAAAAAAAAAAAAAAAAAAAAAAAAACACTACAGAAGAAAATTTTTACTCTGTCCGTTGAAAACGAAAATCTTCCAACTTGTACAAGTGTTGGACCATTCTTTCTATGCGCGTCTATCGATTCCTTAGTCAACAGTAGAGCCAGAATATAACGAGCCCATTTGCAAAACTTGGCTTGTAAAGACCCAAAACATAATCTTATGGAATGAGGTCAGTTAATTAATCTGGATATGTGTCTAAAGTCTCTAAACAGTAAATACGGTAATTCTCATAATTTCATCTTCCGGTAAAGAAACAATGAAGGAGAAGTAGAAGCCCCGAAGTTTGGAACCCTCCCCAGTCAATTTTATAAATTTGATAAAAGTTTATTATTATGACCAATTTATATTACTCATTAAGTATTATAATATTTGACGGATAGGTTTCAATTATTTACGTGTCACTAGAAAAAAAAATGGAAAATGTAAAATTTTAAAATTAATATAATTTAGAGTATCAACCTGTTTGCATAAATTGAAAAATATTTAATTACTTTTTTAATAAGAACATAATTATTCTTTTTATATTCTTGATTGTACATTAAATTTTGGTTAAAATGCAAACTTACCCTCTAAGCTTCTTCATAATTCATTTCAGTTCTCTATCTTTGCTTTTGTTCATTTCAATTATCTAACTTCTAGATTTATTCAATTAAAGTCTTTCTATCAACTTTAGCTAAAATATCTATAAAAAAAATCTGAAAATATATTTGAATCATTAATTGAATTTTTTTAATTTAAAAATTCTGAAAAAAAAATTTATAAAATTATAAAATTAACCACAATATATAACAAAAGTTTATGGAAAAGTCTTAATTAAATAAACTTGAAAGTTAGAGAACTAAATGAATTTTAGTGAAACATAGAAGGTGGGTTTTTTGCATTTTAGCCACAAATATTTTTGATTAGATTTTGTTTAAATTTGTTTTATTCTCTAAGAATGGCTATCATGGAGTAACATGGACCTACATCAGGTTAATGAACTAAAATAATAAACCTTAAGCTTAGTGTAAATTGTGTGTGTGTGAAGAGAGAGAGAGAGAGAGAGAGAGAGAGAGAGAGAGAGAGAGAGAGAGAGAGAGAGAGAGAGAGATTCTTTGATTACTACTTTGACACACTAATATTTAATTTTGATGAGGTGGAACCCCAAATAAAATTAACGGCATAAAATTTGCCATATGGCACAACAATATAGTTCGTTGTTGTGCATCATTCATTTTTCTACATTATATTTTAACGCTTCATTTGTTTTGATGTAAAATATTTTCTCAATCTTCAAATGTTTGATGGCATGTAAAATATATATAGTCAAAGTTGTAAAATATTGTTCTTGGCTATGTAAGTGATGAGCTATCCTCCTATAAACATATATTTATACTTAAACATGCTAAAAATAAACATGTCAACAATGAAATTAATAAAATAATATATATTTTATTCATTCTATATGCATAATTTTTTTTTTTTTTTTGTAGTTGATTTTTACCCTAACACACTATGGTTACAAAGACTTTTAACATTTCGGTTAACAATGTTGGTTATTATTATTTTTTTATAACAAGACATATACCTGTTCAAATTCTTTATACATAGATAACTTTTCCTTCAAATTATTTATTACATTGGTTGCTTTACACTATTGTTTCAGATCGAGATGACAAATTATAAGATATTTTTGGAAGATGTTGGCTACAAACATTAAATTTTTTTTCATCATGAAAATTGAGTGTCAAGTTCATAAAAGCATACTACATCATTTGGTAAATGTGATTAAAGAAGACTAAAAGTAACAATAGATTTTGAAAATTTAGCCATATCTACGTATATAAAACCCACTTACCTTTAAGAGTGATTCTACAAACACTCTTGAATTTAGCACAGGTTAAAAAACAAAATAGGCAACTGGATATCGTTTATCCCAACATCCAACGCAATCCTGGTGCCTAAAATCAGTAACTGTTTAAATGTATGTGATGTGGACAACACTTGATTTTTCTAAACATGTAACAAAGTGGCATTTTTGAAAATCTAAGAACCATCATATATATGGTGACCTCTGAAGGTATTTCGATGTCCTAGAAAAAATTTATAAAAAGATCTTCACGAGGGGTATACAGTATTAGTAAGAAATATAATGACTTGGAGATTGACTAGTTTGAAGACTTATAAGAGGAGTGAAAAGGCTGGTTCTAGAGATCAAGCATTAATTTAGGGAGTTTCAAATGTGGGAGAGTTCTTGGGAACTTTCTTAGCTAGTTGAAGTTAAATTATGTCATATTTATATTTTAATTATTGTTGGATCTGTTTTAGTGATATAAGAGCGGTTTGTTAAGTTTCAGACTTCTTGAAAGGATTGTTCTAGGTTGTACAAGTGATGAACTATCCTTCTATAAACATATGTACATAAACATGCTAAACATGAACATGTAACAATATACAAAAAAAAAAAAAATTTGCTGTTGATTTTTACCTTAACACACAATGGCTACAAAGACTTTTAACATTTTTGTTAAAAATGTTGGTTTTTATTAAATTTTTTTGGAACAAGCCATATACTTGTTCAAATGCTATATACATAGATAAAATTTTCCTTCAAGTTGTTTGTTTACATTGGTTGCCTAATACTATTGTTTCGGATCGAGATGCCAAATTTGTGAGATATTTTTGGAAGAATTAATGGAAGATGTTGGCTACAAACCTTAAATCTTTTTAATCAAGACAACTAATTGAGTGTTGAGTTCATAAAAACAAACTACATCATTTGTTACATGTGACTAAAGAAGACTAAAAGGAACAATAAATTTTGAAAATTTAGCCATATTTGCATATATAAAACCAACTTACCTTTAAGAGTGATTCTCTGCACACTCTCTAGTTTTCAATAAGTTAGAAAAGAGCATAGGATACTGATTTCTGCCCACCTCATTATACTACGCCAACCTGGTGCCTGAAAAATATCAAATGTATGTGGACAGAACTAGATTTTGTTAAACATAGTGACATTTTGAAAATCTAAGAACCATCATATATATGGTAACCTCTGAAGGTACGTCGATTTCGAAGAAAAAATTTATGAAAAGGTCTTCACAAGGAGTATATAGTATTGGTAAGAAATATAATGACTTGGAGATAGACTGGTTTAAAGACTTATAAGACGAGAGAAGGCCGGTTCTAAGGATCAACCGTTAATTTAGGACGTTTTAAATGTGGTAGATCTCTTGGAAACTTTATTAGCTAGTTAAAATTAAATTAATTCATATATATATATATATATATTTTAATTATTGTTGGATTTGTTTTAGTGATATAAGAGCAATTTGTTAAGTTTTAGACATCTTGAATGGATTGTTCTTAGTTGCAAAAGTGATAAACTATCCTTTTATAAACTTATAGTTATACATAAACTTGTTACAAATGAAATAAATTTTAAAATATATATACTTTATTCATTCCATATTTATTATTTTTTTGTACTAAGGTATACACATAAAATACAAAATGTAGTGATCTCAAAACTTCCTTGCATGTCCATTTCTTGGTTCCATGACCCATAAGAGTGTCCGTTATAATTGGATTTTTTATCATAATTTTCACTTTAAATTTTCAATCATTTGCATAGATCCTCTTCAAAAAGAGAAAGAATCTTTCTTGTTAGGTAGTATTGCGGTGAATTTAGAATTGGTCAATATGCAATTTCTTGTTTTGCATGAGAAATATGATGTTGGCGGTATATCTTGCTATGCAATATGAATGTGACAGTTTGTAAATTAAAAAAATCTACCTTTTTATGTTTTAATCGATTGATTTTGATTATGACACCTCAAGGAGGCTAATAAATTAGAGGGTTACTCTTGAGTATGACTCATGAGGATTTATTCTTTCTTGAAGATGATTATTGCTTGTAAAATATTGGAATTAATTTTATTTAAGTTGTTATATTAATAATAGTAGGGGGTGGGGGGGGGGAGTGAGTAAAGAAGTGTTTACCTGAATTAAGAAAAATAAAATTATTCTTGGAATTGGCAGAATCTTAATGTAATGTCCTAAAGTCCTTTAGAGCATGGTTTTTAAACATGGACTAGACTGTATCGTCTAACCCGATTAACTGGAATCCTCTTATTAATACGATTCTTTTAATCCTAGAAATTGTTCTATGTAAGAAAAGTAGGAAACCATTCAAACTGTAGTTGAACTGCCTGGGTTTGGAAACCATGGATGATTTTCATGGTTCAAGTTAGAGCTATTTTTATTTTAAAAAAATAAAAGCATTTAAAGACTCACAACGCCAAATCACCATTGTTGAAGCTTCACACAGTTCCCAACCTCTTCCTTGAGTTCACACCCACTGATTCCACCCATATTAAGCAGCGTCTTCCACCTTCGAATCCTCTTTTCAGTTCTCCCTCTTCTCTACTTGCGAATCCTTGTATTTGTTTTTTATACATTAATTTAATATTGAATCTTGTAATTTTAAAGTTTTTAAATACAAATGATAATCTAAGCAATATATTTATATATATATAAAAGTGATAATGGCCTTGATAAAAAAAACAGCGATTGAGAAGACAGTGAGTGACATAGTAATAGTATTTTTTAAAACTCTAACATCAAAATAAAAATATATTCAATACAGAAGTCCACATCCGAATATGGACTCACTTGGATTGCCTCCCTTGGCAGTTTGAGGTTCACTAATGTCTCTCGTGGGGTTAGGAAGTTATGGCTCATCGTGGTTCCTCTGCACCCCAGCAGGGCCCCGGACCCAGCGAGTGAGGTACTACTATGGTCACACCCAAGTAAAATTGCCACATTGGTCGCTCCCTTACCCTTTTTTCTCAAAAAAAAAAAAAAAAAAAAAAAGAGAGATAATATATATTTTTAAGTAAACAGTAATACTTATTAGAATACATACGAAAATAATAATATTATTTTAAATTGGGTTTATAATACATTACATAACCAGAGTATAACTAGAAAAGGGTCTAACTTTTGTATAACTAGAACACATACGAAAATAATGATATCATTTTAAATTAGGTTTATAATACATTACATAACCAGAGTATAACTAGAAAATGACCTAACATTTATAGCTGTAGACTAGAGTTATAAATAGCCGATACTAGATACACACAATCAATGTGGGATAAACATCTTTATTCTATTGTTTTTAATTAACTGTGACATGAAAAGTTTTAATCACGATTTGCGAGAAGCAAAACAAACTATTAATATACAATGCTAGAAGCTCAAATAAAATAATGCGAGTGGCCATTTGTTAACTACAAATTTATATGCACTTGATGGGGAGGAAGACCAGAACGAATTACAACTGCTTGTGTTTGTTGTACTAGCATAAAGCTAGCTTGCTTTATAGAGAAATAGATTGTTGTGTACTACAAAACCTGAAGTGCAACGCTTTAAGCATTGAACTAGTCATCTTTTGTTGTAATGTTCAACAAGTTCACCATGCAACCTTGTATTGAAATTACTTTTATTGTATATCAATCACAATATATTTCCTTAATAGTTGTGAAATTTATTGTGTTATAAGTAGAAGTGTCAACGGGTCGGGCCGGGTCGGGTTTGTGCCCAATCTGGACTCGACCCGACCTTCTCGGGTGGGGAAAATTTTGACTCACAATCGACTCGTGGGAAGTTTTAGATCAATCAGATCGGATCGTATCGGGTTTCGGGTTGAAATCGGTCGGTTTCAGGTTTTGTGATTTCACCAGATTTTGGCTGAAATCTTACCGGATTCGTCATATCTGGCCGGATCTAACAAGATTTGGCCAATATTCCTTTGCATCTATGGAAATTTGGCTGAGATTTGGCCGAAATCTAACTAGATTTGGCCAAGTTAGATTCGAGCTTACCGGAGTTTGAGTAGATTTGGGCTAGATTCGCCGAATTTAAGCATATTTGAGTAAGGATTTAAGCGAATTTGACTAAAGGAAGGTCAAATGTGGCCGGATCAGAGCGGATTTCAGCTTCTTTTTGAGGCTTTGTCAAGCGGGTTGGGTAGATCGGGTTTTTGAGGACAAAACCCACCACTCGACCCGTCGAGGTCGAGTTTCAAAGACTAGGACCCATCACCGACCTGTTGGAGGTGTTGGTCTGACCGTGACGGGCCCGTTCCGATCGGGCTACTGATTGGGTCCGGTAGGTCTTCGGGTACTCTGGATAGCCCTGGTTATAATACATGTAACTATAATGATTTCACCATTTTATTTTGCTTTTCTATATATTTTGTTAGAAAACCAATTCTCCCAAAATCCAATAGGTAATTTGACATATTATTAGAGCCAAATTTCTTGAGTTTGATTCATTTTCTCCTCTATTCTACCTTCTATTTAAAATCCCACGTGTTAAGCTTTACCTATTAAGAGGAGTTTGGATCCAAACATGAGAGAGATTGTTAAAATTGTGTGGTTTAATAATTTAAATTTCCATATACCATTAAATTAAACATTTAGAACAACCAATAATTTAGCATAGTATCAGAGCTTCTTCAAACACTACAGAAGAGGTCTTCAAAAAAAAAAAAAAAAAAAAAAAAAGACTACAGAAGAAAATTTTTACACTGTCCATTGAAAACGAAAATCTTCCAACTTGTACAAGTGTTGGACCATTCTTTCTATGCGCGTCTATCAATTCCTTAGTCAACAGTAGAGCCAGAATATAACGAGCCCATTTGCAAAAATTGGCTTGTAAAGACCCAAAACATAATCTTATGGAATGAGGTCAGTTAGTTAATCTGGATGTGTCTAAAGTCTCTAAACAGTAAATACGGTAATTCTCATAATTTCATCTTCCGGTAAAGAAACAATGAAGGAGAAGTAGAAGCCCCGAAGTTTGGAACCCTCCCCAGTCAATTTTATAAATTTGATAAAAGTTTATTTTTATGACCAATTTATATTACTCATTAAGTATTATAATATTTGACGAATAGGTTTCAATTATTTACGTGTCACTAGAAAAAAAAAATGGAAAATGTAAAATTTTAAAATTAATATAATTTAGAGTATCAACCTGTTATAATATTGTTTGCATAAATTGAAAAATATTTAATTACTTTTTTAATAAGAACATAATTATTCTTTTTATATTCTTGATTGTTCATTCAATTTTGGTTAAAATGCAAACTTACCCTCTAAGCTTCTTCATAATTCATTTCAGCTCTCTATCTTTGCTTTTATTCATTTCAATTATCTAACTTTTAGATTTATTCAATTAAAGTCTTTCTATCAACTTTAGCTAAAATATCTATAAAAAAAATCTGAAAAATATATTTGAATCATTAATTGAATTTTTTTAATTTAAAAATTCTATTTAAAATATTTTCCCTTTTGACTAGAACTTTGTGCGTAAAATTGATGACTTTTCTTTGTCACACAGTTTATTTTTGATGAACTTGTCACACAGTTTTGACTTTTGAGAGAAGTGAGAAAATATTTCCTAACCAATGAGAAACCACAAGCGAAGTTTGAGTAATGAAGGTGCAACATATGGAGAGGACGACTGAGGTCCTATGCACTCAAAAAGTCTAGTCTTTAAGAAGAATAAGCCATCTTTGAATTAGTAAAAGTGCAGTTTGTTTGCAAAACCTTTTGTCATTTGTCACCATTTCCTTATTTTCGTTTCTGGCGCATTATGTCTCTCTACACTCCACAGTTGATTGCCGGCTCGAAATGGTGGGGCTATCCTATCTATTGGAAATTTTTTTTCAAGAAATATTACATTTATGATATTTTCATAATAATTTCATAATAAATTATAAGCAACAAGTTGTTACTAGTGATCAAAAAAAAAAAAAAATGTTATTTTAATGATGGGCCTAAATTAGAACTATTATTAACTTGTCATTTAAGATTTGTTGTTAGCATAAGAAAAAACCACATTGATAAAATATAAAACCATCATTTTAATCTCTTAAGTTTTGATTTTGTCTTTTTAAGCCTTGAAGTTTAGAGACAAAATTGTCTATAATCAACTGTACTGTACCGTGACAAGTTTTAATCACTATGGTCCGCAAGAAGCAGAATAAACTAGCATAATATACAATGCTAGAAGCTAAAATAAGATAATGCGAGTAACCATTTGCTAACTTCAAAGTATATTAGCACTCGATAGAGAGGAAGACAAGAAAGAATTACAACTACTTGTGTTTCTTGTACTAGCATAAAAGGTAGCTTGCTTTATATAGAAAGAGATTGCCGTTCAACACCGTGTGAGGTTATAGCAGTAATGTAGTTCGATCATGCGACCTGATATTGTTTATTAATGTTTGTGAGATCAATATAAGGAACATAGTTATATATAGTGTTATGCCATGCGCAATATGAAAACCATAATTTGCTCCCATTGGGTTTAATTGATTAGAAGTTCAAAAATGTCATCTGCATAACAAATTTTATAACTTGTTGAGAAGGTATATACTGTAAGATGATTAATGCAATATTATTTTTGTATGGACCTAATCATCACTAACATTACTTTTACTATATATAAAATCACAACATTTCCAATTAATAGTTATAAAATTCATTGTGTTATTAGTCTTATTGTTAGAGGTGAGACTATAGTATATTGTAACTATAATGATGTCATCATTTTATTTTCTTTTACTATATATTTAGCAGGTGATGAATTTTTTGTTATGGCATTGCCCAAAGAGCTTCATAGACATGGGCCTCACAGAGTCACAGTCATGTAGTTCATGTACACTTTATTTGTGGCTTATATACACGTTTTTAAAAATTAAAAAAAAAAAGAAATTACTGGAAGAAAAGTTTTACGAAGGAAAATCTTCTGACAAGTTCAAAGTGCCGGGCCGGGCCATGCTTTCTGTGCATGTTTTTCTCTCCATTCGTTCTTTGACACTGTAGACCCAAAACATAACGAGCCCAATTTACTTGAATTGGCCTGTAGGACACAAAACATGAATAGATTGAAAGAGGCCAGTTCAATTAGTTTGGATGAGTGTGTGTCTAAACATTAGATACGGTAAAATCTTATTATTTTATCTTTTGGTAAAGAAAACAATGGAAGAGATGTAGAAGTCTTGAAGTTTCGAACCACTCCAATCAATTTTATACAATTGATAAAAATGTATTTTATATGACCAATTTATATTACTCATTATGTATTATAATATTTGAGGAATAAATTTCAATTATTTACATGTCATAAGAAAAAGGAAAAATGTAAATTTTTAAGATTAATATAATATAGAATATTAACTTGTTTTAATATTGTTGGCAATGGCATAAATGCACTTTTGGTTCTTATATTTTGGGTCATTTCTCGATTTAGTCCTTAAATTGATTTTGCTTCTAAGACAGTCCTCGAAATCAAAAAATCAATTCTATTTTGGTCCCTGTCATCAACCTATTAATAGAAAATACATATGTGGCAGACAGAATCCACTGTTTGTTGACGTGGCTAATAAAATTATAATAAAAATATATATTTAACATTTTTTTAAATGCCACGTCAACATTTAAATTAATTAAAAAAAGCTAGATCAGAAATTTACCAAAAAGTAAATTAATTTTTTTTTTTAAACCTTAAATCTAATTTAAACTAAAATCATTTCTTTAAGAAATAAAAAATCCTTATCTTTTTCCTTGTTTTTGTTTTTCTTTTAGGGATAATTACAGTAAACTCACCTGTGGTATGACCCGTTTTCACTTTACTTACCTGTGGTTTAATCATTTACACTTTGCCAACCTGTGCTTCAATCCGTTACCCACCTCACCCTTAGATGTTAGAAAAACACATTTTTATTCAAAATTAGAACACAACACGGATCAAAAACCCAAACCATCAGTTCTTTTCCTCACGAGCCCTAGAGATATAAAAATCCCTTGTATTGAGTTGGGTTTTGATTTTTTTTATCATGCTTTCGTGTGAGGGTGAGGTTTTGTTTGTGGGTTGTCTTGAGGCATTGAATATTCGAAGATAGATCGTCACCAGGTATGACATTTCTGCTTTATGTGGGTTGGGGTTTTAAGTTTTGTGGGTTAGGGTTTCAAGTTTTGATGGTAGCTTTGATTCACAGGAAATTGATAATCGATGTCTTCTTCGAGTGGAAATTACTCAGGTTCAAGTGGGCATTTGTGTACATATGAGACTTGTGTGTTGAGAACAAGTCTGACAGTGGATAATTTTGGGAGAAGGATTCTGGGTTGTAATCGATATAAGGTAAGTATACTTTTTACTTAATCTAGTTGATTCATGTGATAGCTACCCAGACAGTAGCAAAAGCTACCCAAATGGCAGAAATTGCTCAAGACAGGGCAACAAAAGCCACTAATAGGGAGAGAAAGTTTCGAGCTTCCTCTGTTCAAGCCAAGGAGATAGCAGTGAGAGCTTTAGAGCATGAGAGAAAGTGCAGAATTGCACTAATTTTGTCATGGGTCTTTTTCATTTTGGTTATGCTGTTTTCATGTTTTGACTCAAGTGAGAATGTTGGAATGACGAGATTGAGTCTGCCTGGTGGGTTGTAATATAAGATGGTACTCTTTTTTAAGAATGAGAACTATGTAAGATGATAGATGCTGTTGGCTTGATGCCACTTAATAATATAAACATTTTTAAGATAAAGTGTTATTTATGTTAGATGTTGTTGGTATTTTTTTTTAAAGTGAATTGACTACTTGTGAGCTGTGAGCTGTTGGTGTTGGTGTTTTGTAGGATGGTGTGAGCTGTGCCAGCCAGGATTGTGCATAAAGTGCATTGCGTGAAGATAATTGTGTTTAAAGTGCATGACAACTATCTGTCAACTTGCAAGAAAAGACAACAAATGCACACATACACCTGCTATTCAACACATACACCTGCTATTCAACACATACGGCTGCACACATAAACAAAGTCATATATGGAACTCATATACAAAAAACTGCACTAATCTAAATAATAATTCTGAACACCTGTCATTAAGTTGGGAAATTGTATACATAATTAGGGTGGCATTGAATAGTCTTTCATCAACCACCAGTAAATATAAGGCATTTGGTACAACAACCAAAACAGTTGCTCAAACCCATTGTTTACAAAACTTACAAAAGTATAAAAAATGTTTGAACAGGGCAATTTAAAACTGTCTGCCCTAACACTACATAACCCTAATAGATAGCAACAAAAGTGTCTTGAATTATTCTTCATTTACTGCCCCTGCCTCCTCTCCCACCACAACTGGTCTTTCGAGCTCTTGTTATACATTTCTGAGTCCTAGCTGCATCACCCCTTCCTCTCAAAGCAGCTCCTCTAGTAGTAGGTATCCTTGCAGGTGCTCTACTGTCCCATGTTTTTGCAGGGGTATGTGTTGCTAGCTGGCTTGAAGAGAACCATGGAGCTCTTCTAGCTGTATTTGAAGTCTGAATAGTACCACTAAGTTGGGTTCTGTGACCATGGAGCTGGTGGCTATGACCATGGAGCTTGTGGCTGTGGCTGTGGCTGTGGCTGTGGCTGTGGTTGTGACCCTGCTGCCTGGTTGGATAAGGATGAGGCCATAGTGTAAGGCTAAGCTAATGATTGGGTTTGTAATGAAGATGGGGCCTGGGATCCTTGTTTGCGTGTAGAAGGCCTTTTACTTCCTTGCAACCAAATATGAGCATTTTTTTATATTGTCAGTTATTGGCATTTCGCATTTGAATAAAAAAGTTACTGACAACTTACAGATTTCTACAATCTTTGCCTCCTCTCCCATGGTGTCTCACCAGTGACATTAGCCTTGCATCCCCTTGCATTGTGCCCTTCCTTTTGACACCTTCCACACCTCACTGACTTGTTTGATCTAGACACCTTATAAGGATTCCTTGGCTCATCAGCATCTCTCTTCCTCTTCATGGGTGGCCTGCCTGGTGGCTTATAGATAATAGGTGCAACAGGCTTGGGTTAGCCACTTGATATCCACTCAGATTGGCCAGGCATAGGAGGTATGGGTGTCTTGTATGTCTCCACAAAAGCATCCTTGTAGTAGCATGGATGTGTGTAGTCTTCTAGTTTCTCATGATTCACAAAAATGGCTGCAACTTCATGCTTGCAAGGGATTCCTATCAAGTTCCATACTCTATAACTGCATGTCCTTTATACCAAGTCTACCACATGTCTTTCCCTCTCATTGTCAACCTCATACACAAACCTCCTAGATGGCATCGAGCAGAAGTTCTTAGACTCTAATTTTAACTTCTCCAACTTGTCTTGTATGCTTGGACACAACTTGCCACCATACTTTTCTATGCCAATCTTCTTTGTATACAGCCTGGTCATAAGCCTAACTCTGATCCACTCCAGCATTGATAAGATGGACTTGTCTCTAGCCTTCACAATCATAGAGTTAAAACTCTCACTCAGATTGTTTACCAGACAATCTATCAAAACTCTTGAAGAATAGTGGGATTTGGTCTACTGTGCAGACTCTATATCATCCAGGTACTTCCAAGCTTCTTTATCCAAACTCTTAAGATGGTCCATCCCCTTCTCAAATTCCCTAGCTGATGTTGTGCCAGCACACCTCCACAGTACACTCTTCAACTCCATGCCCTTATGGTTAACCTTAAAGTTGTTGTATATGTGCTTTACACAATACCTGTGCTCCACAATTGGGAATAAAGTCTCCATTACAGGTAGAAGGCCTTGCAATCAAGTAAGCATTCAATGTCAACAAGTAAGCATGTAAAAAGATAAGCATGTAATGATAATACCTTCTATCTGTCACTGATGAATACCATATTGAGCTCCTCTGGCTTGCCAATGTCATCTGCAAATTGCTCTAAGAACCAGATCTAGCTGCCTTTGTTCTCTTGCTCAACCACAGCCATTGCCACTGGGAATATATTGTCATTTCTATCCTTGGCAGTGGTAGACAATAATTGTCCACCAAACCTCCCCTTCAAGTGGCATCCATCCAGCCCAACAAAGGGTCTACAACCACCTAGAAAGCCAACCTTCTGAGCAGTGTACCTAATGTACATCTTTTTAAACCTGGGTTCTGCATTCTCATTTTTCATCTCTGTTTGCAAAATCACCTTGCTTCCTACATCTGTCCTCTTTATCATTTCTGCATAATCTCTAAGTAGGCCATACTGAGCCTCTTCATTCCCAATATTCAGTCCCCTAGCTACCTTCCTTGATCTATAAACCTGACTAATACTCAAATCAACAGAAATCTGCTGTATCATGGTGCTTAACACCTGAGACCTCCCAATTAGGATTCTTACCAAAATCCTCCAAATACTTTTTTGCCATGTAGGCTGATGTAACTTGCCCATTTTGAAATGTAAAGGGGCAGGTACACTCAGAATAAAGTGTCTTGATCTCAAATGTGCACTTTCCAGTCACCATTGAGGCATAACATCTTTATCCACAATTGTTCTTACAATGTACAGAAATATTCTTCTTCTCATTCAACTTTCACTTAATATCAATGTGATTCTGAATCACATACTCCCTCAAACCCTTCCAAAACAACTTGGAGTTTAGGAACTTTATCCCTTTTACCAACCTAACATTTTCCATATCAGTCCTCTCATTGAACTCCAAATTGCCAGGCCTCTACTCATCATCAGAACCATCCAAACTTGCAATATCATCCTCTAAAGTGAATTCAACCCACTCTTCATCTAAATCTATGTTTGGGGGAGGAACATTGCTTGGGCCAAGTGTATCTATGTTTGGCTGAGGTGTATTAGTATTTGGATGATGTGTATCAGTGGTTGATTGTGGTATATCAATGGTTGGACCAGTGTTAGTCTTAGATGGCACTGTGTGAGGTGGAGAAGACTCACCAAAAATGTCATTAGCAAAGTCTTCTCCTTCCAGACCTCCATTCAACCAATCAAACTCCTCCTCTACCCCCACACTGCCATCACTTTGTCTTGTAGCAACTCCTACACCACCCCCTGCAGCAGCCCCTGCACCCCCTGCACCAGCCCTTACAGCAGCTCCTACACCAACCCCAGCAACATCAGGAACTTCAACTACAAGTGGAGCATGACCACTCTCCACATGCAATATAATGGTGTCTTTAAGCTTGCACATGGGCACCACATCTTAATCATCTTGTATGAGCCTTAAGTCTTGCTCTAAGTTGCCCCCAGGACCTAAATAATGAACCCTACACGGTTCATCAATCCCCAAGTCCTCACATATACTTTGTATTTCAAAATAACTAAGCCTATCAAGATCCCTATGCACTATTTCAACTTTCCCTCCAAAGTAGTCTAAACTAGGGTTCCACACAAAAGTACCCCTATAATGTACCTCAAATTTCATTATTTCATCATCCATCTGCAATAACAAATTACCGTTTGACACGTACACAATTAATAATTAAAGAATTGTAAACAATAGACACAAAAGAGCAAACACTTGCATGTTTCTGTTTTGCTTTTGGGATGCAGCACACATATCAGAGGGACCACATTTTTGCTTTGCTTTTGTTTCTGTTTTACTAAATAGCACATGTAAACACTAAAATTTAAACCAACAAAAACACTAAAATTTCTCATTCGGTCCACTGTGAGATACAATGAACACGATAGACAAAATGCCCATAAATAAACACAAATCCAAACAATAGGTAACATTACATCAATAAACACAACCAATATTCTCATTACATTACATGTAACATTGACCAGTGACTAATTACTCAAAAAACTATAAAAAAACCACAAGCCCAAATTAAAAACTCAAATAGTGACTGATTTCTTACCAAGATTTTAGTCCCTCAAACAACCCGTTGCTCGTCTAGGTTTATACTTGCAGCGCAAACTCAATATTAGACGCAGAATGGGGTTTCTCTAGGGATTTTCATGTTTTTAGGGTTCATGAGGAAAAGAACTGATGGTGCGGGTTTTTGATCCGTGTTCTGTTCTAATTTTAAATAAAAGATGTGTATTTCTAACATCTGAGAGTGAGGTGGGTAACAGATGGGTAACAGATTGAAGCACAGGTGGGCAAAGTGTAAATGATTAAATCACAGGTAGGCAAAGTGAAAAGGGGTCATACCATAGGTGGGTTTACTATAATTATCCCTTTCTTTAACCTCATCAGCTTTAAAAACTATAGCAACTTTATCTTTTGAGATTATCTTTTTTTTCCTTTGAGATAATCTCAAAAAGACTAATCTCGATGGTCCTCCACCAAATATCCAAACAGATCAAATTCTCTCTGTGAGATAATCTCATCAAAGATTAATCTCAAATTCTCTTTTTCTCTTCACCGTCCATGGATAGAATCTCTCACTCTTTACTGTAGGTCCATCATCGGAGCTCACTCAGCCTTCTTCTCCACCATGCATTGGAGCTCACAAGCAGACCAACGACGAGCTGATCGTGCTTCTCTCTTGATGTGGAGAAAATGATGGGAACAATGGAATTCGCCAAAAAAATGAACTTGAACTGCGTGAGAGAGAACGATGCGACGAGGCCAAACTCTCTCTTTGATTAATGAGCTGGACAACGACGATGAGGTAGTCGTTTGTCAAGACAGCGTAGTTTGACGAAGTGGCCGAGGAGGTAGAAACTGTGGGGTTTGACGACATCGTTTTGGTGGAGTTAGGGTTGATGGTGTGAAACGATTTCATTGGATTTGAGGAGGCAAAAATGATGCCGTTGGATCTGCTCCAAACCCAAAAACCATAATATTTTTCTTTGAGTTTTTTGTTACTTGTTGCTGTGTTTGGTTGCTAAAAGATGGGTTTGTTTGGTTGGGTTTGACTTGTTCTTAATCGATGGTGGTGGCGGGTTTCATTATGAGAATGTGAAGTTTGCTGGGTATTCTTGCTCTTGTTATAGGTTTGATTGTGAGAAAGTGAAGTTTGATTCTGGGTTTGCTCTTGTTCTCTTCGAAATGCACTGTTGGTTTCTTTGTTTATTTCTTGATTCTTCTGGATTTGATAGAGATTAGATTTGGTTGCTGGATTTTTTTTTTTTTTTTTAACGATTTTGTTGCTGGATTTATATTCAAGGTTTGTCATATATTGGTTTGGGTGCTGAGTTTATTTCTTGGATTTGGGAAGAACTAGTTGTTATTTTCTTAATTCTTATTAAAAAAAATAATGAAATTATATTTAAGGTTTGTCTTTTTAATTTAGTTTAAGTTTTCTAAACTGGCTTTTTTTATTAATTTAAATGTGATGTGGCATTTAAAAAAAATGCTAAATATATATATTTTTTATTAGCCACGTCAGCAAACAGTGGATTTCGTCTGCCATGTATGTATTTTTTATTAGTGGGTTGACGGCAGGGACCAAAATAGAATCGATTTTCTAATTTCGGAGACTGACCTATGAACAAAATCAATTTAAGGACCAAATCAAGAAATAACCCAAAATATAGAGACTAAAAATGCATTTACATCAACATTGTTTACATAAATTGACAAAAGTAGTGATTACTTTTTATTACTTAAGAACATTGTTATTTCTTTATATATTCTTTTTTGAGAAGGTTCTTGATTGCATATTCAAATAGTTTTTTATTGAATTTTGTGTGTCTATATATATATATATATATATTCTACATGGTATAAGATTATTCAGGTTTGTTTACCAAAAAAAAAAAAAAATTTATTCAGGTTTAATGGACCAAAATGATAAACTTTGATAAGACAATTGCTTGCATGCGTGTGTGTGGAGAGAGAGAGAGAGAGAGAGAGAGAGAGAGAGAGAGAGAGAGAGAGAGAGAGAGAGAGAGATTCTTTGAACCATATTAAAGTATCTACCATTAATTAATACTTTGACAGACTAATGTATAATTTTGATGAGGTGGAACTCTTGATAAGATGATGTCATAGAATGTGCCATCCGACACAACAATAGTTCATTGTTACGAATCATTTGTTTTTCCACATTCTATTTTAATATTACAACAAGTATTTAGTAATCTTATGTATATTGTGAATTTTTTAAGATAAATATAAACCGCGATTGTATTCTTTATAAATTATTAGTATGTAACTTGTGTATATGCACGGGTACAATTTAAAATAATTACAATTATACAGTTCAAATTGTGCATTTTTTTTTTTTTTTTTTTTTTTTTTTTTTTTTTTTTTTTTAAAGCATAGTTTTCTCTCTGGGCCTCCTGTGACGCCCTAGAGGTGAAAAACAAGTCTTGCCGCTAGGCAAACTTTTCTCTCCGCGAGACGGTAGAACACAGTTTTTTCTTTAGATTGTCCGGTTGGCTTGGTTGTCTTTGACGGCAGAAGGATATGGATGAGATTACTGAAAGGTGGGAAGGTCTTCGTCTATTCGAAAGGGAAGGGAGTGAGATTGACTTGTCTTCACCGGCGATGGAAACCGGTTACGTTCTGGTGGGCAAATTCTGCACAAAACACCGGGTAAGTTTGGAATCGGTGGCAAGAGTTCTCAAGTCAGTTTGGAGAACAGAACAGAATTTTGAGGTTTGTGATTTGGGTAACAATAAGGTCCTATTCCATTTTATGAGCAAGGACGATCTGGACAGAGTTTTGCTGTTAAGTCCTTGGTCTTTTGACAAGTACCTTCTAATCCTCCACAACCTGAAGGCAGGGGAGTCAGTGAGCAAACTTCCGTTTGACCGAGTATCCTTCTGGGTCCAGATTCATGGTTTGCCCACTTTGAGCCAAACAAAAGAGGTTGGTATACGCATTGGGGAGTCGCTGGGAAGAGTGGAGAAGGTGGACGTTGAGGAGAAAGGATTTTGCCGAGGCGGTTATCTACGTATCCGAGTTTCTTTGGATATAACACTACCTTTGTGCAGAGGCCGCATGGTTCGGATGGGAGGGACAGAAAAATTATGGGTGGATTTCCGATATGAAAGGTTGCCGATTTTTTGTTATTGGTGTGGGAAAGTGGATCACGACGAGAGGGATTGTTTGCTCTGGATACGCAGCAAGGAAACTATTCGAACAGAGGACAAGCAGTTCGGACCATGGTTGAGAGCGACCCAGGATCGCACCCAAAAGCCGCAACTGATCGTCGCATCGCCAGGCAATAGTGGAGGTGGCTTACAACCTGACTTGGCGGCGAATCCAGGCGGGGGAGGAGCTAACCAGAGCCGGAAGGAGGGTGAGGCGAACGTGGTGCAAGAAGAGTCCCACGTGGCAGATGACGTGGTTTCCATTAAAGCTGACATGGGGGACAAAATCAGACTGACAGCTCACAGGGAGAGCAGAATCTTGCAGAATTGGCAAAATTTAAATTTTGAAAAGCAGTTACAAGAGATTGACGCCGCAATTATGGGTACGACAGGTGCGGGATCTGCGCCACAAAGTAAGTTTGCTTCAGATTTAGTGGCAGAAAAATCGGCGACTACTTCTCCCTCAACATCAAATACAGTGAATGCCAGGCTTGCATCTCATAATGGGCTTTCACATGGGCCTGAAACCGAGGTGGGCCTAGACAATATGGGGGCTGCCTTAACAAATGTAAGGGTAGATGGGTTGGGCCAACTGGAGTTTCAAGATCTTAATTTTTTTGTGATGGGCACGGATAGGGCCAAGACCCAAAGTGAGACAAAAATAAGTAAAGGAAAAGGCCATACCCAAAAGAAAAATCAGCTTGGACGTAAACACGTGGGGAAGGAAAACATGCATGGGGTGGCTTCAGATGGGGAAAAAGGAGATGCGCAACGCCACGAGACAGTGATGGAGGTTGATGTGGATAGGGTCGGATCGAAGAGGAAGGATAGACTCCCATTAGAAGAGTTGGATATGGGAGAATATGGGAAGAAACAGAGAATGGTGGAAGAGGTGGAGGTCCTAGACAAAGTATCAACACAACAACAAACGGCGGAGGTTGTGGGACAGCCCCGCCGACAGCAATGAGTGCTATAGGCTGGAACTGTCGGGGGCTTGGGAACCCCTGCACAGTTAAAAATCTCCAGAAAACTGTTTTGGAGGAAGATCCCACCTTGGTCTTTCTCATTGAGACCAAGTTTGTAGTATCTGAGATGGCGCGAATAAAACGTAAACTGGAGCGACAACAGGGTCTAGTTGTGCCTAGCATTAACCGAGGAGGCGGTTTGGCTCTATTGTGGAAGAACACTATGACAGTGGACGTTCAAACGTATTCTCCTCGTCATATTGATGTGATAGTAACTGAAGATTATGGAAATAGGAAGTGGAGGTTCACCGGCTTCTACGGCCACCCAGAAATGAATAAGCGTACGGATTCTTGGAAACTAATTGAAGAGTTGAGCAAGAAGAATGATCTTCCATGGGTGCTTATGGGAGATTTTAATGAAATAATGCACCTTGGTGAAAAGGTCGGGGGTAACCGTCGGCCTGAATGGCAAATGCGTAGTTTTGTCGAGACAATTAACAAATGCCAGTTAAGGGACTTGGGGTTCATTGGGTCTGAGTTTACGTGGAGTCGGAGGTTGGGTTCGCGGGGATGGGTCCGTGAAAGATTGGATAGGGCGTTAGTGTCCACTACCTGGGTGTCGCTATTTCCACAGGTCAAGTTGCACCATGTGGCGACTTCTACGTCGGATCACTGTATGCTGGTTCTTAAGAATGCACGTTCTGGACAAAGACCATTCCGAAGGAAAAAATTGTTTAGATTTGAATCTATGTGGTTGAGGGATGATGGATGCAATGAGGTAGTGAAGGAGGCTTGGGAGCGTGGCCAACTTACGACCTCCAACCACCCATTTTTTCATTGCTTGGAGGAATGCAGGACTTCTCTATCTTCATGGAACAAAAGCACGTTTGGGCATGTTGGCAAGCAAATAGCTGCACTCCAGACGAAGCTGCAAAGGTTGGAAGGGAGACATAGGGGAGATGTAAACATGGATGAATTGCATGCAGTAAAATCAGAGTTAAACAGAATGTTACTGGTGGAAGAGGACATGTGGCATCAAAGATCACGAAACTGTTGGCTGAAGGCAGGAGACCGTAATACTTCTTTCTTTCATACAAAAGCTTCTAACAGACATCAGCGAAACTCTATAAGCAGGATCAGGGCTTTGAACGAGGCTTGGATAGAAGATGAAACAATGATTGGCAACACATTTGTGGAGTACTTTCAGCAGCTATTTACATCATCTCATCCTACTGTCAGCGATGAACTCCTTGCAGCAATTCAAACTAAAGTAACAGATAGAATGAACTCTACATTGTTGCAGAACTTTAGAGCTCACGAGGTGGAAAAAGCACTGAAGCAGATGCACCCGATGAAAGCACCTGGACCCGACGGTATGCCCCCTCTATTTTATCAACATTTCTGGCCGATTGTGAATCCCATTGTTATAAAAACTGTTTTGGATTTTCTTAACCATGATATAGCTCCCCCAAAATTTCATGAGACTCATATTGTTTTGATTCCTAAGACAAAGAATCCAGAACATGTGACAGATTATAGACCGATCAGTTTGTGCAATGTGGTTTATAAACTCGCATCCAAGACTGTGGCAAATAGATTAAAGATGGTTCTGCAGGAAATAATAAGTGAGAATCAGAGTGCATTTGTATCAGAAAGGCTCATCACCGATAATGTGTTGGTGGCACATGAAATAATGAACCACATCAATCGGAAGAAAAAAGGAAGTAATGGAGAGATGGCTCTGAAGCTTGATATGAGCAAGGCGTATGATCGAGTGGAATGGGATTGTTTGAAGCAGATTATGGCAAAGCTGGGATTCCATGAAGATTGGATTAGGCTGGTCATGAGATGTGTTTCCTCGGTGTCATATGCAGTACGTATCAATGGACATCCTTGGGGTCAGATTGTTCCAACACGTGGGCTTCGTCAAGGAGATCCTTTATCTCCCTATTTATTTCTAATCTGTGCCGAAGGTCTATCAGCACTGTTGCATAAGGCGGTCCAGAACAAGATTTTAAAGGGAGTTGCTGCCTCGGTCAGGGGTCCAAGGATCTCACATCTATTTTTTGCTGATGATAGCTTGATTTTTGGAAGAGCCACAGCTAGAGAGAGTGCTGAAATACAAAGGGTTCTACAGATTTATGAGTTGTCTTCCGGTCAACAACTGAACAGGAACAAAACCTCCATTTTCTTCAGCCAGAACACGGACAATGGAATGAAGGTGGCTATAAAAGCAATGTTTGGGGCACAAGTAATTCGTTCACATGAATCCTATCTCGGTTTGCCATCCCTAATAGGTAAATCGAAGCGAAATACTTTTGCACACTTGAAACAGCGGGTGGCTAATAAATTAGCAGGATGGAAAGAAAAACTACTCTCCAATGCGGGGAAGGAGGTGTTGATAAAGGCTGTTGCTCAAGCCGTTCCATCATACACTATGTCTTGTTTCAAGCTACCTAACTCTTTATGTGAAGAGCTAACAAGTATGGTTCGGCAATTTTGGTGGGGTCAAGTGAAGGAAGAAAAGAAACTAGCGTGGCTGAGTTGGGATAAAATGTGTTTACCGAAGGAGAAAGGAGGGATGGGTTTTAGAGATTTAAAGACCTTTAACTTGGCACTGCTGGCCAAACAAGGGTGGAGACTCCAAACGAACTCCTCATCTCTATTCCACAGAGTTTATAAAGCCAAATACTTCCCACGGTGTGATTTTATAGATGCAAATATGGGCTGCCAGCCGTCATATGCGTGGAGAAGTCTAATGGCAGCTCAAGACTTGGTCAGGCATGGCATAAGATGGCAAGTGGGGGATGGGGAACGGATTCAAGTCTGGAGAGATAAATGGCTCCCAAACCCAAGCACATACAAGGTGGTAACTCCGGAGAACTTGGGCTCTGAGGTCACTTGGGTACGTGATTTAATTGATGGAGGAAAGATGGAATGGAAGGCTGATCTAATCCGCCAAAATTTTATGCCTCAGGATGTGGATACAATCCTAAGCATTCCCCTTAGCGCACACAGGACTCGGGATAGACTAATATGGGCTGGAACTAAAAATGGTAAATTCTCAGTACGGAGTGCCTACAGATTGGCCCAGGAAGCAGCATGGAGTGGGAAGGGTGCAGAGCCTTCGGATTCAACAGCACTAAGAGGGATTTGGAGGTGTGTATGGGGAATGAACGCTCCAAACAAGCTTAAACACTTTGCGTGGAAGGCATGCAAAAACCTCTTGGCTACCAAGGAGAACTTAAAAAGGAGGAAGATCACTGATGATAATGCATGCGCAGCTTGTGGAGAGCAACCGGAGTCCATATGCCATATTTTCTGGTTTTGTGTCAAGGCCAAGGAAGTCTGGGAATCTAGTAAGTTGGCCCTACCTTTTGAAATTAAGCCTTCTTGGGACTTTATAGATGTTGTCTGGTACATTCAGAAAAGAAAGGAACAATGGCCAGGATTGTTGGAGCGTATAATAGCTATATGCTGGGGGATGTGGAAAAATAGGAACGAGGTGCGTAACGGTGGCAAGGACAGAGCAGGTAGGGACATTACTAGAAGCTCCCTGACTCTCCTAGAGGAGTTCCAAATCGTAAATGAGAGCCATCAAGCTAAAAGAACAAATGTTCCTGAAGTTGTCAAATGGCTTCCTCCAAGACCGGGTTGTTACAAAGTCAACGTCGATGGGGCCGTATTTTCCAAGAGAAAACAAGTAGGAATTGGTGTGGTGATCCGTGATAGCTTGGGAGAGGTTGTTGCTGCTTTAAGCAAGAAGATGGAGTTGCCGTTAGGTGCGTTGGAGATAGAAGCCAAGGCACTGGAGGAAGGAATACAGTTCGCAAGCGATGTCGGGGTCCAAGATGTAATATTTGAGGGAGACTCCATGACTATCTGCAACTCAGTCCAGGGATTGAGTGAGCCACCATCGTCGGTTCAGAATATCGTGGCTGGAATTCTTCGCAACGTCCAAAGCTTTAGGACATTTGAATTTACGCACACTAGAAGGCAAGGAAACGTTCCTGCCCATTTACTAGCACAGCACGCTGCCAATGTTGAATCTTACAGTGCATGGCTTGAGGAATGTCCAAGCTTTATGGTGCATGCATGTGAACAAGATGTACGTTCTTTGTTGACCATTGAATAAAGAAATGAAAGTTTCCTATCAAAAAAAAAAAAAATTATGCATTTTTTATAAGAGATTCAAATTATAAATGACATTATCTTACACTTTTTTAAAATAATACATTTCTAAAATATGTAATGATTTCTCATTATATATATATATGCACGGGTACAATTAAAAAAATCACAATTATACGATTCAAATTATACATTTAAAAAAAAAAATTGTTCAAATTATACATGGTAATAACTTACTTTTTTTTTTTTTTTTTTTAAACCATACATCTCTAAATATGTAATGGTTTCTCATCAGATATATATATATATATATATATATATATATATATATGACTTAATTTTAATTGGTTTTAGATTTTTCAGTTTTTGCACCCAATAATTCACGTACCATAAAAATAAATAACTTAGATAGATACGTGATGAAAAAATGGACTCCTATTGAAATCTAAGTTAGAATCTAATTGGATTTGGATTTGGATTCTTCAATTTTTACACTTAATAATACATTGTTTGCACAAAATTAAAATTTAAATGGGACACCTGACGTAAAATTGAGATAATTTAATTGGATTTTCTCTGAATTTTAGATATATATATATATATATATATGCTAGCTTGTAAACCTGCGCATATACATAGATATATTTAAAAGATATACATTAAGATGTATAATGTAATTCTTACGTATATAATTTAAATACTATTGATAGTTATCATGTATTATTAGCACTGAATATTATCCAACAATGTATAGGGCTTAGGTGAAGACATAGGTGCAATCGTCAATTGGGTGGACATGGCATAACTCAAGGTGTCTCAACAAGTTCATACTTTTAATTTTATACATATTAGTATTTTCAGTTGTTCACCCAACCAAGGAACTATTTCATGAGCACTAAATTAATCCAACAAGATATTGGGCTATAAACGGAGGCATGGGTTTAATTGTCAATTGGGTGCATTATCGAATTAATCTCAGTAGCTTATAATGCAGAGGAAGTGATGTCATAAAACCCAATCCTGAAAATTTGTAAACTGTTTCACTTACCTTGTACTACACATGTTAATAAACATATTGGCAAAAATATTTGTTTAGGCTCGTATTTTCGTACTAAGTTTTGATTCTCAAACTACCTGCTTTCTCATATGATAGATAAAAAGTTTTTAAGTAGATTGAGGGAAATTTATTTGGAGTTAAAACATATATGTATACATAAGCATAACAATAACATTACAAATATAATTACAAGCACAACAATGTGCATATTCAAGATTGACAACGGGAAGGAACGACCTTTATTTAGTGCAACCATAATCTTCCTATAATAATATTTTATTGGAAGTAAGCATTAATGATCAAATTTTATATGGAAATGGTGATCACAATGAAGTTTGAAATGAAATTGAGAACGAGATAAATCAATTGGATGCAACTTTTTTAGTAGACCATGAGGAATATATAGGATGAATTGTTTTTTACTATATTTGGGATTGCTTGCCACATTCTGAAAACAAACTACTACCCTTAATAAAATAAGATTTTAGATGCTAGAAAAAAATGCCTATACAAGTCTCATCCTAGAATGAGAACAATCACTTAACAAGTCTCGGTACAAGGAATTGCACATCTAACTAGCATATTGTTTTGTAATGATGATTCCACAAAACACCAAGTCTGGAGTCTGGACACAATCTCCAACTCGTTGTTTGAATAACTTTGGAAGAATAATCAGCATTCCCAATTAATAGGTCTGTTTGCATCTTGAAGCAAGTAATAAAAGATTACATTTAATGCAGCTTGGATCACAGATTTTGGTTTTTAAAGCATATTTGTGATATCATTGTTAGTAAATCATTTTGGGTTGGACTTTTCTTATCTCTAACCTTCGCTATCACAAATCTTCACAGTTTACTTGGTATTCTATATATACCAAAAAAATTGTTTACCCGATTTTCAAATTTAGTATATAAGAAGGTAATGTCAAAAATGGATTCAAATATATTAACTTTATTTTGGCTGTAGTTGTTTTCGTGGACTTCATCAACGATGTATGCCACATCCACGTCAAAGTGGGCACTTTTATGTAGGTAACCAAAGGGAAGGCTTAAAGTTATGATGACGAAGAAGCTTGAAGGCCTCCCGTTCAAGATGATGATGCCCTTCTACTTTTTGGAGTAAACCCAATCCCTAGATTTTGGAGTAGAATGTTTCGCTTATTATGTACTAAACATATTAACAAACATTTTATACATAAAAAAATGTTAATAAAAATATGAATAACAATATTTTTCGAAGGTAAACACTAATTCTACACTAAATTTTGTTTAATAAACATCCTCCTGTCTCATATGATAAATCCTTTTTCATATAATAAATAAAAAATATAAAAAGTTAAGTTGAGAAATATTAATTTGGAGTTCAACATATGTTTAAACATTAGAATAGGAGTTACAGACAATTTCAAGAGCAAACAATTTCAATACACTTGCCTTTTTCACCAAACAAATATCAATTGGAATTGTAGACAATTTTTAACATACATATGTGCACATTCACACAAAATCCCATTAATTAATTTTTATTTCTTATTTTAATAATAGCTCCACTTTAATTGAAGCAAGCTTTCCTCGAATAAATTAATCCTTATCCACTTAATGGCTTTTTTTTTTTTAAAAAATTTTATTTGAGATGTCCAACATATCGCCACAATAAATTAAGTTATACAGGTTTGACTTTGTTGCAACAGTTTGACACTAATTGGGACTATCATAATAATTTGTGGTAATTAATGGTTTTTAATGTTTTTTAACCCATCATTGTAACTCTATTAGATTTTTTTTTTTTTTTAATTACATTTACAATTCATATAACGTTGTGAAAACTTGTGTAAATTATATCATTTTTTTCATTCCTCTTTCTCGATAAAATTATTCGAAAATTTTCATCTTCCTTCTAATACTCCTCTCATCCTAGGGACAGAAATCAAGTCACAAGGCTTTCATTTTCAATTTAATAGCTAACGTGGATTTTCATACCAAGTACATCCCTACTCACCTTCGCACTAAACGTTGACACAACTATCAATAGTATCAAATGCTATTGGACATGGACTACTTTGCAATCCAGATCTCAGACCAACTCCTCTACCACTCCGTTGGTTGTATAGTGTCAAACCTGACAATTGAATTTTTGGGTTGGAAAAATCTCATATATATATATGTATATATACATCCTAATTGATTAGTTTGGAGATTCAAAAAAAAAAAAATTATTACCATAATTCTACTTAACATCTTGACCTTTCATTTTTCAATCATTTGATTATGACACCTCAAGAAGGCTAATAAATTAGAGGTTTACCATTAAATATGACTCACGAGGATTTATTCTTTCTTGAAGATGATTATTGCTTATATTTGTTTTACTTTTTTTGCATCTAACCCCTAGGCTTCCTGATGAAATTATTGGATTCAAAAGCCCATATAAATGTGAGGTTTTGAGTGGGCTTCCTCAATCGATAGCGGCATTCATTAACGTCATTGGGTTTGGACTTTGGAGGCACAAACCAATGTGGTGCCACCCGTTAACGTCATTACGCTTGGGCTTAACCCAATAAAGCCCACACGCAAAATACTTGTAGCATGGCTGATCCTCATAATTCTTTGAGTAGCTCATGCGATATTAGAACTAAAATTGAAAGTCGTATCAAATGTGAAAGCAATACATCAAGTATATTATCACCATGTAGATCTTTAACATTGGATATTTCACAATCTATAAACAAAATGTGAATAAAAAGAGATTAAGATTAAATCAATAAACTGGAAAGATTAGTCAAAAAAAAGTTTTCCCTTGACTAATTGATTGGTAATATATAATTTCTTATTTTATCCCATTAAGACGAACCACTTCTAGGAAAATAAAATTCTTTTTCAAGTTTCATGCTATTTTGACTACTAAAGCCACATACAAATTTTCGTTCTAAAATATTTTAAGGAGTAATCCTCCTTAGTTTGATACTCTATCTATATGCTTAGCATAAATTAGAAAAACCATTTTTCTAAGGAGTTCTTACACTAAAATAACTATCAAGAAGCACCATGACATATAGATTAAGAAATTTAGCCATTCTAATGCCTATCTAACGCATTCAAAAAGAAAGAAAAGAAATGTTTGTCTATTTTGAAATGAGTAAATTTGATATTACCATGTTATCAATAATTTAAAAAGATACCAAATTAATAATATGTGACTTTTATTTAAATGTTGATGACATGATAAAATCCAATCAACTTAGTTTAAAATTGTGGACATTTGATGGTAGAGTTATCCTAAGAAGTCTAGAAGGAGAAAAAAGAGAGGTGAAGGAAGATTATGAGGGCCTATGATATTTTTGTTTGCCACACAAAAGTCCTGAAGTGGACTAGGATCAGGGGCCAAACCAAGAGGACAAGTTAAAGCTAGAAGTCCTAAAACAAGAATTAGAGTACAAACTATTTTACAATATTTTTTACAATGAGTCGTTATACTAGTTAATGGTTATTGGTAAGCAAAGAATTGATGTTAGTGATAATCTCAAATGAGAACTAGTAAGAATTAGTTATATTAACAGTTTATAAAAATATTGTAAAATAGTTTGTGATTATAATATTATCAGTTGTTCATTTGCTCATTTACCTACCTTAGTCAGCTAAATAAATCAATAAAAAAAAAAATCTCAAACCACCGTATTGATCAACGTCAGTTTTTCTTTTTGGGAAAGGGAGGCTTTTTGTAGAGTTTAAAACTTTAGATTTTGGACCCTCAAATTTTCATCAGTTTTTACGGTCCTTCCACCAACCTAAACTAATTTATCTTAGCAGGTTCCATTAGAAGACACCACATCAATAAAAATATAAAACCATCCAGACTAAAATACAGTTACACCCTTTTAAGTTTAATGAATTACATCATTTTAGTATTTTGTCATTTTAATCCTTAAAGTTTGTAGACGAAATTCTCTTTAATCAAGTTTTAATCACGATTCGTTTGAAGCAGAGTAATAACCAATTGTAGGTTAGGTATTACAATTGACAATTTTATAATGTTGTATTAGATAAACGACATTGCAAGAGGATAACTTTAATCCACAAAGTAGTCAAGAACTATATATTTATAACAAAGACACCATCAATATACTGGCATCATGTCATACAACTACCTAATCAATACAAACCCTCCATAAAATTTTCAAATTAAAGACAAAAAGCTTTGTCACCAAAACCCATCTCTTATACAAGGCCCACAAACCATACAGATCAACATGTCAATCTAACTTGACTGCTCGCTGACAAACATCATAATCACTCACTTAAAGTAAGCCAACGACATAATAATTTCTGGCAAACTGAAATATTACAAGAATAGATCAAGCAGCAACCTCCTCTTCTTCCTCCTCATACTCCTCCTCTTCATCAGCAGTAGCATCCTGGTATTGCTGATACTCAGCCACCAGATCATTCATGTTACTCTCAGCCTCAGTGAACTCCATCTCGTCCATCCCTTCACCAGTGTACCAATGCAAGAAAGCCTTGCGCCTGAACATAGCGGTAAACTGCTCACTAACCCTCCGGAACATCTCCTGGATTGAAGTTGAATTCCCAATGAATGTGGATGCCATCTTCAGACCCTTGGGTGGGATGTCACACACACTAGACTTAACATTGTTGGGTATCCACTCAACAAAGTAGGATGAGTTTTTGTTCTGGACATTGATCATCTGTTCATCAACTTCTTTGGTACTCATCTTACCGCGGAACATGGCAGAAGCAGTTAAGTAACGACCATGGCGTGGATCAGCAGCACACATCATGTTTTTGGCATCCCACATTTGCTGGGTCAATTCAGGCACTGTAAGGGCACGGTACTGCTGTGATCCTCTAGATGTTAAGGGTGCAAACCCAACCATAAAGAAATGGAGACGCGGGAATGGGATGAGATTGACTGCAAGCTTCCTAAGGTCAGAGTTCAGCTGTCCTGGGAACCGAAGACAGCATGTGACACCACTCATGGTAGCAGATATGAGGTGATTGAGATCACCAACTGTTATTGGACAACAGAACACAACAGAATATATACAGGTCAAGGATCAGCCATGCTCTTATACATAAATCACAGTCATAAATGTTTTCTAATTATTGAAAAAACAAATGAATTTTTTCTAATAATTGAAAAAACAATGATAAAGCAAACACAGGTCATCCAATGTTTCAGTCGTAAACAGAAAGAATCTATCATTGTAAGCAACAGATAGCTAGCTAGCTAGCTAGGAAGCAGGTAGGTAGGTAGGTAGGGAGAAAGATTAGTGACAACTAATCATAAAAGATTAACTAGCAATGAAAAGAAACTTAAAAAACAACCTACTTCAAACTTAAGCATAATCTTTAACAATTACTGATAACCACAGAAGATTAGTGACAACAACTGATCATAAAAGATTAACTAGTAAAAATAGAAGCTTAAAAGCAACCTACTTAAAACTTGAGCATAACCTTCACCAATTACAGATAAACAATGACATATATGTATATATATATATTAATAAATAATTATTGATAACCGCTCATACTGATCTAGATAAATAATAAATGACATTATCATATTATTTTCTGCCTCATTGTTTCCTTAATACACACATAATTGCAGCAATATAGTAACAATGACTAATTTTCAATGTAAGTCTACAATATGTTTCAAAATCTAGAGAACTATACTTTGGACTTACAAGTAGGGGTGGCAAGCTTCAGAGTACGGAAGCAGATGTCGTAAAGGGCCTCATTGTCGAGGACCATGCATTCATCAGCATTCTCAACAAGCTGATGCACAGAAAGGGTGGCATTGTAAGGTTCGACAACTGTGTCGGACACCTTAGGAGAAGGAAAAACAGAAAATGTCAGCATCATGCGATCTGGGTACTCCTCCCGAATCTTGGAAATAAGAAGTGTTCCCATGCCAGAGCCTGTTCCTCCACCCAACGAATGACAAACTTGAAATCCTGCATAAAAACTTGTAAATTTAGAATACTGCAATGGTGTAGCATTATTAAGCTTTAGGTAAAAGAAAGAGACTTTTCACATGATTGACTGTAAAAGTAATAAAAAAAGCATAATAAAGAACACCACAACATCCGGGCCATATATAAGCACCATTTACATTTCAAGCAATATATTTTTCTTAGTCCGGGAAAAACAGAAGACAATAGCAATCCAATTATCAAAAAACTTTTTTTGAGTATTAGAACATCATGTTCACAGCATAAAAGAAGACAACAATCACATAATAGCAAAACTTTGTTCTTCAACAAGTTATATATTAGATAAATGTTTAAAAGAATGAGGCATTTACAATACAACTTTGTCAAGCCATAGAAGGTGGATACTACTAGAATATAATGCATTTCTTGTACCATATTATTAACACTACGAATTATCTACTGAAAATATCTAACAAGATTTTGAAAAGAACCATGTTGAAATCATTTCCTTGATCATCCACGTTAAGAGGTTGGGCCTCAGAGTGATCGCAAGTGCCTTACACCAAAAGTGACAGGCCTCAAGTTCAAGGCCGGGGATCAGCCTCTCCAAGAAAATTGGAGGCAAGGCTATCTCAACGAAGTCTATAGACCACACAACATAACACGAATACAGCATATTAACTAGCAATATATATTTTCCTTCAAACAACATTGCAAATTCTCAGGAACAGGACTATTCAGCAATTAAAAGAAAAGGGCCCCAGATAGAGGCCTTAAATCCATGAGCAAATAGCACAATTGAATCAAGAAAAAACATTAAAATTGGATTCCTAATTCGAATCCCGCCCACATGAAAAGCGAAATCATCATAAAACGGACGCCATAAAATAATCTGTCATATCTATTTTTTTTTTAAAAAAAAAGGTTTTCTAATGCTACCAATTAATTCAATAAAGAAATGAGAAACAAATCAAAAACATTTGAAGGCAAGGATAATACATTTCACAACAACCACAATGAAAGAAAGGAAATTTGATGAACAGACACCAAAACTGCAATTGGGTAATTGAGAAATGAGAAAAAGACCAAAGCTTTATCAATCTAGAATCCAAAAACCACATGATCAAACATAACAAAACCCATAATTGAAATACTCCTACAAAAGCAAAACCCAGATAAAAAAAACCAATAGCGTACCCTGCAAGCAATCACAATTCTCAGCTTCTTTTCTCACAACATCGAGAACGGAATCAATAAGCTCGGCACCCTCGGTGTAATGGCCCTTAGCCCAGTTGTTTCCGGCACCCGATTGGCCGAAAACGAAGTTATCGGGGCGGAAGATCTGGCCGAAGGGGCCGGATCGGACGGAGTCCATGGTGCCCGGCTCGAGATCCATGAGGACCGCACGCGGGACGAAGCGGCCACCGCTGGCCTCGTTGTAATAGACATTGATTCGCTCGAGCTGGAGCTCGGAGTCGCCGTTGTATTTTCCGGTGGGGTCAATGCCGTGCTCGTCGCATATCACCTCCCAGAACTTGGCTCCGATCTGGTTGCCACACTGACCGCCCTGGATGTGTAGTATTTCTCTCATTGTTTCTCTTGTTGGTTTGGGAATTTGGACGTTGAAATTTGTAGAGAGCGTTGGAGAAATGGATTTCTGGTGCTTTTTTTTTTTTTTTTGGTTGGGACTTGGGAATTGGGAAATGCGAAATGAATGGTGGAGGAGGATAATGACTTTTTATTTTTAGGAGTGTTTGGGGCCGTATAAATATGTGGTTTTTAGTTTGGAGTTCTTTTGGAAAACTGAATATAATAAGTGCAGTGTCACAAATTTTTTGGCAAATTTATCGCAACTTTGGTGCGAGGCAACTTATTAGTGGTGGAAATAAAATAGAGAAGTTACGTATGTTTACAATTTCATCAATCACAAATTATCATGTAGTAAAATTGTGAAAAAATTTGTACCACTAGATTTACTTAAGTGATTAACCAACGGACCAATCTTGGAGGGAAGGGAAACTGACCAATCCCACCTAGCTATTTTATTTTTATTTTTTAATTTAAGGATACAGTCTCTCTTTTTGACTTGATAAAAAAAAATGTGATAACATAAAAAAATAAAAAAAATAAAAAATTTGATAAGATTTTTCATAATTAATAAGAGGCAGGTTATAAAAGAAATGGTGTTTTATTGTAAGAGATAAGCCAAGATATAAATTAGATTTTTTTTTTTTTTTTTTTATAGGTAGGGATCAAATTATGAATGTTTTACTCAATGACAATAAAATTTATCAGTTAAACTAACTAGTAGCCACATAAAAGAAATGTTTATGATGGTATGGTAAGAGTGATGTTATATTAATTATAATCTATTATCTCAATAAGTTGTGAAAAAAATTAGGAAATTGTTGGTTCTTTTTTTTTTTTTTTTTTTCCGAAATTTGTGCTAAAACTTAAAATTGAAGATTTTTTTTTTTAGAGGGAGCTTAAAACAGGAGTTTTTTTTTTTTTTTTTTTTTTTTTGAGAATAGCTTAAAATAGGAGTTGATGGTTGAAACTGAAACAACCTCGCCTGTCCCAAACTCCCAAGGGCCAAATTGGGTTGTGTTTTTCCATGGGCTGCACTGGGAGTGTGTTTTTTTTTTGGTAAGGACATATTAATAGTCTTTGGCCCTGGGGAGTTCCGTATACAATAAAATAAAATTAAAAAAAATAATAATTTGACTCCAAAAACATGGGGGTTTTAGCATTTTACCATCTTTTTTTTTAATATTTGGCAATATACTCTTATTTTGAAACTATTTAAGTTCATGCCACTGTTTTAAAACTCGATTTTAATAAAATCGAGTTTCAATCAAAAACTTGATTGTCTTAAAATCGAGTTATACCAAATTAAACTTAAAAAAAAAAAAAAAAACTTTGCATGGAACTCGAGTTCATAGAGCTCGAATTTCATACCTATAGTGGCGTTTTTTTAGTGCTATAGCAGCGTTTTTTATGGAACTCAAGCTCCTCCTTGAACTCGAGTTCCATGCGAGTAGTGTAATTATTATTATTTTTTTTTAAGTTTGATTGCCCCATACATATAGTTGCGTTTAGGGAGTCTATAACGGCGTTTTTTTAATGGAACTTGAGCTCCTTGAACTCCAGTTCCACAATTTTTTTTTTTTTTTTTTTAAGTATACATATAGCTGCGTTCAGGGAGTCTATAGCAGCGTTTTTTATGGAACTCAAGCTCCTTAAACTCGAGTTCCATGCAAGTTTTTTTTTTTTTTTTTTAAGTTTCATTTGGTATAACTCAAGTTCCATGCAATTGAGTTTCAAAATAATAGCACGAACCTATATAGTTTGGAAACAGGAGCATAATGCCAAATATTTTGCTCAATAAGGGCAAAAGGCCAGAATCTCCCCAAAAACATTACATAATGTGAATCAAAGAACTACAAAAATTAGGTCTATGGTGAGTTTTCCATGTAAAATTTGCACATAATCTTAAGGATTCATAAACATTGTTATTATTCATGGAAATTCATGATCATGTGAAAAATACTAAAACAATGAATGCTCTCAATAAATCCATTGTTCCATCCCTTTTCCACATACGACCGTATGTACTTTTGTTGGGGTGCACGATGGCACCTAGGAGTCCAGCCCACATGGGACTCTAATTTCTTATTTAATGAATCCTATTTCAACATGAAATAGGTGAACTTGGTGTACAAGAGTTCTATTCAATTAAGAATAGGAGTGTAGGCGGCAGAGCTTTAATATAAAGCATTGATATATGAGGTTTCACATAGAGAGAGAGAGAGAAAAAAAAAAAAAAAAGATTGAGAAAGACTAAAGAGTGAAACATAGTTTTGAAACCGTCTGAAGGAAAAAGAATACTGCTTAATGCGGCACTAAGGGGAAAAAAGAAAAATGTGATTTTTCTTTTACTCAAGACATACGAGGAAGATAAATTGAGGGTTTTTCTAGAACGATTATTTGGGTGCTACAATCATAGAGAATTAAACTATTCAATGTGGAAAATCTTGCTACCAGTTTTTGTGGTGAGGTTGTATTTGTTCCTAAAGGTGTTATTGTATTTTCCCAATTTACTGTCAACTCAGGTTTTGGGGTATAACTTGAGTGTTATAATCTCTATTTTATTATAGTGGATTGATCGGATTTGCCCCGTGGTTTTTCCCTTTACACTTAAGGGTTTTCCACATAATTTCTTAGTGTTCTTGTTGGTTAATTTTTTTATTGCTTCCATAGATTTCTATTTTCTTTATTGCTTGGGTTATATTTAATTTAATTCACACATAGACTGGGATTTATCCCAACAAGTGGTATCAGAGCTTAGGTTGTTAGACATGATTGTCTTGTATTGAATTAAATGGAAAATATGAATATGAATATGAGCACTATGATTAAACTCATTGCATCAAATTATTCGATTTGGAAGCCGATGATGGAGGATGTCCTTTACTATAAGGATTTGCATGACCCTATCGAGTGTGATGGTGCTAAGCCAAGCGAGATATCAAATAAAGACTAGGAGAAGTTAAATAGAAAGACCATTGGATGTATTAGATAATGCATCGATGTGAGTGTGTTTCATCATGCATCTCAAGAAACTAATTCAAAAGGTCTTTAGGAAAAGTTGAAGGGTTTTTATAAAAGAAAGGCAGCTCAAAATAAAGCTTTTATGGCTAGAAAGCTTGTGAATTTGAAGCTTAAGGAATGGAGATCCATTGCCGAGCATTTGAGTGAATTCAAAGACTTGGTGAATCAGATGGTTACAATAAAGCTGATAATTGATGATGAATTTCAAGCTTTATTACTTCTAAATTCCTTATCTAACAGTTAGGAGACTTTAGAGATGTCAATTAGTAATTCTGCTCCAAATGGTGTGTTACAACTTGCAATAGTAAAGGATAGCTTGTTCATTGAAGAAACAAGAAGAAAAGACATGGGAAAGGATAATGCACAGGCTCTTGTCACAGAGAACAGAGGGAGGAGTAAGATTAGAAATTCTATGGGACGTGGTAAATCTAGAATTCAGTCATAATCAAAAGGAAAATTTAAGTGTTTCTACTGTGATAAAGAATGTCACATAAGAAGAAACTGGAAAGCTTGGAAGAATAAACAAAAAGATGAGAAAAATTAGAATAAGGAAAAAGAACAGAATACCACTGATTTCTCGACAATTAAAGATGTGGTGATCCGTGTAGGAGAGGATGAATGTTGCAATATTTCACATCCTTATGTTGAATGGGTGATTGACTCAGCCTCTTTTTGTCATGTCACTCCAAGAAACGAGCTCTTTACTTCATACAAAGTAGGAGACTTTGGGAGAGTGAAGATGAGCAATAACATTTATGTTGATATTGTGAGAATTGGAGAAATTTGTGTTGAAACTAACACTCGATACACATTAGCATTGAAGAATGTGCGACATGTGCTTGATATGTGCTTGAATCTGATTTCTACTCATATTTTAGATAAAGAAGCCTATGACAACTATTTTTGAGATGGTAAATGGAAACTCTCCAAAGGACCATTGGTGTTTATTGGAGGGAAGATTTGTTGTACACTTTACAAGACACAAGTAAAGGTATGCAAAGATGTTGTTAGTGCAACTTAGAAAGATTCTACGCCTAACTTATGGCATAGGCGGCTGGATCACATGAGTGAAAAGGGGTTGCAGATTTTGGCAAAGAAGGCTCTTATTCCTTTTGCCAAAGGTATGTCACTTAAACATTGTGATAGTTAAAGTGCAATAATATTGAGCAAGAATGCTATGCTCCATTCTTGCTCGAAGCACATTAATGTGAGATACTATTGGATAAGACTATTTGTTGAAAAACAATTGATGCAATTGAGAAAGATTCATACTAAGAAGAATCCAGTTGACATGTGGACTAAGGCTGTGACCAAAGAGAAGCTTGAGTTTTGTGCTAGAATAGCCGGCATGAATTCTAACTGAAGAGTTGGGATGAAAATCTCTTTTCTCAATAGGCTGGAGGGGAAGATTGTTGGGGTGCACAGTGGCACCTAGGAGTCCAGCCCACATGGTACTCTAATTTCTTATTTAATGAATCCTACTTCAACATGAAACAGGTGAACTTGGTGTACAAGACTTCTATTCAATTAAGAATAGGAGTGTAGGCAGAGCTTTAATATAAAGCATTGATGTATGAGGTTTCACATATATAGAGCAAAAAGAGAGATTGAGAAAGACTGAAGAGTGAAACATAGTTTTGAAGCTAATTGAAGGAAAAAGAATAGTGCTTTGTGCAGCACTGAGGGAAAAAAGAAAATGTGATTTTTGTCTAAGATGATTATTTGAGTGCTACAATCACAGAGAATTGAACTATTTAGTGTGGAAGATTTTGCTACCGGCTTTTGTGGTGAGGTTGTATTTTTTCTTAGAAGTATTATTGTATTTTCTCAATTTATTGTGAACTCAAGTTTTGGGTATAACTTGAGTGTTGTAATCTCTATTTTATTATAGTGGATTGATTGGATTTGTCCCGTGGTTTTTCGCTCTATACTAGACGGTTTTCCACGTAATTTCTTAAGATTCTTATTGGTTGATTTTTTTTATCGCTTTTGTAGATTTCTATCTTCTTTATTACTTGGGTTATATTTAATTTAATTTACACATAGATGGAGATTTATCCCCAGAACTTTCTCATCTATAAATTTGAGGAATAGTCTCATGCAAAACTTAAATAAACATCTTATATAATAAACACACAATTAGAACTCATCACACAGTACACCTATAAAATAAATACTTATACATTGAAAAGTATCATAGATCACAATAGCACCGGGGTGTTTTACAGATAATGAGTAATGGTGCGATGTGCGAAATCGAGTAGCCCATTATTCATTATTTCACCAGAGGAAAATAAAAACTAAGAGAGGTCTTATTGTTTCATCAATGAGAGAGAGAGAGAGAGAGAGAGAGAGAGAGAGAGAGATTTGATGATTTTTCTCTCATCTTGACATATGGTGGAAGAGGTGGAATACTTTGCTCGTTTTTGAAGAAATTATCAGGATCAACCATGGTCTTCACACGTGCCAATCTGTCAAAATTTTCCTTGAAATACTTAGTCCCATAAACTTTAGCACTGCTGAGACTTTCATTACTATTTGGACTAGCATGACCAATATCAAGATCCCTGTAGTTAAGAAAAGCTTCCCTTGGGTCCTTTGACACGAACGAGGTCATGGCATTGTAGAATGTTCTTGTCATGTTTATATAATAGTTGGAAACCTCAGTCCCTTCTTCCGTCCAGGTCACATAGTAGAATATTTGAAATATGTTTCCAGCCCTATGGGGGAATGGAGTTTCTGACTCTAAAATCTCACTCATTCTTCCCCCATAAGGGTTCCATTGCATCAATCCTCTAAACCCTATTTCAATCATCAACTTCCATATGGATCCCAAACCAGCCTTTGGAATAGGATTTTTCACATAGTCAGACTTGGCTTTAAAGAAGATATCAGGCTCTGATGCCCTTTTGAGTAGAGCATCTATGGCAGTTCCACTAGGTAAGTCTGCCCAGAAAATGGTGGATTCTATCCAACTCATTTCAATGCAATCAATTTGCAACAAACCCAATTCAGGAAATCTCTCATTCATCAGTGGGATGAGACTGTTACTTTATCCCAAAAAAGTGACCAACAAAAGAAACTTGGACCGTCTCCTTGCCCTTTTGACCTCCATTTACTACTTGTGGCAAAACCCTTATGAAGATCTCATTAGGTAGTTTATGAGCAACCTGTTGCCAGCGATAAACAACATCAGTTGCATTGTTCTCTAAGATCCATTTCTTATTAAATACAGTAACTTTGGCTGGAACCGGAACCAACTTGATCTTCCACGAAAGAATGACTCCGAAACTTCCTCCACCACCTCCTCTAATGGCCCAAAATACATCTTCTCCCATGGACTCTCTGTTAAGAATTGTACCATTTACAATCACTAACTGCGCATCAATGATGTTATCCACAGAAAGGCCGTATTTTCGCACCAGGTTCCCATACCCACCTCCAGAAAAGTGTCCACCAGTACCAACATCAACACACACCCCCGCCGGGAAGGCATGGACATTGCTTTTCTCGGATATTCTATAGTAAAGCTCACCAAGAGTAGCACCAGCTTGAACCCATGCAGTACTTTTTGCTATATCAATGTCTATAGAACGGAGATTGAACATGTCAAGGACAACAAATGGAACTTGTGATACGTATGAAAGGCCCTCATAATCATGGCCACCACTTCGGATTCTAACTTGCGGGCCACATTGTTTTGCACAAATTAGAGTGGATTGGACATGGAATTCATGCTTGGCCGGGACAATAGGGAAAGGTTTTGAGGTGGCAGATGTTGAAAACCTACGGTTTCTTATGTAAGAGTGTAAAACTGAGAGAAAGGTGGAATTATTAGAGGAGTAGAAAACTTCAGAGATTGGGTATAAAGGTGAAGAATGGCTGGAAAGGCACGGGAAAAAGTTGTTAAAAACTGGGTTTGGGATAGCACATGATAATGAGAGCATAAGGATAGCTAAACCTAGAAGTAAGATAGGGCTTGTGACTTTCATTTTGTATTGTTTGGAATTTCTTAATATGAAATTCTCTGCCCTGGGATGTATTTATAGGGTGAATTTGAAAACCCCAATAATTAAATGTTCACAAAGTTTAACTATAACTATAACCTTATTCAATAAAATAAACATTAATACATAGATTGAAAATTTAACCATTGAATTATATGTATTTTATGTTCTTAATTTACATGTCAAATTTTGTGTTAATCGAATATTATTTACTATGTAATCTATAAGCTTATATTTTATGCATAATTTTAAATTACAAAAACTTGCAATTTAAACATTTATTGATGACATAAATATTAATCTTTAATTCTTTTAGAAATTTTGCAAGCATTGAGGATATAAGAAGAATGTATAATCTAATGATGAATTTGTCATCCAACGATGAATTTGTCAAAATTCACATCCAACAAAAAATTATTAAGTAAGGTTGTAGTTTAAGATTACAACCAATTTTGTAGCTAAATTTTGTCCATTAAAACATAATTGGTAACATTTTACTTTCAACTAAGCTTCAAGCAAATATATCCAACAGGAAAAAAAAAAAGGGGGGGGGGGGGGGGGCCGTTTGCTTGCTGAGATGTACCCTCGATGTAATGTACATGATAATGTAACATTAAGGTGTTTGGTTCATTTGATTTTTTTCTAACATTACGATAATTTAAGATTACAAAATATATCATATCACCTTAACTACATCACCTTCTTAAATAGGGTTAATTTTACATTACTTATTAGTTGGGATATAATAGTTTATGGAATTGACAAAATTGCCCACACTAATAAATTTTATTTTACTCTTGAAAATGACTAAAATATCAAGAAACCTCTAAAATACTCCAAAATCTCTAAAATGATCGAAACACCCTTGGAACCACCAAAATGCCCTAAAACACTAAAATGACCAAAATACAACCAGAATCTGTAAAACGGCCCAAAAACCCTCTAAAATAACCAAAATATCCTTGAAATCTCTAAAATGACCAAATCCCCCCCCCCCCCCCCCCCCCCCCCCCGAAACATCTAAAAAGACGAAAATACTTCTAAAACATCTAAAAGACGAAAATAACCCTAAACCTATAAAATGACTAAAACAATCTCGAAACAACTAAAATGACCAAAATACACATGAAACCACTAGAATAACCAAAATACCCCTAAACCTTGGAAATTACTAAAATAACCCCAAACCTCCAAAATGAGCAAAAAAACCCCTAAACCCTCTTAAATGACGAAAATACCTGAAAACCTCTAAAATGACCCCAACCCCCCCCCCCTCCCTTTTCCCAAAAAAAAAACCTCTAAAATGACTAAAATACTCTCAAAACCCCTAGAGTGACCAAAATATCCCTAAAACCTCTAAAATGATGAAAAATACCTTAAAACCACTAGAATGGCCAAAATACCCTCGAAACCTTTGAAATAAGCAAAATACCTCTAAAAGCTCTAAAATGAAAAAAACACTCCCGAAAACCACTATAATGAATAAAATACCCTTGAGACATCTAAAATGATCAAAATACTCCTGAAAATCACTAGAATGATCAAAATACATCTGAAACCTCTAAAATGCCCTTGAAACTTGTAAAATGACCAAATATAACTTAAAACCTCTAAAATGACCAAAATGCCCTCAAATTCTCTAGAATGAACAAAAAATCTTGAAATCTCTAAAATTACCAAAATACCCCAAAATTGCTAAAATGACTAAAATACGTCTAAACTTTTAAATTGGCCTAAAACGCCCGAAACCTATGAAATAACCAAAAGTTTTGGGTTAATTTCTTTGTCATTTACTGGTTTTTAGGGGTATTTTGGTAATTTTGGAAGTCAAGGAGTATTTTGGCCATTTTAGAGATTTTTGGATATTTTGGTCATTTTAGAAATTACAAGAGAATTTGGGTCATTTTAGAGGTTTGGGTATATTTTGCTCATTTAAAGGTTTTAGTGTATTTTTGGTTATTTTAGAGGTTTTTGAATATTTAATCACTTTAGAGGTTTCATGGATATTTTTGGTCATTTTATGCATTGAGGAGGTTTTGTACCTAAGGTTAACACACAATTAATAAAAAGCATTATCTATAAGACTATAACACACTAGTGTGCATGCACAAAAGCATATAACAAGTTTTCTCCTTAATTAAATGAAATGTACAAATGTCTTTTTTTTTGTTGGTGAAACGGAAACTTCATTAAAATTAACTAGCAAGAATGGCCAAAGTAGCAGAGTTAGCTACTGTTAGTCTGCCATAATACAAACCATACATATCCAAGTTTACAAAAGTATCAACATCCTCCGAAGGAGAGTAATCAAAAACAGCAAAATCCTTAAGTTGTGACACACCTCTTCTAGCCAAGGCATCAGCACAAAAGTTTGCTTCTCTAAAAGCATGCCTCATCCTGCTTTAAGGAAAATTCCTTAAGACTAATCTGTAGTCAGTAAGTAGAGGAGAGAAGGAATTGTTATGCTCTTGGTTAGATTGCAATAGCTTAACAATAGTTTTTGCATCCACTACAATATTTTGAATACCCAGCTAGATTGCCAGGCTTAGCCCATCTCTAAGAGCCCAGCATTCAGCCATCACACTCGTTGCAAACCCTATAGATTGTGAAAATCCCTTCACCCATCTGCCTGCACTATCTCTAATAACGCCATCCCCACCAACCTTACGTAGATTTCCAATCTGACGACCCATCCGTGTTGAGCTTTAGCCAATTCATAGGAGGTTTCAGCCATCTTATAGGAACTGTTACCCTTGGATTTTGGCTTCTGATTTTCCCCACTCCATAAAAGTATTCCAAGGCCTGATTGAAACATGACTTATGGAGAACAAGATTGAGAAGGGTGTTGTCAAAACAGACCTTGTTCCTGTGCTTCCAAAGGAACCAGACCGCGATTGGAAACATTTGGAACTAGTTTGCTTCCAAATGTACGAATGTCTTGCATTTTGTTTGAGAAGCTTGTCTAAGCAATGTTTAGGTTCTACGTAAAAAAATTTACAACCTTTCACTATACCATGCTAATGTTACGAATGCCATTTTGTAGGTGGAGCTTCATTTAAGCAACCTTGATGCAGCCAACCTCTACCCTAAGGCTAGTCAACCAGCCACCTCGATTTTTAAGCCAGATAGAAACACCCCCTATTCTTAGGACAAACAACCAACCATATGAATTAACGTCTTAGATTTGCCATGTATTGTCTTTATTTTCAGATTGACCTATGTTGTTTAATAGCCAACCTAAACGTAAGACAATAAAAATTAGTTAGGGTCTGTTTGGTTGAAGGGGTGGAAAAGTGAGAGAATAAAAAATTAGTGGGAAGATGGAAAAGTGAGCAGATAAAAAATATTTAGTTTTCTCTTATGTGTATTTAGTTGGAATGATGGAAAAGTGGAAGAGTGGAAAATACTTTTGTTTGTTTGAAGAGAAAAGTGGAAGGATAGAAAATGTAGTTTATATAAATTGAGTATTAGTTTCTTTCCTAGTAGTTATAGATTATGAATAAGAGAAGAATTAGTTTTTAATGAAATTTTATCTTAGTTTTAGATTTAGACAAAAGAGTTTCTTTTTGTTTCTCTAGTTTTGTTTGTAATTCTAACTTGGATTCTTATTCTAATTTAATTCTAGTTCAATTCTTAGTTATTCAATCTTTATTTCCATCAACCTTTCAACTTCAAGAAGAATTTTCAACCTTTCGCTAACCAGTTGAACTCTTACTGTGACTCCCCGAACCCCAAAGGGTCCAAAGTGTGAGAAAGACGTCTCAAGTACTTGTAATTTTTTTTTTCCTTTTTTTTGACAATTCAATCCACATAAATCCTATCAAGTACCAAGATTAAGAATTATCATAATAATTCCATTGAATATACTCTCAAAGTAAGTCAGATCTCTAAGCATTACTTACAAGGACCATTAGTCATAAAAGAATAGAGGTTTGAATAAATAATTACATATCAACAGCTTGTCCTATCAGTGGAAATACAGTCACAACCACTATAATATACAAAAGAATGAGTCAAGCCTCTCTAAGATGTACATCATCTAGTAACTCCATTACAAAAGTTCAGCCACCATCAGTAGTTAGTCTAACTATTGTTAGCTACCAAAAAGCTGTCTCAAAATATTGTTGCCTACTCTGAAAAATTTATAAAAATAATGGGATGAGATAGAATCCAGTAAGTAGCATAATTAATAGGGTTGGGGGAAATGCAAGTTTCATCTTCAATTATAATAATATGACAAGAATGCTTAAGTAAACAAATATAAAGTTTCTCAAAGTAAATACCTCAAAACTATATATCATAATCGGTGAGTGCTAACAATATAATTTTCAAAACCATAAAATCTAACATACGGCATTTTATCACAAATATACCACACTAACACAGAGACTGGTCAGGGGATCCACTCATTCACAACTGGCATGATATTGTCCTCTCTGGTATGCAGACTTTTGGCCCCATGGACAATAGCCTCACCGACACCCACACCCTCAAGATTTTTCTCTCTTCCCATGGGCAGCAAAAAGAGCGTGTCAAATAGGACCTTTCTTGCATGTGGTCTCTTGGTCCCATAGATAACAGCCTCACCCACACACAATCAAGGAACCTCTTCCTCTCATGGGCAACAGGGAAGAACGCGTCATCCAAAGTGAAAGGGTACTGACCTGGATTTGATTTTCGTTGTCACAAAGACTACGAAAACCAAATCGGGTGATCATTGGGAAATCACACATGGAATGGTGTTAAAATCACATAAAACTCACAAGTTAGATTACTTCCAAATACATAATTTATATCTAGGTAATTTCAAAAAAACCTTAAATAATCTAACTTCCACAAGGTTTGTAAGATTTTCAACTTCATTTTTGTCAAAAAGATTTTATATCAATTTTCCAATAACAAGACAAGATAAGCATCTTTAGATTTTCTAATAAACCATAGAATCCATAGTTTCTTTATCAAAGATTAAATAAAAGATGCTCATATTTTATATATCAACAATTCATGCATTTCTCCAAATGCAATACCAAATATGATGCATTTTCATATATATATATATATGTAAATTAAGGTTACGACACAATAGCTTTTAGGAAAATATAGTTTCCATAAGTAGTTTTCAAAAGTGTGTCTAACCCAAAAACAACATTTATGCAATGTGATTATTTTCCAAAAATCCTATTAAAAAGCTACTTACCTCGCAACCATAAAAGCCTAATACTCCAAGCTCCAAGGAGATTAGCTAGAACCTAAACAATATCAAGTAAACCTATCACAATTAGCATAGAGCTTGAAATTGTATCTAGCCACAATTTAGGAATTGCCAAATAAACACTTAATTAGACAAGTCTAGTATTTAACCTCATCAATATTAACATATTCTACTTCCAAAGTTTCTCAAAAATTGATTCACAAGGCATAAACTCCAATTTATAAAGTTAACCCATTTAATATCATCTCCAACGTTATGACTAGCTCCCATAAAATTTACACTACATCATTAAGAGAACCATGAAAGCAAAAATCAAAATATCTTCAAAGACAAGAAATTTAGAACTTCAACTAACTCCAAATAAACCTAATAGCAATGGAAAAATTAAATTTACCAACTATCACATGTTATAACTTAAAACCCCTAAATTTTCTACCATACATAAACTTTAAGTAGCAATTTTTAGCACAAATTACACCCACACATAAAATAATTCCACCAATATAAAACCCATACATAAAAACACATAAATATCACTTCCAATGCTCATAAATCACATGGGTATTATTATTAAAGTTTAGATAAAATAACCTCAAGCAAAAGTGTAAAACTCACCAAACAGGTTAGAAATTTTTACCTCAAAAAAAGGATGTGAAGGTGCTTATGGGTTTATAAGAATTTTCCGATGATCTTGCCAGAAAATGATGGTGGAAATGGTGGTCGTGGTGTGGAAGTACCGAGTAGAGAAGATATGAGAGTAGAGGAGTGTACGAGAGAAAAGAAAAGAAGAAGAAAGGGTGGCCGGCCAAGTGATGTAGTGGTAGTGTGAGATGAGTGGTAGGTAGTGGGGTTTGGTGGGCACATGGGAACCCAAAAAAAAAAAAATCTGACATTTTTCCCTTTTTTTTTTATTTTTTTCCTAGTCTGATTGACTGGGATGTGACACTTACTTTCAGAAGCAAAATCTACCACCAAAAATTTAAAAAAAAAACCTTCAATTATTATAATTTGGAATTTTTATTTTTTCCAATCACAAAAAAAAAAAAAAAAAAAAAAAAAAAAAAAAAAAAAATCTATGGGTGTGATGAATACGTGAGGTGAGTATTGTAGATTAGACGAGTTTTAAAACTAACAAAAGTGCGATCCTATTTTGTAAGGAGTTAGTGAGTAGATATAGGAATTTAAATCAATGTAAAAGTAAAAGTTTATTAGAAGCTAGAAGGCATTTCAATGTAGATGTAGGAATTTATATTTTTGTCAATTTACTATATTAACCCCATTTTTAAGTTTGAGGTAGGGGTATTTTTGACAATAAAAAGCAATAACTAACTTTCTTTTTTCAATTTACTATTTTAACTCCATTTTTAAATTATTGGTTAATTAATTTAGGGATATTTTTGACAGGAAAAAAAAAAGTAATAACTAACTTTCTGAATCCTCTTAATATATACATATTATATACATCACATAAACTATTAAATTAATGCATTAAAATAAAAGGAAAATAGTAAAATAAAAGTTTAGAATAATATACAGCTTCAACAAGCATTTTCAAACTTTTTTTTGTTGCCTATTTGTGAGATTCATATCTAAATTTTCTATTATATATTGTTCATAGCTAATAACAAATTCATCCAATGATCTTTTGGAGACTCAATTAATTTTTTTTTTTTAAATTTCTTTTTAAGTTTTTCATATCCAGATGCATGTTTTGTAGTAGAAATTTATAATTAAAAACATATTTACAAATAAAAGAAAAGTTATCTCCGACAATAACAACAACAACAACAACAACAACAACAACAACAAAATATTAGTCACAATTATTTTTTGGAGTTGGCTATAAACTCTCATTTTGACCACATGTATTCTCAGAAAAAATGCTATATATCTATATTAAAATTATAATGATTGGAATATAATAAATTTTCAAGTGAAGGGCAACGTGACTTGATTTTGAAACTTCACTTAACAATAGAAGTATCTAACAGTCTCAATATGCATAAATGAAAAAAATTTCAATACATTACTCAGTGAATTAACACTAGCAAATTCAAGATTAGTTTTGTATATAGAATCAAATGTCAAGGTCATGCATGAAATTTAATTTAATAGAAAACGATAAATATTAAAAAATTTACTTATTTAATTTTCCAAAACCTAAATAACATAAATTAAGGTAAGATTTTTAAGCATGATACAAATACTTTTTATTTCCTATGTACATAGCAGAAATACCTTTTTTTGTTAACATAGTACATAAAATCTAATATAAGAAGAAGAAAAAAGAGTACAAATACCTAATTGTACACACTACAATTTTTTTTTTTTGGTTTGTGACAACCATAAAGTCAACTTTAATCTCTGGTATGTAGTATGTACAACTAAGAAAAATGTAGCCCAACCAATCTGAAATAACGTGTGGGCTTGAATGCTTGATTTTAATTATAATTTTTTTTATAAATAATTATATATAACATTAACAACAAACAACACTTCTAATATATATATATATATATATATATATATATATATATAATACTTATCAAAAAGATAAACCTGACAAAGTTTTTTTTTAAAAAAATTTGAGAAACAACCTGACAATGAATTGAATGAATGAAAAGTGTCTCACTGTAATATAGTGAGCAAAGTCACTAAATTGTCATGCCGTGTAAAGGGGAGTGGGGACTTCCCTTTATATGGACAAACCAAGCCCCTTTATTGATAGTCCTTTTTATATGGATAAAAATCAGATCCTTTTACCTAGTTTATATGGATTAAGAAAAAGGTGCAAATAATATAATAACATTTGTAGTATTTTTAGTATTTTTTTTATTATATCTTTGTTTGGTCTCTCTTTTCTTCTTCTTCTATTGGCCACTCATTAATGGGCGGCACCACATGGCATTGTGGCTCCAAACCTAACCCAGTAAGTCTTAAGGAGCCAAGAATTTTCTAGTACATGATATTGAGTTCTTCCGGAGTTCTGGTCCAGTAAACAAACCGAGTTTCGTAGGAGTTCTGTTTTTCCAGTAAAATAATTGCAAACATCTCTCCCGTGTTGGATGGAGGAAGGCCACACATCAGTAGGCATTTACATAGGCTTTTTCCTTTTTTCGAAGCAACATGCAATTAATAATTGCAATATACATCTCTCCCCTGTTGGAGTTTTCTCTCTCTCTTCACTTGGTAAGAGCTTTCTCTCTCCCTTAGGGGCCTCTCTAAGGGTTTTTCTCTTGGTCTACTCCAGTTTAAAAATCTGAGGCACTTGCTCAACAGAAAAAAAAAAAAAAAAAAAAAAAAAAAACCCACAGAGATACACAAACACACCCACACGGACAAACAACAAAGATACACTTAAAAAAAAAAGTGATACACAAAGATAGATTGGAGCCGCGGGGATCGTGGATCGGGCTGCGGGGATCGTGGATCTGGGCTGCGGGGTGTGAATCGGAGCTGCGGGGATTGTGGATCGGGGCCGCGGATCGCAAATCAGAGCCGCGGGGAATGGATCGGAACCGTGAGGATGGTGGATCGGAGCCGCGGGATGGTGGATCGGAGCCGCGGGGAGTGGATCGGAGAGGGAGAGTTGATCTGAGATGGTGATCGGAGAGGGAAAGTTGATGGAGAGGGTGGATCGGAGAGGAATTCTTTCTTTTGATCGGAGATGGAGCACGAAGTAGTGAATAGTTTGGAAAAGTTGAAGCTTACAAAAGAAGAAGAGGAAGACATTGTCATTACAAATAGCAGTAGGTCTGAGATTTTTGAAGAACGCTCTCTAAGTTTATTTGTGCGTCTTCTTACAGATCGTCATCAAAATCTAAGGGCTTTGAAGGCAGCTTGGAAGATGGGTTCTGACTTGAGGATTGTGGAAGTGGGAAATAATGTTTTACAGTTCAAGTTTAGTTCAAGTTACCAATTAGAGTGGGTAGAAAAAAATGGTCCTTGGAATTTTGAAAACAATTTACTACTCCTCTGTCGGTGGAGGAAAGGTTTGATATCTAAAAATATAAGCTTCTCCCATTCTCCTTTTGGGTACAAATTTGGCGTTTACCATTTGAGAATATGGCTGAGGAAATTGGGAAGGATATTGGTAGTAAGATTGGGAGGATATTGGAAGTTGATAAGCAAGCTATGCAAGTGGGTCAAGCCAAGTTTTTAAGCATAAGAGTGGAGGTTCCGATTGAGAAACCTCTCCGTAGGGGGGCGGGGTATGTTAAGCATGAAGAGGGTGGAAGATTTTGGGTTGATTTTAGATATGAAAGACTCCCTATCTTTTGCTACATGTGTGGAGTTCTTGGGCATGATGGGAAGCATTGTCTATTAAATCCAATGGAGAAACACTCAGGGAGGCAATATGGTAAATGGCTAAAGGCAGGAGGGGTGTTACAAAATGGAGGTGAAAAGGAAAAGGTGAAAGAGCAACCGGTGGCTGAAAAGAGGAGCTCTTCATCGTTGATGGAAGGTGGCGAAGCTAGTGAAAAGGTTGGTACGGTAAGGGAGAGCTTGCCATCTATGGTGGTCAGCGACGGAGTCAGTGAAGAAGCTAGTACTGAGATGATGATGGATGCTGCTCCTTTGGAAACAGTGAGAGGTCTTGTCATGTCAAATCAGAGGGAGCAAAAACAGCAAATCAGTAGGGATAATAAGGGAATAGAAGTTTCAAAAATAGGGCTGGATCAAAAGGCACGTGAGGAGTAAATATGGTTTAGAATTGATTCGGTCAGGAATGAAGTGGAGGGTAATCAGGTAGTTCAGATAGAAGTGGAAAAGGGTATTGGGCCGGTTATAAGAGAGCTTGAAGGGTTAAGCACAATATAGCAAAAAGAGGCAGAAGACTTAAGTGAAGAGGGGAGTATGTATTATCAAGGCCCAGTCTGTATAGTTAAGCATGCAACAAGGGGCAGAATTAAGAAGATTGCAAGGGAGAAAGGTGTGGCCCAAGTTGCTGAGAAGGCTAGACAAGCCCACGAGGTATGTAAAAAAAGAAAAGGTAATGAGAAACTGTTTTTTATTTCTGATGAGAGTGCTCAGAAATGTATTTGTGAAGGGAAAGATGAAGGTGGTGAAAACTTAATTTCTGAAACGGCAGTGACTGCAGAGCAGCACCGCCTAGATAAATGAATGCATTAGGTTGGAACTGCCGGGGGCTTGGGAAGCCCTGGTCAGTTCGAGTGTTGCGCGAGCTCGTGCAACATTGGAATCCTAAAATTGTCTTCCTGTCAGAGACAAAGTTGAAGAAGAATCAGATGGAAAAAGTGAAGTTTAAAACGGGTCTGTTAAATGGTTTAATTGTTCCTAGTGTAGGGAGAAGTGGAGATTTAGCTATGTTATGGAGTAGGGACATAAAGGTGGAAGTTCAAGGCTATTCAAGGAATTTTATTGATGCAGTCGTGACTGACTCGTAGTCAGAATTTAAATGGCGTATTACTGGTTTTTATGGGAATTCTGAAACCCATCATAGAAAAGATACATGGGATCTTTTGAAAAGCTTTAGCCAAAAGTATCAACTCCCCTGGTTATGTTTGGGTGATTTTAATGAAATTTTGTCGATAGAGGAGAATTTTTGGAGGGGGGGGCTCCAAGAGCGCAAAGGCAGATGGATGATTTTAGAGAAGCAATACACCAATGTAAGTTTAAGGACCTTGGTTACTGTGGTCCTGACTTTACTTGGTGTAATATGCAAGAGGGTGATCGTAGAACATACCTTAGATTGGATCGAGCCTTGGCCACTCCTGAATGGATTGAGTATTATAAGGGTGTGAAAGTACATAATTTGGTAGAATCCACATCTGATCACTATGCTTTGCTGATAACCAATGCTACTGTTCCAAAGGTTGCAAATGGTCGAAGATTTCAATTTGAAGCTATGTGGACCAAAAGGGAGGAATGCAAAGATATTATTAAGGAAGTTTGGGATGGCAGCCAAGAGTTAAACTCTCCAATCAGAATAGCTGCGAGGTTGAATTATTGTGCTGAAAAACTCTCTAGATGGAATAAAATGGTTTTTAGGCAAATTCCAAGGCAAATTAAAAAGAAAAGGGAGTCCCTTAGTTCACTGGTTCTCAGAGATAAGGATGGTAGCCTGGGTAGTGAGATCACTATGCTAAGGAAAGAAATTAATGATTTACTGGATAGTGAAGAAATTATGTGGCATCAGAGATCAAGGGTGCAATGATTAGGCCTTGGGGATCGGAATACAAAATACTTCCACATTAAGGCCTCAGATAGGAAAAAGAGAAATGCTATCAATAGTATTGTGGATGATAATGGAAATCGGCATGATTCGATGGAAGGTATTGCAGAGGTGGTTGTGTCATATTTTAATAACTTGTATACCACTTCCTATCCATCTTGTATTCCGGAAATACTTGATTCAATCCCAACTAAAGTCACGGCGGCTATGAATCAACTCCTTATCCAAGAGTTTACAAGAGAGGAAATTGAGGCGGCACTAAAACAGATGCACCCAACAAAAGCCTCGGGCCCTGATGGTATGTCTGCTGTTTTCTTTAAAAAATATTGGGGTATTGTTGGTAATGATGTTATATGCATGGTCTTAAATGTTCTAAACTCAAATATGTTTATGGTGGGAATTAATAAAACAAACATCACTCCGGTGCCAAAAAAAAAAAAAAAAAAACCCACAAAAATGTCCGATTTTAGACCTATAAGTTTATGTAATATTGTGTACAAACTCATATCAAAAGTGCTACCCAATCGTCTCAAAACTATCCTTCCCCAAATTATTTCAGAAAATCAGAGTGTGTTTCTCTCAGGGAGATTAATTACAGACTATGTCCTTGTTGCTTTTGAACTTATGCACTATTTAGAACATAAGAAGGAAGGTAAGGATGGTTTTATGGCTATAAAATTAGATATGAGCAAAGTTTATGATAGGGTGGAATGGGGTTTTATTAAACAAGTGATGGAACAAATGGGATTCCATGAAAAATGGATTAATTTGATCATGCATTGCATCACTGCAGTTTCTTTCTCTATCCTTATTAATGGTACTGCTTATGGTAATATAATTCCCTCTAGGGGTCTCCATCAAGGAGACCCAATTTCACCTTATATCTTTCTATTATGTGCAGATGGTTTTTCCTCCTTTATTAAGAATGCTGCCAGGAACCAAAGAATTAGTGGAATTTCATTATGTAAAGGAAGTCCCAAGATCACACACCTGTTTTTTGCAGACGACAGTCTGTTGTTTTGTAAAGCAAGCATACAAGAATGCCAAAGTCTTATTGAGATTCTCCAATTGTATGAAGCTGCCTCAGGCCAGAAAATTAATGCGGATAAATCTTTAGTTTTCTTTAGTTCTAATACCCCCAATGATAGAAGAAGTGAAGTTTTGAATATGTTGGGTCTAATGCAAGATACTCAACATAAAAAATACTTGGGCCTACCCTCAATTATTGGCAAGTCAAAGATGGAAATTTTTGTAGAAATTAAAGAAAGGGTAGAGAAAAAACTATCGAGGTAGAAGGAGAAGATGCTATCTAAGGGTAGCCGAGAGATTCTTATTAAGGCTATCACTCAAGCAATTCCTACTTACACCATGAGTTGTTTTCGAATCCCAAAAAGTCTATGTGATGAGATTGAAGGTATGATGAGAAAATTTTGGTGGGGTCAAAGGGGTCAGGAATCAAAAATGGCTTGGGTTAGTTGGAAGATTATGTGCAAGTCAAAGCTGAATGGAGGAATGGGTTTTAGAAATCTTCAGGCTTTCAACCTTGCTATGCTAGCTAAGCAAGGTTGGAGGTTAATTTCGAATCCTAGCTCTTTGGTGGCCCAAATATACAAAGCGAAATATTATCCGCATGGTGATATTTCTAGAGCAAAACTTGGTTCACGGCCTTCCTATGCTTGGAGAAGTATTTTTAATGGGTTGGAAGTTGTGAAAGGAGGTACCCGGTGGCGAGTTGGCAATGGGAAGAGGATACATATTTGGGAGGATAAGTGGTTGCCTACCCTAACTACGTACAAAGTGATCTCTCCACCAAAACCCATTGATGATTTTCCCATAGTCTCGGCGTTGATTGACAAAGATACAAGGAGGTGGAAAGACAATGTAGTGTGATCTTTGTTTCTGCCTTTTGAGGCAAGAACCATTCTGAATATACCTATTAGTTACAACCACCCAGAAGACCAAATCATTTGGGTAGGTAATAAAAAGGGAGAATTCACTGTAAAGAGCACTTATTATATTGTGGTTGGGGTCTTAGATACAATGGATGTAGGTGAGAGCTCTTCGAGTGATCCTAGGTGTCCTCTTTGGAAGAAGTTATGGCACCTAAACATTCCATCAAAGATGCGAATCTTTGCTTGGAAAATTTGTATGAATGCTCTCCCTACTTTTGAGAATTTACGAAGAAGAGGAGTAAATTTGTGTGAAATATGTCCGGCTTGTGGAAAGGAGCCAAAATCAATTCTCCACGTGCTTGTTAGGTGTGATTTGGCTAGAAGAGTGTGGAGATGTTAGGAGGATAGTCCTGTTGACTTGTTGAAGGTAGACATGGATGTAACAGACATTGCAATGTCAATTTATGAGGCTGGTACGTCTTGAGAATTGGAGATTTTCTTTGGTGCTACTTGGGCAATCTGGTATAATAGGAACAAAATATTGCATGAGTATTCATGTCAATTTCCCGAGCTTATCTGGATTTTTGCTAGGAGTTATATTTTAGAATTCAAGAGTGCTTCAAAAGCTTGCTCTTAACAATTGACTCTAATAGATGAAAAATGGGTTTTGCGTCCTCCAGGGGTGTTCAAGATTAATGTTGATGGTGCAACATCTGAAAATGACAGAAACTCAAGTGTGGGAGCTATTATAAGAGATGCTACTGGTTCTGTTCATGTTGCTTGTTGTAAATATCTTCAAGGGCAATATTTGGTGGAGGAGGTTGAAGTGCTAACTGTGGAGTGTGACCTCATTCTAGCTTGGGAGCAAAAGCTTTCTCAAATTATTTTGGAATCTGATGCTTTAACTATTGTTAATAGAATCATAGCAGCTGATACTAATGGCTGTCTTGGTCATTTATATCAAGGTATTCATTGCTTGCTTTCTTCTTTTAGCTGCTGGAAAATTAAACATGTGAAAAGAGATTACAACAAGGCAGCGCATGAGTTGGCGAAGTATGCAAGGCAGAGGGAAATGTCGCAGGTCTGGAAGGGAGTTTGTCCTCCCATTATAGTGCATGTTGTCAAGGCTAATTGTGGTTAGTTTGTACTAGTTTGAGTTTTTTTGTTTGCTTTGTTGTACCCCCTTTTCAGTATGCTAATGATATTCTAGTTGGCTGATGCTTCCAAAAAAAAAAAAGCAACATGCAATTGAATCCAACAATTTCATTAGCTCACAAAAATCCAACAATTTCATTAGGGAGCCTAGACTTTTTGAGCACAAATTCTATGAAACTAAGTAAAATAAAAAATATTATTTACTGCAGTAGTGGTGGAGCCAAAAAATATTTCAGGAACCAAGTTAAATAAAAAAATATTATTTAGGAGTTATCCGAAATTCAAATAATTGTACCATGTATAAAACTTGAGCTTTGAGCTAATTCAAAAGGATTGAGGAGTTAAAAGCCTAAATTCTTAAATATGAAGGAGGTCAATAACTACATTTTTCAATAATTTGTACTTTTTTATGATTTGATTACTATATATTATTGAAATTAAAATAGTTAGAAAGTCATATCCTCCTTAACCTCCTAACTTGACTTATAAAGTAGACATTATAAGTTAAAACTTAATCTAAAAAAAAAAAAAAAAAGTACTTTGACCAATCCAATACCATCCAAGCTATCAAAGTCTGTGGTGATATGAATATGGCTCGAGTCGTCCCTGTCCTTATTGTCTGCAAGTCAGGACATTACATTTATGTGCTCATGATGGATGAAGTCATGTTAATGAGTGATTCCTTAAAAGCAGAGTTTTTTGTTTCATGTTACATTATCTACTTTTCACATGCTTTATTATTATTTTTTTTACCATTTGATTAAAAAAATTATTTCATGCGAATTGTCTCATATTTATTGTGCTGGAAATAATGCATTGATCTAATCTATATGACAAATAGTGACGTAGATGACATGAAAGAAAGAAACTGATTATATTATCTTTGAAACAAAACCGATTATATTTTTATTTTTCTCAGTATTAAGATCCAATAATTCAAATGATAGAAAAATCAATTAAATTAAAAAAAAAATCAAGAATATAATAGAAAGATGGTAAAACATGGAACTAAAAGATTATAATAAACAATTATATTGTTATTAAGAGTATTAAAGTTTAGTGAAGTTGAAGTATTCTTGTAAATTTTAATACGAGAAACGTATGGTATCTATTACATAATTTTAATTAAAGAAAACACATATTATACAAAGTACGATAAATGGGAGTTTTTTTTTTTTTTTTTTTTTTTAATTTCATTTAGAATTGGGTTTTTAGTACTTTTTATACTTTATATACATAATAAGGATTTGTACATAATAAACTTAAAAAAAAAAAAAAAATTGGCAAGGATAAATTAAATTCTTTCCTCAAACACAGGGTTGGAACTTGCTTTCTCCAAAAAAAACAATAGCACTAAGGATTTTCCGAATTTTGTTTTACCTTGCATATGTGACAGAATTATTATTATTATTATTATTATTATTATTATTGTTTGCTGAGAGAAAGTTGTTGAAGAGAGTTTTATTGAATGTATCATATGTTTTAGGGTCTGTTTGGGATCCGTTTATTTTGCTAAAATTAAAAAATTTTTACTGAAAGTACTGTAGATAAAGATAAAAGTTAACTGAAATAGTACAATAGACCTATAAATAGTACAAAAAAGTACAATAAAATCTATAAATAGTAGTAAAAATAAGTTAAAAAAGACTGATTTTTTAAATTTTGCCCAACATACACTTATTTTCTGTGCAAAGTTATCAGTACTGGCTGTGTATGTGTTTCTCAAAAAAAAAAAAAAATACTCAGTGTTGTTGAGTTGTCTCACATCGGTAAGGTGTAATATTGAGAAGAGGTTTATCACTTACTCTGTAACACTAATTACCGCATGCAATTTTGGTGTTGGCGTGTGAATATATTCTCTTATTTTATCATCTTTCTCTTATATGTGTGTATGTATTTCTCCCAAAAAAAAAAAAGTTATCAGAACTGGCTCAAGAGAGTTTTATTGGCAGTTGCATGTCATGTATGGGGGACCACCAGTACCATTGAACTATCAATATGTAGTGGCTTAGATAAAAACAATGCTGGAAGATTGGAGAAGATTGGCCTGCTAGTCACTCATCATCTTCGTCTAGTAGGTAGGTGCCTTTCATAATCTTATTAATTGTACTATTTTTACATTTTCAAGAACAATTAATACTGAAAGTTCAACCTTCGGTTTTTCAAATCTAAATTAAAAGGAAAACAAAAAACAAAGATCATACAAAATTTTCAATCAAGTCGAATGAACTTCATAAGAGAACAACAGTGTTGTGTATATAACATTAAGTGTTTATGTAGACGGAGAGGATACAAATGCAGAACTTAGAAGAACTAGACATTTATATACCATTGAAGAAAAGCAAGACGGTACATTTAAAATTGCATATATGGTCCTCAACCTTTGACCTTTATTTAAAAATCTTCTATATATTTTAAAATGTTTCACTTTTGACCCTATACTACCAAATAAAAGAACAAAGTGTGGTTACAAATTTGATTGTGTAGCCTAAATAGGAGGACAACTCCAGTTATCTTTTAATTGTATGCAAAGTTTGATAAAGCCACAGTATCCGCCATTCGATTACATTTTTACCTTATATTTTTCATTCTTGCAAAATTTTCAAAAAATTCAAAGATAATAAAATGCTTAAAATTCAACTTACAATCAAATTGTTGAGTACTGTATGATTATTTGCGTTCATGGTGGCATAGATTGCGTGTTTTATTTGTGTTACAGTAGGAATATGCTACTTTGTGCTGCTGAATACATATTCAAAGGTTCTGTGGGTGACGATGATAAGTTTTGATTGCAAGATCATGAATGAATTTTATGGGTTGATTTTTATTTATGTATTTCTGGGGTTTTTTGTTTGGCTAACAAGAAAGTGCAAGAAGAGTTTGATATTTTTAAATAATTAAAAAAAAAAAAACCACCCTTACTTTTTTTTTTTTTTTTTTGACATGGATAAAATTGCTGATGTGGCTTTTATAAAAGCAGTTATTAATTTTTTTTATTAGCCACTTGTGCGCCAATGATGCACATCATTTGCCACGTAGACATTTTTCATTAGTAAGTTAACAATAAAGACCAATTTGATTGTAAGTTAAATATAATAGGAACCAAATTGATTTCTACCAAAATATAAAGACCAAACTGATTGTAAGTTCAAAATATAGGGATCAAAATGGCGTTTTCACCTAAAAAATAAGTTTATAAATCGATTGGCAAGAAATTGGACATATGTGTTAAGAATATAAAAGGTTAAATTTTAAAATATGTATACATGTTATTTTTTATTTTTTATTTTTGTGTGGGATTTGTAGTATAACTAAAATACGTAGTCTTCTATTATTTTCTTTTTAGAATGTATGTAGTAATATAAAAAGCCATTTAACTCTTTCTTTTTGATCATTCTTGTCAAATTTTATCCATTTTCCCCCCAAAAATCCAATTGGGCCAAAGAACCAAAAACGAAATGATCGACCCAACCCTCTTCTTGTTTCTAGCCTTTCCTCCACTAGCTGGAGGCTTTAGCCTTTAGTCTATATGGGTCATCTCACTAATTACTAATTTAAGACAGAGACGAGCCCCCAAGAAATGAGGACTCTAATGGCTAGTTTTGATTGAGGGAAAGTAGAATAGAGTAAAGTGGAATTGACCCAAAATTAGCCTATTTCAGCTAATTCTACTCTACTCCCCACAACTCACCCTCCCTTCTCCCTCAATCCAAACAGGCCCTAAGCTCCACAAAAATAAACTCTAAAAACTCTAGTCATGCAAAAATTAGAGAAATTAAATAGTGCACCTAGAGGACCACATTAGTAGTGTCCAATGATCTTGCCTTCAGCTTTGAGTTTCAAGAACCTCTCAATCAATGGAAGGTTCCATTGTCATCCAAGTATTTATCCTTTTTAGATGTCATTGAGCCATCATGTAAATCTTCACTTGAAAAAATCTTCAAATTTTGAGCTAATGAGTTGTGGTATTTTTTTTGTTTTTTTTAATGGGGAAATATGGAAATTTCATTAATCTAAAATTGGATTACAACAAAAACTAGAGAAAACCAGTATTACATTAAGTCATCATCTAAAATCTGCTGAATAAAAGGAGGTGAGACCCCCTTCCATGTATGGGATTGACTCGAGAGTTTGGCTTCCCTAGCTAACTCATAAGCAGCACTGTTGCCATCCCTTTTTAGATGCTTGAAGGAGCTCCAGTTGAAGACATGAGCCAAGGACCTAATATCCTAGAGAATGTGGCCGAGCTCCCCCCCCCCCCCCCCCCCCCCCCCCCCCACCCATTTTCATTCAAGTTTAATGCCTAAATAAGAGCAAAGGAATCAAACTCAAATATGGCTTTAGAGGTTCCCATTTCTGTAGCAAAAGGAACTCCCTGATGCACTACAAACGCCTCAATGACAGTAGCAAGAAAGGCCGATGGGAGGAGTTTGTTGAAGGCTCCAATAGTGACTCCGGTGTGGTCTCTAATAATAACTCCAATGCTAGAATGTTCTCCATCATTTGCTGTTGCCCTATCCACATTAATTTTGTGAAAACCTAGTGGGGGAGGGGACTAATGAGTCCTAACCATGGGGTGAGAGGAGTGATCATGTGAGCATGAGGTGTTGAAGTCTATTAGAGATCGCTTTGCTATCTCCCAAGCTTGTGTTGGAGGGCAGCCTGCATCATTGTGGATGGTATTATTTCTATTTCCCCAAATAGTCTAAACAGCCATGTAGAAGAGGTATAGATCAGTGGAAGACCCCTTCTCCAGAATTTGGGTTGTAATGCCAATGAAGTCATGAGTTAAAGAAGAGAGGTCCACGAGGCAATCATTCCAACAAACCCAAGTTTTCTTTGCATGGTTGCATTGAAGCAGAGCATGGGTAATTGATTCCAAATCCTTGTCACAAATTTGACAACAACTGGAAGTATTCAACCCCCTACGCCGAAGATTGAGCATTGTTGGCAGGCCATCTAAGAACACTCGCCATGCAAAAATTTTAACTTATGGAGGAACATTTAGCTGCCAAATCTTCTTCCAAAAAGGAGAGGCTTGGTGGTTTAATGAATTTTCTCCGACTATACCTACATCAATCAACCCCTTAGCAGCATAATAGGCACTTTTCACCGTGAAGGAGCCTTTTTTGTTCCCCATTTAGATTTGGGAGTCTTTAGGAAGGTTGTGACTAAGAGGAATTTCTAGGATTTCATTCGCTTCAAAGTGGAGAAAGAGAGAATTCAGTAAGCCTGATTTCCACCATTTGCTATTCTCATCAACGAGGGATGAGACCATTGGGAAATCCTCAAAAGCTCTCGGAGTGGAGATCACTTTGTGGGTAGCTGGAGTTGGAAGCCACTTGTCTTCCCAAATGTGAATTCTCTTTCCATTGCCCACCCGCCATCTTGTGCCCTTTCTAATAACCTTAAGGCTATTGTGAATGCTTCTCCAAGCATAGCTCAGGTTGCTTCCCAATTTTGCACTCAAGATATCATTATGGGGAGAGTATTTAGCTCTATAGACTCGAGCCATTAGGGAGTTTGGGTTTGATAGGATCTACCATCCTTGTTCGGCAAGGAGAGCCAAGTTGAAAGCTTGGAGATTTCTGAATCCTATGCCCCTGTAAAGCTTTGATTTGCATAATTTCTTCTAGCTCACTCACGCCAATTTTGTCTCTTGATTTCTTTGACCCCATCAAAAATTTCTCATCATTCTTTCTAGATTATCACAGAGAGTTTTTGGCAATAAAAAACAACTCATAGTGTATGTCTGCACCGCTTAAGCAACTGATTTTCTAAGAATCTGTCTGCCCCCAAAGGAAAGGAGTTTTTCCTTCTAGCCAGCCAACTTCTTGCTCACCCTCTCTTTTATCTCAATAAAGACTTTTTTTTTTTTTTATTTACCAATTAAGGAAGGAAATCCAAGGTATTTCCTGTGTTGAGAGCACTGCATTGGGCCTAAGATGCTTAAGATTTCTTCCTTAACATCATTGGGAGTGTTAGGGCTAAAGAAAATCGAGGACTTATCTGCATTAATTTTCTGTCCCGAGGTCGCTTCGTAGGAGTTAAGAATCTAAACCAGCTCTAGACATTGTTGGGCACTAGCCTTGCAAAATAAAAGGCGATCGTCTGTGAAGAATAGGTGTGTAATGAATGGGCAATCCCTACAAATGGATATACCATGGAAAGCTTGGGTATGGGGTGCTTGGTGGATGAGGGCTGATAGGCCTTCTGCACAAAAGAGGAAGAGAACGGGAGAAAGGGGGTCGCTCTGTCTAAGGTCTCTAGTAGGGATGATACTACCATATGCTTCACCATTAATGATGACAGAGTAGGAAACAAATGAGATGCATTGCATAATAAGAGAAATCCACTTCCTATCAAAGCCTAGCCTTTCCATAACTTCCTTAAAAAAACTTCATTCAACCCTATCAAAAGCTTTACTCATATCAAGTTTGATGGACATGAAGCTATCTTTTCCTTCAGATTTGTGATTCAGATAGTGCATTAGTTTAAATGCAACTAATACATTATCTGTGATTAGCCTATCTGAGGTGAAGGCACTTTGGTTTTCAATGATAACAGTGGGTAGGATAGCTTTTAGTCAGTTTGCAAGGGTCTTGGAGATAAGCTTATAAGCCACATTGCAAAGGCTGATTGGCCGAAACTCAGTCATTTTGGTGGGGTGTGTAGTTTTGGGAACGAGAGCTATATTTGTTTTGTTTATTGCTGCCATAGGAAGGTTGTGGTTGAGGACATTAAGAACCATGCTAGTAATATCTGTTCCTACAATGCTCCAATATTTATGAAAAAATATTGCTAACATACCATCAGAACCTGGGGCCTTGGTGGGATGAATTTGATGCAGGGCCTTTATTACTTCTTCTTCGGTGAAAGGTCTAGTTAGCTCCTCGTTCATTTAACTAGTGACTCGCATTAGAATGACCCTGATAATTTCCTCAATACAACTTGGTGATGTTGTAGTGTAAATATTTTGAAAATATGCTACTGCAATAGCTGAGATGCTCTCTTTGTCATCACACCACCTGCCATCCTCACTCCATAGTCCCATAATTGTGTTCTTCCTCCTTCTGTCTGAAGCTCTAGCATGGAATTTTTTTTTTTGTTTTTGTCTCCCTCCTTATACCAATGAACTAAGCTCCTCTGATGCCATAACATCTCTTCACTATCCAGCAAGTCGTTCAATTCTTTCCTAAGCTGGTTTATCTCTACACCTTAGGAACCATCATAGTCTTGAGCAGTGAGAAAGTTAAGCCTATTCTTCTTCTCTTGGATTTTTTTTGGAATATTGCCAAACACTTCCTTGTTCCACACCAATAATCGGTTGCACATCTACTAAGATTAGAAGCAATCCCCTCAGGAGTGTTGGCAAGGTCACCACTGTTCCAAGTTGCTTCAATATCTTTTCCCACATCTATGATTCTCAGTTCCGATCCCATTTTCCATGCTTCTCTAAGTGTTCTTTTTAGGGCCCTTTGGCTCTGTTGTTAGTTTGAGAGTAGCTTACCAGATAGACTTAAAGCACATTCCTCCATGAGGTCCAATCTGCTCATGGTCGAAATGGTTCTGTCATCTTGTTCTTCCTTAGTGAGCCGAAGATGTTAAAGGCCTTCTAAAACAGTTTGATCCATTTGTTAGAGTGGTGGTCGGGGGGAGCCTACTTTAACTACCTGGGAAGGAGGGAGAGCCCTTAAGAGGGGAGGGAGATGACTCAGAAAGTTGAGAGAAGGACTCTTACAGAGGGAGAGTTTTTAAGGATCCTTTACAAGAGATAATGAGTAGTTGTATTTATACATATACATTTAGGTCTCTGCAATTAAAGGTAAAGATATTGATTAAAAAAAAAAAAAAAAACCATAGAGGATTGTGGAGAGAAATACCTCTTTTTTTTTTTTTTTTTTTTTTTTTTTGGAGAAAGGAGAGAAGAACAATGTTCATTAACCTGGAGGTGAGTTCAGGAAATGGAACCACCCATTTTGTCATGTGGGGGTTATTGCTTTTGAGTGGTTAGTAGACTAGTACTCGAATCTGAGAAGCGTAGCTTGTTCTTTTTAGCCTCTGATACTTATGTGATGATAAACTTGATCATAAATTAAAATAAGAAATGGTTATCAAGCAAACAGTTGACCCAAGCGTCCCATTTTATGGAAATTTTGCGCCAAATATGTTTATGTTTATATTAATACATCTAAATGTTATCTTTAGAATAATCTAAATATATAATTAAAGACAAAATTGAGAGAAAATCTATTTTAAATTCTAAATTGGATAACTAATTTTGCGCCATATGTAATATCTAAATTTTTAAATTTTTGTGCATGCATTAACACCTAACAGAAGTTAAGAAAACCACAATAATTGTGGCAAGTAAGAAAACCAAAGGAGATTTTTGTGGCAAGCTTGAAAACCAAAGAGATCGTAATAGTAACACTTGTAATTCATTAAACCTGGATTGGCATTTGTAGACAAATCAAACGCACAATCTCACTGTCTTTTAAAAAAAGAATATATATATTTACTGAAATCAAGAGAGATCATAAGGCATTGAGAGGAAGAGAGTCGTAGATGAAGCAGAATGATCTGCTTAAGAGTCGGTGGTGGCTCGAAGAGGTTGATATGCTGAGGGGGGTATCTATGATTGTGATGATATAAGGCATGACAATGGCTGTGGCGACTTTCCGGCGTGCTTCATAAAGTATTATACTTTGAGTATATATGTGCACAGTGACCAAACCCTTAGATTATTAAAAGTGTTTACCTTTGCTTTTAAAAGGCCATAGCTAGCTTTGAAAATTACAAAAATGAATCAAAGTTAATGTTTGTTGTTGGATTAGAGAGTGTAGTAGGAATGGAAGATGATAATTAAGGACTCGTTTGGATTGAGGGGAAAGGAAGGGGGGAGTAGAGGGCCGGGAGTAGAGTAGGATTAGTTGAAAATAGGATAATTTTGGGTCAATTCCACTATACTCTACTCCCCCTCTTCCCCTTTCCCTCAATCCAAATGGATCCTAAGGCTTTCAAAAATTAGAAATGAATCAAAGTTATTGTGTTTTTACCATTCGATGAAAGTGTCGTGGAAATGGAGGGCGAGAATAAGATAATAAATGTGTAAATATAGTCGGTGGCTTTATGTTAGCCATTGGATCATAATGAAGTGGGAATGGAGGCTTAAGATTAAGATAATAAGTGTAAAAATAGAAAACTTTATGGTTTGCTATTTTTTTTTTTTTTTTTTGAGAATTATGGTTTGCTATTTTAGTTTTACATTTGTACTTTGTTTAGGTATTTGGAATATATCTTTTATTTGATACATTGATAAGTTAAAAGTAAAAACTTAAAAAGGGGTTTCATTTATGTATATACTTTTTTTTCATTATTAAAAAGGATCATAGCAATGTCAAAGAAAATTTTGTAATTAGTCCTTTGGTGATTTATTCTCACGAATTGAAGAGGGGAAATTGTTATTACTTTATAAGTAAAATAAATAGCATAAAAATGGTGGCTGGAACTAATTCTATGTAATGGTTATTTCCCAAGTATAATTTACCTTACAGAATTGTAGGGAGAAAAAAGCAATTAGTCCCAAACATTTTTAAACCAAATGTTATTTACTGTCACGTAATTTGATATTGCCTGGCATGGAGTAAGGTTTTTTAATTCCCCCATTATAAGAAAAATTCAATAAACTTTGTGGTTGAATGAGTTTTCAAGTTCTTAATTTCTTCAAGAATGATGGTTGTTTATGCGTGTGTGAATATATTATATACCATTTTACAACACTTGGGACTAATCTTCTTAATTTTAGTACTAGGTAATCTATTCACTTACCGCGAAAACCAACTGATCACTTTATTTCATCTAGTTAAGACCACCTCATCACCACTATCATTGAATGTTCATGTGTATATAAGCACAGGTTACAAACTAGTAATTCTAAATGTGATAAACATATAACATTTTTAGAGTTTTATTTATATATTATTATATATGGAAAGAACACTAGCTATAAATAACTTATAATATAGCATAGGCATAAAATTAATTTAGCCCATTAGGTTTAATGCTTTCTTAGTAGCTACAAAGTTACATAAAAATAAACCGACTTTGGCCTGAATACTTATATACAAAGGAATTTTTAACTAATATTCAATTCAATTTTGTGATTTGAACGTTTTAACACTTTGTATTAACCTTTTGTTGGAGGACCTTGTTACAATGTTCTATGTTTCTTGAAAGGTGAGGTCAAAGATTAAATCTAATATTGGTTTTATTTATTTATTTATTTGTGTGTGTTTGGCTATAGATATTTACCTTAACACACTGTAGTGATGAATATTTGTATCATTTTGATTAATAATTTCGGTTGCTTTGAAATTAGTGGTTTAAGAGAAACAGCAGATATGGGGAATTATGATGAAAATGCATTGATTCGCGATGTGCCTTATTGGATGATTTCCTATTACTTTCTTGTCATATTTTCAATCTACATGTTGATTTTTTGTGATATTTGGTGCTCTTATTTATTTATTTTTTTGATGGGATTTGGTGCACTTATTGGTAAGAATACAAGTCAATTAAAAAATTGCCTTTTCCTTTTTTAACCTTAAGTTTTTTTATTAATGATGCTAAAATGTAGTTTATGACCATCACATTGTCAAAAATCCTTGTATTTAACGACCTCAGCATTCAATTTGTATTTTATTTCATCTATATAAACTTACAAATTTCATTGGCCTTTCAAGGAGTTGCATTGTTTTTTTATGAGTCCTAATTCAGTAGGGATTGAGATATTTTACACTATCTAATAAAATATTGTCACATTAGATTTCGCTTAATATTCAATAGATTCTACCACATATAATAACATTTCAATAAACTCATAATTAAATTGGATTTTTAAATGGGTATTAGAATTGATTAAGTGTGGTTGTACCTATTCTTTAATATATAATATGATGATATGGCATATTGGGATTAGAGAGGTAAAATTTGAGTTTTACACCATATCTTTATAAAATTTAATCTCTTTTTTATCAAGTGTTTAAGGCTCCTACAAGTTTGAGGTTTACTTTATTGGTGGGTGAAATCTCATTATATACCAATTAAAAGATTAATTAATTGATACATGACAGGTTTATAGTTTAATGCTCATAGTAATGAAATACATATGGAAGCTTTGGAAGATAATTCTTAGCAATATTTTGGGAAGAATACTAAAATACCCTTGAACTTTGAGGTAGTGGCCATAACACCCCTTAAATTTTTATTTTAGCCAATTTACTCTTTGAACTTCATCCATCTACGAAATTGAAACACATGCCCATGAGACTTTTTAATTTTTTCTTTTCATCCCTTTTTTCTTTCATTTTCTCAGCAAACAAACAGCCCTTTGATTTCTTTTTCTCTTTTTTTTTTTTTTTTTTTTCTTGGAAAAGTAACAATAATTTCTTTTCTCTTGGAAAACTAACAATATTTTTTTTCTAGGCAAACAATTAGTGTGCTTTGTTTTTGATTTACACCCAAAGTTTTTAGTGCATCATCTAGCACATGAAGTATAGTAAAAAATAAGCTTAAAAACAAAATTAATGACTCCAGGTTCGAAAGCCCCAATCGAGTTTCAAATTGACATAACAATCAAATGCACATTGAGAAAACAAAAGAGTGTTTCTTTATATGACAATTAGCAAATTTTTGGAGAAACCCATTCATGAAATTAAACCCATAAAAAAAAAAAAGGACATCAAGGTCGTACAAAAGCCCCAAGACTCCAAAATTTCTCTTTTCCTTCAAGTTTTTCTCAGCAACTAAACACAAAGAAAGAGATAGAGAGGGAGCAGAATGTAAATGGTTTTGTCGGCGTCTCCAAAGTCTAGATCAGCAATGGCAGGTCTACTCCAGTGATGCAGTTCAGTCTCCTTAGGGTTTTCTCTCTCTATCTAAAGATTCTAAACTCTAGTTTCTCAATTTCTCTCTCGGTTGCAAGTTGCAGCTTGAGAATTTTTTTTTCATGTGACATGCACATGAGGGATGCTAGTCAGTTTAAACAAAAGACAAACAAATGTCTCAATTTTGCACATGCGTCAAGTTTAAGGAGTAAATTTGCTAAAATAAAAGTTCAAGGGTGCTATGACTACTACTTCAAAAGTCTAGGATTAAAAATGCATTTTTAATCTTTGGCTTAATAGTTACCATATATACATTCCATCATTGGATGCTTATTTGGTATTGTATTGACAGTAATGTCATTATTTGTTTCAAAACTCTCACCACCTAAAATTTGGGGTGCTCTATTTAATTTTGAAAGCTCACTATTATATATACTAGACTTCAAATTTTAAATTACGACTAGATTACTTTTAATCTACTCTAAGCAATGCTGAATAAGAGAGGCAAACGCGTAATCAATCGGTACTACTAGCTAGTGTAAGGATAAACATAATGACAAATAAGTAAGAGCACAAGTAGTAAGGGAAGAAGGGGGCAAACACAAGATAATACTGCAAGATGTTATTGAATTGGAAAATCGGAGAACCCTACAGAAAAACCTCTCTGCAGCTTGACAAGTCGAAATGATCCACTAGAAAATCAGTTGAAGTACTTGAATATAAAGAGACCCTCTAAGCCTAATCTACCCACTATATTTGAGTCCTCCAAGCTCCAACTACTAACAGACTTCTTCGAGTCTTGTTTTTACTAGCTTCATAAATCCCGCAATTATCACTAATTGCTCCTATCAAAGATTGGTATGAACCACATGCTTCCTAAATGCTCCAAATCAACTCTCTACACTTTGAATGGATGTGGATTGTGTTTGGATTAAGTTCATCACATAGGACATGGATATTGAGAGGGAAGAGAGAGAAGAAAACTAAGAAAAATGTGTAGATGATTGTTAATTTGCAATCTCTAACTCTCCAATGGATTTCTAGGGTTTTCTCTTTGAAATTCTTCTTACAATTTCTAGAATAATGTGGGCTTTTATAGTGCAGGTGAAGAAAGAAAGGAAACACATAGAATTCCAGCTATTAGTGGGCTTCCGTGAGTCGCCCAAGTCACGAGCAAGTCGAGAGATCCCTTTGACACATGAGTCGTTTGAACTTCCATAATGTTCTCCTCACGTGACCTTTTGTGGGTTGCAGCAGTCATGAGCTAGTCGTGAACAAGTCACGTAATTCCTTTTTCTTCACAATTCTTCACCAAATTGAACACTAGTCATGAAGTTTCTTATTAGCGCAATTTTATGTAATGAAATCATTACCCAATACACTAACATGGTTGCTTCAACAAGTATAAATCTTATTGGAATTAACCTATAAGTGCATTATTTATATCATCTTAGTTCACTACCAAAGTTGAATGTTTTTCAAGAAATAATAGAATAAACTTTAGCTGGGTAATTTTCTTATTTTCAAAATATTACTCAATCTTAAGAATGATTTATGCCTGTGAAAGCTCAAATTTGGAAGGAATTCTGGATTTTTAATTATGGAACAAAATTAAGTCAGTCAGATTATCTTGCTTTAGTCAAAGCTTACGCTAATTTAGTAAATCCTATAAAACAAAATTTTGACCATTAGAACAAAGTAAATAGTTAATTTAAGACTTGAATTTCTATCAAAATCCAAGGGCAGCCAAAATTCGGTATCTACACATCTTAATCTCCAATGCACACTAATATGTCCCTTTATTTGAAAAAAAAAAAAAACTTGATTTAATGAAAATATAAACTACAAATCTTAGAAATGGACACAATTATTACTACAAGTGATGAACATTTACTCACAGAATTTAGACTTTTACAAAACACTAAACAATAAAAGTATCAACTTGCATTTAATTATTTTCCTAAATTTTAATGAATTCAATAAAAAAATTGTCCAAACCTAAACATAATATTTTTAGACATTAACAGGTTGTTAAACATAACTCATAACAAATTTTTAAAAATTATGTTCATTCTATGTGCATTTTTTTTCATTGAACTACACTACAAAATAATTTTTTGAAATTTACAATATATGAAAAAATAAAAATTTCTAATAAGAAAAAAACGAAATAAAAGGGGAATCTATTTGTAACTTTCTCTTTTGCAAAAATTCTTATGAAAAAAAAAAATTTGAGTCTATTTTATTCTTATTTTTTCAAAGTATTTCATTCCAGCCAAAAATTCTGTTGATCCGTCTCGATCTGCTCTTTCTAGTGCTTCTCATCCTACGTAAGTGTTAAGGCCCTCTTTTATGGGCCCTTTTACAGTTGAGTTGAGCCTTTTTACTTATAAAATTTTGGTGTGCCAACCTACCTTCAAGAAATTTATTGGGGTTAACTGATAGCTATTGACACTTTATTCAAAATTTCTCTAGAATAGAAAGTTTAGGTCAATGAAATTCATGATAAGCATTTGGTAAAAAAGGGAAAATCTTGGGATTCAAGAAGAGATTTTGACTTCGAAGTCAAAAATCCATATTTATATATCCAAAGTTTCTTCCTATTGCATTGTTGTTTTGGTATTGAGCAATCAACCCATTTGTATAGTTAGTATTTCTCGTGATGCTGGTAAGATAGGCCACTCTGCTTGTTACACCAATATACAGATGCATTGTAAGTAATGTTGGTAAGGTAGATAAACCAATAAATGCTTGATAAACCAATGTACAGAGTTTGTGCTTCATTATCGTAATGACAAAGGCCTAGTAGATTTTGAGGAGAAATGTATCTTGTATCTCTATTGGATTTGCAAGTTCTTAGTCAATCTGATATCTAAAAGAACTGTCAAATAATAAATTCCAAAATTTAGTAGAATGCATACTTAATAAATACGTCCCTTTATTTTTTTTAAATACTCATTTTAATGAAAAATATTAACTACCCCTTCTAAAAATTGATGCAAAAATTACAACAAGAGATGAAATTATACTCACATAATTTATTTTTACAAGTAAAATCACACAATTAAAGTATCAGCTTGCATTAAATTAATTTAACAAACATTTTTTCTAATAACAAACATATTGTTATACATAAACATTTGGTAGACATAAATATATGGCAATTTTGTGTGTGCTAATGTGTGTGCGCCATAGTATTTTCGAATTAAAATATATGGCAATTTTATAACGATGGGAGAATTATTGGACACTGTTGATGTTGTCCTCCAATATAGTGAATAATGTCTTCCTAAGTTGCCTTACCAAACCGTTTCTCACTATTTGATGAAGATTAGAAGGCGTATCAGTGTATTTCCTGTGATATTAAACAATCATAGCCCATTTCCATGATTGTCAGAAGAATCTTCCTAGTCATACTCACTTCTTCACTTAATAAATCTATGTGTGTGAGCAGAAGCATAACATTTATTATTGTTGCACTTCTATTAAGTCAAATTAGTGGCAAGTAGGTTTCGGTTATCTCAATTGGTAAAGTCACTGATAGTTGAATAAGAGATCTGCAATTCAATTCTCGCCTACACAAAAAACATATTGATTTCTTAGTTTGATGATAAAGAATACAATCATCAAAAGTGGATCACACAGGTTAAAAATTTCTATATATATAAAATATATCAGCAACCACATCATCTAAAATGGATCACACAGGTTAAAAATTTCTATATACATTTCCTCTCACATTTCTCTCTCCTCTTTTACCTTTTCATCTCTCTACATTTCTCCTTACAAAAAAGGGTATTCTCTCTCTTTCTCATTTTTTTTTTTCCTTTTTTGGTGGATTTTTTTTTAAAATTTTTTTTGAATTTCTACTTTAGATTGATGAACTTTTGTGTTATTTAGAACTCTACTGTTGTGTTTTTAAGTTTTTGTCTTTTAAATATTATCTTGTTGCCGTCGGGAAAAGTAGGAGTCCCACTCCTAGTAACATAGGAATTAGAACTGGAATGAAAGGTATGAACCATAAATATTGATATGTATATTCCATAAAAATAAATAAAAATCTTTTTCTTCTTCTTAATTAACTGTTTCGGATTCGCCAGTTCTTATTTTTTTTTTTCAAAGGAGTCAGTTAATAAAAAAATTAAGATATGTAAAACTAAAATTGAATTTCATATATATAATAAAATAATCAAAAAATTTAATAAACCAACCTTATAATTGAATTTAATAATAAAAAAAAAACTTTAACAATTATTTCTATTAATTGGTTAGATTAGTTAAATTGACCAAGCTTGAAAAAAGAGTGCACACCTAATTGAAATTAAAATCTTTAAAGATCTTTCATATACTTATGTTTCACTTTATCTTATTAAATGTAATCAAATAGAATGACAAAATTTAACTACAAATTTAGTTGTAGTTAAAGTTTCAAAATATGTATATATTAATTTTTTTTTGTGGGAGTTGTAGTAAAATATGCAGTCTTGTACTTTTGTTTAGCAAAAAAAAAAAAAAAAAAATGTAGTCTTGCGGGTTATCTCGCTAATTACTATTTGCCTTTATTTTGTGGACAATGAAACCCATCATCAATTCATTTAATAATTTAAGAGCATGGTAAACCTTCTACCTCAGAATATTGGTTTGAAATCTTTGATTTTAAAATCACAATTCAACTTGGTAAAGGTAAAAGACCAAAGTAATGGAGGATTTTACAAATAGTGCTACAAAAGGAAAAATTAAAAAATGCAGCTTTAAGCTGTTTTAATAATTTCCAATTACAACCAGTATACACCAAACCAAAAAATTACCTGAATTACACATCCATACAGTCTATAGATAATATAACATCAAGCTTCAAAAAATTAAAGATCACGTACTCCTTCAATTCAATAGCATAGAAACACTTAATGTCTGCATATATAGGATGATCAAATCAAACATTGGCAGAGTTGTCAGCTGCTGGAGCTGGTGGCTTGAAATGGTTTTGTGGGGGCGAGGGGTAAGAAAAAGCTGCATCAGTTCCCGGTGGTGGAGTGGGTATCCCATAAATCTGAGCATTGGTCTTCACATCCTGTCTGCCTTTCGCTCTTCCCAAAAAGTAACAACCAAAACCAAGCAGTATGCAGAAGAGAATGAAAGGCAATGAAATCACCACTACCATACCCATCTTTAATTTGCTTCTTTAATCAACTTCTTCAATGTAGTTTGACAGCGAGAGAGAGAGAGAGAAGAGAGCACTAATCTTGAGGTTTGTTGAGGAAGATGAGAGTAGTGGAGAGAGTAAAATAGAGAGGGGATTGATTCTTCCCAGAATAGCATTCCAGAGATATTAATAAAAAAATGCTATTCCAACGGTAAGCTTAACGTTCAAGTTTTTCTAACGGTCACTTTTTTTGTGGGGCCAATTGATAACATCAGGACAAACTGGCTTTGTTGTCCCCCACGTGGAAAGAGTCGTAGGCAAGGAGTTCGAATATGCTTAGAGTATGCTTCTCATTAACGCATTTAATAACTTTTATTTTTTATTTTATAGATCAAGCATTTAATAACTTTACAGTCACAACTATTTCGATTAAATATTTTAAGCAGTATGTTGTAAAGAAAGATGATATATTTTTATCCGCAAATTTTAGGTGGTAAATTATTATTAACTATAACTAGAAATATTATTTCATTTTTAATGGTTAATAATAAAATAATATTAATATCTATTACATGAGAAAATATGGTATACACTATGCCTATAAGAACTATATGAAATTGACATATGGGTCCTACAAGTATATACACAGGCTCCAAAAACAAGAGAAATTATGACCTCAAGTCACACTTTTAGAATTCAAAACCATGACTTGAAGTCACAGTTTCTCTTATTTGTGAAAAGTGTGCGCATTGTGTGTATTAAGATATGTGCTAGACATTTACAAGGGTCAATCATCTAAGATATGTCAACTCAAAACCCTTTGAAATATTATTATGTGACTATAGTTAATTTAACTAGTAAAGTTTTTCACCAAATAAAAAGCAAGGGTTGATCATCTATTCGATATCAACACTATCAACCCAAATGGCATGTGTATAATAAACTTTGCTCTTCTAAAAACTAGCCTTTTCAACCCAAATGGCACGCTTCAAATTGGCGGTACCAAATGGCCAAGGCTGATTTTTTTAGTCTCATTTAGTGATTTTATTACTATTATTATTATTAATTTTTTTTTTGAACTTTGAATCAGTGCTACTAAATGAGCACTTAATTTACAGAGATCTGGCCTATTTGTCAGCTATATCGCAGAGTCCCATCGAGTGAGAACTAAGTATTGTAAGCATGATGTAGTCCTTCATTTGATATTGGTTGGAGGGTCTAATCCACTTTATTCATACAAGGCTAATTTTGTTTTGCCTATGTGCATAGCTCACCAATTCTGTGATTTCTCATATTTCTGCAGCATTTATGCTCCGTATGCCATTTCAAAATAAATACTGAGAAGTAGACTGGAAACGTCAAAACAAAGTTGTGATAGTAAAAAAAATCTGTGGTCAAGCATATAATTTTACACCAATATTATGCAGCTATAACTTTTCAACGAAGAAAAGTTTCATTGTTGATCGAAAGGCATGATACAATGCAAGACAAATATCACAGTATGTACACATATGACATATGACACAGAAAATGAAAGCCAGTCAAGCATAAAGAGTTTGAACCACCTCCAGAATCGCCAAGGTAGTATTACTGACTGTAACAAAGACAAAAAATTTCACCTTCCATGTCCAACAATGCCATCAAACATGGAATCAGTAACATTTACAGGAGACGGCATTGGATCACCGAGTTGGCCAAGATCAGTATATTCCCAGGTTGCTTTCTATCTTCTTCACTCAAAAAGCTGTTCGTTATATCTTTAAAATCCCAATCAGTTAAATAACCCGGCTTTGATGTAACTAGGCCTACCTCAATATCTCCTGCAAGCATGGCCACAACATGGGACTTTGGTGATGCCTGCATGCACAACAAAGACACTGCTATGACTCGAGCAGCTTCACTTTCGTCAAATTCTGTTAATCTGGGATCTACCAGCCTTAAACTCTGGTTATTTTCATGTAGAGTCCATGCCTGGCAATAATATATTGATTCATGACAGGGAGAAAAAACAAGAATTTATTTTCAACAACATTAAATTAAGAAATGTAAAAAGTAAACAAATTTTATTTCCCATACCCATTCAAGGAGATAAACTTTTTCATTATCCAAGCTATTGTCTGAGTTTGGTCTCCCACTGAGGATCTCCAAAGCAACAACACCAAAACCAAAAACATCAGCCCTCTCAGTCAGGTGCCCACGTATTGCATATTCCGGTGCCAAATAGCCTCTACAAGATTTGGAATTAAAATAAAAATTTTATTTAAAACCATCAGGGTATCTGATCAGGCTTAATTACCAAATGTGACTGGATTATCAATTGTGAGATGAGAAACAAAACCAATTGCTTTCTCAGTTTGTAATAACCTTATTCATTTTTCTAATGAATCTAATGATTATTGATTGATTAATAGATACTCATATTAAGGTCTATATTTTACACTGCATTATGCACATTGATACGATACCAAACAGGCAATTAAAGACAGAATGGCTTTGAGAAAGTGGATAAGGAGCTTACATGGTTCCTGCAACTCGGGTACTGATGTGGGTTTTAGTGTCATCATAAAACTTTGCCAATCCAAAATCTGATATTTTGGGCAAAGTTCTCCATCAATCAAAATATTGCTAGCCTTCACATCTCGATGTACAAACCTTGGCCTCGACTCTTCATGGAGATAAGCAATTCCTCTTGCAGTTCTTAAGCAAACACTGAAACACAGTGGTATTGGAATATTCCATTCCAATTGTCAATCTGAAATAGTCTATGGAACAAAATTCAAAACCTTGATCATACCACGTCCTTCCTCATACAAATATTTGAAGAGACACTGATAAAAAAAGAATTAAATTAAAACAAGCACATTTCTAATTTCTTTCATTTGTTGCAAGTTTATGTTTTGGAACATGTTTATGTCTAACAGTATGTTTACGTTTAGAGAGTTGTTTGTTAAATTAATTAAAATTTTAAACTAATTAAATGCATATTGATAATTTATTATTTGATGCAACTTGTAAAAGTTTAGCCATTTAATGGCCTCTTTTCCTCATTTGTTGAGGGCGATTTGGGTAATTTAATATCACCCATATTCTTTGGATCTAGTAGTTTAAACAATTGAGAAATTTAGTCTAACCTAACCTCACGAGTTTTAGGAATATGGGCCTGAATATAATATATCACAATAACTAGTGTTAAATATCTTGATATACCTGTCCCCAAACATGTGAATTATAGAATTTATTCTATAAAGGAGTAATGGAATCACTTAGAAAACTTTAATAAAAATTCCAACACAACTATAATAAAATTTCTATTGTCAACAGGACAAGCCAAAGGAGCCATTCAGCGAGTTCGAATAATATTTCCTTGTAGACTTTGAGAAGATCGTACAAATGAAAATTTTGATTGGAACTAATGTTTCCAGTTTTGAGAAGTTTTTAACTCAAAATATATTAAAAAATCTTTAGATGACCTTAAAAAAGTTTGTTTCCAAAGAAGCATTGTATGTCAACGTGATTATACATTTGTCTCAAATTGTTGGAGTTTATGCAGCTACAGTCAGCTATCACGCAATATTCATACGGCCCATATATGTCTAAATTAATGCTCAAACCTTACAAAACCTCTTTAATTCCTACATTTTGAAAATACTAAACCATTCATGCATATTTGTTTAAGAATTCAATAATAGACTTTTTTCATAATTAAAAAAAAAAAATCAAGAATCGTAATTCAACAGAATTTATCTTTGCATTGCTGATTTGTTAATGAATTTAGGAGACTTATTATAATGAGGCAGACTACATTAATAACTATATACTTCGAATTAATTTTCTTTGAAACAATTTTCTTTTTTGAGAAACAAACAAGCACACACAAGGGAGAGATAATGAGTTCTAACAAAACTAGAACAAAATTAGTATACAAAATTACAGACATGCATTCAACTATACAAAATTGGTGAGTCAATTAAAATTATACCATATTCTTCCTCACTTTGCTCAAAAAATTGCATCTTGTGAATCCGCCACACAAATTCCTGAAAATGATACTATATTAAAAAATCCATTAAATTGAAACATGCACATTTGTTTCTAATTTCTTTTATTTTTTACAAGTTCATGTTTAAGAACATATTTATTTATAACAATATGTTTATTTTAGAGAATTGTTTGTTAAATTAATTAAAATTTTGCAACTAAATGGACATTAATTCATTTATTTTGTGATTTTAAATGTAAAAGTTAGAATTTTGTGAGCATAAGTTCTTCACATGAATTTTCTAAAAAGGAGTTGAGCAAGTCACTCCTCTCAGTTAGCACTTAGTGGCCTCTTTCTTGGGAGTGATTTGGCTAAGGAATGACAAAATTAAACCATCATGGACACAAAACTAGTATAAAGAATTTTGTGAATCCTCCACGCAAATGCCCAAAAAATGATGCTGATATTAAAATAAATAAATAAAGTTACAAAATTAAAACAATCACATTTTTAATTTCTTTTTTTTTTGTTACACGTTTATGTTTCGAAACATGTATATGTCTAACAATATGTCTATGTTTAGAGAATTTTTTTGTTAAATTAATTATAATTTTGCTACTAATTAAATGCACATTGATAACTTATTATGTGATTTAAGTTTTAACTTGTAAAAGTTTGAATTGTGTAAGTATAAGTTCATCACTTGAATTTTCTAAAAAGGGTAGTTGAATAAGCTGCTCCTCTCGATTGGCATTTAATTGCCTCCTTGGTGAGAGTGATTTGGCTAATTCAGGTGCGGTTTGGATACAAATTATAATTGTTGCATTTCTACATTTCTGCATTTTCTCTTCTTTTTTTTTTTTCTTTTTTTTCCAACGTGCATGAACAGTATCAATTACTATTCATGCACATTATTTCACTGTACCAGCATTACGCGGGAGAAAAAATCACTGTTCGGCACTGTTTAGACACTGTTCACGCACTATTTATGGGACCTACAAGCACTTTATTCAGAAAAAAATATTAAAAATGGGTCCCACAATACTATTCACACATTTAAAAATTATTTTGTTATAACGTTTTCAGTTTTCAGTTTTCAGTTTTCAGTTTTCAGCAATAAGTTCTATCCAAATGGACCATCAATATCACCCATATTCTTCGGATCTTGTGCATTTTCAAGTAGTTTAAACTAGAGAAACTTTGTCCAACCTAACCCCACCCCACGAGTTTTAAAAATGTGTTTGAATAAAATATGTCATAAAAACTATTGGAGTTCACATACATTGTTTGCATAGAACTTCTTAGTTGCCTAGGAGGCTTAAGTTATAGAATTGATAATGGTAATGTCATATAACTCAATTCAACATAGGTGTTTTTCTTAATTCTGACATTTTCAAAAAACTAAACCATAAAAACATGTTTGTTTAAGAAATCAAAAATCGACTTATGGAAAAAAAAAAAAAATCAAGAATAGTAATTAGCAAAATTTATCTTTTGTATTGCTAATTTATTAATGAATTGAGGAGACTTATTATAATGAGGCACGCTACATTAAATAACTATATGCTTTGAATTAATTTTTGTTGAAGCAATTTTTTCTAGAGAAACAAACATGCACGCACATGCTTTGAATTAATTTTTGTTAAAGCAATTTTTTTTAGAGAAACAAACATGCACGCACAAGGGATAGGTAATGACTTCTAACACCATTTAAACAATACTAAACCATTTACTTTTTTTTAACCAGCCACATTTTATTAAAATATTTTTTGGTGACCATTTTTTATTTTGTTTTGTTTTGTTGTGTTGTGCAAGATGCAAGATGCAAGATGCAATTGATTTTTGTATAAAATGAGGAAAGACATGGCATAATTCATAGTGTCCCACCAAATTTGGACAGTTAAAATGTATGGCTTGTTATTATATATATATATATATATATATATATATATATATATATATATATGTTTGTATATTCATTGAGCTTAGGAACAATACCATGGACAAGGAGTTTTCTGCAGGCATCACTTCGCCACCACACTTGGTTGAGAAGTTTGCATCTGTAGAATCATTATGATTGCCCTCTTCATGATAGATAATTAAAAACTTCAAAATAAAAGATTTCCACCGAATTAAGCTTTTAGATTATACAAACTTAATCAATTTTCACTCACTGATGTTGTCCTAAAAGAAGCTAAACACAAATTTCTGTTCGGAATAAATATATTCAGGTGATTGGAGGTTGGAAAAGTGTCATTATGTTGAAATTACATGCCAATGCAATATATTTTACATTGACTTTTCAAAAATCCCCACTCCCTCTTATATTTTTGGTAAAATAATATAATTTTTGACATAAATTTAAATAATGACCCCCTTAGATATTTCCTAAAAACATGTAAAGCTTTTATATAGATGACTAATTCCCTTTTTCTCCCTCTTATACCATAATCAGTTCATTAAATCAAAGTGTATTTAATGAATAATTTTTATACAAATAGTCAAATAGATAAGTGTAGTGCCCATGGGCCCAAAGCATGTATTGGGCCAGCCTAAAGGCTCCCGCAAAGAAGAAAGTCCAAACCGACAACATGAAATAGTCCGAGGATATAATAACTCTAGCCTACGATGCCACGTGACAAAGGAAGATGCCATACATGAGCAGAACACCATGAGACATGACGTCCGAGGATGATCTTGTCCTGCCGAGGACAGTATTACTAATCTGGCAGTTCAAGGACTCTTGTACTAAGGACCTTACATACAATAACTGAGAGAACGAGAATAAGGGATAAAGGAAGTTGATAGACAAATATCAGAGAAAAAGTTGCTACCACCGCATTGAAGGCATTATACCTACCTCTCTGGTCGCATTAATGAAGAAGTGACGCTTGAACATAGGAATTCAACCTTATCCTAACTGCCAGAGGCCTTAGTAAGAGAAAGTGATGAGACAAGTATCCAAGAGGGGAAGATGAAGACTACAAGTGGAGGAGAGGAGGAAGGAGGCAGGCCTATAAAGGGTGAAGAGAGAAGAAACAGAGGGGGGAGGGGAGGAAAAAACTTGTAAGGAAAAATCAAGGATTGTCCTCGGCATCCATGTAAACAGAGGATTATTACATCCAAGTATAAGATTTATATATGAACTCCATGATTTAGCCCAACCTCTGTGTTATCTACCGTCTTAAAAACCTAAATTAGAAGCCCACTCTCTATAAATTCATTGTTTAGGGCTTATTGGGCTGGACTGAAGGATCAACTCTGGTCCAATTTGATTTGTGTCCTTACAATAAGGTTATATAAATTATTTATGCATTTTTCCTTTTTTTTTTTTTCAATATTTTACTTATTAAATTAGAGATATGGACACTATTTTTTTTCCTTAGAGAAAAATTAACAAATGTGGATTTAATGGTTTGGAGTTAAAATTCCTTTCGCTTTAGAATACAAAGCTCAGGCTGAATAGTAAAATATCTTGTTTTTGGAATACTCCCTCCTGCATTCATGCATGAGCCTTTGTTGGATCTCCAATAAACTTCTTTAGAAAGAGTTGCTATTCAGTATGATGTTGAATAGAATCTTTAAATTAATTTATGTAATTTGCTATATTTGTTATTTTTTTAATTTTCGTTATTTTATACTTAGGACATTTATTTCCTTATTTTTAGGTTTTTTTTAATGCATTTTAGGTCAAATTTGGTTCCTGTTATAGTTAGTAATTAATTAGAAGTTATTTTAAAATATATTTCTAGCCTGGCAAGTTTTATGGAGCCCTTAAATAGGTCCCTAAGTCTATATATGTTTTTTGAACAATTATTCGATCAATAAAATTTAGGTTTTTGTTTTTCTATTTTATGGGAATTTCAGACCTCTTTCTCCTTGTGATTAGAGGTTATTTTTAAAAGCAAACGTGTTTTCTTTATTTTATTTTTTTCTAGAAATAGACTTGTTTTGCTTCTTGATGCTTCCGCATCCCTCATCATAATGATAAAAAAAAAATAGACATAATTTAACACCTAATGAACAGTTGTATTTCATGAGACTAAACTTAACATTGTACACCAAGTTTTTTTTTTTTTTCTTTCAATTAGAGCATTATCTAGGAATAAGGTTACATATATGAAGTTGAACCACACCAGCACTATAACAAAATCCATGCCACTTTTTTAACGAGAATGCTATCATCTAATGTTTCTCATTATCTAATCTTAGACTAAACCAAAATTTGCATAGAGTATTAAAATAACAAAGTAAATAATGAACAAATTTTGCAAATTATAGAAACTCTTAAAACCTTTTTGAAACTTTTGTAAAAAACTTTTGCTTAATTAAATTGTGCTAGTTACTTTAATGTTCTTAGAGTATGTTACATGACATAAAGGGGAAAAAAATGAAAAGATAATAATTTAAAAAGAAATGGGGTCCACCTTTTTTTTTTTTTTTTTTTTCTCTCGGGAGAAGAAAATGATGTCTACTTGGTACAATTACAATATGTAAGACACAATGTAATTATATAACATATGATGTAATTTGGATATGAACCTATATAGTTTAAAATTTTATTAATAATATTTTGGTAAAAATAATTAAATGATTGGTTGTTATATAACTTCACTATTACTATATAGTGTACTATATGTTTTATAGTTTCATGTGGAAGGATTGCCTTTTTTTTTTTAGCCTTTTGTTTTTGTTTTTTCTTTTTGTATAGGTTTTTAATATATATTGAAAATTCCCCATAAAAAAAATTTAAACTCATGTTTTTTTAGTTTTAGTTAATGGAAACCCATTAAAATGTGATTAAAATGAATTTCAAACTTCAGAATTCATGATTTTGATTTAAACTTTTTACAGTTTCATTTGAAACTACTTCGAACTATAGGAAAATTATGTAATTTATTTAAAGAAAAGTAGCTATTTTGTGTAAGAAAAGCCTAGTCATTTGTTATAAGAGAATATAAACACTTGTCACAATCATAAGTTTATATGATATGATATGAGGAGAGTTAATCGCAAATTAAAAAAAAAAAGTTATAGAAGTAGAAATTCAAAGCATACAATTCAAATTAAACAAGAAAGGAAAGGAAAAAAGTTTATGTAATCTTAAAATAAATTGGGAGATTACTTATTTATTCTCAATGATAGAGGCACGATTAATCTATTGTAGAAAATAAAAGGAAAATTAGATAAAATTATGTGTAGACTTGTTCATGGATCTACTTTGCCGGCAAAACCAATCTGAGCCACACCAGTTCGCTTCCCTCAGGGCTTTGGTGAAGGTGTCCGATGCGGTGACTGGGAAGATTTCTCTAGCATTGACGTCGGACTGATGCGACAAGTGGCGCCGAGATGTGCATACCACTGGAAATCGCACTGAACCCGGTATAATAATAATAATAACAAGTTCCCTCTCAAAGTTAAGGCCAACCAACCCATACCTCTCTTCTTCCCTACCTTGTTTGACTGCCATATCGCACATAGGTTTCTCCAAATTCTTCTTTGAAAGGTACACTCTCTTGTCTCTCTATCTTGCTAATCTCTGCCTCCTTCTCTATTCTCTATTTCATCTCTGTGTCCCAGGCCTCATCGCCTCTTTTTCTATTTCTCTCCATGTCCCAGTCTTCTTTGTATTTTAACCGGTTATTTTACTTTTAGACTAAGAGGCTATGAAACGGTGTGTTAAGACAGGAAAACAATATAATATACCCCTTTTAAACGGTGTTGCAGCGTTACGAAACAACCTAATGTATCGCACTGCACGTTTTTTTTTTTTTTTTTTTTTAAGCAGTTAGTTTCGTTTCATAAGAAGGCCTCCCAAACAGTATCTTGACATTGCACCGTACGATTCTTTTTTTGCTTGCGTGTCAACACCGCCTTAATTGTAGCAAAAGTCTTCTGGTATTATACATAGTATTAGATAATAATAATAATAATAATAATAATAATAATACAAGTAATACCGTGTTCTCAAAAAAAGATGAAAAAGAAAAAAACAAATTGCGTGGTTTAAGGGTTGTTTGGTACATGTGTTTAAATACATATTTTCAATTTCTAAATAATATTATACGTATTTTCACACATTTTTTTACTCCCACATATCTTCAAAAAATACAAACAATATTACTTGACCGACGTTACCAAACGTTACCTTAAGTTTTAGTTTCAGTATATGTATTTTTTTTTTTTTGGGTGAAAGAGGATATGTTTTAAGCAAGCAGAGGAGGCTTTGAAGAGATGCTCAAGAGATGCTCGTGCATTGCGCGAGAGATCCTTTAAGCAAGCAGAGGAGGCTTTGAAGGGGAAAGGAAAAAGCTCTGGGGAAAGCAAGCAGAGAGCAAACGGTTGCTAGTGAGAAAGCTGGCGGGGCACATGGGCCTTTGAGGGCTTCTGCCCACATAAGAGATTTGATTATCAACCGGACATATGTAAGGATTACAAAGAGACTGGTTACTCTGGGTATGGAGATTCTTGTAAGTTTATGCATGATCTAGATGGCAAATGGAGAAGGAGTGGGATGAAGCAGAGAAAGTAAGGAAGAGAAATCTAGCTTTGGGATTAGATGATGAGGATGATGGCGGTGTAGACCCTGGTGAGGACGGCGATGATGATGATGATGATGATGATGATGATTCGTTGCCCTTTGCATGTTTCATTTGCAGGCAGCCTTTTGTTGATGCTGTTGTAACCAAGTGCAAGCACTATTTCTGTGAGCATTGCGCATTAAAGGCATCCCTTCAATTCTAACTTAAATTATGGAGCATAATCAGTCTACTGTTTGTGGATTTATGCTGGATTTTTTTTTTTTTTTTGGAGAAAAATCAGATTAGACATTTAAAAAAATTAACCTGTTTAAATTTGAAGAGTGAAGCTGGCAATGGATTAAATTTCAGACTTGTAGTGTATGAAAGATGACAAAGTGTAGGCTTGTTAGAAAGGTTTATTACCGGTGCCTTCCCCTGCCCAATACTAGTAGCACACACTTACACACTTGTGTACATATGTAAACTTGTTAATTTTTTAGATGAGGAGCTCTGCCATGCAAATTAATGATACAATCAAATGCTATGAGTGAATTTTTCAGCAAGATGCTGACAGATGGGTTTTTAATACATAACATAGAAAGCTTAGAGCTGGTTTAAGTTTGAGATAAAATTCAGGTGTCATAATTATAATCAGAGTTTTGATGGTTGCATTTCTGTCAAGACATTTTTTGCCTAGGTCTGGAAGTGTGTTCTTATAATGGGCTTAGGGTTTGTGCATGGATCAAAAACATAAGGTTGTTATATGGGTGTAAATAACTTGATGATTAGGGTTTATAAACTTATTTCTCAGTGAAGTCTTTCAAAACATGTGTTTTCTGTATAAGTAGTTTGAAGTCCTATTTATTAGAGAACTGAGTTGCGCTTTTTTTTTCTTTGTGGTTTCAATTTTGAGCCAATTACTTGTTAAACTGAAGCCAACTGTTGAGTCTGCAATTTTAGGCATTCAATCCAGGTGTATGTTGGGTCCAACAAATCAATATAGTCATCAGATCCAGGATTTCCTTTTGATTGATGCCATAAAATCTTCCATTATGAAGTTTCTAGCAAGATTGATTATGCCGCTGATGACACGAGCTTTCAGCAAATGGCATTGTCAAAACAACTCTGTTGAAAATATATATCATGTTGTCTTTTTTATTTGCTTTTGTTCTGTGCTTAAGCATGGCGAAAGGTTTCCTACAAAACATGTCGGTCTGATTTCCTTGTTGCCCATCTCTCCTTTATTTGAAAGTGTATTCTAACTGGAGGTTCTTCTCTTTTTCAGCATCATGCAAAGAATAAGAAATGCTTTGTTTGCAACAAACCTACTCTTGGCATTTTCAATACAGCTCATGCGATATGCAAAAGGATTGCTGCGGAGGGTAAATAATAGTCGCTCGGTTCATCATGCTCTTTGGTTTGTAACTTGTTGGAATGAATTTTTTTTGCTTTGTTTTGTTTTTGTTAGCATTGAAAGAGGAAGTTTCCTTATCAGCCTCTCTTTTTCCTAGAACGTCTTGCAAAATTCTCTTTAACTAGATATCTTACTGAAGGAAAGCAATTTAAGTATGGAGTACTATTGTAGGTTTCTGCAGAATTTAATTAGTAATGGGTATCTGAGAAAGCAAACAGATTTGCTCAGTTTAAGCCTATTTGGAACAATTTGTTTAATTAGGCGGAGACTGTTTCATACGATGGCCAAAGGACACAGGTCATGACATTGAAGTTTCTTTTTTGTTTTTGATTTCTATGATCCTGATTTATACGTCTTAACCTGATATGTAAGAAATTTTTATGATATTTCATATTATTAGCTTTAATAAGTTAATAGACTTCACATAGTAGTCATTCGCTTTTATTGGGGGATTATTGGAAAATTGCCTTCAAAATATTTTCTGGTGAGACAAATAAAGTTCCAGTTTCCTGCTTTTGCCAATTGGGTGTTCAAACGATCACAAAAGAGGAAGGCTTGGAGATCTATGTAGACATGGTACTTGGCAGGGCTGTTTATGATGTGTGCACCCAGACGTGTCACGGGAAATATATGGTTTCCTTCTCCTCTACAATGATGAGAGGCGAAGAGGCTGTGTTAACCTGGTATATCTAGTTTTTTGAAGATGGAAGATTGTGTGATCAGCACATAACATGACATACATGAGCAATGGGTTCCTGCCTCTGCTGTGATATGTGAGCTCGCACTTTGGGCACTGGGTGTTGCTGAGACCATGGTTGTTTGATGTCAGAAGAGCACATTTTGCTTGGTGGGTTAGAGTTCATCAGTGAAAGGTTCTGGTGGCAACAGGCGTACATTTCGGATGTAAAGTGTTCCTGTTGATGGTATGAAATATTTTGAAGGGTAGGGAGGTGGCAGATGCAATTGGAAGGGATAGGAGAGAACGGCGGATATTGGAAGAATTTGATACAGGTTTAGAGGACACTTATTGGCTGATCCTGATGAGCTTTGTGACCCTGGTGAGCATTTGACTTTTATTTTCTATTGCAATTATTAATTTATTTCTTTTTTGGGTGAGTGCCATATTTGCGTGCATTTATATTATTTGTTGAAAGGAGTTCTCTCTATGAATTGTACAATTAAATAGCTGGTTCCAGTTTTGGCCTCTTTTCACATTATTTGTCTTCTGTTTTTTTGAATGTTTCATGTAGTTGAACCAAATTCTAATGATGTTGCCCCATCCTCAGTTGTATATGCCATTTGTATTGAAATTCTTCTATATTCTGATGTTGAATTAAATGAGTTAAGTGAAGGTGGAGGGTGAGGTCAACCGATGGGATGCTGTGTAATTGGCAATAAAAAAATCACTTTTGTTGGATTATGGCTTAAGGATTATATTGAATAGTGTCTTAAATGGTTGATAAGCAGCTTGTTCTTTATCTGGATCAGCTAGGTAGCCGTTTACTTTGATTTGAAGAAGCATGTCAACTGGAGAGGTAGCTTAGCTTTGTCAAGTGCAAAATTTTTCTGGTTGAAACTAAGAGGATCGAGTAGTTGAATTGTCGGGACATGAGCTGATTGTATTAGGCCTATGTTTTAGAAAACCTTATTTATGAGATGATGGGAATGTAGGCCTCTGGTTTTTGCCTTGTATATCTGCCACTGTAGACATTTTGTCGTTTCATTTTTCATTTACCAGAGATAAATTTATAGAATATACATCCCTGAGTAAAGTATAAACATAGAATTCAATGAGGCTGTGCCAAGAATGGTCTTTTACTCATAATATGCTTCACTATTCATGCTTATAATCGTGACATCATGATTTGCAGAGTTTTTACCGATATTTTGAATTAATCTTGCATTGTAAACGTTTTTAAGTTCGAGTATCTGTTTTAGATCAATATGAATTGGATGTGTACCTAAGGATGACTTTTAATTTCTTCTCTTGTATGATGTTAGATATCTTTATTGTAATTGGACCTGATTGGCGATCTAGATTTGAGGATCCCAAATTCTCTTAAGGCACTGCTCAAGCGCAACCTTTCAAGCTTTGGACATCATGCAATCCGCTTGCATTGGCATTCAGTTTATGGATGCATGGTTATAATTTAAGCAGGGTTTGTTCTTTAGGTTGCATGCTATATTTCAAAATCTAAGATTTGCCCATTTATGTTCTAAGACTGGTTTTTGTTGGACTATGGTTTGGTATGGCAAAGCCTAAGCGCTGGTTCCTTATTTTCCATTGATGGTGCCGCAGTTAGTGGGTTTTATGTTGATGGGGAACATAGCGGTACTCCTAAATGAATTTTTAAGTTGATCAACACATGTTCAAGGGGATGTGGTTTTTCACAACCTAAATTAAATTTGACGTGATTAATATTCCACATGAACGAGATTCATGTGGCAAAGCGATGTAAACAGCTAAATTCTTAAAACTTCATAATTTTTTAATTAAGGGTCCGTTTAGATAGAACTTATTACTGAAAACTGAAAATACTATAGCAAAATAATTTTTAAATATGTGAATAGTATCATGAGGCTCATTTTTAATGATAAAGTGGTTGAAAAGTGCGTGAACAGTAAATAAACAGTGCAAAATAGTGTGTGAACAGTAACCACATAGTATGAATAGTAACTCGTCCTCCACTAAAACGCATGCGCAGGAAAAAAAAGAAAAAGAAGTTAAAACGCAAATGTGGACGTAGTAAGTTCTATCCAAACTCACTAAATCCAACAGAGATGATTAAGTTGACACAACACCCTCAAGTAGCTATGGTCCATCATAGGTACTTGAGAATGTTTTGTCAACTTATATACTAATCATGAGTTGACACGTAAATATGATATGGATTTGAGTGTGACTAGGGGTTTGTTATTGACATAAAACTTGACATGTAAATTAAAGTATAAAAAATATATAATTCAACAGTTAGGTTTTTAAAATATGTAATAATATTTTTTTTATTAAGTATGGTTGTAAACTTGAGCTACAATCAATTTTGTAACTAAATTTTGTCTATTATATATTATCACTTTTGAGTTTAATAATTTTGAATGTGTATATTTTAAAAATATTAATTTGATTTATTTAGTTAGTTTTGTTAAATATTATTACATAATTAATAATTAAATTCGTAATTAATAATGTATATTCTGAACTTATAATGAATATACCTATAATTTTTTAAAATTTTATTAGATGTTTTAGAATCTTAAGATACATAATATGATATGATATATAATACAGAAAAATAAAAAATCAATTCACAATACGATTCAAGTTTTGACAACTATGATCATGTGTGTTTAAGCTCAACTCTTGGGGAGGGTAGTTTGAAACGTGGTTTTAATAGCCATAATTGCCTCCTAATTAATTTCAACAAATAAAAACCTAAGCTTTCATTTCAATTCAATTTAAAACCAAACGACCATTTTGAATTTCTAGGGCTTTCTTCTTTCGTGAATTGGAGCGATGGGACAATCTCGGGTGGTGTCGCATACTTTTGAAGAGAATCCAAAAATCAAAGGTCCAAGAGACAGAGGCCCCCACTATTACTACTAATGCCTCCATTTGTTAGCATTTTAACATTTCCAGATGAGATTTAAAAAAAAAAAAAAAAATTCCAAGAGATAGTTAAAAGCTTAAAATTAAGTACCACATTTTAATGGGCACCAAAATCTCTAAGGTGCATAATACCTTACCCACGCATAACTAAATCATTGATTTTGTAATTTGAATTCTTTATTTAATACATGATTTTATCAAAGCTTACCTTAGTACCCTCACAATTTAAGTGTAAGGTTAAAATCGATTATATGTAAGTGATCAATCACACATTAAAAATTTGGAAGAGTGGTGGTGATTCTATTCACTTTAATTTACAACCCATGCACTGTCAATTACCTAACACATGCAAAATGCACACGCAGGGAAGGTACCCACACACTCATCACCGAACAAAAAATGTGGTCAATCCTCAGTCTGGTATCCACACTATCAAGTATTGCACTGCCCATTCTACATACCAAACGAGCAGGTACCTTAAAGATATCTTGCCTTTTTATTTGCCTATATAGCTCACAGTCCTATTGAGTGAGCCAGTGAGAAGTCCTTCATTTAATGTTGGTGGGAGGGTCTAAAGTCTAATCCACTTTTGTCATACAAGGCTAATTTTGTGTTGCCTATGTGCATAACTCACCAATCTTGTGAATTCTCATATTTCTGCCGCATTCATGCTCCGTATATGCCATTTCATCTATAGGATAAATAGTGAAAAAGACTAGAAATGTCAAAATAAAGTTCTGGTAGTAAATAAATTGTGGTCAAGCATATGATTTCACATCGATATTATGAAGCTATAAGCCTACAACTTCCTAAAGAAGAAAAATTTTCATTGTTGGTCGAAATCATGATACAAGACAAGACAAATATCTCAGTATTTACACACATGACATCACATATTATCATTTGCAAAAGGTGAAAGCCAGTCAAGCATAAAGGGTTTGAATTTGAAGTCCCGTAGATAGCAAAGGCAGTGTTACTGAGTGACTGCAACAAAGACAGATGTTTTCACCTTCCATCTCCAATTATGCCACCAAGCATGGGTTCAGTAATATTTACAGGAGAAGGAAATGGATCACCAAGTTGGCTAAGATCAGTGTTATCCCTATGATGCTTTCTATCTTCTTCACTTAAAAACCTGCTTGTTATATCTTTGAAGTTCCATTCAGTTAAATAACTCGGCTTTGACGTAATGATGCCTACCTCAATATCTCCTGCAAGCATGGCCACAACACGGGACATTGGTGGCCGCATGTTTGGTGACGCCTGTGTGCACAACAGAGACACTGCTATCACTCGAGCAGCTTCATTTTCATCAAATTCTGATAATGTGGGATCTACCAGCCTTAAAATCTGGTTATTTTCATGTAGAGTCCACGCCTGGTGATTCATGACAAGGAGAGCAAATAAGAACTTTCTTTTCAACAACAATAATTTCAGAAATGGATAAAGAGAGAAAAAATTCCTTTCCCATACCCATTCAAGGAGATAAATTTTTTCTGTGTCCAAACTATTGTCCGAGTTTAGTCTCCCACTGAGGATCTCCATAGCAACAACACCAAAACTGAAAACATCAGCCTTCTCAGTTAGGAGCCCACGCATTGCATATTCTGGTGCCAAGTAGCCTCTACAAGATTTAAAATTAAAATAAGAGTTTATCAAAACCACCAGTGTATCTAATCTAATCAGGTTCAATTTCCATAGATGACAAAATTATCAGTAATGAAAAAAAAAAAAAAACACTTTCCAATAGCATCCTTAAGTTTGTAATAGTGTTTTTTTTTTTTTTTTTTTTTTGAGGTTAAGTTTGTAATAGTTAATCATTCTTCTAATGAGTCTAATAATTATTGATGATTTTAAGGTACTTATATAAAGATCTATATCTTATGCTGCATTATGCACCTTTATAGACAAAATGGCTTTGAGAAAGTGGATAAGTAGTTTACATGGTCCCTGCAACTCGGGTGCTAATGTGGGTTTTAGTGTCATCATAAAGCTTTGCCAATCCAAAATATGATATTTTTGGGCATAGTTCTCGATCAATCAAAATATTGCTAGCCTTCACATCTCGATGTACAATCCTTGGCCTTGACTCCTCATGGAGATAAGCAAGTCCTCTTGCAGTTCCCAAGCAAACACTGAAGCGAGTAGGCCAATCAAGACACAACTTACTTTTACCTGCATTAATAGTGGCTCCCATCCAATAAGATTTAAGAGCAATCAATCAAATGTTTGATTCAGGAGTTATTTGACTGCAATAATACAAAGCTTCCCATATAGACATTTTCAGAGAGTAGAAACATCAGATTATGTCTTGGGGCGAAAAAACATATTTTCATAGGAGATTTGGGCTGCTTCAAAATATTTGGGAACAGACCAAAACATAATTGACAATGCTTAATAATATAACAACAATACCACCTTACTCCCAAAACTTGGGGGCTGGTTATGAATCCCCCACAAATTAATCAAGATCATACACGTGTAATCTTTTCTGCCCTTTTATCTTATCCAAAATCATACTCTTTGTTGCTTTCTTAATTGAATGGTTCTTTTACTACTACTGTCAATGAGAATATTAATCACATTCCTCTACACATAACCAAACCATTTCAAGTGACTCCCTCTCATCTTTTCAACAATTGTTTCCCTATCTTTTAAGTAAATTTCTTCATTTTGAATACCATTTTTCTTTGTATTTCCAGTTATCCACCTTAATATTCCCATTTCAGCTATAATAAATTTATGAACATGTTATTTCTTAAGATCCGAACATTTAGTATCATGGATCATAGTTTGTCTAAGAAAAATCTAATAAAAATTTTCCTTAACTTTATAAGTACTCTACAATCACACAATTGTCCTAATGCTTGCACTTCTATACTTCCTTCACTTTGCTCTCATATATCCTATGATTCACATCATCTTCAAACTCTGCACCCTTCTGAATTTTTGATCTAATAAATAAAAAGCACCAACTGTTTGGTATCTCTTTACCCTCAAGTTTTACAACTCTTGATCTTTATTTATATCAGTACGAAGCTAACATTCTATGTATTTTACTTCAGTTTTACTTAGTTGAAATCCTTTATATTCTAAAACATCTCTTTAAATTTCTATTTGATATTGACTCCACATTTAGTTCATCCACTAAAACTATACCATTCGCCAAAGCATAAATCAGAGGACTTCATGTTGAATTGATCTAGTGAACTCATCTGTAGCCAACACAAAGAGACATAGATCTAATGTTGATCCTTGATGCAAACCTATAGTGATAAGAAACTTACTTGTGATGCCTTTTCTTACTCTCATACTAGTTACAACTTTGTCAAACATATTCTTAATCAACTTAATATACAGTAAAGTAACTATTTTTCCCCTAAAACTTACCACATAACCACTTTAAGTAACCTATCATATGATTTCACTAAGTCAATAAAAACCATACAGGAATCTTTACGGATTTCTCTATACTTTTCCATTGGATGTCTAATTAAGAAAATAGCTTACATAGTAAACCAACCTGGTATAAAACCAAAGTGGTTCTCCGATATTATTTTTTTCGTGTCTTAATCTATATTCAATCACTCTCTCATAAAATTTTCATAACAACCGAAAGGACTGGTATGAGCATAAAATATGGTCCTACCAAATAGTGCCTGATCAAGGCTTCCGTTTTCAAGATATTCATAAACAAGAAGGTGCCTATCACCCTCAATGCAGCACCCATATAATTTCACAAGATTGCGATGTTGCACAGCCGATATAGTAGAAATTTCAGTAATGAATTGACCCCTCCCTTGGTGAGATGCTACCGATAATTGCTTCACGGCTACAATCCTCCCATCAGCTAGTGTGCCCTGTGAAGTTGTATAAATCAGTGACACGAAAAGCGAAATTCAGGGTTTTTTTGGTTTAACAATAGGAATGTTGGTATGTTCCCTTGAATGTTGCACTACTCCTTTATTTTTTCAAATGAACTCTGATAAATACCATGGCAAAACTTTATTACAGACTTTAGCTAAAATGTTTAAGACAAACACTTAAAGACAATTTTAATGAAAAAGGTCCTACCTATCTCCCACTTTTTAAGCCAATGGAAACATTAATATTTCATTTTAAACGTAATTACTTTCTTAAAAGGATATTTTAGTTGTTTTTAGTATTATTTAGTTGTAGATTTTGCTGACTTAATTTTGTGATTGAACTTAATTAACTATCCACCATTACATACAATAATGTACTTTACCTTGAAAACAGGTCCAAAACCCCCCTCCCCTAACTTATTTGAAGGGTTGAAGTCATCAGTCGCACTTCTCAGCTCAGCATAACTGAAAGTGTTTGGTCGGAGGCCTATTCCAAGAAGCTCTGCACATTCAAGCAAGAGAGGGTCTAGATAACTGATTTAAACTCTTCATTATTGTCATAGTTATATATTTTGAAGATCTAGCGTTTTTTTTGGGTACTGGTGTTGGTAACATAGAAATTTCAATTTAAAAATATGAATTATGCAGAAATCTTGAGCCTGTCTCATCTAATATGGCCTGCCAAAACTATTTAGTCCAGACCCTTATTCCCTTTCATGAAAAGGATCCATATCATTGTACAAACAATAATAGTACTGATACTTTTCTAACAACTACTCTAGGATTTAGCCTTTTGAAATATCAGAGTAACTTGAATTTTAACCAAAAGTGAGTGGTACAGAGTCCATTAGTGTTTATTTCTTAGGCCGTATTTCACCAGTACCTCCACTACTGCTGTTATGTTCTTACCGTCCTCATTATTCTGCTGTGGTTTTCTCTTCATGTAAAAAACTACAAATATGAAAATCAAGCTCACGACTCCAACAGGGACTGCAATTCCTACAATCAACCCCAACCTGCTTTTCTTTCCTCGATTGCTTGGTGGAATCCCAGGAACATTAGGTACAAAATCTGAGCAATTATTTATTAGTAGTAATTAGCAGTAAATAATCAGGTCAAAAACATCACAAATCAATTCATAAATCATATCATATACATTACCTGAAACAACATGAATGGCTGAAATTAGTGGCCCATAATAACCTATTTCAGGTATGCAACAGGTTCCCTTACCAGCCCAAAATAGATGAATTTCAAGATAATTCTCTGACACATTAGCCGTAAAATTCTTCAGAATTGCTCTCTCCACCCCACCTGCTTCCTTTGATATGTCAAAGTCCTTCAATTCTCGACGACCCTAGAAAAGAAATTATAGGAGAATGTTATAATTATTACTAGTAGCAGACTGCGCAGTGATAATTTTTTTAGAGTGACCTCATTAAATTTATTATTATTATTATTAACAGCTGATTTTTCATTATCTTTTAAATTAATAAAAACCTTATTTATACCATATTTTTTAGATCAAAATTTTTGTACAGTACTTTAAGTATTATTTCTTAGATTCATTTTTTTAAATTTAGCTATGTGGCTACTTAATTATAAAATACGCTTCCATCCCATGAAAAAAATAACCATATTACCAAATTTTTAAAAGAGAATCTAAAAAACAGTATCTAAGTTTTCTACCTAAGTTTTGTTTTGTTTTTTTTTTAACATTTACATATACTTTTTTTTTTTTTTTTTTTAAAATTTGAATCTTTACATATACTTTAAGTAAACTCTATTTATTCCAATTTTTTAGATGTGTAAAATCATAGACTACTACTCCATAATGATAGTAGCTAACTAGTTTTATAATTTTTTTTCATGATTTCATTCATAATGTTTCTTAGTATTATCATATATTTATTGGTTGATAATTTGCATAACAGAGGAATTAAATGAGATGTAGTATCGTTCATTAGATTTTTAAAAGTATTGATGTATGAAGATTATATATATATATATATATATATATATATATATATATATATATATATATATATAGAGGGTTAAATGAAATGTCAAAAAAGGGATTTTAAAATTTCCTGACTTTATTTCTTATGTAATTTATATGATTACTGGAGAACCTCTCCCTTTTAGTTATGAATGGAAATTTGGTTTCCATGATTAGAGTTTGATTGAATTTAAGTTTAAATGTAGTAATATGATTGTATTTCATTGTTGATTATTGATTTAATTTTTTAAGTGAATATAACAATTGATTTTATTGCACTGTAAAATTTTTAATGTTCTCCGTATGGTCATATCTATTAAATTTTTTTACTTCTCCTTATAGTCTATTTGTTTTCCAATTAACAGTTACTAATTGATGTTTGATTTTTTTTTCTTTATCTAATTTTTTTATATTTTATTTATTTATTTTTTATTGTAAACCTCTCTCTCTCTCTCTCTCTCTTAGTAATTGACGTTTGATTTTTTTTCTTTATTTATTGAATTTAAGTTAATATTTAATTTTCTTAAATAAAAGGAGTGGAAATATAAATAATATAATAATATGGAAGATGTGGCTGAATTTAAATGGTGAATAAAATAAGATGAGAAGAAAAAAAAAAGTAAAAATAGAAGATATAACAATAAACACCATTCCAAATCATGTTACATAAAAAAATATTATTATATTCTTATATACTATCTTTAATTCTTTATAATGCTATATGATAACATTTAACAATCAAAAAAAGAAAAAAAAAACACAAAACTAAATCACATTAACCCAAAGTAGAGTTTTAAAGAACACCAAACTTAATCAACCTAAAAAAAAGATGCAAGAAAAATTAAAAAATCCACCAAAAAATTGAGTGAGAATTAAAGAGAGTGAAATGATATATTTTTTTTTTTTTGTGAGAGAAAATTATATATAGCATGGAAGAGAGAATGACAAATTTATACTATGATGATGAGTATAAAAAGAAAAAAAAAATAAAAGAAGATAAAGGGAAATAAGAAAAGTGATATTAAAGTGGAGGCTAGTGGGGAGATGAAAAGATAAAGGGAAGAAGAAAGGTTGGACAAAGTGTAAATATAAAAAAAAAAATAAGTAAAAATTTTTTAGGACATTTTATTTACTTTAAATATATTCTATGTTAAATTTTTAAAAATAAAAAATGAGAAAAAATATAAATTATCTAATGATAATGAAGATTTGACTGAATTTAAATGTTAAATAATAGGATCAAGATCTTCTATGGTTTCTAAGGTAGTCTACCATGTAAAGTTCTTTACATCCTCACATTTCTTTTAAAATAAAAAACTAAGATTCTGCCATATTATCAATCCACTAACATAACCATTATTGAATGCTATAAAAAAAATAAAATTCAAATTTATTCACCTTACCAAAATTATGAGGAACTATTAATGGAAGGAAATCACCTCCGTGGACTTGATGGTTTTGCAAAAGAAAGCAAACACAGCCATTCTCCAAGTAATAAAAAAAATTTCAACTAAACCCGTACTATTTTGTTATTGAACGAATTTCATATCAAATCTCTAAGAAAGAAGCAAAACTAAAAGAAAAGAGTTTGTTTAATGATCAAAGCCAGAAGAAACCAAAAAAGCAAAAAAGGCCGGATTGAGTTTTGATCCAAATAATCTCAAGTGCTTATCTACTGGAAATTTTAAGTTACGTTTTGGTTCAAAGAAGAGCAACGTTTTGGGTTTTTATGTTCTAGATTCTCAAGTAGGTACTAATTTAATGCATAAATTTAACAGTTAGGCTTTTTTTTTACTAGTGGGAATTGCTTTCAATTGCTTAAATTTGTAGCTTCATTCCAAAGTAGAATATGACTATGTAGATTGGTCGTGGGACTGATGCGGGAGAAATTAAGTTACAGTTCCGTAGTTTGTTTTTGGTTAAAAGGCAAACGGTGAATAAGGTTGAGTTTTTTTTTTTTTTTTGGGTGGATGGATGATGTGGCAAAATCTATGTCTTAAAATATCATAGGAACTTTAGAGGATTTTGATCTGAATAACATAAGATGAGAAGGGAAAAAGTAAAAATATAAGATATAACAATAACAATAAATACCAAATTCTCTAAATCATGCTATATAATAGAATAATATTATATTTTTATATACTATATTTAATGCTTTATAACACAGTAGGATAATATTTAACAATAAAAGAGAAAAAAAAATATAAAAATAAAAACAACCTAAAGAATCAAGGATAACATTTAACGCAAACTAAATCGCATTAACTTAAAGTAGGGTTCTCTGGAACACAAATTTATTAACCTAAAGTAGAGATGCAAGAAAAGTAAATAAAAAAAACCCTCAAAAAATTGAGAGAGAGAGAGAGAGAGAGAGAGAGAGCTTAAAAAAACTTTTGTGAGGGAAACTATGCATAGAATGAAAAAAATAATGACAAATTTATAGTAGGAGGGTGTGAATAAGAAGAGACAAAATAAAGGAAGATGAAGGAGAAGAGTAAGAGTGATATTAATGTAAAGGATAGTGGAGAGATGAAAAGATGAAGGATGGAGAAGGCTGGTGAAAGTAAAAAAAAAAAAAAGAGTATATGTTAAAAACAATTATAAGAAAATTGGAAAGAAAAGAAATAATAATATGGATGCTAATGTGGCTCAACTGGACTGTAGCAAAAATAAATGCTACATTTCAGCTTTTAGATATATATATATATAAATATAGATTAAATGGATTAAAATGGAACACTATGCAAATAAATAGAAATTGTATTATAGAAACTCTACAGGAGGAGGTAATGGTCTTTAGCCAAAGAATGGAATATAATTTTTCTCTAAAGCAATCTAGAGTTACCTGAATGTAGATATCAAATACACGCCTCCCTTGACTCTTCCAAGTTTGAGAGCTTCGATCATCAAAACCAGTTTCCGCAAAAAACAAGGTTACATTATAAAGACCATTATGAAGACGTAGGCCGTAGTATCTAAGTGATCCTGGGGATATCCTTGAAGTCTGGTAAAGTTCTGGGGTGCTAGTTGCAATGACTTTTGCCAAAGTGCTTTGAAAGTAACTTTGACTATTTCTCTCAACAAACCTCCCCACGTTGCTGACTGCCCATTTTTCAGCATCAGTAACATAATACCATGCTGGACCAAAGGATGATTCCTTTTCAGCCTCGTACACTATACCGTCAGCAGGCATCTCTTGGCCTCCACACTTGATTGAGAAGTTTGCATCTGTAGAATCATTATGATTGCCCTCATCATGATAGATAATTAGAACTTTAAAATAAAACATTCACACCGAAGCTTTTAGATTATATAAATTCAATCAATTTCACTTACTGATGTTGTCCCAAACGAAGCTAATGCAACAATCCGTTCAGAATAAATATAATCAGGTTGATTGGAGGTTGGAAGGGTGTCATTATGTCGAAGTCACATGCCAATGCAATATATTTTACTTTTCATTTCAAAGTATAATTGAAAGTAAAAAAGAAGTGTTGAAGTTACATGCCAATGCAATATATTTTACTTTTCATTTTCAAGAATAATTGAAAGTAAAAATGTAGGCCCTATAAATAGCCATTCAAGTCATCAAATTAAAACAAATACTTACAGCAAGCAAAAACTTGTTGTGTGTGTGTGTGTTCTAATACAAACACACATGTATAAAATAAGAGGCTTGCTCTGTCCATCATAGAGTTGGTTCCATAAGAGATAAAGTTGGTAAAATTTCTGGCTTTCCCAGCAAAGTTTATGCATACTTGCATTACTATATTACAAAACTTGATATCGAATTAAATCATTAAGTAATTGAAGAAATAACTAATGACAAACCACTTTCTGCAACAATAATGTTAGGTTTTGCAAAAATTCAGCCATTCAAAGGATAAAGGGAAACTCTTTGTTAGGGTCATGTTTTATATGTAATTGGCTATTCGTCAATCAAAAAGCACTTTACTTGTAAATTGGGTGGATCTAAGTTGGGTTTAATACATATCAAGTGGTTGTATTAAAGACATGAAGATTGATGAATTTGTTTAGGGTTTCTTCTGTCACAACCCTAGACATATATAAGGTCTATTTTAAGAGCTGTCATATAGGGAGATAGAGACCAAGAGCTTTATTTTTTTTGTGAGAAGCTAATGCGTTTGTTTGCTATAGAGTTTTGTAACCAAATGCTCCCTGATCTTCATTATTGATAAAGTGAAGAACTTTGCAACCAACAACAATCATTCAAGTTGCTGGAGTTAGTCATGTATTGTGATTCGTATAAAGAGTTAGTCACAGATTAGAGATCTGTGTATCAAGGGAAAGAAGGCTACTACAAGGTCAAGTTCAATTGGGTATTGAAGCAAGGGTTTAACTGTAAGTTGGTATTTTGGGATAGGCTAGGGCAGTTGTAAGATTCATTATACTTGTAATCGCTTGATTGTTGATAAGTGGATTCTTAGGAGTGGTGACTTTAAAATCACCCAGTGAGGTTTTTGCCTTGCAAGAGGTTTTCTTCATTTTTCAACAAATCACCGTGTCTATTTAATTTCCGTTGCATTTAATTTTATTTGGTGATTTGTTAGTGCCTCCACAATTTTCATGTAATTTGACCTAATTAATCAACTTGGGTAATTGAATATATTAACCCAACAAGTGGTATTAGAGCTGGCACACTCTGATTAGGTTTTTAATCTTTGCTGTGTGATTCATTAACCCCTATTGTTATGGATCGTGGGAAATCCCTCATTATTCCTCCTTATTTACTGATACTAACTATGTATACTGGATAATACACATGAGAGCCTTTTTGCAGTCTCTAAATGAGAAGATCTGGCTAGCAGTTGAAGTCGGTTCGATCAAACCTATAGATCCACTTGCATCATGGGATGACACTAAGATCAAAACTGCAAACTTTTATAGTAGAGCATTGAATGCCTTGTTCAATGCTATGACAAATGAGTAATTCAAGAAAATCTCCTCAATTGAAATTGCAAAAGAAGCATGCACTATTCTTCAGAATACTTAGCTGTTAAAAAATCTATATTCCAAAGGCTCACTACCAGTTTTGAGGAAATAAGGATGGACAATGATGAGCCATTTAATGAATTCTATGCCAAGCTTAAGGAAATAGTGAATTCAACATTTAATCTAGGAGAATAGATTCCAGAGCCTAAGATTGTAAGACAGATCCTCAGGTCTCTTGTAGAGAGATTTCATGCTAAGATCATTGTCATAGAAGAATCAAAAGATCTTGATTTTATTCCTCTGATAGAAATGATTGGGAATATGCAAACCTATGAACTAGGTTTAGTAAGGGTTGGAAAAGGTACCAAAAGCAAGAACAAGGCCTTGAAGGTCAAGAATGATGAAAAACATGAATCGTCAGAAGATGAGGACACTAAGTTCAAATCATACATCACCTAACAATCCTAGAAGTTCATCAAGAATGCAAATGCCAAGGCAAATGACAATGATCGCAAACAATCTGGATTTTCCCAGCTTAAAGACCAAGACAAAGGCAAAAGAGAATTCAAAGATGCTAGACAAAGCAATAGTGTTCCTATTAGGCCAAAGTGCTATGGATGTCAAGGGTATGGACACATGAAGCAAGAATGTCCCACGTATCTTAGATCCATTGGTAAGAGCAAAGCTCATTCTACCACTCTAAGTGATACAGAACTAGAGGCAGATTTTGATGATAGTGATCAAGATGGAATAGTGAGCGCCTTCACAGCAACCATTGATTCTCCTAAGGAAGCAGAAGAGCTGGATGATGAGGAAGAAGAGTTGATGGAGTCCAAGTTTGAGGAAATGGATGACCAAGATGACATCCATACTACCTAATCAAAGTTGTACAAGGTTTCTAAGAAACATGAAAAGCTTTACAGGTAAGCTACAAAGAAGCTGAGTGAAGTGGAGTTGAAATGAGAGGACTCTCCACCAAAGTTGATGAAGCCAATCAAATCACTAGAGCACTACAGTTTGAAAACAACTTCTTGGTTGAAAAGACCAAGAAACTAGATGCAAAATTGTTTTAAGTGAGAACAAAATTGGATAGGACTTCAAGTGTTAAGCTAGATGAAATGCTCAACTTCTAGAAAGCCGCATCTAACAAAACAGGTCTCAGGTATGATCATTCTTTCTCTTCTTGTAGTACCTCTTCTAATGCTTTAAATAGAGTCATTTTTGTCCCTCTTGCTAATAATGATAACTTTGAGGAAACTGATTCTAAAATTGAAAATGTGAGTGAGGGTAAACTTGATAAGGAAAAATCCATTCCAAGAGCACCTCCTAAGGTTGTAAAGAAAGAGACTAAGCAAAATAATCATTGCTCTGCTAGCAAGAAGTCTCAACTAAAGAAGCCACATTTCTACCATTACTATGAAGCATCATGGCACACTCGTCTAAATTGCTATAAATGGCTAGCCACTCAACAAAGTAATAGTGTATCATCCTTTGGGAGCCAAAATCAACTCCAACTCTCTTTGGCTCCTCTTGGAGAACTTCTCAAGGCTATCATGTTACTCTCAAACTTCAATGGTTTCAACCCTCCTCCCTATTCATCTGAACAAAGGTTTATGTAAAAGAAAGCTTATCCATCCAAACCTCCTCTCTAGAAGGAAAAAGATTTCAAGTGATTCTGTCACCTTCTTGTTCTCATGCATGGTTGTTTGTTGTGTTTTGAGTTAGTCTAGTTTTTGATGTTTTCTTGTGTTTGTTTGTTGTTTTGTTTAATTTTTTTTAGGGATAATTACACTTTACCCACCTGTGGTTTGCTTCTAATTTGATGTGCCTAACCGTGGTTTAAATTTTGACACTTTACCCACCTGTGATTCCCACCGTTACTCTGCCGTAAACCACCTCACCCTCAACCGTTACTCTAACACAGAATAGGTAAAAAGCCAAAGCCCAAACAGATCAATTAGAACACATGATCAAAAAATTTTCATACCTGAAATATCTTTTGAGATCTTCCTATTGGGTTGGGCATGAGTGTGAGTCAGAGTGTAAGTGTGGTCGGAGAGAGCTCAAATCCAACGATGGAGTCAACAAAGACATCGACGATGCCTGAGGCTACGACGGTAGGTACATTGTCAATATCCAGCTCCAATCAAGATTTGGAGCTTCTCGCACCCATCTCGTTGAGAGTTCTTAGACATCCAGTGGCTGAAAAAGCCTTGGCAACTTGTAGTAAGTCTGACACGGTGGTTCTCGACTCTGTTAAGGTGGGTTTCTTGTTGGGCTCAGTCTCCGATGTCGAGGTTACTCATGGGCGAGGCTATCGTGACTTTAGGTCCACTAGTGTTATGGTGGGTTGCTCGATGACGGCGGAGATTGAGGCTCCGAGTTTGATAGTGGTGTCGCCGATCCTTGGTCGGTATCCATGGGTGCAGGGCCTTCACACCACTGTTTGGAGCTCCACGCGCCGCTTATGTCCCTTCTAGGTGGTAGATTGAAGAGTGAGTTTGAGAGTTAGGTTCAGAAAGATTGGGTAGAGAAGTGAAGAGATGGTGGTGGCTAAGATTGGGTTAAGATAGAGATTCCGGTGAGAGGGAGGTTTGAGCTTGAGAACCACCATCTGAGGTGGTGTTTAAGTGGCAAAGATGTGCTGTGAGTGGTCGGCCATGGCAAAGTTTGGGGTTTGGAGAGAGATTGTTGAAGAAGAACAGATGTGCGTGGTCAGCCATTGATTTGTTTTTTTCTTTGAACAAATTAGTAACCATTGTGGTGAAAGAGAGACAACAAGGAAAATATATATTTGTGGAGGTTGATTTGAGTTTGATTTTTCTGGGTCTATGTTCTTCATGTTCAAAATTTGTGTGAATAAAGGGAGAGGTCAATACTACTTTTTGATATTGTTTCTCTTGTGTTTTTAGTTGTATTTTGATAGATCTGTGGTTTGTATTTTGATGGTATTTCTTGATTTAATTTGTATTAGTTTTCTAGGTTTGTGTTCTTCACGTTTGTGTACGTTCTTCATGTTTGTGAATTGTGAGAAACTAATACCATATTTTGATCTTGTTTTTCTTTTCTTTTGTTTTTCTTGTTTTGGGAGGAGAGAGACATAAAATGGGTGTAAAAAGACTTATTTACCCATTTTTTTAACAGAGGTGGGTAACAAAGACTACATGGAAGTAACTTTAGGTGGATAAAGTGTCAAATTTAAACCACGGGCAGGCACATTAAATTAAAGGCAAACCACAGGTGGGCAAAGTGTAATTATCTTTTTTTTTTTAAATTAATTAATTAAGAAAAAGGAAAACTTGAAAAATACAAAAACAGGTTGTGTATGGGTATATTGATACTTGTGTACCTTAGATGGCCTTTGAAACAAAGTTTCTCAACTATGTAACTCTTGTAGCTTAGATGAACATTCTCATGCACAACTAAGCAATGTGAGCTTTGTGGCTTGTTTATGTGATTTGTATGATTTGGTTAATCTCTTATCATTAACATCTTTATCACTCTTTTTAACTAGCAGGACTATAAAATCCTAAGAGAAAGACATAAATAACCACCTCACCACTTAAACCCATTAATCATAAAACATCTGTGTACAATTCATAAAAGCCGTGCTTGGTAAGGTGTAGCACTTGCACAACAAAAAAAAGATGTTTGGCTTACATAATTGGATAATTCTTCTCTCTCTTATATACCTATGCATGTTATGTCATTTTATGTTTTAAAGAAAAAATATGCAAAGAACATGAAATGCAAAAAGAATCAAAATGCTTTTAGATATGGTTGCAAGCGTGTTTCTAGGAGATGTGGGAGTTATATGATGTACCTCAAAGTGATGGTCTCTATCAAACAATTATGATTGTGTGTGGATGTATTTGATTCTCTTACATCATTACTCTTCATATAATGAGACACTTATGATTCTTGCAAAAGTTTCACTCATAGCATGCATAGTTTTTGCTACTCTTGATACTATTGAACAGATACAATGTGATTTGGTCATCACAAGGAATACATGTGGTAGTATAAGCTTGCTAAACTGTCTTAACTTGTTTTTGAAAATAAAAATTGGTTAGACTAGTTTAGTGTATATTTTGATCTAGGTGCTTTACATATAGAGTTGTTGATGTGTTTGAGTGCTTAAAATTCTTCTTTGTTCCTTGGCTTGATGACTATCTTGATTGCATTTATCTCACGTTGTTTTTCTTCCTTGAAAAACTTCTTTTCGAGATTCTTGATAGAAGCTCGATAGTTGTTCGATACCTCCTTGATCTATCGAGAATTTCTGGGTTTTCTCGACATCGCTCTACAGATAGCCTGATCCATCGAGCCTGGTTCCTAAAGTCCTTGTCTGCTCGATAGATAGCTCGACACCTTTTCGATCTATCGAGTCAGTTTTGCCATGGATACCTCCTCGATACCTCTTCAATCTATAGAGATTTTGTTCTTGACACCTCCTCGATACATTCTTGATCTATCGAGGTGCTTGTTTCTATATATATATTAGGTTCAACCCATTTTTTTTTTTTCACTCAAATACTTTGATCTTTTCTCTTCTCTCTCAATCCAAACCTCCTTTCTCTAAAATCCATTTTTCCCTCAAGTTTTTTGCCTAAAGTAGGCTTTAAATTTCTTTTAAGTGTTCTAAGTCTCTTCTTTTTCTCATTCTTTATTCATTTCAATCATTTAGACCAAGGTTTTCTTATTTTGGGAAATTTTTAGGGGGGGTTTTTTGATTCTTTTGTGAAATTTTTGGGTTGGGTTTTGTTATTTTGTTATCACATGCTTATGCATTGCATTCTCAGTCATTTTATGCATTCTACGATTGTGTGCTTGATTAATCTTTGTGAGTGCTGTAGTTTGGATTGGGTTTTTACCCATGATGCTTTTTGGTTTGCACATAACATGTACATGCATTACCATGCATTGTTCTTTCCTTCTTTCCTGAACCTTTTTTTTTTTTTTTTCTGTTGTCGTTGCTCTCTCTATCTCTGTCTCTTCTCCCTTAGTTTTCTAACTAAATGACACCTAAAAATTTGTCCCTTCCAAGAACTCAATCAGATATCGTGGTTCTTTGTCTCCTTCTCTTCCCACTGTTCTCGATATTGTGAGGTTCTGTAATGAGGATGCTGAAAAGGACATTTATGAGAACTTCATTGACCGGGCGATTCATTCAGAATGCCAGGTTATTCTATCTAATTTTCCAGACACACCTCTACCTAGTGTGTTTAGCTGCCGGGGTTGGGAATCTTTTTGTGAGAAACACGTGAGGTGTCCTGGTGTGATCCTACAGGAGTTCTACTCCAATATGCATGTCATTGATACCTCTGTTCCTCAGTTTACTATGGTATTCAGAGGTACGCATATCGTAGTTACTCCTGACTTTCTTGCCAGCTACTATGTGTTCCTAGGGTAGCTCGTCTAGACTATCCTAGTCACCCATGTCTACGTATCATCTCTCGTGATGAGTTGGCCTTACTCTTCTGTGAGAAGGCCATGGTATGGGGAGATACTTTAAATTTCTCCACCACTGAGTTTGCTAAGGGTCCACAGATCCCTAATACGGTGATGACCTTTGTTCTCACTCCACTGTTACACTATTACACTATCACTGAGCCTCGTGCTCATTTTCTTCTCTCTCATGGAGAATCTCTCTATAAATTTTCCTTCACACATGATAGTATCTATGATAGATATCTATTGAGACACTGCTACAAGTGGTAAGCTAATTTTTCCTGCAGCTATCACACGCATCTTTACACACCTGCACATCACCATTCCTCTGTCCCCTCTCTTTTACTCCATGGGTGCCATTAATAAGGAATATTGGAAAGAATGATGCATAGCTGGCTGCAAGCGGCCTCGTGTGGATCCCATTCTAGGTTAGCAGGAAGAGGCTGAGTTCCGTGCTGTCGAGGATGCTACTTATGCCTCTCGTCCTTCTTCATCTTCTACTCCAACTTCTTCTTCTGGAGTAGAGGCATCCTTTGCTGCTATTATGGACCAGCTACAACATATGTGTGTTGATTTTGGTAGTCGTCTTGACCACATTTCTAATGAGATGTGTCAAATGAACACCAGAATTGGTTGCATTGCTCGCCTACAGTCTTGTCTTGGTGGTTTTGCTCCTCCTTCACTCGAGCCTGTTGAGGATTCTTCTGGTGGAGATGATGGTGATGATGCTTTTGGTTCTTTTAGTGGTGATGAGATGACTATTTCTCAGTGATTCACCCTTTGTCACTCGTGACAAAAAGGGGGGAGTAGTTTTGGTATGAGAGTAGCCATGTTATTAGGAAGAGAGTGAGCATAGAGATAGATTAGTTAGGGGGAGAGTGCTTTGATAGATATAGTGAAATTTTGATGTATCTTTTTCATTACATGTACCATGGTCTTACGACCTTTTCATACATTTTTGTGCTTCTTCTATATATATATATATATATATATATATATATATATATATATATATAAAATATATATGATGATATATGGTTTTTCACCTCTATCTTCAATGTATTGTTTCTTTTCTCTCTTTTATACACATGTCTTTTCTTTTATAGAACTTGTCTATGTTTTACACTTGATGCCTTGATGAATCTTGTTTAAAGTGTTCCAGATAAGAAATGTTGCAAGTCTTTCATGCCATCATCTCTTTTCTTGCAAAGTTTTTCAAGAGCTCATTGTATTAGTTAGGCTTATGTAATTTTGATTTTTGTAATAGTTATGGAGATTGTTGCTTTATACTTCTCTTATAATCATGCTTGTGGTTTTGTCGTAGATTGTCAAAAGGGGAGATTGTTAGGATCATATTTTATATGTAATTAGCTAATCCTTTGTCAAAATACACTTTACCTGTAAATTGGGTAGATCTAAGTTGTGTATGATACATATCAAGTGGTTGTATTAAAGACATGAAGACATGAAAATTGATCCAAGAAACAAGTGAAGAAAATCTATTTTATTGAAGCTTGACAAATAACTTGATAGATGGCATCTATCGAGGTTTACTAGGCAAGCTTAACACTAGATCAATCTATTGAGCTCTAGGAATTCAGAATTTCCAGATCTGAATTTTGGCTCATATTGATGTATTTTTTTAGGGTTTCTTCTCTCACAATCCTAGATATATATATATATATATGACTTATTTTAAGAACCATCATATAGGGAGATAGAGACCAAGAGCTTTATTTTCTCTGTGAGAAGCTTTTGCATTTGTACGCCATAGGGTTTTTTAACCAAGTGCTTCCTGATCTTTATTGTTGATGAAGTGAAGTACTTTGTAGGCAACAACATTCATTCAAGTTTGTTAGGACATATGTGGATATTGTTAGAGACATATGTTATGCAAATTGGCTAATCTTTTGACAAAACGCACTTTACTTGTAATTGGGTAGATCTAGGATGGGTTTAACATTTCAAGGAACAAGAGTTCAAGTCTAGTATTGAAGCCATGCAAATCTGTCCAAGAAACAAGTGAAGAAGTGTTATTTATCAAAGCTCGATAGATAAATCTATCGAGGTTTAATAAGAATTCTTGTCACATGCTCATGCACATTTCATGCATACGTACAACTTTATTTCCTCTTTTTGGTACCTATTGTGATGGTGTTTTCTGTTTGTCTCTCTCTCTCTCTTTCTCTCTCTCTCTCTCTCTCTCTTTTGGATAGTCTGCGCATGGCACCCAAGCGCAAATCCACTCCGTCTCTGAACTCTCTTCGTTTTGAGACATCTTCCTCTGATCCTACTCCTCTTCACGTTTGGTTTCATGATAAGAAGGACCAAAAGCACTTCTTGGAGAACTTCTCCAAACATGATGTTCATTCGGAGCACCGCGTGATTTCATCGAACTTTTCCAATACTACTCTACCCACTGTCATTCATAGACGGGGATAGGAATCTTTATGTGAGTGAATTATCCCACCATGATCATTCAAGAGTTCTATTCCAACATGCATGGTTTTGATACCTCTATACCTCAGTTTGTTATGCACAATCAATGTACACGTATCGTAGTCACTCCAGATATCGTTTCCGTGGTACTACACGTTCTGAGGGTATTGCATCCTGATTACTCCTTGTGTCCACGTCTGAGGACTGTGTCTAAGGACGAACTTCTGTCTCTTTTTTGTAAGACACCTTCTTCATGGGGTGATCGTTAAAACACCTTATGCCCAGGCTTTGAAAAAGGTTTGATGTTCCTAAATATGGTGATGACTTTTGTTCACCATCCTTTATCTCATTATAACTCCATTATTAAGCCTTGTGCTCGCTTTTTGCTTTCCCTCATTGAGGACCTTTCTATAGACTTCTCTTCTCACTTCATTCTTTCTCTCATGGATGTCTATAAGGATACATCGACCTGTAATAAGCTTATCTTTCCTTTTGCTATCACGAGGATTATACGTCATTTTTCTACTCCTTATCCCGAGTCTTCTCACATCACTGTCATGGGTGCCATAAGCGCGGCGTATGTTCGACGGAGTGAGGCCCAGCTTGGACCGAAGCAGCCACTGACCGAGACAGCGACTCCTCCAGCCCTTTCCGTTCCATCCACCTTTAATCCTTCTTCTTTGAGTGGTGGTGTGACTCTTGCAGTGATTATGGCGCAGCTTTAGTGCATGGATACTTGCCTTAGCACTCTCACTGATGAGTTGAGTCAGGTGACCACCTGTGTGGGTCGTATTGCACGACGACAGGCTTGCTTTGGTGGATTTGTTGCTTCTCCCTCTCCTTCTCTAGAGGCTTCTAAGGACAAGGATGTCGATGATGGTTCCGATGATGATGATGATGAGGATGAGGATGACGATGCTAACTCTTCCGATGATAAGGAGATGACTGCTTCTCAGTAACTTACCCTTTGTCATCCGTGACGAAAAGGGAGAGTAGTTTTGGAATGAGAGTAGTCATGTACTAGGGGGAGTGTTAGCATAAGACATTTTTGATAAGGGGAGTCTTTTGTTGTTGAGGGATGTAGTGAGGATTTATGTACTTTTCTTTTCTTGTAGTTACATTATCTTTTTGTACATCGGTTTTGTGGCCATTTAGTGATAACAAACATTGTACTTATTTATCTTTTATATATATGATGATGTTGTTATCATTTCACTTATCTCTCCATGTATTGTTTCTTTTCTCTCTTTATACACATGTTTATTTTATTGTATGCAATCCTTTATTTCAATTTCATACTAAGATGCTTTGATAATTTTGTTTAAAGTGTTTCAGAAAGACAAGTTGTCAAAATCTATCATGCCATGAACTCTCTTCTTGCAAAGTTTTTCAAGAGTTTGTGTTAGGATTAAATTTTATTGTATTCAACAAGTGATTAAGAGTTTAGTGATTTATGACTTCTCTCATATTTTATTTGTTTGTTGTGATTTTGTCACGGATTGCCAAAGGGAGAGATTGTTAGGACATATGTGGATATTATTAGAGACATATGTTATGTAAATTAGCCAATCCTTTGACAAAACGCACTTTACTTATAATTGGGTAGATTTAAGATGTGTTTAGTACTTCATAGAATAAGAGTTCAAGTCTAGTATTGAAGCCATGCAAATCTGTCCAAGAAACAGGTGAAGAAGTGTTGTTTATTAAAACTTGGCAGATAGCTCAACAGATAAATCTATTGAGGTTTAATAAGAATTCTCGACAGCTGCTCAACAGAAGCTGTATCTATCAAGAATTACGAAATTCAGATTTCCATATCTATTTTTCACGCATATTAAGTTATTTGTGTAGAGTTTTTTTTCTCACAACTGTAGACATATATAAAGATTATTTTAAGGGCTGTCTCAAATGATGCAGCTTAGTGCAAAGTAATTATTCATGCATATTGTGACTGGAGACAGTTGTCGTAGTTCATCAGTTTCTTTGTTGAAGCTACTGTGTCTTTGCGCCGAGGGTTTTGTAATCAAGGATCTTCTTGATCTTCATCGTCTAGATGAACTGAAGAACTTTGTAGCCAACATCTTCCTTAAGTTGGTGTGTTGGTCACATACTTGAATTCGTGCATTGATTGGTTAGTCACGTACTGGGAGCCGTGCATTGAAAGGAAGGATTGTCAATACATTGCAAGTCTAATTATGTATTGGGGTAAGGGTTCAACTGTAGATTGGTATTTGAGATTCCTTTTATTTGTAACCATTTGTGTTGATAATAGTGGATTTTTAGGAGTGGTGACCTTAAATTCACTTGGTGGGATTTTGTCTCAGTGATTTTCCCCATTCGTAAAAAAATCACCTGTGTCAAATTTATTTTCCGCTACATTTAGTTTAATTAGTGATTTGTTTATGCTACCATATTTATTGCGTGTAATTGAATCTAATTGATTAACTTGGCTAATTAATTGATTAATTTACCAAAAGGAGTCAATACATTCTTGGCATATCAAAGTTGTTGGAGTTAGTCATGTACTGGGATCTGTGCAAAAGGTTAGTCACAAATTGGAGATCTATGTATCAAGGGAAAAAAGGCTACTACAAGATCAAGTCTAATTGGGTATTGGAGCAAGAGTTCAATTATAAGTTAGTATTTTAGAATAGGGCAAAGTAGTGGTAGGCCACCTTATATTTTTATTTATGATTGTTGATTAGTGGATTCTTAAGAGTGGTGACTTTAAAATCACCCTGTGGAGTTTTTGCCTTGTAAGAGGTTTTTCCCATTTGTCAACAAATCATTGTGTCTATTTAATTTTTGCTACATTTAGTTTTATTTAGTGATTTGTTAATACCTCCACGATTGGCATGTAATTTGACATAATTAATCAACTTAGGTAATTGAATTAATTAACTAGGATCAAGCTATCTTAACCCAATACTCTTGAAGAGGGAAGGGATAAGTTAGACTATTCCTTTTTTTTTTTTTTTTTCCCTTAAAAAAATGAACATAAATTTTTTTCTTATAATTGAAACTATTAATTGTTAAAATGTTATTTGACTCCACAACATTCAAAAAAAAAAAAAAAAAATTGGAAGATATCAATTCTATGCTTTGTAGATTATTTTGATCTGTAGGATCCGTATATGATCCCACCATCAAATGTGAAAATGTTGGGGCGTAATCAATCATGAAAGTCTGTGCCTTGCCATTTTCCATAACAAAGTATAAGAAAGAAGGGAAATGCTAACAAATGCCCTTAGGGCATTGGTTAACAATCTATTTAAAGAAAGTTTTTATGGGAAAATGAAATATAACAATTAATTTTTTGATAGTTTTTTTCATTTTACATAAAAATGGTGTTAAAATTTTCCTAAAATAAATTGTTAACTAATGCCCTAAGAGCATTCGTTAGCATGACCCAAGAAAGAAATAACTTACAAAGTGGAGAATTCCTATTGCATGGGAAATTTCTTTGGAGGCAATTCAGTCCTGGAAAAACACTGCAAACACAGAGAATTACTACTGCTTATCCAAATTAAAAAATTTCTTGAAGGAATTCGTTCAAGTATAGATGTGAAATTGGTAACCGCATTCCTTCTCATTCATACATTTTGGACTAGTCTGTTAAAAAAGGGTGAGAGGGAACCACTACTCACCTTACGTTTGATCTGTCAAATATGAAGTTGTTTGCCACCAAATTCCTGCATAATTTTATGCAATGATCATTTATCACTATCACTCCTGATATTTATTAGAGATGATACATAGGATAATAAATTAAGACAATGGTACAGAAGATATTCACAAACAAGCTGTTGGCTCCTGAAGTCAGCTTGTTAAAAAATCAAGAGTTAATACCACTACGGAATGGTGAAGGGTATTTTTAAGGTTCTCATAAAGCAAGGAAAAAGGGTTAACCAAGTAATAGAAGAGGCATAAAGATATATGGGCCTTTGACATGACCTTAAAATAAAAAATAAAAAAATAAAAAAAAATTATGCAGGACTGGCTATACCTAATATAGTTTCCACCATGCGTGTTAATCTAGTTAACATGATGTTTCTTTAATTCTTTTTTTTTTTTTTTTTCTTTTAAAGGAGCAATATAAGTTTTTTTTTCCCCATTTTCTTTGAAGTATTTAATCATCAGTTCCAGAAGCTAGTATAGATAGAAACCTATAGAATGAAAGAAGTCAACTTCAAGTTTCCTTAGTAATCATGTTATTTCTAACCAGTATATATTAATCTTCTTTAGATTACTAAGGTTGGAATAAATTAATTGATTCTTCAATTGCATTCATGTGGCATCAACTTTATATATAATTTTAAAAAAAATAAAAAAATTCAGTTAGGTTCATGTCAATAACACCTGGTGTTCAAATCTAGATGCTAAATTTAGAAAAAGAGATGAAAGAAAAGAGTTCTATTACTTGAGAGACATACAGTTGTAGGTTTGAGTATGCTGCTACCCATGAGGGAAATGTTCCAGATAACTGATTGTAGGACAAATCTCTGCACTCAAAGGAGTACGGAAAATGATGAGCAGACACATTATGCATAAAAAAATATTCAGAATGAGAAATCTACAGAACAACTAGACTGCTTTATCCGTTGGTCACTTGTCAAATGCAAAACCTTCTGCTTTGGACACTTTATTGCATGACATTTAGAAGATATCATAAAAAGTAAAAAATGCTTCTTCTTTTCTTTTTTTTTTCTTTTTTTCCTGCCCCTTGAGCAATTTAATTTAAGAATAACTGCAAGTAATTAGTTATATTTTCAGGTATATTTCACATATTTTATGTGAAGTTAGGCAAAGATAGGAAAGAAAGTAATTAATTAAACAAAACCAAAACCAAGGACAAAAAGCAATAATTACTATTGAAATAACAAAAACCACCTCCATCGCTCAGCTGAATGGGAAAGCCAAATGCAATTTCTGTCATATCTTAGATATCTTCACATCTTTGGCTTTCTGTTATGTCTTCCTTCAACCTCATGAACGCACAAAACTTGAGCGCCTCCTTCAAGATTTGATTGTTTCCTAGGATATGGTATTGAACACAAAGGCTACAGGTGCTATGATTTTCTCTCCACCCTATTTCCTTACTTTGCACTATTCCCTAGTGATCCACATCATACACTACCCTGTACCTCTCAATGAGATTCTGACCTCTTCCCTGAGCAACCACAAGTTGAGTCTTCCCCTGTTGATACAGTCCATTCAGCTCCACCTCTGTCCCATGATTCTACACCATATGAGGTATCCAAGAGCACATCACCTCCAGCACTATTTGGCTCTGCTCAAGGACGTCAGTTTCCATCTAATCTTTGAGATTTGCATTGCTTTCATGCATTAGCTACCTTGTACGAGTCTCACTCCCATCGTGAGGCTTGAACTGATATTTTTTGCCAAAAAGTTATGACAGAGGAACTTGACGCACTGTCTAGGAATCATACATGGACTTGGTTGGCTTGCCTCCAAGGAAGTTTGAAGGTTGGATGCAAGTGGATTTATAAGATTGAGACTCAAATTGATGTCTCTATTTCAAGCTGTAAAGCTCAACGTGTGACAAAGGGCATTTCTCAAAAGTATGGCACTATAAAGAAACATTTGCATGAGTTGCAAATCAAGTGAGAGAGGGAGAGAGAAGATTGAGTGGTGCCCTTTCAAAAAAAAAAAGTTCACCATGTCCTCTGTGTCCTAAACATGTCAGAGAAAATCCTTTTGATGCACCACAGACATGCATGCAAGTATGTCCATAGTCTGTCTATATCAAACAGGTATCCAACATGAACAAGTTGGCAACTTTTTTCGTGCCAATATTTCTTAGGTTTTAAAGCATGGCCACATAATACTGTTCCACATCATGAAAAACTGAAATTAGTTTTTGGAATACTATTACACACAGATTTGCTTAAGATGTAGAAACACACGTACCCAAGAGATTAACTTCAAACATATAAATTGTAAAGTTGTGATTTACAACTATGTTTTATGTTGGCTTTATTCCATAACAAAAAATATTGTATTTGCTTTAATTTGTTCATTGTATTTTGTGGGATTCTATTGTATTAGTTTTAGTATTAAGTTGGTGAAGAATCAAGCTTGAAATGAAGAATCAGTGCATTTTCGCGATTGGCTCGCAAGTAGCTCGCGAGAAAGAGTATCCTGCGAAAAGAGCACATGAGAAGCACATGCTGGAAGCTGAAGAGTCATGCCAGCCTGGAGGATTTTGTGAGTGTCTCGCAAGTAAAGCCTTCCCGTGAGATGCCCGAGAAACTCTTTGCCTGGAAGTTTTTTAAGTGTGACATTTTTACCCTTCACCCATACTATATATACTCTCATTACTCACAAATGTGTAAGGAGGCCATTCACAAAAAAAAACCCTAGATAGGTTTTCAACAACATACACACCCATCTTTTAGAGAGAGAGCTACTCATCCTCAGTGAGAATTCATTATAGCCTCTTCTCCTTTCCTCTCCCATTGTCATACCTTGAGAGGAGATTTGTATCCAAAAACAACCCACACCTTTTCAGAGTGTAGAGAGTGTTTTGAAGATTGGGAAGCTCTAGAGATTTGCCAAAAGAAGCCGGTGAGACTTGGCGGATACAGTCGGGCGTATTGCAAGATCTGGAAAGCTAGACAAGATATGGTTTCGAGAAGCCTTGTTGGAGTAAGAGCTTGGAGGGCTTAGGTACATTGGATAGATTAGGCTTAGAGGGTCTCTTGCTATTTGTGTATCTCAACTTATTGTCTAGTGGATTGATTTACCGCCTGGAGGGCGGCAGAGAGGTTTTTCACCAAGTTCTTCGATTTCCTCTTCGATAACACATCGGCGTGTTATCTTGTGTTTGCATCTCTTTTACCTACTCTTTTAGCTTTCATTTTACAGCTGTGATTTGTTAAATATGGTTTAAAATAGTTTTATTGTTCGTTCGCTCGCATTTGCTCTACTCCGCACTTAGTTTAAGTTAGAGTAAAATTAACCGAGTTGTAATTTTTTAATCTGGGGTCTAAACAGCTCTTGTGTTTTTAACACAAATTCGAGTTTTCAATTGGTATCAAAGTAAGTATACTTGTTGTGGTTTCATTACCTAAGTGTGATCCTTGACCCCTTTTGTGTTTTGCCGTGGATAGTGTTTTGTATGCTTCTATGAATGTTGTTGATTGTAACATGCCATGTGTTTGTGAAAATGCCTCTATGAGTGTTAATCCTCAAAATTTTGATGACATGTTACATGAATATATGGGTGTTGTTGTTGATATTCCAAATGTCAAACTCTGGAAGAAAAAGTCTAAAGAATTTTCATGAGAATTTGAGCAAGTTCATTTGTGAAAATGATGATTTGATTGCTAAGTTCAATGAATCCAATAAATTGGTTGAAAAGTATAAAAAGCTTATTAAAAATTCTTTTGAAAAGTTGAAGGAGTTTGAATGTTTGAATATAGACTTGGATGCTAGTTAAACTTGTTTTGTCTAACAAACAAGTTGGTGAGCTAAAATGTGAATATGAATCTCTTAAGATGCATGCAAAGTGTTTGATTGCTGAACCTATTGCTAAAAAGGATGAAAATATTTGTTGCAATCATGTTGTGGTACCCGATGTTATTCCTATTTTGTGTTCTACCTCAAAGGACAAATTAGTCTACATTCCTTCACACAAAAGAAATCAAAAGGTGGAGAGAAATGCACTTAAGTAAAAGCCTTTGATTAGGTCTCAATCTAAGGTTTTGGATGGATTCAAGTTTGTTCCAACTTGCCACCATTGTGGTGTGATTGGTGACATAAGACCACAATGTCCCAAGTTGAAGAGAGAACAAAACTATGTTGTTAGATCCCCTCCCAAAAAGCCTAGTGGACCTAAATACATTGTTTGTCACCATTGTGGTGTCTTTGGTCATTTGAGACCTCATTTCTCTAAGTTTCAGGCTCTTAAAAGAATCAAAAGAAAAGAGGAACTTGAGGTTCTTGGAAGTTGTGCTTTGCAAGCAAAACTGGATTTTGGGAAAAATGGTAAGTTGTTAAAGAAAGTTTTTGATGTTCTTATCTCCTTGTCTATGTGCATCTCCAGTTCTCATTCTTTTAACCCTTGTCTCACTTCTCATGAGACACTCATTCCAAACAATCGTTCCATTTGGATGAGGAAGGGTTCCTGTGGTTACCCTTCATGCATTTGATGCTATATATTCATGCATGTGTGCATATTGCATTTATTTGTATGCATTTTTTTTGTTTTGATTTTACTTTTATGTTTTTGTTTTGTATGAGTAAAAATCCAAAAAAACACACAAAAAGTGAAAATTTCAAAAAGTTTGATCGTGTATGTTTGAACACATTTCACATGTGAGTTTGACCTAGTACCTTTGTATTAATGGCGTAGTGCATTTACGAGCTTAGCTTGTTTTATATGCATATTTATCTTTGTGGAAAAAATCTTGAAATCTATGTGTGATTGTTGTAAATCGATCTTCAAGCTTGTCATGAATAATTATTCAATAGTCTTGTTGGTCTTGATACATGCATAGACTTGTGCCTATATCTTTTTCCACGTTTTTATGTTTTTTGCTTAAAGAGCTCATCAAATGTCAAATGTCGAAAAGAGATATTGAGCTGCAAAAGTCGTCACACATATTAGTATTTGGCTACGAAAAAGGGAAAACGACTTGTATTAAAATGTATGGTGCCTCAAAATGCCAAATGCTTACTCATAAAATTGAAATATCCAAAATTTCAGGCATCAATCTCAAAATGAGATGTATTGTTCAAAAAGATCAATTGTTATGATTTGTAAAGAAGCCAAATGAAAAGTTTCAAAGATATGTAATCATTTTTTTGTAGGAGATCATATATGTTTATTTCTATAATTGAGATAGTTCATTTGACTTAGTACTAGTTGTGTATAACTTAATTGAATTGATTATTGAAACTTCACTCTAGATTAAGGGCTATTCTACAATTGATATACACACACAATACACAAGTCTATTGTTCAATGAATACTTAAGTCTATTGTTCAATGAATACTTATTTCATTTGTGTGATTGCACATGTTCAAATGTGATGTGTGTGTGCTCAACCTTATATGGATCAAACCAAAAAGATTTTTGTTCTTTTTGTTTGCTTTTGGAAGTGATTTATATCACTCATGTTTTTCAAAGTTTTTCAAGTTGCTTTTGTGTGAAAAACATGTTTTCTGGGTGTTTTCTTAGTGTAAGCTCAATCACAAGTTAAAGGGTCCAATTCTTAAGTTTTTTAGCTTTAGACATAGAGTTTCGCGACTGTTTTATGACTGTCTTGCAAGTAAGACATACCGGAGAAAAATTTCGCAAGTACTTTCGCGAGTCAGCTTCCAGCGAAAATTGCTAAATCAGCTTTTTAAAGGGCATTTCATGAGACATTTGTTTTAAACTTCTCTCATCCTCTCCCAAACCCCTGTTTTAATGTTTCTACATCAAAACCCAACTAAATTCAAGTGTTTTTCATTCCATTAACATCTCTAAGGTAATCTTTAACTTTTTTCATTGATTTTGATCCTTAGATTATGTTTTTGGGGGGTTTTATGTTCATAGTTGGGATTTTCTCAAATGGGAGTTGGAAAACTTAATTTTTGTCAATCTTTTTGATTGGGCTTTGTTTTAAATGATGATTTTCTTTGGGTGTTGGCCCCTTATGGCAAAAATAACATGTATATTTTCATATGTTCATGCATTATTTAACATACATGTGTAGTGTGTGCATTCTATGTGTTTGATAAAATGCCTAAATGGCATTTTCTCGTTGTTTTGGACTCTGATGAGTACCAAACTTTGGGGATCACCATAATTATTCATCTTTATCATGTTTTGATCATTGATGGTGCGTTTTATACACTTTGCCTCGTGATTGCTTATTTATGCATTGATCATGCAGCTCACATGCACACTAGATGTACTTTTGCTACACACACTCTAACACTTGACATGTTTTGCATTCACTCATGCTAGTTAAGTCTTTTTAGTCCTTTTAGCTCATATAACATGTTCTTGTGCCTATATCATGCCTAGGTCTATATCTTGTTCCACATCCTTAGCACGTCATGTTTACTTTATGCTTTGTAGTATTGTGTCTTTACGATGTTTTATTTTTTTTTTTTAATTTCATTTTCTCATTCATCTTGCACCTCGCATGCATCATACCCTTGTTCATATTTTCTTTTCTTTTCTTTCCCTTCTTCCTCTTGATTCATTTGTTTATTTGTAACAAAAAGAGGGAGCGTATACCGGAGAGTATACCGATGTGTTTCGTTATTTCTATATGATTCATGTGCACATTCTTAAGGGGAGAAATTTTACGTCGTGCACATTCATAGGGGGAGAAAGCCATAGGGGAGATGCATATACTAAGGGGGAGAAGACAACATTTTTGAAAAAACCTTGTTTTGCTTTATTTTACATTATGCTTGTTTTCTTGTTGCTTTATGGTGCTTTGAGTTACATTTAATATCTATGCTTTGTTGCTCTCATTGCATCGTGTTTATGTGTTGGAACACACTTGTACCCGTTTTGGATCTTATATCCTCAATGCAAATACTTTGGTATTTTGCATTGGTTGTGCATTCTTGTACCCTTGTTAGATCTTGTATCCTTGATGCAATTCCTTTTGTGTTTTGCAGTAGTTGTGTGTTGGACATGCATATATCCTTACGTCTTTATGCTTTAATGATTGCATGTTCGAATGATCATTTGCTTTACAATATGATCATTATAATCATTTCCATATGATTGTCATGTGTTTGATCAAGTTGCACATATGTTTCACATCTTGTTTACTTAATCGCATTTTACTTGTTACATTATACTTATTCTTTTATCACTTAATTTACCTTGAGGGTCTAGTGCGTTTTGTGTAAGTGTTTCAGTTTACAGGTATATATGTTCCAAGTGCTTCTCAGCTTCTAGATTTAGGTGTGAGTGAGTTTTGTCATTGTTTCCAAACTCACGTTTAAGTTTAAAGTCTGTTATAGGATGTTTTGTCACGGAATAGTCAAGGGAGGAGATTGTAAAGTTGTGATTTACAACTATGTTTTATGTTAGCTTTATTCCATGATAAAAAGTGTTGTATTTGCTTTAATTTGTTCCTTGTATTTTGTGGAATTTTATTGTATTGGGTTTGGTATTAAGTTGGTAAAGAATCAAGCTTGAAATGAAGAATTAGTGCATTTTTGCGATTAGCTCGCGAGTAGCTTGTGAGAAGAGTATCCAGCAAAAAGGGCACGTGAAAAGCACATGCTGGAAGCTGAAGAGTCATGCCAACCTGAAGGATTTCATGAGTGTCTCACGGGTAAGGCCTTCCCGCGAGATACCCGCAAAAACTCTCTGCCTAGAGGTTTTTTAAGTGTGACCTTCTTACCCTTCACCCATATTATATATACCCTCATTACCCACAAATGTGTAAGGAGGCCATTTAGAGAGAAAAACCCTAGATAAGTTTTCAACAACACACACACCCATCTTTTAGAGAGAGAGCTACTCATCCTTAGTGAGAATTCATTGTAGCCTTTTTTCCTTCCCTCTGCCATTGTCATACCTTGAGAGAAGATTTGTATCCAAATACAACTCACACCTTTTCAGAGTGTAGAGAGTGTTTTGGAGATTGGGGAGATTTGAGGATTTGCCAAAAGTAGTCGGTGAGGCTTGGCGGATGCAATCGGGCGTATTACGAGATCCAGAAATCTAGACAAGACACGGTTCTGAGAAACCTTGTTGGAGTTGGAGCTTGGAGAGCTTATGTACATTGGGTAGATTAGGCTTGGAGGGTCTTTTGCTATTCGTGTATCCCAACTTATTGTCTAGTGAATCGATTTACCACTTGGAGGGCGGTGGATAGGTTTTTCGCCGAGTTTTTTTTTTTATTTCCTCTTCGATAACACATTAACGTGTTATCTTGTGTTTGCATATCTCTTCCCTATTCTTTTAGCTTTCATTTTATTGTTGTGATTTTTTTTAATAGTTGTGATTTTGTTATCTTGTGTTTGCATATCGCTTAGAGTAGTTTTATTGTTTGTTCGCTCACATTTACTCTATTCCACACTTAGTTTAAGTTAGAGTAAAATTAACTGAGCCGTAATTTTTTAAGTTGGGGTCTAAACAGCTCTTGTGTTTTTAACACAAATTCGAGCTTTCATAAATAATAAATAAATAAAAGGAGAGAGAGTAATGTTAAATCTGCCGAGTGCTTGTTTTGTTGGCTTAGAGTAATTTCTGCTCAATTTTCTAGTAATTTGTGGGGGATCTTTTTTCAATTGGGTAGAAGTACTTGAGCCTTGTCACTATTGCTGCAGAAGGACTCATGGCAGTAAAAGAAGCTGCCTTTGTTATTTGCAACTCGCGACCAACTGGTGCTCGTGGTTAGCTGAGGACATAACTATTGTTTCAGTCTTATCCCTTGGCCAGTTCACTCCCAATATGTATATATCTTTCTCCTACACAAATACCTTAGAAAGATAGAGTGAAACTTTCAGATTTCCTATTAGAGAGAGAGAACCAATTTCATTGTTTGAGCCAAACACATATCTTATTCTCTCTTCTCCTTCCCTCTCATCATTTCCTTATCCAAGAGAGAAGATTTTAACCATAATTTCCTACACCTTACCTAACTGTGAGAGAGTTGACTAGTGTTGGAAACTATTTGGAGAAACACCAAAATCCAAGAGGTTTTGGTGACTTACCAATACTAGATGGAGAAAGAACTTGACAAAGTCAATTGGTACTTGAAACTTGGAGAGCTCAAGTACTAGGGGAGTTTTAGGCTTGGAGGGTTTTTATGTGAATTTGTACTGCAATTATTCACTAGTGGAGAATTGGCAGTGATGCCATGGAGAAGTTTTTCACTAGGGGCTCTGGTTTCCTCTTCGTAAACACTTCTTGGTGTTTGTGTGTAGTTTGCTTGTTTATTATTTCACACTTTATATTGCTTTCGAATATGTATCAAATGGAAATTGGTTAATCACTTATTGGGATGAATTGTTAGTTAGGATTAAAAGTGATTAAGCTAAAAAATTGGTTTACTCGGGTAAATATTTGATTAGGTTGTTAGGTATTGTCTTTCAAAATCACATTGACAGACTTAAAAGGGAAAACATTAATGGTTTATAATGACAATATTATATACTCATTGGAACTTATGATTATGAATAATGTTAAAGGATACTGAAATGGAAAACATTATTAATGGATTAAGATGACATATTATTATGTTATGAGAACTTACACAGTCGAAAGTACTCCGCTGTTTAGGCTAGGAAGTGTTCCAGAGAGACTATTGTTTCCAAGGAACCTAATCATTTTGATATAGTGTAAGAGAAAGCAAAAGATATATATATATATATATATATATATATATATATTACATATAAAAAAAACGGGGGAAAGGGGCTATTATGGATAAAACAGAAGTGCACAATGACAACAAAAGAGGGCATAAATCAATATCTCCAAGCAATGGGGGTAAAGTGCTCAGCCTTGGCTTAGGTGGTAAAGGGACAGGTTGGGTGGAGGTCCTAAATTTGTAACTTTGAATCCTTCTGTTGCAAGAAGAAAGGAAAAACATGAAGGCAAAGGCATACTTACAAGAACTTAAGCGAACTCATACTGAACAAAACACTTGGTATTTCACCTGTTAAGTTGTTGAAACTTAAATCCCTGCAATATCAAGGAAGAAATCCAGATAAACAAATGGAACAGAGGGAAGTCTTTTATCAGTCAACATTTAAGGTTGAACTGTCCATTGGGACTTACAGTGATTGTAAACTTTTGTATTCTCCAATATCAGATGGAATACTTCCAGTTATCAATGCATTTCTTACAACTCTATGGGAGAAAATAACATTGGATAATTAGTGCATAGGTGAATGAGTTTAGATTGAGTATCTGGTAAAAAAAATGTTGAATAGGTATATGAATCAATGGCAGGGGTATGTTAACTTACAAGTCAGTCAAGGACGTCAAATTTTTAATAAAATCAAAGGAGGAGCTCACTTTGTATATATCACTTATTAGCCTACACATGTATACACAAACATTATGAAACTAGTCTTGTTGAGAGAGAGAGAGAGAGAGAGAGAGAGAGGTGTTACAATAATTTGAGAAATATATACTCACAATCTTGTCAACATAATCAAGTTAGATAAAGTGGATGGTATTGGACCTTCAAAAGAATTTCCTTCGAATTTCCTAAAAAAACATTTAACCAGCTTATCAACAGTAGTATTATAGTAGCCATACTTCACTGCTTTGGAAGAATGCATAAAAATCTAGAGATAAATGCAACTTATTATACACATAAAATACATTTGAAGATGAAACCAGAAACTTTGATGGCTTACATCTCTGTTAGATATGTCCAGTTTCCAATAAAGTTCGGTATCCTTCCAGTCAAAGGATTGTCTGATACATGTCTGAAATGCAAACATATCTATAGTAAGCTATGCCCATGATAAATATTTTCATCTACAGGAGTAAAATTAAATAAATAACAGTGATGTCCTCTTAACATGTTTCTCAAGCTTTGAAGGTTGGCAAATGTCAAAGGAATTTCACCACCCAATCCACAACTGTTTATGAATCTGCAAAATTGACAAGCCAATATGATTTAGAAATTTCTATTTGACACACTCATGCACATGGTTAAACTGAAATAAAAGAATGTTAGGACTTACAATATCTCAAGTTTGACCAAATTACCCAATTCTGGAGGAAGTGTTCCTGAGAAATTATTTGGACCTAAAGACCTGCATGATTTATATCCGGAGAAGCTATGTCAAAGAAATCATCGAAATTTATATGGTGTAAGTTTTTTTGCCAGTAGCCAGTTTCAAAACTATATTCTTTGACTGTTTAGATAAATGCAAATTCTGACTAACATTCAAGAGCTTTGGTCAATCTGGTAGTAAAAAAGACACAATTTTTTTTTTTTTTTTGGTTTGTTTTTAAGGATATGTTAGATAAAATGAGCCATATAAAAATTTCTCATTTTGTCATTGCATCAGGTTTGTAAATCATAAAAAATAGTTAAATGATATTACGAATAGTACTATTTAGAATTTAAATAAGTAGTCAGAATATGAGTTATCACCGCCATTTAAGAGGTTTTGTTACTTCTGTGGTAATGTTAGATAGAATGAGCCTTAAAAATTTCATTGTCAGATTGACATTTATGAAAGCTTCATATTTTGTTAATGTTTCCAATGAAATAACTTAGATAAAATTAAATATAGTCCTATTTAGGTTTCTTTTTATGCTCCTTTTGGACAATGAGCTTTATCATATATCAAGAAAGTCACAGTTGGAATCTAGATCGCTTAATTATTTATGTGAAACTCTTATAATTTAGATGGGAATATCAAACTGACAACTCAGAAAGGGTAGCTAGCATGCAGGCCCGGCATGCGATCTTTTGATAAGCTTCAAGTAAGTCATTACCAATAACAAAGGTAGTATTTTTGGCCATATCTGCTACTCTGAAACCGTTCTAAAACTCACTTTCCATTCTATTTTATTGTGTGCAAGCTTTTAGAATGCATCTTCATTCCACAGAATTCAGAAAATCAATTAACTTTCATCATATTAAGGGCCGCACTTTCTTTTCACAGAACAATAAATGTTTCACTGTGGGGTGTTTTCATGTCTTACAGCACTTTTAGCTGCTTCAGGTTTCCAAGCTCCTTTGGGATGGTTCCAGAGAACGAATTGTAGGCAATTGACCTGAACAGTTAAAAAACAAAAAATCTAAAAATCAACAACCAATTATTCTCTGCAATTTTTGTTTAATATTTACACAGCAGTATCAAATAACATGAATTATTGGGAAGTATCAAATAATATAATTTAGCAAAATGAAATTGACAAAATGAACAAACAGTAAACAGAATACAACTAGAAAGGACACAGATTTTGGTACGTAAAAAAAATGTCCAAGACAGCATATGCTGCTGGTTCAATGTGTAACTGTCTACGGCAGAAATAGAAGTGTTAAGGCGTGAAAATTTTTGTTACATGTAGGGTTTCACCTTTATGAAGCGAGGAGTAACAGAAGATTTAAGGAGCCTTGATAATTAATTGAATATCAAGGCATGTTAGGCATGCACTATGCATGTTCCTGTGCTGCTTGCTTTGTGGAAATTCATATTACTTAAAATTTTTTGTTGAGAAATTTTATATTACTTAAAATCTGGGTTGCACCGACACGCCATTTTTGGCGACGTGTCGGTGTCCGACACGTATCGGATACCGGAACCGGTACGACTCGCCGGACTCCGGTGTCCGAGCAGTGTCTCTTTTTTTTTTTTTTTTTTTTTTTTTCGCATCTCCGACATGGCTCCGACGCGGGTCCGACACGCCAGCAATGAAAAAAAAAAAAAGAAAAAAGAAGAAGAAAATCACAGATTTTGAAACCCACATCTCAAATTCTCAACCCACCCTCCCTTTGACCTCTGCCCGCGGCCGCTGCCCTCTGTCCCTCGCCGGAGCTAGATCGGGCCGATCAGCGAACTCCATAGACGTCGACGCTGCCGCCGCCCCTGTCCCTTCCGATCTCTCTCTCTCTCGGCGTGAACAATGGGTCCGACCTCTTCTCTTCTCTCTCTGTTTTTTTTTTCTTTCTTTCTTTCTTTCTTTCTTTCAGTCTCAGATATTTGGGTGAATGGGTTACTATTTACTACTATTTACTAACGCGTTTTGTGATTTGTGTTTTATTTTTTTATTTTTTTTTAATCCCACGTATAAGTCACTGTATTATACTTATTATTATAATTTTTTTTTAATTTTTTTTCCTTCACTCAGCCTTTTATTTTTTCTAATAAATTATAATGTTTATTATGAATTTAGTTGTTTTTGTTTTTCTTATAAATTATAATGTTTATTATGGATTTAGTTATTTTTGTTTTTGTGTAGTCTTTACATAATTTAAATTCTAGACATAAACATATTTTATGTCTAAAAATATTTAAAAAATGTCTAAATATAAAATTTAATTAATTATTTAATTGCCGTGTCCACGCCGTGTCGTATCCTTATTTTTCAAAAATTGCCGAATCCCCGTGTCCGTGTCCGTGTCCGTGTCCGTGTCCGTGCATCATAGCTTAAAATCTTTTGTTGAAAAACTTTATATTACTTGAAATTCATTTAATACGGGGTCTTTCTCTCTATGCACCCTTGTCCGCTATGTAGAAGGCCTCTGAATTTTTTTTTTTTTTTTTTTTTTTCAAATATGGTGGGGTCTAGGCTTTTCTGAAGTTACACATTTGCAAGTTCGGTGACAATTTGTATAGACAGAAAAGCTTTGCTACAATGTTTGAACCATATATATGCCTTCTTTCAATACTTACAATGTCTGCAATGCAGATAAATTTCCAACAAAGGCTGGCAAAGGGCCCGTGAAGTAATTTTGATCAATCATCCTACAGATGTAGAGAAAAAATTATCAACTCTATATCTGAAGCTTTCATTCAAATGAAATTTTTTTAACAATCTTCAACAGCCAATAATTTTATTTATAATTTTTACTTTTTCTTAAAAATAAAAATTGAGGTAATAATCATAAATCAAACACACAGAGTGAGGAAATTCATACAAGTAGGTAAGATATTTCAAAGCCGCAATTTCTTTTGGAATCACTCCACGTTTGTTCATAGTAACCAATCTCCTGAAAAATATATGAACAGTTAGCCTGCAATAAGTAAAGAAAATGATCTCTATTCAAATGGATGGATATGTTAAGGTTAGCATGGGATAGACTAACACTTATTCCAAAAGCTTAAATTGATTTGAAAAATGGTTAATTTAATCACTCAAACCATTATCCTAACAAACCCATCATGTACCAAGATTTGTGGCTCAATAGCATGTCTCTCACGAACAGAACTTGGGTTCAAATCTCCCCTCTCCAACTTTTTATATGGGCCCACACTCGCCTTCAATAAATGGAACCCAACACATCAAATAAGTTTTTAATAAGAGGTAGAGTGAAATAGGACTCAAATTCAAGATCGTCTATTCAGTCCCAAAAGTTTAAAGTGGTAGCAAAAAGTGAATTCAAGAAGAAATGAGATATGGAAGTATAGCAATATGTAGCTTTTTGGAGACATGTCTCCACTCCAATGTCGAGTGAGAATCTCTTTGAGGTGTACATTGTTGAGGACGATGCCACACCCATACAATTTTTTCCCCTTTATGACAAATAGCATCTTTATGGCTTTTCTAAGAGAATTGAATGGGTTTTAGCTTTCCAGGAACAAAAATTGTAGCGATATTTCTCAAGGGGTCAATATGGAAAGAGGGCCATAAGGAGACAACTTACTCTACAATGTACTATCAATGTTTGAGTAAATCTTAGTTCTTTTTTTCTTTTCTTTTTTTTTTTTCTTTTTTTGCTTAGGAGTAAATCTAAATTCTTAACTACTCATACATGTGAATCTCAATTGGAAATGGAGTCCATTGGTTGTACTTGTACTTTGTAACAAATAACTATTAACTGTCCACGAATGGAAGTTAGGATCTAAACTATTAACTCAAGCCCCATGTCCGCATTGTATCGGTGATAGACTCAAACCTTAAACAACAGCTTATGATGTGAACAGTAGACACATGTCCAAAACTTGCCACTTATCCATATCTTATCACGTCCAATGCACGGGACTATTGAACCCAAGTCTTCTCGTTATCTAATTCGAAATCTCTCATCTCAATTTCATTGTTGATTAAGTATATAAATTTGACAAGTTTAATGCGGTACCAACCAAGGCTAGAGTGAGTATTAAAATTTGAGAGTTTTATGAGTGGAAGTTCGTGATCAACATTAAAATGCTGTTTATTCTCTTTACATGTCATACTATGAGAGAGAGTTAGAGGGCATACAATTGTGTGATATGGCAGATGGTACCACCGCCGTAGCTGCAGTTACATGTGATAGATGGGTTATTCATTGGGTCATCCAAAGCAGTTCCGTTTACAGCAGCTCCGCTACATGGCTCTCCACTTATGTTCCACAATGCTGCCGCTTGTGCATCCCATTGTCGGAATATTGAGTTCAATGCCTTCCCTGTCTCACAAAGGCACAAAATCACAACACTGTTACATAAATTAATAACACAAGTTGAAGACCCGCGCAATACTCGAGGAAATTTGATATGATTATTTTATATTAGATAATTATTGAATTATTATATTAGATTGTATATTGTTAAAAGTTCAATATGTGTTATTTGAAATTATGTTTTAAATTAGATGTTGTTTGTAGTAAGGTATTATATATAGTGACGTATGTATGAAAACACAATGCAAATTTTTTTTTTTGTTTAAATTGATAGTGTGAGAACTGTTAGACCAAGTTATAACTATGTATACTTTGTTTATTACTATATAGATGTATGCGATTCAACTCTTATAGGCATATTTTTCTCCAAAACATAGATCCACATCTCTTTCTTCCTCACAGTTGAAATTAAGTGAAAAAGTAAATAAAGATAACTATGAAATAGATCATTATCAATAAATCATATATCATAAAGTGGAAATATAAAATAAAATAAAATGCAAAAAGATAAAATTCCTTAACTATCTATACATAAAAACATTAATATCATAATGATGCTATAGAGTAAATTATATTTTATCTTATTCTCTTTTTGGCATTTTCAGTAAAGATGATCAATTAAGTAAAATAAAACCTTACCAAGAAAATTCAAATTAACTACAAATTTGATGGTGGAGATGCTAATTAGTTGTAATTAAATGACCAAAAAAAAAAAGTTAAGGGTAATCTCTAGGGTTTTCTCTCTGAAAAGCACTTCCTTCATTATGTGAGTAATGAAGGTATATATAGTGTAAGTGAAGACATGGTGTAATAGATATGCCAAAATAGCAAAACAAAATGTTTCGCAAGTATCTCGCGGGAAGGCCTTATCCTTGAAATACTCGCGAAAACCAGCTGTCATGACTCTTTGCATTCTAGTCATGTGCTCTGCACGTGGCTCACTTCGCGGGCAGGCTTCTTGCGAAACTTCTCGCGAAATCTACTTTGTCTTCAATAGTGTCTTAAGTCTTCACACTCTCTCTCACACACAACCCATACAATGAAATCCCACATAAAATACGGGGTAAACATGATTGAACAAAATTACAATCAAATTTGGTACGAAATTAAATCCAACATAAAATAGTTGTAAATAACAACTTTACAGAACTTTTCTGGGTTTCTAGATTTTGGACATGAGGAGTAGGAGATTTGATTTGATTTATTTGAGTTAGATTAGGAGTTTTAATTTTTATCCAATTTTTCTTAAACGGCTTTATCATGCTTTCAAATGTATAATTAGCTTGTTTGTGGTTGAGAAGATAAGTTCAAATACAAGTTGAAGTTCTAAGAAATTGCATAATATTTTTTATCAATAGCACATTTTGATCTTGTTTTCTCTTAAATTTTTATGTGTTTTATGTTTTGGGAGGAGAGAGAAATAAAAATGGTGCAAAAATACATACTTAACCTTCTTTTTAACGGAGGTGGGTAACAGAGCTATAACAGAAGTAACATCAAGTGGGCAAAGTGTTAAGTTTCAAACCACGGGTAGGCAAAGTAAAAATAGGTCAAACCATAAGTGGATTTACTATAATTTCCCCTTATTAATATTTGTTCATTTTTAGACCCCTTAAATACAACCAGATTAACCTAATTATTTAACCAAGTGATTAACCTAGGTAAATTAAGTAGATCTAGGTTAACACAAATATATCATATCATGCAAAGCAGCGAAAATATAAAGAACACAATAATATGATGACCCAGGAAAACTAAACCGGTAAAAAACTTGAGGAGGATTTAATTTAGCTATCCTCAAGGTAAAACTAAATCCACTATGAAAGAATTGAATTTTACACAATAGCGACTTAGACTATTAACATCCTATTGCTACCTCGAGTAGGAAACTTACTACTACGACCACGTGACAGCTCGGAGTCCATGGACTACTTCTTTCTTGGATTCCCAGCAAGCATAAGCACTCCCGCTTGTATATCTTTAAGCTCTTGAATCTATAACTGAATTGATCATCAAGCTCTTGATATCAATCTAGATCTTGATAACCCTAAGTGTATGTAAAGGTAAACACCTCTAGACCTTATAAGAGATTCACACATACCGCATAAAGAGAATCAACAGCTATCTAAAAACGTGCTAGGGTTTTCCCTTTTATACTTAAGGCAAAACATAAAACCCTACACACAAAACGGCCTTGGGCTGAGTTGAAAAATTCTGTAGAAAAAACAATCTGCACGATTTTCTCTTCGATAACACGTGCCGGTGTTATCTTTATGTTTGCATCTCTTTTTCCTTACTCTTTAACTTTTAATTGCTGCTGTGTTTGTATTTAATTATGGTTTAGAGTATTTTATTAATTTGGATATAGCTTATATTCATCATTCCGCACATATATTATTTGTATATAAGCTTGTGTTGATATCGTTGAAATTGGGAGTCTAAACATTTATTAGTGTTTTACACACTAATTGAACATTCATATGAAGTAAAATAAAATAAGGATTAAGAAAATATAATGTAATTAGTGTTTTTGGCTGAACTAATTCATCAATTTATTAGTGCAAAAGTAATTATATTTTGAAAAAAAAATTTGATGTCTTATAAACTGTAAGTTTTATTTTGAAGTGAAAATAACTCGTTATCCTAACAAAACTTCATGCTAGAAAGTAGAAACACTAATAGAGGCGAGAAAAAGAGAGAGAACTAAAGTGTGTTAATTTATGCCGGTGCAGGTAAACATGTACTACGAGCTTCTCTATATGAGTAAGTCCTTGCTAAAACCTCTTAATATCTCATACAAAGCTAGGAATAAAAATGGACAGATTTGGCTTTCCCAACGTTTAAATTAAACCCCATGTGATGTGCTTGCTTTACTGCAATTTCATATTGAGCCAACTCTATACGAATTTGGTTTAGTACAATTTATACAGATTTGAGAGGTTCATATCAGTATGTTGAAATAAAATGAAATGAAGAAGTTATTACTAAATATACAAAGAGAGAGAGAAAGAGAGTAGTACCTTCAGAAGGGTCTGTGGTTGCAGTTTGGGCGTTTGAGATGTCAAACGATACTAGGAAGAAGAACAAGACACAGTAACCATAAGCAAATAATATTGAAGAAGACTGTGGCTTCACTTTCATATTCATCTTCGGAGCTTCCTATTTTACATGGAAAAATGAAGTAGATCTAGATATATAAAACACTTTCACATATATCTTAGAGTAGTTCCAGTTACATAAATTTCTCTTTCCTAAATTGTTTTTTTTTTTTTTTTTTTGGTAGTTGGTAATTGCTACCCATCCGTTGTGGATAGAGCATGTTAAAGCTGACTCAACGATGGACATACCAAGACTAACCACATCCACCCTAACCAATCAAAACATACATTCAACCAATTTAAGTTGAATTAAGAATGTTGAAAGTCCAGCACAACTACCTTCATGCCCAAGAATGTTGAGAATATGCTTTTAGGGATGAATTGATTAGAAAAGAGAAAGAAAGTTAAAAAGAAAATAATATAATATTTTTTTCAAATTAATTAGGTTAGTTAATATGGAAGGTAATTAATTTTAAAGATGACATTAATTATAGTGATTTTTTAACCATTAGATTTCTTAGAAATATACTGTTTAAAAAATGTGTAATTTTTTTAGAATTACACCAAGTATAGTTTGAACCAACCTCTATATATATATATATATATATATATATATATAAATTCTTTGTAAGCTTACTTCAGAGTTGTCTGAGAGCTACCCCTTAGAAATTCCCACTATTTTCCACAAAGCTTATAACTAGATTGATGACTAGCCTTCAAGCCTTGTACTATTGATCACTGTAATCTTGTAACTACTACTGCTGTAAGTGTTTTGAACTACTTTCAATAAACACTTCTGTTTTTAATACTTTGCTTATTTTGATATAACTGCTTGGACGGCTCTGCCGCCATACAGTATAATATAACTGCTTTTATTTTCAAGTATTTATATATATATATATATATATATATATATATATATATATATATATATATATATATATATTGCTTTCTAGGCTTGTGTAATAATTATGTTGTCAGCAAAGGGCCGAACTGGTGCTAAGATGCTGTGTTTTACCTAATAATAATAATTGAACAACTGCAGAAACGCGAAGTCCCACATCTATAAATATCCACCCTTGACTTCGCAGCAAAGCCACACATCTCTATATATCTTCGTACCACAATTTACTGTGCAGATTAGATTTTTTTTTTTGGAAAAATAATGACAATGCTGTTAGTGAATACCTATAAGAGAACAACATTAATTTGGTGAATACTTTTATCCATTTCATGTTGATGATAAAATAATTTCATCCAGCGGCCACCTGAAAATTAATAACTTATTCTATTTTTTTTAAATTAATGGTACATCAATTACAATCAATTAATTTATCAAATTATGACAAATTGTGTTGAGGTAAAAGGAATGATAGAAATTGTTATAAAATGACAAAATCCTAAGAATTTTAAAGATTTAACTTGTTACTAAAAAAAATTGAATAAAACTAATTCTTATGGTTTTATTCTCATTTTAATAGTATCACATTTATTTTCTTAAAAATAGGAACCTCTCTTGAATATTAGGATTTGAATATTCTGACACGTTTTTTTCTTTTAAAAGAAATAAACGAATAAAATTTTAGGAGGACCAAGCTAAGGATATATATATATACATTTTAAAATTATTTTTCTAAAGGAAAGAAAAATCTTTTCCTATCAGAGTACCATTTTGACACGAACGGGTAAATTTACAATAAAAAAGCAATTTACATACTAATGGGGTGTGATAAAATACAACTCCAATTTCGTCCATGGAGATCGTCTAGGACGAACAAGGGTCTCAGGACGAGGTAAGCTGACCTGAGAGGCTCAGGACGAGGTAAACTGACCTGAGAGGCTCTGGACGAGGTAAGCTGACTTGAGGTTCTCAGGACGAGGTAAGCTGCCTTGAAGGGCCCAGGACGAGGTAAGCTGACTTGAGATTCTCAGGACGAGGTAAGCATGCCTTGAGGTTCTCAGAACGACGAATTCTGGATGACACATTGACACTTGGGAAAATTCATGAGTGTGTAAAACAACTTCGTATCATACGTGTAACTCTTAGTGACCGTTACACATAAAGAGTGTAACTCCTAAACAGTTGAGGAAGTTATATTCGAACACACATCTCCTCAAATCAAGGGGAGGTTATAAACCCAATAACTGCTCTTAAGACATTATATAAACGTTGATTCAGATCAAGAAAATGTACGCTCTATGATTCCTAAAAAGTTGGAACTCAAAAATAATAGAGAGAAAACTAACTTTGTCATCGGAGGGTTATTGGCCGGCAACCCCGGTCACCTTTGATCACTGTTCTTTTTTTTTCAGGCTATCAAGGCAACCGTTAGCCCTCTCTAATCCGAAACATCCAGCCTGCTAATTTTCTTCGCATCATCAGTTGGCGCCATCTGTGAGGAACTTAGAAAATAATTTTCGTTTTCTTTTTGTTCGTTCAATCATTCGTTGTTCCTAGACAAAAGGCTGAATGGTTCGGACAAGATCAAGGGCAGCCAGCCCAGGCCACCAAGAGAGTAGGGATGCTTCTAGTAATCCCTATCGCGATCGCCAGTCAGGGCCTGCTGCACAGCCACCGGCCATTCAACATATGCAGTCCATGGCTGCTGCTATGGCGGAATTGGCCCACCAAAATTAGGAGTTGAATCGGGAGATCAACATAAGGAGGCAATACCGTGAAGGACATGCAGAAGGACGACCCCAGGGTCAGGAAGGTAGAGGAGAAAACGTTGAGTCCGAGGATCAGACAAGGGGTACTACTTCAAGAAGGGTGCCACATCTGGAGAAAGAAATGGACCAGATGAGAAAAGCCACGGAAGAAATGAAGGAGAATATGAGGCGGACGAACCCCGTGGAAGACTTGGTTCACCGAACGAACGAACTCCCCATTCATAGCTTCCATCAACAGTCATCCCTTATCCCCTAAATTTAAAATGCCTTCCTTGGATTCATACGATAGAAATCATGATCCGTGTGACCACATTGCTACCTTTAAGACAATCATGCACCTTCAGAGAGTTCCAGACGAGATTATGTGCAGAGCGTTCCCTACCACGCTAAAGGGGCCAGCAAGGGTGTGATTCAGCAAAAATACCCCCAAACTCTGTCGGATCATTCGAGGAATTGAGTAAAATGTTTGTTAATAACTTCATCGGAGGACAACGCCACAAGCGTTCTTCTTCTAGTTTGTTAACTATTGAGCAAGGAGAGAACGAGAGTTTACGGTCCTTCATTACCTGTTTTAACAGGGAGGCCTTAACGGTGGATGAAATGGACGACAAGTTGCTGTTGGCCGCTTTCCATAATGGGGTCAATTTTGACTTGTTTATTCATAAATTGTACGAGCAGGAGCCTCAGACTATGGCTGAACTCGTCCATTCAGCCCAGAATTTCATGAACGTCGAGGACGCAATAATAGCCAAGAAGAGGAAAAGGTCAGAATGCTTGGAAGCTGGTCACCAACGACATTCAGATCAAGGTCCTCATCCCAAGAAGGCCCGGGTAGATGAGAAAAGGGATAGAGATGGTAAAAAGGCAAGTTCATCATCAAGAAGTCAGCAATACACTCCCTTGAATACTCCGCAAGAACAAGTCCTTATGCAAATCAAGGATGAACCGTCCTTAAAGTGGCTAGAGAAAATGAAGGGAGATCCTAACAAACGCAATAGGAACAAGTATTGCCGCTTTCACAGGGACCATGGGCACGACACGGACGAGTGTTTTGATTTGAAGCAGCAAGTAGAGAACCTCATCAGGCAGGGAAAGCTGAGGAATTTCCTTGGATGAGACCACAAGGACGAGAAGTTGAAAGCCAAGGTGGAAGAGTCCTCACGACCCCCGCTAGGAGAAATAAGAGTTATTATAGGAAGAACCTCAGTAGCGCAGTCATCCAAATCGAGGAAGATATACCTGAAGGTGGTTCAAAATGTCCAGCTGTCAGGACGATCTCCTAGGACGAGGGAAGCTGACGAGCAAGCCGTCACATTCACGGACGAGGATGCTGGAAGAATTCATCACCCCCACGATGACGCGATTGTCATTACCCTACTCATCACCGACTATACAACCAGAAGGGTGTTAGTAGACAATGGAAGCTCGGCAGACATTCTGTATTACCCCGCTTTCCAACAAATGAGGCTAGGACGAGATCAGCTTCATCTAGTGAGTTCGCCCTTGGTAGGATTTGGGGGAATGAAAGTACAACCGGTGGGTACCGTCACATTGCTAGTAGTGATTAGAGCATACCCGCAGCAAATAACCAAAGAGGTAAACTTCCTTGTAGTTGATTGTTCATCATCATATAATACTATTATCGGAAAGCCTGCTTTGAATAGCTGGAAGGCAGTAACCTCTACCTACTATTTGTTCGTCAAGTTCCCAACTGAACATGGCGTGGGTCAAGTGCAAGGAGATCAGTTAGCTGCTAGAGAATGCTACCTAGCTATGTTGGCGATGGACGAGCATTTACAGACAATGAGCATAGACGAAGGAAGAATCACAGCGGAGCCTGTTGAGGTGTTAGAAGATGTCCCCTTAGACGATAGTAGAATTGAGAAGTTTACTAGAATAGGGGCGAGCATGGAAGAAGAGGTGAAGAATGCACTGGTCCAATTTTTGAAGAAAAGCCTTGATGTCTTTGCATGGAGTCATGAAGACATGCCTAGTATTAATCCGAGTGTTATTACTCATTGTTTAAATGTATGTCCCTTCTCAAAACCCGTGCGTAAGAAGAAAAGGGTATTTGCTCCTGAGCGAGACAACGCCATCAAAGAAGAAGTACAGAAGTTGATCACGACGGAGTTCATTAGGGAAGTTTACTACCCGGACTGGTTGGCGAATGTAGTCATGGTAAAGAAAGCCAATGGCAAGTGGCGAATGTGTGTGGAGTTTACTGACTTAAACAAGGCTTGCGCAAAGGACAGTTATCCGCTACCACGCATTGACCAGCTAGTAGACTCGACGGCTGGTCACAGGTTACTGAGCTTCATGAACGCCTTCTCAGGCTACAGCCAAATAAGGATGGACGAGGCAGACCAAGAGAAGACTTCATTCATCACCAGCCAAGAATTGTTTTGCTACAAGGTAATGCCTTTTGGTTTGAAAAACGTGGGGGCAACTTACTAAAGGCTAGTGAACCAAATGTTTCGTCCTCAGATTGGACGAAATGTAGAGGTCTACGTTGATGATATGCTGGTAAAGAGTTTGGACGAGGGAAAACATCTGGACGACCTTCAAGAGACCTTTGATACACTTCGACGGTACAACATGAAACTTAATCCAAGCAAGTGTGCCTTCGGATAAGATCCAAGCAATACTCAACATGGAACTGCCGAAAAACATCAAAGAAGTCCAGTCCCTTACAGGACGAGTTGCCACCCTCAATAGGTTTGTTTCGAAAGCTACTGACAAATGTTTATCGTTCTTTAAAGTCCTCAGAAAGGCGTTTGAATGGACGGACAAGTGTCAAAGGGCCTTCTAAGATTTGAAGACTTACCTCACAAAGGCACCGTTACTAAGTCTATATGTACCTAGTGAAGAGTTGTATTTGTATTTGGCGGTATCCCCGCACGCCATAAGTTCTGTGCTGGTCAGAGAAGAAGAACGAGTGCAGAAACCGGTATACTATACCAGCCAGGCACTTGGAGGAGCGGAGGGACGGTACCTAATGATGGAGAAGTTAGCCTTTGCCTTGGTCACGGCTTCAAGGAAGCTGAGGCACTACTTTCAAGCTCATGTCATCATTGTCTTAACGGATCGTCCCTTAAAGAAAGCAAAGAACAAATTGGAAGCTGCAGGATGGCTAGTCCAATGGGCAGTGGAGCTCAGGGAATTTGATGTCAAGTACCAGTCGAGGAATGCAATAAAGGCGCAGGCGTTGGCGGGCTTTATTGCGGAGTTCACACCAAGCCAAGATGAGCTGGGCAAGGACGAAGGAACAAGAAGATGGGTTATCAATGTGGATGGATCATCCACGATGTACGCAGGAGGGATTGGAGTCACACTTAAGTCCCCAGAGGGTGATAAGTTGGAGTATGTAGCCCATCTACAGTACCAAACTACCAACAATAAAGCTGAATATGAAGCACTACTCAAAGGGTTAGAGTTGGCTAAGTCCTTAGGAGTGGAGTCAATAATAGTCAAAGGAGATTCTTAGCTAGTCAACAACCAGGTGAATGGAATGTGCGATGCCAAGGAATATAGGATGAAGAGATACCTCAGCAAAGTGAGGAGGCTTGTACAAAAATTTTTAGAAGTGAGTTTTGTTCAACTCTCGAGAGAGGAAAATATGAAAGCAGATGCGTTATCAAGAGCAGCATCGGTAGATGGAGTAATGGACGAGTATGACAAGGTCCAATACATGCCAAGCATAGACCTCCCAGAAATACAGCAAATTGGAGGGGAAGAAAATTGGATGAGTCCAATTATAATCTATCTCAAGGATAGGAGGCTTCTGGAAGACAAAAATGAAGCCAGATAACTGAGGGTCAGGGCTACCAAGTATGTCCTTATAAATGAAGTTCTATACAAGCGAGGCTTTTCTTAGCCCTACATAAGGTGTCTAGCTCCGGACGAATCCAATTACGTTTTAAGGGAAGTTTATGAAGGAGCATGCGGGAATCACTCAAGGGCAAGATCGCTAGTCCATAAAATTGTTTGTGCAGGCTACTACTGGCCCATGATTCAGGCAGATGTTAAGGCTTATGTCAAGGTGTGCGACTAATGTCAGCGATACAGCAACGTCCCTAGGTAGCTGTCGAAGTACCAGACCCCAATGATGGCCCCGTGGCCTTTTGCACAATAGGGACTGGATATCTTAGGACCTTTCCCCTCGAGAACCAGGCAAATGAAATTTTTGGTAGTAGAGATTGACTACTTTACCAAGTGAGTGGAGGCTGAACCTCTTGCAAAAATCACTCAGCAAAATGTTAAGAATTTTGTTTGGAAGAATATTCTGTGTAGGTTTGGAGTACCAAGGGTGCTGGTATCTGACAACGGACGACAGTTTGGCAACGCAGCATTCAGGGACTTTTGTGAGCATTTCGGAATCAAGAATCACTACTCCTCACCCTCCCACCCACAGGCCAACGGACAAGCAGAGGTAGCAAACCGATCCTTGCTAAAAATTATCAAGACTCGGCTCGAGGGGGCAAAGGGGATATGGGCAGACGAGTTACCAGGTGTTCTTTAGGCCTACAGGACAACTGTGAGAACCCCGACAAGAGAAACCCCCTTTAAATTAGCTTATGGAAGCGAAGCGGTTATACTTGCAGAAGGTCATATGGCTAACCACTAAGTGATGAAGTATCAGGAGAAAGAAAACGAAGAACTACTTTGTCTTGACCTCGATCTCATTGATGAGGTAAGGATGGATGCGGAGCAAAGGACAGCAAGATACAAGAATCTTATGGCCAGACAGCATGATGCCATGGTGAAACCCAAGCGCTTCAGCGTAGGGGATCTCGTTCTCAAAAAAGTATCCTTGGCAACTAAGAACCCAGTTCATGGAAAATTGAGACCCAATTGGGAATGACCATACAGGGTAGTCAACTGCAAGAGGCAGGGGTCGTATTACTTGGAAGCTCTGGACGGACGAAAGCTGGAGCATCCTTGGAATGTGGAGCACCTGGAGCAGCTGAGAAGGTACTATCAGTAATGGGCTTGGACGAAGTTAATCAAGGACGAGGTTACAACTATGGACGATGTTACTATGTTCGCATTTATTAAATGTCTACAATTGTGTGTTCTTACTACTACTATGGTGTGTACTAAGAATAAAGGTGCACTAGTTCTTAAACTCTTGTACCGTCTACGGACAAGTTTGTGAAAGACGAGGTTATGTATTTTAAGTATTTTCCTAAGTACTTACATAAGGCACTAGCTTCTAAGCAGATGCCATATTTGTGAACAATGCTTATATAATGATATGGTTTGGATTTTAAATGTATTTTATGCATAAAATCTAACTCACATGGTAAAACTCACGAGGAGGGCAAAACCCTAAGACGAGTGAAAAATCCCTGGACGCAGGGATGTAACGTTCACAAGCTTTCCTCAAGATGAGGATAAAGTGTAAAATAAGCTAAGGCACAAAAAATTATATAGTGAAGCACAAGTCCATGGACGATCATCTGACCAAGACACACAGGTGCTCTAGGACGAGTCAAACACTAGAAAACGTCCTTGGCAAAAGGAAAAAGCCAAGCTTATGGACGAGGCAAACAAGCCAAGCCTATAGACGAGGCAAGTGGGCCAAGCCTATGGACGAAGGAAACGTCTGACAAGACATCATCACTTCGTCTATAGAAAAACACATGGATGAACCAATAACATCGTCCATAAGAAAAGTGTAAGGACGACCCTTTAATACTTGAGAAATATGCAAATTTCAGTCACAACAGTGATAAAGAGGGCAAACACGTCCATACAATAACAAATAATGAATAAAAATAAACATTCATTGAAGTTTTAAAAAAGGTAGACGACTACCGTCCAAAAACCCTTATAAATTAAGCCTTAAAGGCAATTGTTAATAAACTCGACTATAACACTCTAGACGAGATGATTGTACTCCAATACATTTCAATAAAAAAAAAAAAAATAGAGAGAAAAAGAAACAAAGCAAATTACATTAAAGCAAAAAGACATCTTAAACAGCTGGGGGGTTGGAATTGGGCTCGTCTTGAGGGGGCAAGGTGGTAGTGTCATCCTCCACATTAATATCTTCAGAGCTGGTCTAGACGAGGGAGCTTGTAGAAGCTCCATCAAGGTTCAGCTTGATAGAACTGAAGTCCACCTCCGGGAATTTATCCATGGCGTCCATCCTAAAGTCCTCAAAGCCAGCTACGTAGTTGGCGTCCATTGAATTAGTAAATTCTTTGGATGCCTTGAACTCTGCAACGGCATCTCCTTTAGCTTTCTCCAGAAGGGCATCTAACTCGTCATTCCTCTTTTCAAGGAAAGAAAGATGAGCATCCTTCTCATGGACTTCAATCTCCAGCTCAACGACGCGGTTTTGCAGCTTCTCCACATCGTCTTTGGCCTTGGCAACCACCTCCGCCCACCTCTTGGACTCGTCCTTTCCTTTTTTGACCGTCTTCTCCAGCAATATCCTCATCTTGTCTAGTTCAGTTACCTGCCTAGACGCGGCGATAAACTTAAACATTGCCTGCATAGATTGAAACTTCGTTACAAGGCATGCATAAGCTAATAGCAAGACGAGACAAATATGTAAAAACTACATACCTTGAAAAGGTCATGAACACCAGAGTGCTCAAAATCCTTCAACGACATGTTGTAGCATGCCGTCACGTCTTCGTCTGTCACAACCTTCTCAAACTTCTCCCAAGCCAAGTCCTCATTCTCAAGAAGATTGTGAGACACTTGGTAAGAAGGTTGAGACGAGGTTGGGACTTCTGCTCTAGATGGGATGGGTGGAGAAGGAAGTTCTGGATCAATGTCCAAGATTTGAACCGGATGGCAGGGAGGGATGAGGAAAGAGCTAGGTTGATCCTTAGCCTGAGCGTCTTGAGGCTTGGACAACCTAAGCCTAGCCTTCTTATCCTTGCGCCTACTTGGGAGGTTTCCCAAGTCTACGCCTAAAGAAAGGCTCTTCCTTTTGTCGCCAGAAGCTGGACGAGGATGAGATTTCACTCCTTGCCCAGTTTCCTCGTCCGCCACATTCTTACCTTTATTTTGTTTCATTGTCGCCATCCCTGCGAGTGAAGACGTCAGTTTAAAAAAAAAAAGAAAAGAGAGAAAATGGAAGGCAAAACTCACGTCTCCTAATAGTAACCTCATGGGCAATGGCTTCGTCTGAAGGCTCAGGACCTAACCCCCAAGTGGCAAGACGCCGTAAAGTAACCAAAAAGTGAAAAGTCCTGTCGCTGTAAAGACGAGCTTTTTGGACTCGTTCCAAATGAAACCTATCCAGGTGGGGTCGTCTAACACCTAAAAAAAAAAGGAACAAAAAGTACGTTAGACGACCATAATCAAAGATGAGTGTAACGAATACAATGATAAACACATACCTTCAGGACGAAGGTTCCCTATCTCTCCTGTATAAGGAGGAAATGGATCCTTGTCAACATCACTAGGACGTCCAGCCCAGAAACTAGAGATGAAGAAAAACTCCATCTTCCAATTTCTGTCTGAGGTGACTAAGGACTTTATCAACCTACAATCTTTCCCTCTGGCTATAAATTGATAAAAACCAAAGGATTGGTTAATTTCGGAGGGTTTATAACAGAAGAGGAACTCGTTCACGGTAAGAGGACGGTTCCCCTCAAACACCTCCCTCCACAAAACTTGCATGGCTACTATCAACTTCCATACGTTGGGGTTAAATTGACAAACATCTAAACCTAACTTGGTAAGCAACTCCCTGGCAAAGGCATTGAGGGGCAACCTCAAACCCCCTAGGAGGTAAGTCTTGTAAATGCCAACACTAAAACGGGGTTGACAACACCACTCATCACGAACAGGTATCCTAGGGTTCAAACTATCAAGAATTTGGTACCGAGTCTTGAGAAGACCCAACTTCCTCTCGTCCGTCTTAGAACTAACCCCTACAGCACAAGTGTAAACTACCTCCTCCTCCTCGTCTTGAGCAGAAGACGAGAAAGCACTTGTACCAGCCCTAGAACCAGACTTGACCCTCGTCCTAAGCTATTCCTAAAATACCTCTAAAGGAACCCCAGGGACGCCAGACGTATACTCGTATGTGGTATTCCCATCACTACTGCTATTACTACTCCTAGAACTACTATCACTGGAACCATTAAAGCTACTTGGATCTTGGTACTCGTCTATGGCTTTGGCAGTACTATCACTAGACGAGGAAAGGACTACTTCAGACATTCTTTAAAGAAAACTTAAAACCTGAGGACGAAGATTTGAGAAAATACCTAGATCTAGACGAGAGAGGACTATGGACGCAAGAAACTTCTAGACGAGGTGCTAAGACAAGAGAGGTCGAGGAAGAAAATTTGATAAAATGAGGAGGGTAGCAGAGGAATTCTACTATTTATAGGCATTAACCCCAATACACGAAGCGACGCGACCAGCCGAAATGTGCCAAATGGCACGTCCCTCGAAAAACAAGCTGACATGATTGGTCTCCAATTAGATCATGACAATTGGCACCCACAGTAAATGACGTAAGGACACGTGTCCAATTTATGACGTTACTTGATGTGAGTCCTAGACGACCCATGGACAAGAGGGCAACTGATGGGGTGTGATAAAATACAACTCCAATTTCGTCCATAGAGACCGTCCAAGATGAACAAGGGTCTCAGAACGAGGTAAGCTGACCTGAGAGGCTTAGGACGAGGTAAACTGACCTGAGAGGCTCAGGACGAGGTAAGCTGACTTGAGGTTCTTAGGACGAGGTAAGCTGCCTTGAAGGGCCCAGGACGAGGTAAGCTGACTTGAGGTTCTTAGGACGAGGTAAGCATGACTTGAGGTTCTCAAGACGACGAATTCTGGACGACACATTGACACTTGGGAAAATTCATGAGTGTGTAAAACAACTCCGTATTATACGTGTAACTCCCAGTGACCGTTACACATAAAGAGTGTAACTCCTAAACAGTTGAGGAAGTTATATTCGAACACACATCTCAAATCAAGGGGAGGTTACAAATCCAATAACTGCTCTTAAGACACTATATAAACATTGATTCAGACCAAGAAAAGGTACATTCTATGATTCCTAAAAAGTTGGAACTAAAAAATAATAGAGAGAAAACTGACTTTGTCATCGGAAGGTTATTGGCCGGCAACCCCGGTCACCTTTGATCACTGTTCTTTCTTTTTCAAGCTATCAAGGCAACCGTTAGCCCTCTCTAATCCGAAGCATCCAGCCTACTGATTTTCTTCGCATCATCACGTACAATTTCGATGATGAAAATGAATGGTCAATTTTTACCCAATAAAATAAGAAAATAAAATGACTAGTCGAATTATCAAATTAAATTTATAGCAATTTTTTTTTTTGGAGCACGATGCTTTAATTATGCATTGAACCATGCCACCAGTTTCACACAGTACACACATTTAAAATTAAATAATCTTTAAAATTCAAAATTCAACGATCTTTAAAACAGAATATGTCCTACAGTTACTTAAGTCTCTAGTATTATGGTAGTGATTGTTTAGCAACAAAGGGGCTATTTGATAAAGTTATTCTAGTAACGTTGTTTATTTTTTTTTAAACACGTGTGAGTGAAGAAGTGTGTGAAAATGTGTATAATGTTGTTTAAAAACTGAAAACACATTGTTAAACTACTATACCAAATGGGGCCAAAGTTTTCAAGGTGATAAACTGATAATATGACTGCTTGTATGCTAAAATTATATTTATAGTCATAATAATAGAATATCATGTAGACTTTACCTGGATCTTACATTTAAGTGTGTGTTTTGATACCGCTTATTTTGCTGAAAACTGAAAACAATTAAAAAATAATTTTTCAGATTACTGTTCACAATGAAAACACTGTACACATGTCTATTTGCACTGTTCATGTCCATGAACAGTGCAACAGGTGGTGGTTAAAAAAAGAAAGAAAGCCTGACTCGCAAAACGTGCATGCTAGATGCCCAAAACAAACAGACACTAAATGTTACAAAGAAAAAGGGGACAAAAGTTTTATGTTATCATAGGCAAACCCTCCTCATTGGAATTACAAAAACTAGGCCGGATTGAACTATTCTCAGGCTCAAAAGGTGAATTATCATAAATAAATTAATGGGTTGAGTTTGTCAATTCCGCCCTCAAATCGTAAAACAAATCTATTGCATTGGACGACATGATGATACAATGCTCAAAATTTATAATGTATTAGCTTGAAATTTGTGCTTACGTACGAAAACATTTAATAATGGTGATAATAAGATAGTTTTACTTAGTTAGTTGAGTGAATTAGTCATCTTAGATTTTCTTTTCTTTGATATATATATTGGACGGCATGAGCGTTTAAATCACAAAAAGCAAGGTTAATTTTATCATCAAGAAAATCAAAATTTCATGAATGTGCAAGTGTCAAACCTAGCCAGGATCTATGTTATTCAATCAGCACCATATGGCATTTCAAACAGAGAGCCAGAGATAATTATAGTTTAAATCCTTCCATCTCAATTGTAACTATTGTGTCTATATTTTGGAAGCCTTCCTAGTGATTGTCATAAAAGACCTAGCTGTGATCAAATTCCTTCCCATGCACACTAACATTAAATATACTTAACACAAAAAGTGTAATGTATTTTAGACGAGATTTTGATTTGTCATTTGTAATAAATCCCACTATGTTTACTTGTTTAAATAGGATTTTGATTCGTTATTTTTTTATAAATCCCACTATTTTTACTTGTTTACATAATTTGTGATAGCTATTTCCATTTTAAAACTTTTTCGTCTTTTATTTTTATTGTTTTCTCTAAAAATGCAAAAATCATAGGTGAATCCCTTCGTGACTACCTCTGATATTTTAAACATGGGTTGAAAAAACACAATCAAACCAATACTCATTTTTAAGTTGATATCACGAGATACTTTGTAGGCAGGGAATGGATCTCAAGGTGCCATACATTAAACTGCCACACGTTTTTAAGTTGATTTCATAGATATGAGCCTTTTTTTTTTTTTTTTTTAAATGTTAGATAGTAATGGCCTTCTGTCCTAAATTCATTTAAAGCACTATTTGTGGTTTAACCTAATTTCAACATTCCCTTGAAAATGAAGTTTACTTATCTCAATAATTTTATTATTTTGGGCAAGGATTGAATAATTTTTTGATGTTATAAATTATGAGGATTGAGGATAAACTTCCCATGTTGTCATGATTGAATTATCAAAAAGAAAAAAAAAAAAAAAAGTCCTTCTACATGAATCTTTTAGTTAGAAAGACTTAGGACCAATTGGAAACTACCTTACCTAAAACAATCTCGTCAGATGTCAAACACTTAACAAGTAGTTCCTCTTACAATGGTAGTTTGTCGTTAAATTTGTTTATTTTATGATCCATACCAAAAGATATTAGTAACATTTCTTTTTTCAAAAGATAGTAAAATGTTTTCTAAATTATTCCTTATGCGGCTCTACCAGCAATAATAAGATAAGTAAAAATGGAACAAGCGACTTTATCATACATACAAAATAAGCATAGAATATTTTGTTCTTTAAAAAAAAAAAAAAAAAAGAAAGAAAAAAAAAATTCTATTGCTATTGTTTTCATCCTTATGAGAATTGAAGCATAGATTAAATTTTCATTATTCTTGACAATTTTTTTTTCTTTTTTTTTTTTTTTTTCAATTCCTTTATAATTTCTTATTTTATGTTGGTTTAAACTTTAAATGGATTTTTTTCTCAAGCTTGCAGAGCATGGGCTTTAGATAAGAGGTTCAACTCTTTATAATGCCAAGCATTGATTGTAAGTCTTGTAAATGGAACAAATAAAGATAAGAATATAGTCAACTTTGGTTAGCCATAGCTTGATTTGCTAGACATCAATTTTCTTCCTTGCCAAAAGTGCAACTATTTTAGATGGAAATTTCATTGATTATTACTACGTGTATACAAAATTCAAGGATCATTAAATTCAAATAGGTCCCTCACTAATCTAACTAGGTGGTTGGGTATTAATGTATTACTAGGATCAAATTTCAAGGATCATTAAATTGGAATAGGTCCCTCAAGACCCTCATTGACCCAAATTTCTACCCATGCACACTAACATTTGTGTACACTCCAAATTTTTTCTGCATTTCATAATGATATGTTGTGGAAAGTGTCATATCCAAGTCCAACATGCTTGAAAGTAGTTGTAGTTGAGAAAACAATAGAATCAAAATTAATAAACTAAAAAAAATCACCATCTTTGATTCATTTTTCTTATAGTATTATTATTATTATATAAATAGTGGTCGGATAAACTAAATTTTAGAATTTCATTGATAACAATTCAAATGATTTTTTTTTTTGAGCAATAATTACAATATGCTGCTAACCTCGCATAGGTTACAAGCTAGTGTTTATTATGTATTGGATGTGCATGAACTTTAAAATTGCATAAGACAAGGTTAATTTATTATCATCAAGAAAATCAGAAGTTCATGAATGTGCAAATGTCAAACCTAGCCAAGAACACTATTGCTTAACTGACATCTACTAGTGTTTCTAACGAAGAGTCAGAGACGACAAGAGTTTTAAATCTCCCTAATAGTGCTCGCGCTATTTCTTCATAAAAGAGCTATGATCAAATTGCTTCCCATGCATACTAAAACATTAAATATACTCTATTACTTTTCTTCTTTTGATAAGATATTGTGGAAATTATCATCCAAGTTAATTGAAAATATGTGATGCCCAGGCCCATAATCTTTTCTGATCAATACTAGTTTGAACCTTTCAACATTCCTTTGATATAGGTGACATCGGAATTCTCTATGAATATAGTGATTTTGTTTGACGTTGTAAAATTGCTTTAGGTAGCTATTGAAAAGTGTAGTATGATTATTTTTAAAAGTCATGTGTTTACGAGTGAAGAAGTGAAATGATTATTAATTAAAAATGTGATTATTAAAAATCCCACTGGATTTCAACTACTTAACAAGTAATCCCTCTCACAATAACAGTTTGTTATTAAATTTGCTAATTTTATGATCCATACCAAAAGTAATTAGTAACGTGTTTTCTAATATGTTCCTTTTGTGGCTCTGCCAGCAACAATAAGATAAGTAAGATTGAAACATGTGACTTTATCATACAAACAAAATAAGCATAGATTTTTTTTTCCTTTAAAAAAGAAAAAGAAAAAAATAAAGGCTATTGCTATTGTCCTTAAAAGAATTGAAGCATAGATTACATTTTCATTATTTTTGACAAGTCTTTTATTTATTTATTTACAAAAATTCTTTTATAACATTTTATTTTGTGTTGGCTTAAATGGATTTTTTTTTCTTGAAGCTTTCAGAGTATGGCTTTAGTTAAGATTTTCAATTCTTATACGCCAAGAACAAATCAAGGTAAGCATAGAGTCCATTTTTGGTCGGCCTTAATTAGCTTAATTTATCTAGATATCAATTTTCTCTTGTGCCAAAAAAATCCACCTTATTTTAGATGGAAATTTAATTGATTATTGCCCGTATACAAAATTCATGGATCATTAAATTGGAATAGGTCCCTCACTAACTCAAGTTGTTGGATATTATAGTTGTGACTACAAATCCTCTGTACCACTTTTTGCTCCACCAACTACTACTTGCCATGTTTTGATTTTACTTTCCTCATAAAATAATTGAAGTTTAAAATGAAAAGCAATCATACACATAGTAAGTAGTGATTGGTGAAAAATAGAATGGTACATAAAAAGTGGTAAAGAGGATTTGCATTCAACTGTTTATAACTGGATATTAGGGTTAAATCGTTGACAATAGTTTTCTTCTAATCCATTCCCTCTAGTTGAGCATTGAAATGGAGAAGCAAAATTTAATATTATCATTATCAAGAAATTCTAAAGTGTATGAATGTGAAAGTGTCAAAATAATTTTTTTTAATATTTAAAAAAAAAAAAAAAGGAAACATTGATTTTCTTGCTAAAATTTTTATCATGGCATTCCTCCTCATATTGGGAACAACTTTTTTAGAAAAGATCCTTATAGACCTTGCAAAATATGAGCTGTAAGTCTTGTACATGGAACAAATAAAGTTAAGAATATAGTCCATTTGGTCAGCATCAACTTTATAGCTTGATTTGCTAGACATCAATTTTCTTCCCTGCTAAAAGTCCGACTTATTTTAGATAAATATTTCATTGATTAATACTTATATACAAAATTCATGGATCATTAAATTGGAATAGGTCCCTTACAGACCCAACCCAGTGGCTGGGTATTAATGTATTACTAGGATGAAATTTCTTCCCATGCACAGTAATGTTGTGTACACTCCAAATTTTGTTTGCATTTCATAATAATATTTTGTGGAAATTGTTATCGAAGTCCAACAAATGCTTGAGAGTTGCAGTTGAGACCATGACCTAGAAGCTTTACTATTCAATACTTTGAAAAATTAAATACTCATTTGATGTAATAGGAGACAATGAAATTGCTGCAAGTACTAATTAAAAACTCTAATGTGATTAGTTGGCAAGTTATGTTCTTTAAGCATGAAAAGTCTAGAATGGAAAACTTTAATTTATGTTTCTGCAATAAATGTTTTGGAGAGAAAATTGTTACACCCTCATCCCAATGGGACCCTCCTGTTTATACAATGGAAAAGAGTCCAATTTTCCTTAGTGTGACTTACTATCCTAGGTATGGACAAAACATATATATGACTAATAGTAGTCCTTAATTAAAAAAAAAAAAAAAAAGTAACAAGATATTAGTAACTAGATGTTCATGTAGTATGGAACCAGATGATATATAAATATTGTACTATTGGATTTTAATATATAAATATTGCTCATTGGCAATGTTATTCCAATCGAATGATTCATGTGAGCTAGAAGTATGACCTTGATTCTGCCTTTAAATAATTTTCTTTATCCAAATTGCCGCAGTCTTTCATTTCATAGAGACATCTATACATGGATTTTGTGCAAAGTAAATTGTGTGTGTGTGTGTGTTTTTTTTTTTTTTGGAGGAGTCCACATACTCTGAGCCCAAATAGTTTAAGATTGTTACTAACACAATTTATGGACTGTATATTAATAGTCATTGGTATGAGATCTTCTTGATAAACTTTTACCCATAAAAAAAATAAAAATAAAGACCTGTCTTTTGAGTTTAGGGTTTAATCAATTCAAACACAAACTTAAAGTTCAGAAACAAAATAGAACCCAAAATAAAAATTGACCCAAACGAGGTCAGCTACTCTTCATTTACGAAATCCATAGAGTTTAATAGCAATATAAAACATGTGGAGATTATTTTTTTTAGAGGTGGACTAACTTTATTTTATCGCTATAGACATTGCATATGGCATGTATTTTATTTTTTATTTTTTTTCCATGAAAAAAGAACAGATAGAAATATAGTTTCGTTTTCACAATTTATGGAAAAGTATCTTAAAAAAAATATTTTTTGTTTTTGGAGAAGAATTGCATAGAGGGCAAACATTACTATTGCTGATTTACAAACATTATTATTGCACAATCTTGGACTATCTCTCACTAGAATGCTATTATTATCAAGGACACAACAAATTTACAAAGCCATAACGAAAAAGACAATTCTAGCTAGGAATAGAACGAATTTGCCATGCCCATGCACAATAGTAATAATAATAAGATTCACTGTAGATCCTAATAGGCTGATCCAAGGCCCAAAGAGTCAGCCTAAAATTTCCCTAAAATGCCATTCCTCACTGCCCATTTAATACTACTTATTTAATTGGGGCTGTCATTGTTTAAGGCTCATCCATGAGTGAGACCCATTAACCTTGAACAATTTCTTTGCATTGGACTTTATAAGGTATTTTGATTTTTGACTCTAAAAACTACGGCCCAAAGATAATTTTTGCATTTATGTAGTGTCTAGCACTACTTGGCCCAGAAAGCAAGGTTTTTGGGTTTAGCTAAATAAAGACCAATGCCCGGGCCCAATAACTTTTTTTTCACCCAAAAAAGTTTATTAATATGAAATGGATTTATTTCATGTTCGTATTAAATATTATATATTTTAAAGTGCATTCAGCGTTATATCATTAAAATTTTAAATAACAAAAAATCAATACATTGTCAAATTCTAAAAAAAAAAATTGAATTCCCTCTATTTTAAGTGAAATCGGCAAGATCTTGTTAGGTGATTTTTTTTTTTCAAAGTTTGTGCCCCATGTAAATTGTCTATTAATCACATCCAACTGGTTACATGATCTACTAGCTAGGTAATGCAAAAGCTCACCCAAGCAAGCATGGTAGTTGAGCCTTTCATTTTGTAATTGATGTGCCTATATGGATCGTACATGTTCTGAAAGGGTGGTCTCATAAAATACCATCTCATTAAAGACGTGATAATCACATGCACATCCAGTCTTCTTTTCATTTGAACTACCCAATTAGATACCAAATTAACCAAGACGTGTTTATCTAATTCTTCTACAAGTCAAATTATTAACATTGTCTTAGTCAAATTACTCTTTCATCATTTTTAGGCAAATACCAAAAAATAGAACTTTCAGCTAAATCAAAGCCATTACATGCGAATTTATCAGCAAAATACATGACATATTTAAACCACTCTGAAGAACAAATACAATATATATATATAAATATATATATATATATATATATATATTTAAAAGCTAAAGTGTAGTATTTAGTGTTGATACGCTCCAATTGAGCCACATCAGAAATCATGCTATCTTTTTTTTTTTTCATTTTTTAAACAATATTAATATAAAAAAATATATTGCAATTTTACACATTCTTTAACTTATTAAATCCAACTCACCATTAATTCAAGCCTCTTCCAAATGCCTAAATCATGCCATTCAAACACACCACTAGTTCCACCGATTTTAAAGTTCCTATTGTAGATATTAATAGCTTAATTAATTGGGTTGAATTTGTCAATTATGAAAAACTACTGAAAATAAAATACCAATGGTGGCGTGTATAGAAATATGATCAAGAGTCTTTTACTTTAATGACATTGTTGGCTCTTCTTTATGAATTATTAGGAATGAGGTCACCCTCCCCATGTTGTAATGATTGAATTATAAAAAACAAAAAAGTCCTTATGCATGAAAGTTTTAATCGGAGACTTAGGCTCAAATTCCTTTTTTTTTTTTTCATCACTTTCTTTAGATATATCATTTATACTCTTATCATATGACTTATTTCTTGTTTAAGAAGACTTCATGTGTGAACAAAAAGAAGCTCTGGCCGTTGAGGATGATATTAATTTCTTAACAAAATTTTGGTGCATATATAGGCAACTGATGTCTTAACTTCCTGAGTGGATTAAAGCTAATTGGGTTCTTGGCAGATAAGAGTTTTTTGTGTGTTTCATGAGAGGGAAGAAGGAATTAAGATAGAGAAAGGAAGAAGATGAAAAAAAAAAAAATCTATATTATCTTATATTTTCTTTTTACAAGTTATTGTACTTTTTTTTTTTATAAGAAAAATGGTTTTAACACAAAGGCACACTACAACTTCACTCTTAAGCTATGGTCAAGGTTTGTACTTATATTTTTTCCAGTCATTGAGCGGACAAAATAATCAATATGATAATTTCACTTATCCTATGTGTTGAAAAATTAAATTAAAACAACCGGAGTATGTGTGAAAGTGACCCTATGTTGGAGGGTCTTTTGCATTTTTTTCATAGTTTATTCAATTAAACATGATTAAAACATTTGACAATATATTTTGTTCTTTCAAGCTAACAATTTTTTTGGTAAACTCAAGCCAACAATTTTATTATTGACTTGCTGGTAATTTTCCTATAGCAAAAAATATTTGTATGAAAACGATTTAGGTTAGACAAGATGCACAAGGGAATAAAGAAAAGTAAAAGAGATTGATATCTTGAATTTAAAATCTTCATTATAAGTTGTAGAAAAGACTGGAAAAGAAAAACAAATTAATATAAAAATAAATCTAAAAATCATCGTCATTGATTATCACAACTACATATAGACTTAAAATTTGATCCTCAACAAAGCATACACTAATTAAAAATCTGAAAAATTTATTCGAATTCCAAATAAAATTTTTGAATTCAAGAAAAGCTAAAAACCTTTAAATTCCTGTTCGTGCATAATATTTTCTTTAGACAATTTCTGAAGAAAAATTAAAATATGTGTCATTTGAACAGAAACTACCAAGCCCATATACCTACAATTACACACAAACCATGTACACAGCCCGAACATTTCAATCAAAGCCTACAATTTCTAAAAAATGCCTTACGAATATGAAGCAGAATTCCATGTATTGTCAAATGAAGGAGCGTCCAAGTTGTTGCGCTTGTTAGTAATTTCAGTGAGGTTATTAAAAAATATGCATAAAATCAGTTTATGCTAATTTTATTTTTGTTAAAATTCATCCCACCAATATGTGATATTGATGAAACTTCCAATGCCACTCATATTAAAGTTCCAATTGGATATATCAATATCGTAATTAACTAAATTCAATAGGTCAATTATGAAGAAAATATCCAACAAGAAACTAATGGTGGTGTATGTAGAAATATGATTCAATTGCATGTATTTTTTTACTTAGAGTAACTTAGGACTAGTTGTACACTGCCTTCCCTAATACAATCAGCATATCCTGATTCTATTTCGCTTTAATAAATAAATTTTATTAAAAAATAAATATTTTCGTTAACTTGCCTTTTGAATTTCTGAGAAAAATTGTAATTTTTTTTTTCATTTTAGTACAAAAAAAATTATCAAATTTATGATTTATAATTTTTCCTATATTACATTTATGATTATTCTTATAATAAATAAAAATATAATTACAAAATACATTACTCTTTACTAAATTAGTTTAAACTGTATAAAACAATTTAATAAAACCACTATAAAAATAATTATCATGCGCAACGTGCAGGTTCACGACTAGTTAAATTTATAGCATTTTTTTTGGAGCAAGGTGCTTTAATTATGCGTTGAACCATGCCACCAGTTTCACACTATACACACATTTAAAATTAAATAATACTATATTTTACATATTACACATTAATAATATATTTAGAAAAATAAAAGAAATCTGACAAGTCCATTCTTCTACACCGCGCTTTTTTCTTTTTCCTTTTTTAATATGAAATGAATTTGCTAATTGAAATCGGTCTACACCAAAAACCGATTCGTAGTTTGGTCTGATGATAAAAAGTTATCATCAGAAGCAGATACTATAAGTTGAAACTCTATGTTAGGACACATGTGATTGGATGTTAGGAACATATGTCAACATGTTATGTATTGGCTAATCCTTTGAAAAAACACACTTTACTTGTATTTGGGTAGATCTAGGATGTGTTTAATACTTCAAGAAACAATGTTTCAAGTTCAAGTGTTAAAACCATGCAAGTATGTCCAAGAAACAAGTGAAGAAGTCATTAAAGCTCAACAACTAATATCTATCGAGGTTTAAAAAGAACTATTTAAGCCCAAGGCTCGACAGCTACTCAACAGCTAGGTATCTGTCGAGGTTTATGAAATTCAAATTTTCAGTTTTGATTTTCATCCAATTCGTGAGTATGTGTTTGGACTTTCTTTTCTCACAACCCTAAACATATATAAAGATTATTTTAAAAGCCGTATTTGGTTGCACAGCCAAGAGCATAATTCCTCATTTGTGACTAGAAACCTAGTTTGCCCTAGTTTTTGAGAAGTTGATGTGTTTGTACACCATAGGGTTTTACGACCAAGCTACTTCGCGATCTTCATGTGTTGAAGAATAGAAGAACTTTGCAGCCAACATTCTTCTTAAGTTGGAGATTAAGTCGCGTACTAGGATCTGCACATCTTTTGGTTAGTCATGTATTGGGAGCCGCACAATACAAAGAGAGATTGTCGCTATAGAACAAGTCCAATTGGGTATTGGGGTAAGGGTTCAACTGTAGGTTGGTATAAGGTACTCGGATTCCTTTACTTGTAACTGTTTGTTTTGATAATAGTGGATTCTTAGGAGCAATGACCTTAAAATCACCCGGTGAGGTTTTTTCCGTGTAGGTTTTCCCCATTCATAAACAAATCACCACGTCATTTAATTTCCACTGCATACTTAGTTATTTGGTGATTTGTTTGTGCTGCCACACTTATTGTGTGTAATTGAATCTAATTAATTAGTTAATTCATCACAAATGGTCAATACATTTTTGGCCTATCACTTTAAAAAAACTTTATAGGATTTACTCTCAATGTCTCTTGGGTGAAGAAAATAATACAATTTTTTAATTAAATTGAAAATGAAAATTCAAAGTTTGTGAAAAATTAAAGACTTTTAAGTTTTAACCCATTTCGACATTTTCATTTCATGAAAAGTTCTCGCTCATACTCCAATTCAAGTAAACACAGACCATATATTTTGACTATTTAATCATTTATATGCATATATAATAGGGGAAATTACAGTAAACTCATTTGTGCTTTGGCCCATTTGCACTTTGTCTACTCGTGGTTTAAAACATAACACTTTACCCACCCGAGCTTCATTCTGTTTGCTCCCCGTTACCCAGCTCACCCTCAGTCATTAGAAAAAACATATTTTTGATAGAAATCACAACATAAGAAGGATCAAAACCACTTTCCCTTAAAAACTTTCCTCACGGGCCCTAGAATCATGAAAAATCTTTGTATTGGGCTGGGTTTTTTGATTTTTTTGCTATTGTTTCATAAAATTTTCATCATCCCAGACATTCTGACTTTGGGTTGTCTTGAGGCATTTCTGATTTGAAGATACAGCAAACTAGGTACGAAATTTCTACTTTATTTAGGTTGGGTTTTCACCTTTTGAAAGATTGGTTTGTTGGGCAAAAGTCCACTAATGTGTAGTTTTGTATCATAGGAAATTTGGGTAGAACTTGATAAGCAATGTCTTCTTCAAGTGGAAATTACTCAAGTTCAAGTAGGCATATGTGTAAATATGAGACTTGTGTGTTGCGAACAAGTTTGACAGTAGACAATTTTGGGAGAAGGTTTCTGGGTTGTAGCCGATATAAGGTAAGTTTAGTTTTTAGTTAATCTAGTTGACTAAAGTGAGTTTGGAAAGTGATATTTTGAATTAAATTTATGAACAGGTTGGTCCAAAGTGCCCTTTCTTTCATTGGATTGATAATCCCCCTTGTATATGTGGGAATGAAGCTGCCCCTTTAGTGCAACAAAAGTTATCTATATTGCAAAGTGAGCTGCGACTTGCAAATGAAAGGGAAAGAATAGCTACCCAAATAGTAGCAGAAGCTACCTAAATAGTAGAAATTGCTCTAGAAAGGGCAGCAAAAGCTACTAAGAGAGAGAGGAGGTTTTAAGCTGAGTCTGTTAAAGCCAAGAAGATAGCAGCGGGAGCTTTAGAGCAAGAGAGAAAGTCCAATATTGCACTAATTCTTTCATAGCTTTTTTTTTTTTTTTTTTTTTTGGCTCAAGTGAGAATATTGGAATGTTGAGATTGAGTCTGTTTGGTGAGTTGTAATGTATAAGTAGTTTTTTAATTGGCTAATGTTGGCTTGAAGCCACTTTGTTTTTTAATAGCACTATGGTTTAAAGTGAATTGGCAACTTGTGTCTTGTGTTTTGTTGGATGCTATGAATTGTTTAAAGTGAATTGTGCCTGGTGCTTATGTTGAAAGTGCATTGTGTAAAGTGAATTGTGTTGAATATGAATGGTTTAAAGTGAATTGTGTTTGGTGTTTGCGTTGAAAGTGCATGACAACCATTTGCCAACTTGCAAAATAAGACAAATGCAATGCCATATAGTCAAAATAATAAACTTGTTGTATTGACCATATACACACATAAACCTTCTATATTCAAGTGCAATAATCAACCACATGACAACAATTACTCAACTTGATATATTTAACAGATACACATAAACCTGCTATATCCAGTTGCAATAATCAACCACATGACAACAACTACTCAAATAATCATATAAAACACCTGTCATTAAGCTGAGAATTTTTCTACACACTTAAAGTGGTATTGAACATTATCTTTCACCAACCACCAGTCAAAATAGGGCATTTGGTACACCAATCACAAGACAGTTGCACCTGCCATGACCATTGTTTTGACAATTGGTACAATACTTACAAAAATTACATAAACCCTAACAATGTTTCGATGACAACATATAAACTAACATTTCAAATAATAACCCCAACAGCCTATAAACTAACACATTGCCCTACCCTTGTTTAAAAAATATTAAACTAACACTTAATTGACATATATAACCTAATGCTTGTCCTGCCCTGCCCTTGTTTCATTGACTGCCCTTGCCCCTATGGCTGCCTCTCCTCCCATAGCTGCCCTTTCCACCACTTGTGTCACATTTTTGTGTCCTTGTTGCATTACTTCTTCCTCTGAAAACAGTTCCTCTAGTGGCAGCGGGTCTTGTAGGCTACAAAATACAAGAATTGAGATGTTAGCTACCCATTTCATTGATTTATGAATAAACATCAAACATAAAACTGTAGTACATATGGTGATGTTGCTCTAGTGTCCCATGTTTCTGCAGGGGTGTGTAAAGCTAGCTGGCTTAAAGAGAACCATGGACTTGCTCTAACTGTGTACCTGAAGTCTGAAGAGTACCATTGAGCTAGTGGCTGTGACCTAGAAGTATGGTTGGAGAAGACCATGTTATAAGGCTAATAAATTGGTGGGGGTTGAGATGAAGATGGGGCCCTGAGATTTTTGTTTGCATGTAGAAGCCCTTCCCCTTGCCTACAACCAAATTTCAGCATGTTAAAGCAGTTATTGATGTATTGCTAGTAACAATTAAATAAACACATACAAAATACTTACTGATTTAGCTTTCTTTCTCTTCCTCCTCTCCCATGGTGTTTCACCAGTGACATTAGCCTTGCATCCTCTTGCATTGTGCCCTTCCCTTTGACATTTCCCACACGTGATAGGCTTCTTCTCTCTATAAACTTTGTAAGGTTTCCTTGACTCATCAGCATCCCTCTTCCGTTTTATGGGTAGCCTATCACCTCATAGACATTAGGTGTAACAGGAGCAGGTAAGCCACTTGGAATCCACTCAGAGTAGTTAGGCATAGGAGGTAAGGGTGTCTTGTATGTGTCTCCATAAGCATCTTTGTAGTAGCATGGATAGGTGCAATCCTCTGGTTTCTCACAATTTATAAAAATGGCTGCAACTCCATGCTTGTAACGGATTCTTATCAAGTCTCACACTCTACAACTACATGTCTTCCTTACCAAGTCCACCACATGTCTCTCCCTCTCATTGTCAACTTTTACATAAACCTCCCATATGGCATTGCACAGAAGCCTTTACACTCTACTTTCAACTTCTCCAGCTTGCCTTGTACGTTTGGACACAATTTGCCATGATACTTTTCTATGCTAGTCCTCTTTATGTAAAGTATGCTCATAAGCCTAACCCTAATCCATTAGCATTGATAAGATTGGCTTATCTCTAGCCTTTAAAATCATGGAGTTAAAGCTCTCACTCAAATTGTTAACAATACAATCAGTCAAAGCCTTAGGAATAAAATGAGATTTAGTCCATTGTGCAGGATCTATATCTGCAAGATATTTCCAAGCTTCTTCACCCAAATCTTTTAGATATTGCATCCCCCTCTCAAATTCCCTAACTTATGTTGTGTTAGCACACCTCCACAATAGACTCTTCAACTCCATACCCTTGTGGTTAAATTTGAAGTTGTTGCATATGAGCTTCACACAATACCTATGCTCTGCAGTTGGGAATAGAGTTTCTATTGCAGATATAAGGCCCTGAGTATTACAAGCAAGTTCAGAATCACAAGTAATAATTATGAGCAGTATGAGAATATCTACTGTCTGTCATTGATGAATACCAGATTCAGTTGCTCTAGCCTACCAATGTCATCTACAAACTACTCCAAGAACTAGATCCAACTGTCCTTGTTCTCTTGCTCAACCACAACCATTGCCACTGGGAATATATTGTCATTTCCATCCTTGGCAGTGGAAGACAATAATTGTCCACCAAACCTACCCTTCAAGTGACATCCATCCAACCCAACAAATGGTTTACAACAACCTAGAAACCCTTGTTTTTTAGCATTGTACCCCATTTACCTCCCTTTTAACTTGGGTTGTGCATTCTCATCTTCCATCTCTGTTAGCAATATCACCTACTTCCTACATTTGTCATTCTTATCATTTTTGCATAATCTCCAAGTAGGCTATACTGCTGCTCTTCATTCCCAGTGATCAAACCCCTAGCTGCCTTTCTTGATCTATACACTTGACAAAGACTCAAATCATTTGAAATCTGCTGCATGACATGGTGTTGGACACTTGAGACCTCCCAATTAGGATTTTTACTAAAATCTTCCTAGTACCTGTTTGCCACAGATGCTGATATAACTTGACTATTTTGAAATGTCAGGGGGCAGGTACACTCAGGATTAAGTGTATTGATCTGAAATGTGCATTCTCCACTAACTATAGAAGCATAACGCCAACATCCGTACTTTTTCTTACAATGTACATAAATCTTCTTCTTCTCAATTAACTTCCACTTGATATCAATATGCTTCTAAATGACATACTCCCTCAGACCCTTCCTAAAAACCTTGGGGTTTGGAAATTTCATCCCTTTTACCAACTTAACATTTTTCATATCAGTCTTCTCATTAAATTCTAGGTAGCCAGGCCTCTGCTCATCATCAAAACCATTCATACTTGCAATATCATCCTTTAAAGCTAGTTTAGCCCACTCTTCATTTACAACTATATATGGAGGTGGAATAGTGTTTGGCTGAGGTGTATCAGTATTTGTAGGAGGTGCATTAGTGTTTGGTTGAGGTGTGTCAGTGGTTGGTTGAGGTGGATCATTATTAGACACAGGTGGAACAGTGTCAGGCTTAGGTGGAACATTGTGAGGTGGAGAAACCACACCAAATACATCATCATCAAAGTCTTTGTAACGCCCTCAAATCATAAATAATAAAAGACTATTCAATCTAAATAATCCATAAAAAATATTAAATAAAAGCAACTAGCAACTTAAAATCTCACTACAAATGTCAAAGCTCTAATCTACCAAAGATAAAACATCCTCAAAATAATTCTCCAGTACAATGTTTAATTCCATAAAAATAATAATAAAATCCTCAATTACGCAAAATAATTCGTAATTGTTATCGTCCAAGAATCTCTACTCCAATAATCCCTCTAATGTATCCGTATGGGGAAGATAAAGGGGTGTGAGATAACTCAATAAGTGGAATTCACTAACATTGGGGTGTAAGAACAAACCTTTCAAATAAATAATTCTTACCACAAATTCATAACTAATAACTCATCAATATTTTATCATCAAATATTTCACATAAGAAAATATCTTTAAATTGTGAGCCATCATAATATATATATAAATGCCATCATATAAAAAATTTCTTAGGCTTTTCTCGTGGTCAACGTTTACGCCCTGTTGACAGGGTTGTGTTGTCCCCTTTTGGGACTAGAACCTCCTTTTCATCCACTTTCTTAAGGGTAGCTTCTTTGGAACCTATAGGTGCACTCCCCTTCTAAGGAGCTTTCTTTTTGGATTCTCAATAATATACTCCCTTACTAAGGAGTCATCAAATGTGCATTGTCCCCTTTCTGGGACCATCCCTTGTTAAGGACTAATTGCAGTATGATTGTCCCTTACTAAGGACTAAATACAATACTGAGCTTTTAATCACAACTTGCCATAGTTTTTCAAAACATATTCAATATGCTCACAAAAATAATCCATTCATAATTCACATATATAAGTTTAAATAAATTTTAATTGTCCCACAAGTTTTTCATAAAATGAATAGTCAATGTGCACATAAACATTTATAAAATATCAATTTATATATAGAATATCAACATATTTCTTTGATATAAAATAGTTTAATAATTAACACTGTTTTGGAAAAACCCCCAAAATTAATAAACGCCATTTACCTTTTATTTGCGAAAATAAAAGAAATCAACCACCCTTGAGTCACAATATATCAATAGAATTAAAACCTAGCAACACCAAAAGTAGGTCCATTAATACACAATTTCCCACTTAACAATCTGTTTTCACATTTGAATGGTTTAATCTATCAACATTAAAGCCTACAGAGGTGTTTAGTTTCTTTGAAATACTCTTCAGCTGTGTAAGATTTTGGGCTTACAATTACTACTGCATAATCATATCTTTTTGGCTTTACCTAAACAGATTTTGGCTTAAAAATATTGCTGCATAATCAAATTTTTGGGCTTAAAAGTTACTGCTGTTGGATAAAATTCTGGTTTTGTATCTCATACAAAACACATAGCGGAAGCAACAAACAAGGATCTATTTCATTTATGATTGACAACATGCACTATGTAAATTTCAGAATTTAAGAACAAGATGGCGTACCTTGGTATGGAGAAATTCAAAACAAAGATTAGAAGCACTTGGGGACACTTTTAATCTTCACTCCAATTCCACTTTACGCCCAAGATGTGTGGTTTCTCAATCAGTTTCCAAAGGAGAATGAAAGTGTGTCTCACACTCTTTCTTTTTCTCTACGATTCTTTTAATTCATCAAGAAAAAATTCTGTATGTTTCTCCCTTTATAACTAACTAATTATCTAATTGGGCTGGCCTATTGGGCCTTTCTAATTGAGCTTTAGCGTGTGGCTTGGAGTAAGACCAAAATGGACTAATAAGACACTAGCTCCAATGGGCTTTGGGCTTTTCTGTCAACTCTTGACAAATCCAAAGTTACCATTAATTATATTTAATACCACTATATAAATATAATTATATTCTAGGTCTTATTAATAAATTATATCCCAAGACTTTATTATACACATAACCCCTTCATAAAATATTCGTAGTAATACAAAGTCATAAATATAGACTGCCACTTTGAAAATTACTACATCTTAATCCTTGAGTACCCGGTTTAATCCTTTAAAGTTATTTATCATATATTTATGAAATCCAATTTCATAAATATATATACTTTAGTAATTTCTTACCAAAGTGGTTGGGCCCAACTCTCTGAATAACCAAACCCATTAAACTTATCTCAAGGGAATATTTTATATCTCCATCAAGAGACTATGAATTCCATCTTGAGAATATATGTTCCATCAACATTAAATGTGGTTGTCCAATATACTGAGGTTTTGACCGTTATTTTAGATCTCACTCCTGATATATCAAAGCAACCTACACGTCATGATTAAGTCCATTATTCTCTCAGGATTAAGAGTTCATACAAATAAAAGTCGTGAGATTTATTATTCATTTGACAGTCGTTAGGAGAGTAATAAATCTCACATTGGTCCAGTTCAATATGTCTTAACTCTTAAAATATATCAACATATCAACTAGCAGTCATCACTTCCATGATCAAGACAAATCATCTTAGTTGATACGTTATAGTCTTCGCAGATGAAATGCCCAATTTCATCACCGACTACAAACTATAAATTTTGAATTTACAAAGAACTTGTGATTTATATCTTTTGTGACTTTTCACATAAATCACATACTATGCATCTCATGGACTACATGATAATGTCCAAATATTCATGTTACCACTATTTTAGATAAAAAATAAACAACTTTATTAAACACAATATTAAGTCATACATAATGTCATACATAGCATCATACAATAGGATTTAAGGGCATATATCCCAACAGCTACATACTGCAGTGGCTTAGAAATGATATTAGTGTCACTAGAACGATGCAGAGATAGGTATCTAATAACATAATGCAGAGGTAGGTACCTAATAACCCAAATGGCCTCATGTCCCTTAGGAGATCTTGGCAAACCAATCACAAATTCCATTCATATACACTCCCACTTCCATTTGGGAATAGGAAATGGTTTCAACAGTCCTGAAGGTCTCTGGTGTAGTGCCTTAATTTGTTGACAAGTCAAGCATTGCTCCACAAACTGAGCTATCTCTCTCTTCATGTTGTTCCACTAATAAGTTTCTCGAATATCACGATACATTTTAGTGCTACCAGGGTGCGCTGAGTATGGGGTACGATGGGCTTCATCCATAATCTCCTTCTTTAATGCAAAATCATTTGGAACACAAATTCTATTTCCAAACCTCAAAACACCAACATTAGACATATTAAATTTTGGTGTCTTCCCTTCTTGTACTTCTCCTACAATCTTTACAATTTATGCATCATCAACCTGTGAACTCTTAATCTTCTCAATCAAAGTGGGTTGTATTGTTAAACTGGCCATAAACACTTAGGAATCACTCATGAAAATTTCAATTCTCATCCTCTTCAAGTCCTTAATAATTTCCTTTTGAGTTGTTAACAAGGCAGATAAGCAACCAAAAAACTTCTGACTAAGTGCATCAACTACCATATTAGCCTTGCCTGGATGGTAATTGAATGAGTAATCATAATCTTTAATCAACTCAAGCCATCTTCATTGTCTCATATTCAATTGTTTTTTAGTAAAGAAGTACTTCAAGGTCTTATGATCTGTATAAATCTCACACCTTTCACCATACAAGAAATGTCTCCAAATCTTCAATGCAAACACCACTACAGCTAACTCCAAGTCATGAGTGGGATAATTTTGTTCATAACTCTTTAATTGGCGAGATGCATAAGCTATGACTTTATCATGCTGCATCAACATGCAACCAAGCCCTTTCTTGAAGCATCACCATAAATAACAAAGCCTCCCAAGTTGCTAGGGATGGCTAACACTAGTGTAGTGACCAATCTTTGCTTAAGTTCTTGAAAGCTCTTTACACATTCTTTTGTCCCCACAAATTTGGCATTCTTACGAGTTAGTTGAGTCAATAGGGCTGCAATACGGGAAAATCCCTCCACAAACCTTCTTTAATAGCCAGCAAGGCCCAAAAAGCTTCTAACCTCACTCACATTTGTCGATCTTGCCCAATCAATCACAGCTTCAACCTTACTAGGGTCTATAGAAATCCCTGCCTCAGATATCACATGCCCTAGGAACACCACTTGGTCAAGTCAAAATTCACACTTCTTAAACTTTGCATATAGCTTCTTCTCCCTCAAAATTTGAAAAACAATTCTCAAGTGCTCTTCATGTTCTTCCTTACATTTGGAGAAAATTAGAATGTCATCAATAAAAATAATAACAAAGCGGTTTAAGTACTCATGAAACACCCTATTCATCAAATCCATGAATGTAGCAGGGGCATTGGTCAATCCAAAAGGCATATTAGCAAGAACTCATAATACCCATATCTCATCCTGGAAGTTGTCTTAGGTATGTCTTCACTTTAAATTTTCAATTGGTGATACCCAAAACGAAGGTCAATCTAAGAGAAGACTTGTGCCCCTTACAATTGATCAAATAGGTCATCAATATGAAGGATAGGGTATTTTGTTTCTCACAGTAACCCAGTTAAGTCACGGTAGTCAATACACAACCTCATAGTCTCATCCTTCTTTTTCACAAATAAAAATGGTGCACCCTAAGGAGATGTACTTGGTCTGATGAACCCTTTATCAAGGAGCTCTTGTAATTGTTCCTTGAGTTCCTTAAGTTTAGTTGCTGCCATCCGATATGGTGCTTTTGAAATAGGAGAAGTCTTGGGGAGCACATCAATAGAGAATTCAATCTCCCTATCTACAGGTATCCTAGGTAGGTCTTCATGAAAGACATCGGGAAACTCCCCCACAACAAGGATATCATCCAACTTCAATACCTCTTTCCTAGTGTCCACCATATGAGCTAGGTAACCTTGGTATCCTTTCTGTAATAGACGCTTATCTTGAAGGGCTGATATCACCCTAGGTAAAGCATGCATCCTAGAGCCCTTAAATCGAAATTCGAGTTCTCCTGGAGGCCAAAACACCACCTCCTTTCTAAAACAATTTACATTAGCATGATAAGCTGCCAACTAGTCCATCCCCTAAATTATATCATAGTCATACATGTCCATCAAAATTAAGTCTGCTAACATTTCCTTATCCTCAATTTGGATGACACAAGACTTAAGCATTGAATTACACACCAAAGTCTCAAAAAAGCAACCAGCCTTTGCCTCTACTTTACCTACACCTCTACTAGCAGCATAGGTCAACCTGTCCAACAGTTGGGCAGCAGCATCTAAAGGAACAATGCGTAAAACCCTAGGACGTTCATTATCTCTCACGTTTGAGTGACTTTAGCCTTAGTATCAACCCTTGCTTTGGTTGACCTTCACAAATTAACAATAGGTTCCTCCTTATTGGAATTGGCTACTCTCTTCTTTTTGGGTGGCATGATACCAAGTTAACAAAGAAATCAAGAAATATAGATGGCGTAACAATTATTACTACTAAATATAAGAAGTAACATTGCCAAAATTATTTAAAATATCTCATCAAACATAACCTAAATACCAAATGCTCTAACAAAAAAAATCAAGATCATAGCCTAGTTTCAAGTGTCTACAGAATCATATCTAGTTTTCTAGTGTCTACAAGATCATAACCTAGTTTTCAAGTGTCTATAGAATTATATTCTAAGCTCTAATACCACAATTGTAATGCCCTAAGATCATAAATAATAACAGTCTATTCAATCTAAATAATCCATAAAAAATATTAAATAAAAGCAACTAGCAACTTAAAATCTCATCACAAATGTTAGAGCTCTAATCTACCAAAGATAAAAAAAAATAAAAATAAAAATCCTCAAAATAATTCTCCAGTAGAATTTTTAATGCCATAAAAATAATAATAAAATCCTTAGTTCCACAAAATAATTTGTAGTTGTTGTCTTCCAAGAATCTCTACTCCAATAATTCCTCTAATGTATCTGTAAGGGGAAAATAAAGGAAAGGGGGGTAAGATAACTCAATGAGTGCAATTCACTAACATTAGAGTGTGGGAACAAACCTTTCAAATAAATAATTCTTACCACAAATTCATAACTTGTAACTCATCAATATTTTATCATCAAATATTTCACATAAGAAAATCGTTAGGACATATGTGTTTCAAGCTATTTCAAACATATGTCATTTTTTATGTAATTGACTTATCCTTTGACAAAACGTACTTTACTTGTAATTGGATAGATTTAGGATGTGTTTAACGCTTCAAAAAACTGTGTTTCAAGATCAAGTATTGAAGTCATCAAGTCTATCCAAGAAACAAGCTGAAAAGTGCAAGTTCATTAAAGCTCGACACCTGGCTTGACAGTTGTATCTATCGAGCTTTAAGAAGCTGCTTAGCCCCGAGGCTTGACAGCTTCTTGACAATACCTCGACACCTTTAGCTGTTGAGATTTAAGAAAAACAGATTATGAGTTTTGTTTTGATTCCAATTTGTACATGCGTCTTTAGGACTTCTTTTCTTCTTACCCTAGACATATAGAAGGATTATTTTAAGAGCCGTCAAAGTGACACAAGTTGTACGAGCATTGAGAAACCTTTGTTCAATCAATTTGTGACTTGAGACAAAGTTCATGCCCTAGTTCATCTATCTTGTGAAGAAGTTGCTGTATAATGTGCACCGTAGGGTTTTGTAACCAAGCATCTTCTTGATCTTCATAGTGTGGATGAGTTAAAGAACTTTGTAGCCAACAACTCTCTCTAGTTGGTGATTGAAGTCGCATACTAGAATCCGCGCAAATTGGTTAGTCACGTACTAAGAGCTGTGCATCAAAAGGAGAAACTGTCATTATAGAACAAGTCCAATTGGGTATTGGGGTAAGGGTTCAACTGTAGGTTGGTAAGGTACTTGTAATTCCTTTACTTGTAACCGCTTGTTGTGATAATAGTGGAGTTTCGAAAGTGGTGACCTTAAATCACTCGGTGGGGTCTTTGCCGTGTAGGTTTTCCCCATTCGTAAACAAATCACCGTGTCAATTTTTTTTCCGTTGCATACTTTAGTTTATTGGTGATTTGTTTGTGCTACCACGCTATTTGCATATTAATTTGATTAATTAATAACTTGACTAATTAATCAACTTAATTCATCACTAGGGGTCAACGCGTTTGTGGCCTATCAAGTGGTATCAGAGCGGGTACACTCTAATTAGGGTTTAATTATTGGGTGTGATCCATTGACCCCTGTTTGTCATGAATAGAGGTCATTCTCTTATTATACCTCCACTATTTGATGGTACTAACTATGCATACTAGAAAGTAGGCATGAGAGCTTTCTTGCAGTCACTAGATAAGAAGGTGTGGCAAGCTGTGGAGATAGGCTAGACCAAACCTACAAAAGTGCCGGCCGATTGGGATGATGCCAAAATCAAGGAGCCCAATTTCAACAGCAAAGCGCCGAATCCCCTATTCAGTGCGGTCACTAATGAAGAGTTCAAGAAGATTTTCTCCATTGAAACTGCTAAGGAAGTATGGACCATTCTCCAAACAATTTATGAGGGAACAAAGGCTATCAAGGATTTAAAGCTACAAAGGCTCACTACAAGCTTCGAAGAAATTAAGATGGCAGAAAATGAGTCATTTGATGAGTTCTATGCCAAGTTCAAAGACATAGTGAACTCAGCTTTCAATCTTGGGGAAACCATTCCTAAACCCAAGATAGTAAGAAAAATGCTCAGATCTTTACTTGAAAGATTCCATGCCAAGATTACTGCGATAGAGGAATCAAAGGATATTGACAAGATTCCTCTGACAGAGCTGGTTGGTAATCTGCAAACCTAGAGCTAGTGTTGATAAGGATGGGCAAGTCAAGTAAAGACAAGAGCATGGCACTGAAGGTCAAGAGCAATGATACAGATGAGTCTTCAGACAATGAAGATTCTAAGATAAAGTCCTACATCACCAGGCAATTCAAGAAATTCATGAAAAATGCAAATGGAAAGGGCTTCGACAAGGACTGTAGGCAATACAGTTCTTCTCAATTCAAGAGCCAAGATAAAGGGAAGAAGTATACTAGAGATGGCGGTTAGTACACTGTTCCCGTTGGACCTAAATGCTTCGGGTGTCAAGGTTTCGGTCACATGAAACAAGAGTGTCCCACATATCTCAAGAGCATTGGAAAGAGTAAGGCATTTACTGCTACCTTGAGCGACACTAAACCCGAGGATGATTCCGACAATGAAGATAACGAAATTTTGAATGCCTTCACTACCACTGTCAATCTTACTGAAGGGATTGTTGAAGATGTAAGTGAAGAAAAAGAGTTAGTGTATGCTAAGTTCGAAACGATGGATAATCAAGATGATATCCATACCGCCTATGAGAAACTGTACAAGCTTTCTAAAAAGCATGAGAAACTTTATAGGTTGGCCACCAAGAAGCTGAGTGATGTGGAACTTGATCGTGAGGAGCTTTCCACTAAGTTTGATGAAGCAAATCAGACTATTGGGACATTGAGATTCAAGAACAATTTCCTAGCTAAGAAGACCGAGAAGCTTGAATCAGAACTGTTTCAAGTTAGAGCTCAATTGGAGAGGACATCAAGTGCAAAGCTGGATAAGATGCTCAGCATTCAAAAATCGACTTCTGATCAAACAGGGTTGGGGTATGAATTCTCTTCCTCTAATACTCCTTCTGCTAGTTCTACTATTTTTATTCCTCTTGCTAATAACATTAAAATTGAGAATAAAGATGTTAAAACTGAATTAGCAAGTGAGAACCTAGACAAGGGTAAGTCCATCTTAAGAGCACCCCTTAAGCTTCAGAAGAAGGAAAATAAAAACCCTAGGTCTAAGAAGGCTAACTCTCAAAAGCCTAAACAAAAGAAGCAGCATCTCTGTCATCATTGTGGTATTGCCGGTCATACTCGACTAAATTGCTACAAGTGGTTAGCTACTTAACAGAGCAATAGCATGATAGCATATGGGAACCAGAATCAGCTTCAAACCTCTCTTACTCCTCTTGGAGATCTTCTCAAAGCCCTCATGTTCATTTCGAAGTTGAACGGTTTCAATCCTTCCCCCTCATCACCAGTTCAAGGGTTTACAAAAAGGAAAGGTTCTTCCAAGGTGTGGAAGGAAAAGGGTTCCAAGTGATTGATTCACGTTTTCTCTCTCTATCCCCTTCTTGTTTTTGTTTTTGCATTACTTGTGTGTGTTGCTTTACTGTTTTGAGTCAATCTAGTTTTATGCATTGTGTTTGCTTTGTTTAACATGCTTTTGTTTTTTTGTTTTCAGTTTTATGTTTTATTTTTGCTTTTCAGATAAAAATAAAAATAAAAATTGAAAAATACAAAAACAGTGTGTGTTTGTGTACATTGGTTTTTGTGAACCTTAAAATGGCCATTGAAACAAAGTTTTCTAAACTTTGTATCTCTTGTAGCTTAGATGAGCATCCTTATGCACAACTAAGCAAGTGAGTTTTGTGGCTCTTTGTTTGTGATGAGTAAGGTTAAGTGATCTCTTGTACTTAACACTCATATCACTCTTTTTGACTAGTAAGACTAACAAATGCTAAGAGAAAGGCATAAATAACCATCTCACCACTGTTACTTGCTAATCATGAAATGACATTTATATACTTCAGCATTGCAAAAGTGCAATGTCAAAAAGCTTAACATAATTGGGTATTTCTTTTCTCTCTTATATACCCATGCATGATTTGCTTAATAAAAGCAAAATGAACAAAATGTTTTAAAATATGATTGCAAATGTGTTTTCTAAGAGATGTGGGAGTTATAGGATGTACTTCGAATGTGATAGTCCCCATCAAACAGTTATGATTATGTGTGAGTTAAAGAAATTTCTCATATCTCAAATCGTCATAACTTTGAGACACTTATGCAATCTTGCGATATTTTTCACACACAACACGCAATATTCTTTGCTAGTTTTGATACATGTGCAAGTACAATGTAATTTGGTCATCACAAGGTTTACATGCGTTAATGTATGCTCACTAAATTGCCTTGACTTATTTTTGGAATATAAAATTGGTTAGACTTGTTTAATGTGTGTGTGTGTGTGTGTTTTTTTTTTTTTTTTTTTTTTGGGATCCATGTGCTTAAAATTGTTGTTGAGAGATGATTTTGAGAGCTTAATCTGTTGATTGGATCATTAGTTGAGTTGCATGCGTGATTGCATTCATATCTATGTTTTTCTCTTCTTAAAAAACTGCTTTATAAGCTGGCTCGATACCTCATCGACATCTCCTCGATACTTGGCTATCTGTTGAGCTTCTCAGGTTTTTCTCATCGTAATCTCGGCAGCTTCTCGACACTTGGTGGATCGATCGAGGAAGTTTCTGTCCCCTCGATAGCTTCTCGATAGCTGATGGATTGATCGAGATTCTTTTTGTGTATGATCCTTGATCCTCGACACCTTCTCGATAGATGTTTCTGTCGAAGTTATTTTTCTTGACACCTACCTCGACAGATGGCTCGACACCTCTCGATATTTTCATCAGTCGAGAATTACTGAGGTTCTATATATAGATTCTACGCAATCCTTTTCTCATTTCTCTTGATCTCTCTCTCGATACCTTGTGTTTTTCTCCTCCCAAACCTCTCTCACTTACTCCAAACCTCTTCCCAAGGTTTCTTCAAGCTTCCTTCATCGTTTTCCTCTCTTGGTAAGCTTCTAATCTTCTTCATTTACATGCATTTCATGTTTTGAAACCTAAGTTTTGGGGTTTTTGAAAAATTTTGGGGTTTTTCAAAATTGATGAGCTTTTGTTGCAATTTTTGGGATTGGTTTTGTAGATTTGATCTTAAAACTCCATGCATTGCATCACATTAGCATTCTAACAATATTCTCATGCATTTAGATGTGTGCAAACTTGTTGTGTGCTGGTAGGTTTGGATTGGGCTGAGCCCATGATGTTTTTCATTAGGGGTGTAATCGGTTCGGTTATGTCGGTTTGAAGTGTGATTTTTCCACCAAACCGAAATTTTCGGTTTTCCAAATTTGGCACCGGCACCGACACCGACCCGAATGGGAGGAACACCGACACCGAACTGGCTGGATTTCAATCGGTTCGGTTCGGTTCGGTCGGTTTTTGGTTGCTTCCCATTTCTTAGAACCAAATAGATCAGAGACAAAAAAAGAAAAAAAAAACTTATTTCTCTTTACTTTCCTACATTTTCTTAGCACCCAAACACCAAGCAAACAAAAAGAAAAACTCAAAATCACGTTTTCTCACCACCCAAACAGGAAGCACCAAGCATGTAGCAAACATAAAAAATAAAAATAAATTTAAAAAAATAAAAAAGAGAAAGAACGGAGAAGAAGCAGAGATCGTGAGAGAGAGGGACTGAAGAGTGGAGTATGTGAGAAGCACCGGCCGGCGCATTGGAGGGGGTTGGGGTGATCGGTGGAGGGGGGGAGTCGGAGGTGAGATCTACGGAGCGGACTGCGGAGGAAGGCGACGGAGGAGTGGTGGATGGAGTTGGAGCCAAAGAGGGAGTTGGTGGCTTTGAGGTGGGAGCGGGAGCATGAGACGTGGAGAAGAAGTCGGAGATGGAGTCTTGGTTGGTGATGAGGCTGGTGCAGTGGTGCGGCTGGGTGAGAGACTGAGAGTGTGAGAGTGAAGTGTGACTGGTAGGGTTTTCTAACTTTTTATTTTTATAGTTTAATTAGTTTTAGTTTAATTAGTTTAGAAGAAATTTACTTAGTTTAATCTTAATTAGTTAATCTAATGGGTTTTAATTTTTAAATAACAATGTTTAACTTTTAAAGAATCCTAGAATGAAGAGGCCAGATTTTATCTGATCTGATCACAATATATATAAAAAAAAAATGCCCAAATGGGCCTAATGTTTTACAAACCAGAGGCCCACTTTTTTAAAGAATAAAAAATAACTACAAAGGCCCAAATTGCAAATATAAAATATAATATGTAAAATATATTATAATATGTTTGGTTCGGTTTCGGTTGGTTCGGTGTATTCAACCGTGAAACCAAAACCGAACCAAAATTTTCGGTTTTTAAAAATTAAAAATCGAAACTGAACCGAACCGAAACCGAACCAAAATTTGGACATCAGTTCTGTCGGTTTCAGCCGGTTTTTTCGGTTCGTCGGTTTTTTGCATACCCCTATTTTTCATGTTGCACGTCACATGCTTATGCATTCCCCATGCATACGTTCTTTCTTTTCAATATACTTGTTATATATTGAATTGCTTTGGGACTTTTTTGAGTGTTTCTCTCTTTCCCCCTCTCTTTTTGTTTGCGTTAGTAGTGTCTATAGTACCAAAACGTAAGTCTATTCCGTCCCATAACCCTCTACATTCTAGGGGCTCGTAGTCTGCCGATCCTACTCTTTCTTCTGTTTGGTTCCATGATGAGAAAGCCCAACAGGACTTCTTGGAGAACTTTTCTAAACGAGGTATTCATTCAGAATGCCAAGTTATTCTAGCAGACTTTGCTGACACCGACCTACCCAATGTCATTCATAGTCGGGGTTAGGAGTCACTGTTTGACGTCCTGGTCACTTGTCCTTTCGTGCTGATATAGGAGTTTTACTCCAACATGCATGGAATTGATTCTTTAGCACCTCTCTTTCACACTCGCGTTCGTGGTACGCGTATAGGAGTCACACCGGAGTTGGTTTCCGATGTGCTTCATGTTTCGAGGATCATACATCCTGACTACCCCGGTTGTGAGCGTCTATGGACTATGTCCAAAGACGAGATAATGGCTGCTTTCTGTGAGCGCCCTCCTGAGTGGGGTAAGTGTCAGTTCATACCATGTAGGCCTTTTGCTAAAGGTCCTCGTTTCTTGAACATGGTGATGACTTTTGTTTGCACCCTCTCTCTCACTACAACTCTATCATAGAGCCTTGCGCTCGGTTTTTGTTGTCTCTTCTAGAGCATCTTTCTATAGACTTTCCTTCCCACTTCATTTTCTCTATCATAGATATCTATAGGGATACGACTACCCGTGGTAAGCTCATCTTTCCTTCTGCTATCACGAGGATTTTACGCCATTTCTCCATCCCTTTTCCCATGTCCGACCACTTCTATGTCATAGCTACCATAGATGCCGCTACCGTAAAACATAGTGAGGCGTAGTTTAGGTCACGATAGACGGATTCAGCAGCTCCTTCCTCCCGTCTGGCTCCATCTAGGTTTGCTCGAGCCATATCAGCTCCCTCCTCTTCCTCTAGCGATGTGTCTTTAGGAGATATCATGGCCTAGCATGCATGGATGCTCGCCTCGATACGCTCTCTACAAAGTCGTATTAAGTGAACGCTCGTGTTGGTTGCATTGCTCGGCAACAGGCGACCATAGGCGGCTTTGCTTCTAAGGCTTCTCCTCCACCTCCTCATATGGCTTCTGAGTCTAATGCTAATGATGGTGATGACGATGATGCTTCAGATGATGATGATGGAGATGCTAGCTCTTCCAATGATATGTCTACTTGACACTCTACCCTTTGTCACTCGTGACAAAAAAGGGGAGTAGATTTGGGTTATAAAAGTAGTCATACTTAAGGGGAGAGCTTGTATAGGACATTTTTGATAGGAGGAGTGTTGTTGATTTGGGGGATATAATGAGGACTATATGTATCTTTTCTTTTCTTTTATTTTTTGTTAGAGATACGTTGTTCTTGTACCTTAGGTCTTATGACCATTGTTTACATACATTATGCTTATTTTTTTGATATATATGTGATGATGTATGTTTTTCTTTCACCTACCTCTACATGTGTTGTTTCTTTTCTTTCTTTATACACATGCTTCTTATATTTGTATGCAATCTATTATTTCTGCTTCACACAAAGATGCCTTGATATGCTTTGTTTAAAGTGTTTCAGAAATACATGTTGTCAAAGTTTACTTGCCATAAACTCTCTTCTTGCAAAGTTTTTCAAGTGTTTGTGTTAGGATAGATTTTATTGTATTCAACAAGTAAATATGAGTTGAGTGATTTACGACTTCTCTTATATATTCATTTGTTTGTTTTAGTTTTGTCACAGATTGCCAAAAGGGGAGATTGTTAAGACATATGTGTTTCAAGCTGTTTCAAACATATGTCATTATTTTATGTAATTGGCTTATCCTTTGACAAAACGCACTTTACTTGTAATTGGATAGATTATGATGTGTTTAACGCTTTAAGAAACTGTGTTTCAAGATTAAGTGTTGAAGTCATCAAGTCTGTCTAAGAAACAAGCTGAAAAGTGCAAGTTCATTAAAACTTGACACTTGGCTCGACAGCTGTATCTATCGAGCTTTAAGAAGCTGCTTAGCCTCGAGGCTCGACAACTGCTCGATAGCACCTCGACACCTCTAGCTATCGAGATTTAAGAAAAACTGATTCTGAGTTCTATTTTGATTCTGATCCATACATGTGTCTTTGGTACTTCTTTTCTTCTTACCCTAGACATATAAAAGGATTATTTTAAGGAAAATCAAAGTGACACAAGTTGTACGAGTATTAAGAAACCTTTGTTCAATCAATTTGTGACCTGAGACAGTTTATGCCCTAGTTCATCTCTCTTATGAAGAAGTTGCTATGTAATGTGCACCGTAGGGTTTTGTAACCAAGTATCTTCTTCATCTTCATCGTGTGGATGAGTTGAAGAACTTTGCAGCCAACAACTCTCTCTAGTTGGTGATTGATGTCGCATACTAGGATCCGCGCAAATTGGTTAGTTACGTACTAGGAGCCGTGCATCAAAAGGAGAAACTGTCACTACAGAACAAGTCCAATTGGGTATTGGGGTAAGGGTTCAACTATAGGTTTGTAAGGTACTTGGGATTCCTTTACTTGTAATCGCTTGTTGTGACAATAGTGGAATTTCGGGAGTAGTAACCTTAAATTACCCAGTGAGGTTTTTGCCGTGTATGTTTTCCCCATTCGTAAACAAATCACCATGTCAATTTATTTTCCGCTGCATACTTTAGTTTATTGGTAATTTTTTTGTGCTACCACGCTATTTGCACGTTAATTTGATTAATTAATAACTTGACTAATTAATCAACTTAATTCATCACTAGAGGTCAACGCATTTGTGGCCTATAAAAAATATCTTTATATTGTGAGCCATCATAATATATATATCAATACCATCATATAAACAATTTCCTAGGCTTTTCTCATGGTCAACGTTTACGCCCCGTAGACAGGGTTATGCTGTCCCCTTTTTGGGACTGGAACCTCCTTTTCATCCACTTTTTTAAGGGTAGATCCTTTGGAATCTAATGGTGCATTCCCTTGCTAAGGAGCTTCCTTTTTGCATCCTCAATATTATAATCCCTTACTAAGAAGTTATCAAATGTGCACTGTCCCCTTTCTGGGACTATTCCTTGCTAAGGACTAGCTGCAGTATGATTGTCCCTTGCTAAGGAAATAAATACAATACTGAGCTTTTAATCACAACTTGTCATATGTTTTCATAACATATTCAATATGCTCACAAAAATGATCCATTCATAATTCTCAAAAATATAAAGATATATTCACACATACAAGTTTAAACAAATTTAGGTTGTCCCACAAGTTTTTCATAAGACGAATAGTCAATGTGCACATAAACATTTATAGAATATCAACATATTTCTTTGATATAAAATGGTTTAATAATCAACACTGTTTTGGAAAAACCCCAAAAATTAGTAAACACCACTTACCTCTTATTTGCGAAAAATAGAAATCAACCACCCTTGAGTCACAATAAATCAGTAGAATCAAAAACTAGCAACACTAAAAGTAGGTCCATCAATACACAATTTCCCACTTAACAATCTGTTATCATATTTGAATGGTTTAATCTATCAACATTAAAGCCTGCAGAGGTGTTTAGTTTCTTTGAAATACTCTTCAGTTGTGTTAGATTTTGGGCTTACAATTACTGCTGCATAATCATATCTTTTTGGCTCTACCTAATTAGATATCTTAAAAATATTGCCGCATAATCAAATTTTTGGGCTTAAAAGTTGCTGCATACTACAGTAGCTTAGGGATGATAATTAGTGTCACTAGAACGATGTAGAGGTAGGTTTCCAATAACATAATGCAGCCTTTTTCCATTAATATAATCCTAGCTATGCATGAAACTTTAATATGGCAGAAAGATGGGTATGTGATGAACCTAATTTACGACTTAATTTATCAACCCAATGGCCCATAACTCCCTTGATGCCGCCAAAACATAAAGAAATTGCTGGACACGTATTGAACAAGTACAAGGTGTAGATACATGACAGATTGGTGGTGATATTCATTGAGGCCATATAGGGTAAACAACCACAAAGCTCCCTTTTTCTATTAACATAATCATAGCTTTAGACCCATAACAGCAGCCCTTTTTTTTTTTTTTTTTTTTTTTTTTTTATTAGGTACTCCAATAATAGATGCTATAAGAGTGGGAACAAAAGCTAGCCATTGAGTATTTCAACCTTCCTAAGTTTAGAGCAGAAGAAAACCCAGACAAATAAATAAATAAATAAATAAATATATATATATATATATATATATATACCCATACCCACAATGGTAGCTCCACCAAATTGACCTTGCAACTGCTGTCTCCACTCATCGTGACCCAGCAATCTCCATCTACAATTCATCGTGATTCACAACCACACCTCAAAGCTTTTAATGGCGGATTATAGCGTGAGATTTGTGGTTAAACTGGCTTTGAAACCATTCTGGTGGAGGAGTTGTTGGTACTAAGTCTGAAATTTCAGACTTAAGCTTGAGAAAGAGAGAGAGGGATATTTTTTGGCATGAAAAAAAAGAGAGAGATTTTTTGGGCGTGAAGGAGAGAGATTTTCTGCGTGATTCGTGAAGAGGAGAGAGAAATTACAAATATAGTTTGATATATAGTGCTCAAACAGCGTTACACGCCATCTGCTTTTTAGGAGCAAATTGATCATTTTCAACAATTGTTAGACGTGTTTGGTATTTCCTCAAACCTCAGGGTAGGTTTCTAGAATTTACCCAATTTCATTTAGTGCATAATTCTTCAATTAATTAGTATGATTTTTGTAGTGACTAAAAAAAAAGAAAAGTGGTCGTTTATATCCTTATGATTTCATAAACTTTGTCCTCCAAAAGTTATAACAAACTTTATTCTTTTTTTTTTTTTTTTCAATTTAAATTAAATTAATACATTTTGGTAAATTAATAAAGTCATAGCATATAAATTGATACATTTTGCACGGAGGTTTTGAGAAAAGAAAAAGGTGATGCAATTAAAATAACAAATAATTGATGATGTGATATCAAGTTCGTACCAAAATATATCAATCAAATTAAAAGTTAAAACTATCAATCTCTAGCACATCTCATGAAGATGCCACGTTTCTTGGTTAAGATACATATATGAAGTAAAGTAAAATAAACATTTAGAAAATATAATGTAATTAGTGTGTTTGGGTGAACTTATTTATCAATTTATTAGTGTAAAAGTAATTATATTTTGAAAAAAAATTTGATGTCTTAAAAACTGCAGGTTTTATTTTGAAGTGAAAATAATCTCATTGTCCTAACAAAACTTCATGCTAGAAATTAAGAAGAAACACTATTAGAGGCAAGAAAAAGAGAGAGAACTAAAGTTCGTTAATTTATGTCAGTGTAGGTAAACGTGTACTGTGAGCTTCTCTGTATGAGTGAGTCCTTGCTAATATCTCAACCAAAGCTATGAACAAAAATGGACAGATTGGCTTTGCCAACGTTTTAATTAAACCCCATGTGATGTGATTGCTTTACTGCAATTTCATTTTGAGCCAACTCTATACAAATTTGGTTTATTACAATTTATATATGCAAATTTGAGAGGTTCATATCAGTACGTTGAAATGAAATGAAGAATTTATTACAAAATACAGAGAGAGAGAGAAAGAGAGAGAGAGAGAGAGAATAGTTCCTTCAGAAGGGTCTATGGTGGCAGTGTGGGCATTTGAGATGCGAAACGATCAGGGGCAGAGCCACATAGTGGCTTGGGGGGGCCCAGGCCCTTGCAAAAAAAAAAAAAAAAAAAACTCATTAGACTATATATAAAAAATAATTAGGGCCTTCCAATTTTGGACATTTGGCCCCCCCGTTAGCTTGTTCTCCCAAGCCCAGCTGAAGTTTTAGGCCTACTCTGAATTAAAAAAAAAAAAAAAAAAAAAAAAAAAAAAAAAAAAAAAAAAAAAAAAAATTGGCCCAGTAAATACTCAAGTCCAATTCCAAACACTAACAACAAAATTACACTTTCTCTCGATCCCAAAAAACCCACCCACCTGACCCACGGAATCCCTTATTCCCTTTACATATATTCTCTCTTTTTTATTTTTATTTTTATTTTTATTTATTTATTTTTATTTTTATTTTTTTTTTTTTAACACACTTCCACTTTTTAGTCCCACACTCCCACTCCTGACTCCACTGCCTACCAGCCCCAAAACTCAACTCTTTGCAAACTGCATCAGTCCTCTGTCTTTTGTGATTCTGTCCTCACAGTTCAAAAAAAAAAAAAAAATTAGGTGAGTTCAGTGACTGCCTCTGCCTGGCCTGGTGGTGAGTTCGGTGTTTCATGTTTGTGTTTTCAGACAACTTGCTATCAGGTAAAAAAAAAAAAAAAAAATGATTGAGACCCTCAGACCCAGTTGGCTATTTAAGTTTTTACTGTAAAAAAAATGTGATTTTCATATAGAAATTTGGTTAAAGTTGTGATTTTTTTGCTTAATTTTGTTGTTGTAGGCTGTGGTGAATAATTTGGAAGATGCACATGACTACATGAGTTGATTGATATAGCCAAAACTCACCTCTCAGCCTCTCAGCATCAGTCCTCTACTCGGCTACTCCTCTGCTCTGTCCTCACAGTCAGGAAAAATAAAAAAATAAAAAAATAAAAATAAAATCCTGGTGAGTTCGGTCATCGGTGTTTGTCTTTTCAGACTGTCACTTGCTATCAAGTAAAAAAAAAATTGATTGAGACCCAGTTGGGTTTTTTAGTTTTTACTATGAAAAAAATGTGATTTTCATATGGAAATTTGGTACAAGTTGTGATTTTTTTGCTTAATTTTGTTGTTATAGGCTATAGTGAATAATTTGGAAGATGCACATGAGTTGATTGATATAGCGATTTCGACTTCATTGAAGGAAAGCAAGCCTATTTACAGTTTATATTAGTATAAGCTGTAACTAGTGGTGAGTTTTCTTCTCTTTAATTGATACAGTGGTGTTGTTAAATTGATTTATTTATATTGTGTTTTTGTTTTTGTTTGAGGGGATATTATTAATTAAAGTTGTATTAAAAATGAGTTGACTGTTTAAATTATAGTGGAAATTTTGTTTTTTCTTAAGTATGAATAACATTCATATAACTAAGTAAAAATTTCTAATTAAAATTTTATTTTTTAAAGGAAAAAGAAATTGCTGGGAATTTCACCATGGAAATGATTATGGATGAATTCTATTCCATGAAAAATCGTCGTCAGACATGATTTTGATGTAAAATGTTTTTTTTGTGTGGATATTTTTGTATATGTCTATAGTGAACTAGACAGTTTTTGTATGTTCATTAATGTTTAAGATATATCAAAATTGAAATTTCATATTCAAGATATTTGTTAAGAATAACATTATTAGCAACGCAATGGTGTTATACTATGTTGTATATGCTAGAGTGGATGCGGAAGGGAAAGCATAGAATAGGAACATCAAGAACACGAGGTTTACGTGGTTGAGCCTTGTCGGCTTACATCCACGGAGGAATCCCCTAAGGGCTACATCTTTATTGTATAAGAGTGTAGTACAATAACCTGTGTTACAATGAATCCTAACATGAGTATATATAGGCGACTAAACCCTAAACTACTAGTATAAGCAGGACTGGGCTTGGGCCTATTACATTGGGCTAATATATTTAATAAATCTCTAACACCCTCCCTCAAACTCAAGGCGGAAGCTCGATGAAGGTTTGAGGTTGGATAAGCATGAGAAGATCCCTTGAAGCTGTCTTGAAAAATGCCTTTGAAGAAACCACAATGAATAATATGCCAATTGACCAATTTTGGAGCTTCAAATGAAGAAACGGAGTCCAAAATCGGAATCTACGCGAAAAACTGAGCAAGATAGGCCATTTCGGAAATTTTGCCTTTTAGTCAAAAGTCAACGCAAAAGTCAACGTCAACAAAAGTCAACGGTCCTAGTCAAAGTCAACGGTCAGTGCTCATGGGTCAGATTCGGGCGGTCCGGGTCGGGTCGGTCCGGGTCAACGGTCAGCTAGGTGACGTGGTGTTGACGAGGAGACACTGCTGACGTGGCTGATGACATGTCTAGGGCTGACGTGGCGTGCTTGCGTGAGTGCTGATGTCATCTGATGATGTCATCAGTGCTTATCCGGCGCGTGTGAGAGTCTACCGGCGCGTGTGACCAACGGCGAGATCCAAGGAGGCGCGTGAGAGCGCGTGCAGGCTCGGATGAGGACCAGGTTTTCTCGAGTTTTGCAGATCAGTGGGCCACGAGTCCTTCAGGGCGGCGCGTGTGGCGATAGTCTATCAAAACTCGGCGGCGCATGGGAGTTTGCCGGAGCCAACGTCGGCGCGTGGAGGTGCGTGGTTGTGTTTTGGGTGACCGGATTTTTGGGTTTTGGTCGCGGGAGGTTGTGGAGCATGTCTGTGGTGTTGGTTTCATCAGGCGAAGCTTCGATTTGCGCAGATCTGAAAAGTTAAGTCACGGTTTGCTTGGTTGTTAGATTTTTGACACAGCACAGAGCCATGGTGGCTGCGAGATGCCGTGAAGTCTAGATCCAGCAGACAAACATGTGTGGCTTCAGATGGTGGTATGCACATGAAAATCTTCTTTGCTATGTAGAGATGTTTGTTTGATGCCAAGAACGAAGTTTGGCTCTGATACCATGTTAAGAATAACATTATTAGCAACGCAATGGTGTTATACTATGTTGTATATGCTAGAGTGGATGCGGAAGGGAAAGCATAAAATAGGAATATCAAGAACACGAGGTTTACGTGGTTCAGCCTTGTTGGCTTACATCCACGGAGGAATCCCTTAAGGGCTACATCTTTATTGTATAAGAGTGTAGTACAATAACCTGTGTTACAATGAATCCTAACATGAGTATATATAGGCGACTAAACCCTAAACTACTAGTATAAGCAGGACTGGGCTTGGGCCTATTACATTGGGCTAATATATTTAATAAATCTCTAACAATATTTGTGATTTATGTTTTTTATATCAATACTTTGAATCGACCCTTCCTTGTAAAAATTCCTAGCTACGCCCCTGGAAACGATACTAGGAAGAAGAAAAAGAGACAATAACCATAAGCAAATATTGAAGAAGACTGTGATTTCACTTTCATATTCATCTTCAGAGATTCCTATTTTACAAGAAAAAATGTAGATATGTAAAACACTTTCATTTACATATATCCTAGAGGAGTAGCAGCAATGGGCGCCAATGGAGGATAAGCACTATATAGGGACATGTGACATGACAAATTACATCTATTGTTCAACTTGGAAGTATTTGGCCATGTGTCAAGCAGTGAACCCAAAACAAAACCAGTGAAGAGCGATAGCCTTTGTGTGTACGGATCACATGCACATCGTGTTGTGTTGTCATCATTTCTCAGTTATAATTTAAATTGTATTTTGAAAACTTTGTTTTTATAAATGAATACTGTTAATAGATGCCTTTACGGAGAGGTTAATAAATCATATTAAAAAAGTTTTAATATTACTTTAATAAGAAATATTAAAAATTATCAAAAAAAATTAATTGTTTTATTATTTTCTAATTATATGTTTTTAAAAATAATTTATAAATTTATACCTTTAAGTGATTTGTTAACATTTTCTTTTATAATTTGTGTGTACAATCTAGGATGCACAGACGCAAACACGAGTATGGATATAAGAATGGGTATGATACAGCAACATGAGTAATATTTGAAAAATTATAACATTAAATGACAGATATGATACTAATATGACATAGATACAATATAGAAATAGCACTCTAAATAAAGTGTACACGCATTTTAGTGTACGACTAGCCGTATGTATGCAATAATAATTAACATTAAATATATATATATATATATATATTGTTTTTTGCTTTCTAGGCTTGTGTAATAATTACGTTGCCCAAGCTGAGTCACCAAGGGGCCCAAATGGTGCTGAGATGCTGTGTTTCATCTAATAATAATTAAACAACACAGAAACGAAATCCGCCATTGACTGCGTGCCACATATGGCAGCAGCCATATATATTGTTTTTTGCCTTCTAGGCTTGTGTAATAATTCCGTTGCACAAGCTGAGTCACCAAGGGGCCCAAATTGTGCTGAGATGTTGTGTTTCACCCAATAATAATTAAACAATACAGAGTTGCAAATCCTCCGTTGACTTTGTGTAGACAGTAAATGAATTAAACTAATCATGAATAACTTGAATTTGACTTGATAAAAAACTTATTCATATTTGTATATTTATAAATAAGTCAAATTTGAGCTTTAGTTTTAGGCTCGTTTAATCAACAAGCCGAACCCAAGCAAAAAAATTTATTCACGAATAAGCTCGTGAGTTATTAGGCTTGATGCACAACAATTCAAGCATAGACTCATTTATAAGTTTATATGTATTAACTAAATATACTCATTACACATCTTAATAATGACATGACCAACATGAGACCACTCCCTATATCACCTTAATTTTTTCCTTCCCTTTAAACTGATCAAGAACCATTTTAGACTATAGTTACTGTGGGCGACTAAATTTCTCGGTTGGAAATAAGTCAAACGAATAAAATAGTTCCGCAAATACGAATTTGTATTGATGAAAGTGTGTGGTACAATTCTTTGTAATTACAAGGATTGATCCTCTGATTCGATCTCCTTAAAAGATTTGTGATGTGGTTTTGATTTGAACACAAAGTATCCTTCAATTTGGCTGAAGGATGGATCGAAGATCTTTGAAACAGAATTACAATGAATTTCTGGCTATGAACTTGTTAGAAATCCTTTGTTCTTCCCGTTCTTCGTGTTCTTCGCGTGTTCTTCGTGTGTTCTTCGTGCGTTCTTCGTCTTCAAAGGTTTATGGTGGAAGCTTTTTGGGGCTTTAGAGGCTTGAATCCGTAAAGCTTTGTTGATTTGTGATTTGTCGAGGTTTTTGAAGGCTTTCAAGCTTAATTTTAGTGACCTCTAAGATCTAGGAGAGTGATTTGGATGATTTTGCTTCGAATGTTTGTCGTATTCGAAGGTTGAAGTTCTTGAAATTCTTGGAGGCATTAAGGCTTGATTCCAGCAGAGTTTCAATACTTCTGAATGCTTCTTTGATGTAGCTTGTGCTCTAGATAGCTTGGTGTCCTCCTCTAGATGTCTTCAGATCTCTTCCTCCTTCTCCCCTAAATGCCTTAGGAAGGCTTCTATTTATAGGAGTTTGGTGGTAGGTGAGCGACATGTGGCAGAGCCTGATTGGTGACACATGTCACAGCTTGATTGGTCCGCTTGTGTCATCGCTTACACAGCCGGATTGCTTGAGTCATTGCTTACACAGTCGGATTCGCTTGCATCATCGCTTACACGCGCCTCCATGTGATTAGCATTTTGCATGTTTTTCTTGTTCCTATCTTAATGAAATTTAGTAAATTTTTAGTAGCAGTATATGATACTTTGTAATTAGCCATACCTGATGGACTTGGTGGCATGATGTGTCAGCTTGTGATAGGCCGGGAATTTTCCCTCTCTACAGTTACATTTAAAAATAAATAAATAATTAAGTAGGCTACATATGATCCTTCACTATCAATCATTTAAAGTAAAGTTATGAAACATGTTAGTATTTTCTTATTCATAATAGTTACAAACAGGTATTTTTCTAATCCTTCACCGTCAAAAGTGAAATTGTATTTTGAAAAATTGTTGAAGTTGTAGACAAGGAATGATGAATGAATGAATTTAATTATGTAAATTATTAATTTGAATAATGGCTAATCTATATATCTATATAATAGGTGAAGCAGAGAGAAACTCCAATTGGAATTCTAAATTAGAATCCTAATTTTGTTCCATGTGTCAACATTTATGTGATTCCATTTAAGTCTAAATTAGAATCCTAATTTTGTGCCATGTGTCAAGATTTATGTGGTTCCATTTGTTTAAATTTAATTGGATCAGTTGTATTTTCGAAGTGTTTTTTTTTTTTTATTAAGGTTCATCTCCCCATATTTACGTATTTCAAGATTCATCTCCCATTCTCCAATAATAACCTTCATATATAGCTCTATGTTGTTCAATGAATAATGCATGTATTTGGATATTTGTGTATCTTATATAAGAAGAGGTTTTTCATAGATTCGGATTGTACTCACAATTTTAATAATCCGGTTTATGCTTCTAAGGTTTGATTACTTCTTTGTTCATCTTTTCTATTTTAGTTTTCGCCATTCGCTTGTCTATTTTAGATTTTTGTTTGATTTCTTCTTTTTTCATCTTTTCTATTTTAGTTCTCGCCATTCACTTGTCTATTTTAGATTTTTGTTAAACAACAATAAAAGTTTCCTTCCTTTGACTACCATGTGTTTTAGAAATTTTTTAAAAAATGATGACCATTATTGAAGAAGGAGGAAGAGTGATGGGTTAGATCTCAGAACTTAGAATAGTGGTATGGGAGTGTTAGAAATGAGAGAGTGAGAGGAATATCTAGACAAAAAATACTAGAGAGAGACCCTCACAACTTACAAACACTCACACTGTACTTTTAGAATTGTAGATACATAAATAGTTAGAGAGAGAGAGAGAGAGAGAGAGAGAGAGAGAGAGATGTGATTTGTATTATTGTTTGGCTTTGAGTTAGGTTGTTCTGTGTTGTTTTTTGAGTTTGAGTTACGCTGATCTGTGATTAGTATGTGATCAGGTGATAGTGGTGCAAAATATAAGTCAAGGTGTGTAAAATTATTTTAAGGGTAAATTAAATAAGTAAAAAAAAAAATCCTTTTATATATAAAATTTTTTCAACATGTACAACTGTCCTTGAATTAGGGTTTAATAAAAGTTAAAGTTCCAGTGAAAATAATGTTTCTCTAAGCATAACATTTTAAAGTATTTTTAGAAAAGTGATGAAATTTTTTTCCTTAACATTAAAATAAAATAAATGCACTCCTGATATAAAACCATAGGTTAATATAATATCTGGTGAGTGCCTTTTAGACGAAAAACTAATGGAAAACTGTCGGCAAATTAAAAATGTAATTTGCCTTTCACTCGATGTTTTGATATTTGAGTTAGATACTAGGTTTCACTCTCCAACTAGCTGTAACCGATTACGATGAACATTCAATTCTGTGTTTAGTAAAACAAAACACAAAAGTGTTGAGATTAGAGAATGCTGATTGGTATGAATTAATTGAGCTTTATGTACAACGAACCTTTTGTCTTTAGTAAAACAAAAAAACAAAAACAAAAAACAAAAAAACAAAAGAGTAGAGATTAGATAATGCTGATTAGTATGAAATAACTAAGGATATTAAATTATATCAAAAGTCGATTTTTTTTTTCTTTTTTTTGCTATAGAGAAATCAGTCATATATTATATAAATTCTTTTCCACTTGCAAATCTATATATATATATATATATATATACACACATATCTATAATAGGTGAAGCAGAGAGAAACTTCAATTGCAATTCTAAATTAGAATCCTAATTTTGTGTCATGTGTCAATATTCATGTAATTCTATTTGTCTAAATTTAAGTGGATCAGTTGTAATTCCGGTGTGTGTGTGTGTGTGTGTGTTTTTTTTTTTTTTTTTTGACACTTATGTGTTTCAAGGTTCATCTCCCGACATCTGCATATTTCAAGGTTCATCTCCCCTTCTCCAATACAACTCTCCTATTGTTCAATGAATGTTATGAAATTTGATAAGTAATTTAAAAGGAATCTCTCAGTATCAATGATGCATATATTTGGGTATTTTTGTATCTTATATAAGAAAAGGTTTGCCATAGATTCCCATTATAATTTTTTGATTTCATGTATTTTTCCTCAAAAAAAAAAAAAAAAAAGAAGAAGAAACACGCCTCTACTACTCATATTCATCCGAACCTCCTCTCTCTCTCTCTCTCTCTCTCTCTCTCTCTCTGTGCAAAATTCAATTTCTACTTCTCTACTAAATCTGTTTTATTAAGATTTTTTTTTTTTGGTTTCGTTCCATCTCTGCAAAATTCAATCTAATCTCTCTTTCTCTCGCTCTATTTTGCATATCAATTATAGATCTCCTTTACAAAGGCAAGCTTCATATGCAAGGTAATTGTTAATTAGATATGATTTTTTTTTATTATTATTATTCTTTGTTTCCAAGTTTTATGGGATTTATAATCTAGCTCTCACTCTCTCTTTTCATTAGATCTATTTATTTTCGTCCTATGTTCTCAATCTCTTTCTCTCAAGAATTTTTGGTTTAAAGGATTGATGATGGGCTCTTTTGTTTTTTTTCTTTGGAGTGTTAAAAAGATATATAGTGTTTACTGCAAAGGTAGACTTTGGATGTATAGTTTTTTTTTTTTTTTAATTATTAAATATGAGAATCTTCTCAAGATTGAACCACAGTCTTCTTAGATTTTTACTCATAAATTTTGGATCTCAAAACTCAGACTTATATATAATTGGCGAAGACATGAACTCAAGCTGTTTTTTAGATCATATATATAATTAGAACTTATCCTATTTGATTGTCTTTACGTTTTATGCTCATAATTTTAGTGATTTTTAATTGATTAAATTTTTTTTAATGAGATTCACGTTATTTTATTGTTATATATTGTTATGAGATACATGTTATGAGATTCACATTTAATTGGTTAAAATATTTTGCTAAAAATGGCTTGTGATAAAGTAACTTAGTCATAACTATCAACCTTGAATATATATGTCTATGTAGCATTCTTTCTTTAGAATTTTGTATGATAAAAATATTTGTTAAAAAATTACATAATGCTAAGATTTATTAAACATGAATAAACTTAGTCTTTTAAACATAACTAAACTTATGATTAATAAAATTAAAAAAAAAACCAATAGTATCAATTAAATAATAAAATGAAATATATTTATTTTCATTATTTTATTAAATTATATCCATACCCATGCGGTAGCATGGGGTTACATACTAGTTATAAGTAAGACTAGATGCATGATAAAATGAGTATACTATTTTTTTTCTTCTTAATTTTAGAGATTTAAGCATTTAATAATGTAATTATTTTAAATCTCAAGCTTAAAAACTTGATCTAAGCTCGAGTTTGAGCTTAATATTAAGCTTGAGTTTAGCTTGACTAATTAATCAAATCAATCTAAGCCAAGCTCAAGCCTTTTAACTTTCCTACGAGCTTAAGCTCAAACACGATTTTTAAGCTTGTCACAAGCTCAAGTTAAGCTCAAACTTTTGATTTTTCTTAACGAGCCAAACTTGAACATGCACTACTCAACAAAGTTTGGCTCGTTTACTGCCCTAACTGTGTGCCACATATGGCAGCAGCCATTAGGTGAGAGAGAGAGATTGAAGCTTCTTTATGTTACTGTTTTTCAAACGTGCATGTTTCCGGCACGTGAAAACATAATTTACTGTGCAGATGAGATTGAAAACTATCTTAAAAATCTTGTCCCAAATACATACTATTTACTTTTTTTTTTTTTTGGAGAAATAATGACAAGGCTGTTGGTGAATACTTTTAAGAGAACACCATTAATTTGGTGAATACTTTTATGCATTTCATGTCGATAATAAAATAATTTCATCCAGCGAAAAACTGGAAATTAATAACTTTTTCTATTTTTTGAAATTGAAGATACATCAATTACAATCAATTATTTGATCAAATTATGACAAATTGTGCTGTGGTAGAAGGAGTGATAGAAAATTTTCATAATATGATAAAATCCTAAGAATTTTAAAGATTTAATTCATTACTAAAAAAATTGAATAAAATTAATTCTTATGGTTTTATTCTCATTTTTAATAGTATCACATTTATTTTCTTAAAAGTAGGAACCTCTCTTGTATATTAGAATTTGAATATTCTGACACATTTTTTTCTTTTAAAAGAAATGAAAGATTAAAATTTTAGGAGGGCCAAGCTGAGAATATATTTTTAAATTTTGTTTCTAAAGGAAAAAAAAAAAAAAAAAAAATCTCAAGATTTTAGAGGTGTGGCGATTGGCGATGCAACTCGATTTTCTTGTTCTTTTCCTATCAGAGTGCCATTTTTACACGAATGGGTAAATTTACAACAAAAAAGCAATTTACATATAATTTCGATGATGAAAATGAATGGTCAATTTTTACCCAAAAAATAAGAAAATAAAATGACTAGTCGAATAATCAAATTAAATTTATAGCAACTTTTTTTTTTGGAACACGGTGCTTTAATTATGCATTGAACCATGTCACTAGTTTCACACACTACACATTTAAAATTAAATAATACTACATTTTATATATTACACATTAATAATATATTTAAAAAATAAAAGAAATCCTCCAAGCCCATTCTTCTACACCACGATTTTTTCTTTTTTCTTTTTTTAATATGAAGTTAATTCTCTAATTAAAACGTTATATTTGTGTGATTATCATTATCCCTATTTTGACCATTTGAATTTGAAAAAGCTAATGAAAAACATGCTATATTGCAAAATATAAGTAAGTTGTTTTACACGACGACTTTAAAGGATTTAGTTAGCTCAATTGGTAAATTTTCTGAAAGCTCTTTAAAAATAAAAAGTTTTATAGGATTTAATTAAATCCTATAAAAATTTTTATAGGATTTAATTAAATCTTATAATTGAAAATAATACAATTTTTTATTTTAACCCTTAGGTGAAGAAAATAATACAATTTTATAGGTGAAGAAAATAATACAATTTTTTATTAAATAGCTTTTCCTACAATTGAAAATGAAAATTCAAAGTTTGTGAAAAATTAAAGACTTTTAAATTTTAACCCTTTTCAGCATTTTCGTTTCATAAAAAGTTTTCGCTTATATATTTGATTGTTTAATCATATATATCTATATATATATATATATATATATATATATAATAGGTGAAGTAGAGAGAAACTCTAATTGCAATTATAAATTAGAATCCTAATTTTGTGTCATGTGTCAAGATTCATGTGGTTCCATTTGTCTAAATTTAAGTGGATCAGTTGTAATTCAGGTGTGCTCCTTTTTTTTTTTTCCACACCTGCGTATTTCAAGATTCATCTCCTCACACCTGCGTAATTCAAGGTTCATCTCTCCTTTTCCAATAATAACCTTCATATACAACTCTCCTATTGTTCAATAAATGCTATGGAATTTGATGAAAATTCTTCGGTATCAATGATGCATGTATTTGGGTATTTCTATATCTTATATAAGAAGAGGTTTTTCATAGATTCAGATTGCACTCACAATTTTAATGGTCCTGATTTATACTTCCTAAGATTTGATTACTTCTTTCTTTTATCTGCCTATATTTTCGTTCGTTTTTGTGAATAATTGTTATTGTTTAATTATAAATTTTTTTTTTGTTTTCCTATCATTGATGTTGATTTTCTAAACATATGAAAAAAACTAACTTCGGTTGTTGCTTCCTATTGATCCATTTGGTCATTACATTTTCACTTGATTTTTGTAATAAATCTGAGTGTTTGAAAGATAGTGCTTTACATATCTAATTGCTCACTGTATTTAGTTGGAAATCAACCCAACCTTTTTACTTTTATGTTTTTCAATGTGCATTATGGTAGAATATTGGTAACATCATTCCAATTGATATTTATAGTTAGCAAAAATTAACATACTTGGATGTATGATTTATTGGTTCTAATTGATGCTTTAGTCCATTGCTTTGGGTGGTGTAGGTCAAATTTCAGGTGAAATGCAAGATAAGTTTTCATTTTACATCATTTTTTTGAATTAATTTGTGTGAATTTAATTTTGTACCAACTGTGGGTTAGTTTTGCCTTCCCATATTTATGTTTTAAATCTTTTACCTTATGTAAATTGTTGTTTTTCCCCTTCAAATAATGGCCCACTATTTAACTTATTTGCGGGTTAACCAAATAGATTGAGAAGAGCAATTTTGGTTTTGTTTCATCAAATTATGGCTTGATGTTGTTATATTTGTAGTATTGTTGAGAACATTGATAGCAAGGCTTTCCCGTGTGTAAAGAATTTATTAGATTAAATACGAAAGATTTGTATGATTTTTTTTGTATGTGTTAGATGTTATGATTCAATGGGCTACCTTCAAAAGTGATATCCTTGCACTCAAAGAGTATTGTTTGTTGGTTCAATGTGATACTATCCTATGAGTATGCGCAAAGACTCTTTGATATATATATATATATATATATATATATATTTCTTAAAAAAATATCTTCTTTTTTTTTCTTTCTAAAAGTTAATAATTTTCATTCATTTGAGGTTACTTTATTTTTTGATCAATGAAAACCTAGGATGTGATGAGATTTATATATGTATTTGTGGGTGTGAGATTTTTTTATTTTTTATTTTTTTGTGTATTTAATAACTTACATGATCAACGTTTTGAGAGTGGAGATTGGCTACTGATCAATTATGCGAAATGAAATTAGCTGAAGAGGTGAGTAGTGGTTTAATCTTTCAATGAGCATCAAAAGAGTAAGTCACTTTGTAGCTCAAATGATTTAAGTAACCCTCTCAACTATTCATTTATAAAATTTAAAAAAAAATATATGATTTAAAGTCGTGTGGGAATCAAAAGTTTGAGATCTCATACCATTCACCGTTGCACACCCCTTTCATGATTCATTTCTTTTGGGTATGTGATTCTTTTTTTATTATTATTATTATTTTAATTTTTTGAAGGCCAAAGAAAGAAGTACTTTGACAATAACACTGGTGGTGGTTTGATACTTTGTTATCATTTTTTATTTTACGGTGAAATAATAGAAACTAGCCTCACTAAACTGCATTATAAAGTTTCACATACCAATGAAAAAAGAAAAAAGTTTCTCACTTTAGTATCTCATACAACGAGTAACAACAATTACTTATTTATTTAAAGAAGCACAACAATTGTTTTTGATAACTATAGACACCACCATTTAGAGTTAACAAAAAAGCCCACTATATACCATGTCAACTAGAGGATTTATCTTGAAAATTATGTGAATGATTTATTACAAAAAAGACTAACAAATTTTTTTATTTTTTTTTTAAATGAGCACAAATCTTCAAACAGCTTGTTATAAATATGTAAAAATTGGTGGGAGGATCTCCATCTTATTAGGAATCTCATGAATTTGATTTTACTAATTAAAGCTCTTTTTTTGGGGGTTTAATGTCATAATTTTCTATCCATCATAATCTGAGGTTTATTTGTTTATTCATTAATATTATGCATTTGAATATAACTTTGAACAAAGCAGTGAACCAATTCTGAATCTATCTTTATAGTTGTTTCTGGATTCTTCTCATTATATGGTTTGATAAGTAATAATTAATAAGTTTGATCAATTTTCTTCTCTATGTTATGACTTTTTAAACTTCCTTCTTAGCAAATTCAATTCCTTTATGTTTTACATTGATTTTCGTTTTTGTTGATTCATTGAACTGATTTGTGTTATATTCCTGAGATCCAAATCATTGCCCACTTTCTAATACTGTGAATCGTTAGGGGACTAAAACAGCAATTCAATGAACCTAATTAACCACTAACATTAACTATAAAGTATTAATATTAATGGATAGAAACAATGAAATTCATTAAGAACCAATTGCAATGCAAAATTCTATACGAATTGAACCATTTCACCATCAAATTCATGTATAATCATTTCAAAATTCTTAAACACGTGATTATTATGTATTGTTATTCAATATCATACTATGAACCTTAAAAAATGATTTTATTATAAATAGTAGATGAAATGTTATAATACTATTTCAAACAAAACAACAATATGAAAACTTTGAAAAACCTTCCTAATGACATATGGGTTGAAATCTTTTTGAAAGTGGGCAAAGATTCGGCAACACTCTTAGGAAACATTAAGTTAAGGTAAAAGCACTATTTCTTCAATTTGTATCTACTTATTCATTTCTCTCTATATAAATAATTTAGTCTATTACTTTAGTTTTTTCCTTTGTCTTAATTAGTTGCAAACGCTTCAAGAAGTTAATAGAAAAGAAATTAGTCCTCCAACAAATTAAGCTGACTCCGTATTTCAATCATCCAGCTTTACTACATGACAAAGAAAAAAGCTTAATATTTTCATGTTATGAAGCAGGAAATCCTTATGCGCTAATGATAGTGGGAAGCTGCCAATATTTTTTGAATGAAGAAGTCGTTGTAGGAAAAACAAAATTGAAAAAACTCTTCCATGTGGCAATTTTATTGCACCTTATATTTATGGAATCGTGCTACTTTGTGAATCAAATAATGAAGGCATTGATAACCTTATAGAAATTTTAAATGATGAACATGGGAAGCATTGGCTTGTCAAATGCCGAAAAATGCTTCGACTACTTACTGTAGGAACCGACATGTATAAAATTTCAAACTTTCAAGCATGCCACAAAATTGGAATGGGACATTGGAACCAAGATGAACCTTATCCTTAAGGTTATGAAGAATTTGTAGTGACGTGCAAAAGATGTTCAATCAACCTTGAAATGTTTAAGTTGGTACATAGATTGCTTTAAGTCTCTTTTATTGTATACTGTTCCATTGTTAATTGTTTGTTAAGCTTTGCAAAAGTTTTACAATTACGATTTCCTTAATGGTTTGCCAAAATCAATGATTATAGATTGTGGAAAATTCAAAGTGTAATCGACCTTATCCTTGTGATTATCAAAATTTGTAGTTAAATGCAATATATATTTTTAATGTTTTATCTGATTCAATCCTCTTTGTGATAAACCCAAAAAGACAAAAGAAATTGCCCAATAGTATCACTACAATTAACCATTTCCCGTGTGGTTATCAATAGTATTTAGATTATATATTTAATAATTATACTATGCATCTTAATATGTATTTTCAATAAATAATAAAATGCAATACTTTTTTTTCATTGTTTTATTAAATGATATCCATTCCCGTTTAATATTTAAACATGAATTTAGACTTAACTAAGCTTTTTAAACATGAATAAACTCCTGATTAATAAATAAATAAAAACAAAATCAATAGTATCACTTAAATAATAAAATACAATTTTTTTTATTGTTTTATTAAATTATATTCATTCCTGTGCGGTAGCACGGGTTACATATTAGTATATATATATATATATATAGAACCTTGATACCCAAAAAAATGAGATAGAAAAAATTAGTAACAGGAATTTAGAGCCTTTCTACTTTTCAATTAAAAACTGTTTAATTATTTATTTTTCATATTTTCAATTGAAGAAGGAATTTTTATTAGATCAACTTGCTAAAAAGGCTTGTTCCAAGAAATTAAGATGGCCAAATCTAATCCTAGAGGACCAATGTGTGCATCTCCCAAGTTCCAATCACAACTTGGGTTATAAGCGTGAATATTGCCTCCGAAGTCCACACTATCTGCACTAGTGGGAGTGTCCCAATGGCCACTACTTGTGCGTGTAGCCAAGCTTAGATGCCCACTACAGATTTATATCTTTCGTCTTTCTTTGTTTGTGTCATTAATTCTCATTGTTATCCAATACAGATACTTCAAGTTACTAAACCACTTAGCCAAAAGGCTACAGAGTGCGTTTTATTTATATGTTATGGAATCGTCCATAAATGGATTTTAAATCAGTATCATATGTTGTTGAACTTCAACATCAACAAAAATTATTAACATGGCTGGTCTTAAACACCTATCAAGCACTGGTTATGGGAGGTCTGTTTATGTAGCCCAGTGACTTCATAAGCAAGACCCATTGAGAATTTACTTGTTACCTAAATTGCTATGGCATTTGCGGCCCCAGCACAACATTATTCATTCCAAGACATTTTTCCCACTTTTTATGTTCTACTCTATCCTTTACCATTCATAGCATGTCATGTTTTTGTTTTCCATTTTAAATTGTTGTTATTGTATAGTAAAAGTTAAATGAATGTAAAGCAATTTGTAGTGGATATAGCATAAAGTGAAAACAAAAGGTCGGACAGAAGGTTTGTATTCCCTTGTCACAATGTTAAGGCTCTATAAAAGGAATTAAAATGATATAGGTGTGCGAACTCCGTAGTATCTCACGTGTAAGATGCATATAGACTTCAAATCCCATGCATGTACACAACACATCTATCATTATTATTTTTTTTTTTTTTTGGTTGATAAAAAAACCGCAACTTTTTTTAAGAAGATAAAACAATACATCTTGAGCCAAAGCTAATTAACTCAATCATACTAAGATTTTCCTCTATCCAAGTTACATAACTAACAACAATCCCGGCATACTGGGCCAAGATGTGTGCTAGATGGATTAAAAAAAAGAAAATGATTATAAGATATAATTTTAAAGATTTTGATAGTTGATATTTTATATTTTAAAATAAAAATAAAAATATACCTAAAAATATTAATTAATTGTCAGATATTAATATTGTCTTATTTTAATTAATTAAGAATTGTCATGTCACTGTGTCTTATGTCATGTCCATGCCCACACATCTTAATCTCAAGGATTTTTTTATTTTTTCAATTTCTATTTTTTCTTTTCTTTGTGAGAGTTTAATGTTTTTGGGAGAACGAACACATAAAAGTATAATTCCGTCTAAAGCATTTTAATGGACACTCGCAACTTAGGATACGCCCAATCTATCATTTGCTGATTTCAAAGCCAAAGGTTGTATAATTCTATTTACCAAAATTTTTATCCTGAGATATGGTTCCATTTTTTCTGAATTTGAGAAGTTAATATCAAATGTGAATTGGATAGTAAATAAGCAATGTGCATAGGACATTGAATAAGTTCTTCAAGTCAACCCAGCTCTAAACATGTCGAACGCCTAGTGTATCAAGTTGACATTAGAAAATTTTTATAATTAAGTTGAAATTTCATAAATGTTTTCTAAATGATTTCATTACTCTGTTATAGAATAAATTTTATAATTGTGAGTTGATAGGGCAAGAACGTATTGACCTCTTTGGTAATTTGATAGGCCAAAAATGTATTGATCCCTTGTGATGAATTAACCAATTAATTAGTCAAGTGAATTAATTAGGTTCAATTACATGCAATGAGCGTGGCAGCACAAAAAAATCACCAAACAACTAAATATGCTGTGGAAATTAAATGACGCGGTGATTTATTTACAAATGGGGAAAGCGTACACGACAAAAACCTCACAAAGTGATTTTAGGTTAGCACCTCGAAAATCCACTATTATCAAAATAAGTGGTTACAAGTAAAGAAATCTCAATACCTTATACCAACTTACAATTGAACCCTTACCTTAATACTCAATTAGACTTATTTTGTAGTGACAATCTCTCCTTGTATTGAATGGCTCCCAATATGTGACTAACTAAAAGATGCGCAGATCCCAGTACGTGACTTGATCACCAACTTGAGAAGGATGTTGGCTACAAAGTTCTTCTGTTTATCAACTGATGAAGATCAAGAAGTTGCTTGATCACAAAATCTTATAATGTACAAACACAACAGCTTCTTCAAGAACTAGAGCAAACTAGGTTTCCTGGTCACACTTGAGGAATTATGCTCTTGTGCAATTGTGCTCTTACCTATGCAACCTGATACAACCCTTAAAATAATCCTTATATATGTTTATGGTTGTGAGAAAAAAAAACTCAAACACAGACTCACAAATTGGATGAAAAAAATCCTGAAAAACTGAGTTTCATTGTAACGACCCAGTCAGCAAAAAAAAAAATAATAATAAAAAAATTTTCAGATTTTTGAGTTCACACGTGCCCCCCACCTAATTCCCTTCCCCACCACTCCTTTTTTCGCTTATCTCTTACTCTCCTAGCCAGCTCGCTCTATTCTTTCTTTTCATTTTTTTTTTTGTTTTCTTTCATACACTCCTCTCTACTCTTTTACCCTCTCACTGGTACTACTACACCACCAGCACCACCATTTTCACCATCACTTTCCGGCAAAATCACCGAAAAATTCTTGTGAACCCATAAGCACCTTCATATCTTTTATTTGAGGTAAAAATTTCTAATCTTTTTAGTGGGTTTTACACTTTTGCTTGAGGTTATTTTTATCTAAGCTCTAATAATGATACCTATGTGATTTATGAGCATTGGAAGTGATATTTATGTGCTTTTATGTATGGGTTTTGTATTGGTGGAATTATTTGATGAGTGGGTATATAATTTGTGCTAAAAATGGCTACTTAAGGTTTATTTATGGTGGAAAATTTAGGGGTTTTAAGTAATAACATGTGATGGTTGGTAAATCTAATTTTTCCATTGCCATTGGGTATATTTGGAGTTAGTTGAAGTCCTAAATCTCTTGTCTTGGAGGATACTTTGATTTTGCTTTCATGGGTCTCTTAATGATGTAGTGTAAATTTTATGGAAGCTAGTCATGATGTTGGAGATGATATTAAATGGGTTAATTTTATAATTTGGAGTTAATGCCTTGTGAATTAATTTGTTGAGAAACTTTGGAAGTGGTACATATTATTATTGATGAGGTTAAATACTAGGCTTACCTAATTAAGTGCCTATTTGGCAATTCCTAAATTATAGCTAGATACAATTTTAAGCTTTATGCTTATTGTGTTAGGTTTGCTTGATATTGTTGAGGTTTTAGCTAATCTCCTTTGGAGCTTGGAGAATTAGGTTTTTTGTGGGGTGCAAGGTAAGTAGCTTCTTAATAGGATATTTTTGGAAAATAACCATGTTTCATAAATGATATTTTTGGGTCAAACACATTTTGAAAAATTATATATGGATATATGTTTTCTTAAAAGTGTTGTGTTGTGACCTCATTATATATTATTATATATGAAAATGCATCATATTTGGTATTGCATTTGGGGAAAAGCATGAATTGTTGACATGGAAAATATAAGCATCTTTTATTTAACCTTTGATAAGGAAATTATAGATTTTTATGGTTTATTAGAAACTCTAAAGATGCTTATCTTGCCTGTTATTTGGGAAATTGATAGAAAATCTTTTTGACAAGAATGAAGTTGAAAACCTTACAAATTTAGTGGAAGTTAGATTATTTAAGGTTTTTCTAAAATTTCCTAAATATAAACTATGTATTTGAAAGTAATGTAACCTGTAAACTTTATGTGGTTTTAACACCATGCCATGTGTGATTTTTTGGTGATCACCCAATTTAGTTTCTGTAGTCTTTGTGATAACAGAATCAAATCCAGGTCAATGTCATTTCTCTTTGGATGATGCATTCTTCCCTGCTGCCCATGGGGGGAAGAGATTCCTTGATTGTGTGTGGATGAGGCTGCTACCTATGGGGCCAAGAGACTACATGCAAGATAGGTCCTATTTGACGCTCTTTCTCTGCTGCCCATAGGGGGAGAGAACAACCTTGAGGGTATGGGTGAGGCTGCTATCCATGAGGCCAAGAGTCTGCATACTAGAGAGGATAATATCATGCCAGTTGTGAATGGGTGAATCCTCTGACTGGTCTATGTGGTAGTGTTGTATATTTGTGATAATTTACCATATGTTAGATTTTATGGCTTTGAAAATTATATTGTTAGTGATCACAGATTGTAGATAATGGTATATAGTTTCAAGGTATTTACTTTGAGAAATTTTGTGTTTCATTACTTAATCATTCTTGTCATATTATTATTATTGAAGATGAAACTTATATTTCCCCCACCCCCATTAATTATGCTACTTACTGGCTTTAGCTCATCCCACCCTCTAATAGTTTTTCAGAGTAATCATCTATACCTTGGATATGAAGCTTACTTCGTTGGTGATGATTGAAGTGCTATGTTGAATTGGGAGACTTTTGCTTTAAACGGTTGGTGACTTGATTTTGCTATGTTCATCGAGACATTAATTAATTCTATTGGAGGTTGGTCACTTAAGATTTGTTAGCCTTAGGCGTGGTAGGCCTAGACTCGATATTAAGATTCCTTATTCTTGATAAGATTGTGACTTTGTTTAATCCAAGAGTTTTGTAATATATATTCATGTATTATGTGGAGGCACATGATTTTTAGTTATTGTTCATAAATGTGTTATAGAGCTCTGACTTGTAATTTGGAGATTTATGGTTATATATTCATATCCTGTGGAAATGAAAGGAAAATAAAGATCTCCTATAGTTTGGTTTTCCAAAAAGGGAAAAATCTACAAGTACCTTTGAGATGTTTCTCATATTTGGACCCTTTTGGGTTCGGGGCGTGGCAGTTATGGTATCAGAGCTTAGGTTATGATTTTGTAGACTTTTGAAATTATGAATTGATTTTGATCTAAGTCATAGCATTAGGAGTTTGATGAATCCTTTATTCTTTTCATTTGTTTTAGCTTCCACTTGCTTTTCCTTTATTCTTATCTAGCTTGTCTATGATAACCTTCTATGTTGCCTTGCGATTATCTACTTTGTTTCTTGGGCATAGACATAAGTACCTTTGTACACTATAACTTCTAAAAAGAAAGCACATAAAGTAAGGCGTGTAGATGAGGTTGCAGCTCCAAAGCATGGCCTTAGGTGGTGCCAAGGGCATGAGAGATTTTTCACTACTAATAGTGGTGAGATTGATGAAGTGGCAGCCAGGATCTATGCTAGGATTGCTAAATCAATCTATGGTGGTGAGTGTAGGTAGGAGGGTTGTTCTTTTGGGGAGTTCCATAAGCAAAACCCTACAACTTTTAATGGGGAGCCTAATCCAATGACAGTAGAATTGGTTGCTAAATATGGAAAAGTTATTGAGAGCCCTGAACCACTTGATTGTAGAGTTATTGGTTTCAACCTCTGTTGGTGATAATTTAATGATTAATCTTGTGCTTAAGTATTGTATTCTTTGTACTGAGGGTAGAGAGTTATTGGCTGATTTGGTATTGTTAAACATGCAAGATTTTGATGTCATTTTGGGCATGGATTGGTTGGCTTCTTACCATGCTGGTGTGCCTTGTTTTGAGAAAAAGAATGGGTCTATGAGGTTACCATTAAGAAAAATATCATTTTCCTCATATTAATGACCTATTTGATCAGTTGCAAGGAGCACAAGTCTTTTCTAAGATTGATCTTCGTTCTGGTTACCACCAGTTGAAAATTAAGAGTGAGGATATACCAAAGACGGCCTTTCAGACTAGATATGGTCATTATGAATTTTTGGTGATGCCATTTGGATTAACTAATGCCCCTGTAGCTTTTATGGATTTGATGAATAAGGTATTTCATGAGTACTTGGATCAATTTGTCAATGTGTTCATTGATGATTTTTTGATTTATTTTAAGACTCAAGAAGAGCATGAAGAACACTTGAGGGTTTTTTTTACATATCCTAAGAGAAAGGAAGAATGTGAGAAAAGCTTCCAAGAGCTAAAACAGAGGTTGGTCATAGCTCCAGTGTTAACTATCCCTTCAGGTACAAGGGATTTTGTCATTTAGAGTGATGCTTCTCATAAGGGACTTGGTTGTGTTGATGCAAAATGGGAAGGTTGTGGCTTATGCCTCTCGTCAGTTGAAAAATTATGAGAAAAATTACCCCACTCATGATTTGGAGTTGGCTGCAGTTGTTTTTGCTTTGAAAATTTGGAAACATTATTTGTATTGGGAAAGATGCGAGATTTTCACTGATCATAAAAGTTTAAAGTATTTCTTTACCCAAAAGGAGTTAAAAATGAGACAACGGAGATGGTTGGAACTGGTTAAGGATTATGATTGTTCTATTAACCATCATCCTGGTAAGGTTAATGTTGTAGCTGATGCTCTTAGTAGAAAGCCTTCAAGTTTTTCAGCTGCTTTGCTAAGCACTCAGAAGGAAATTATTCGGGATCTTGAAAGGTTGGAGATTGAGGTTGTTATGGGCCATTCTGAGGCCTACCTGGCTAGTTTGAGTGTTCAACCAACTTTAGTGGAAAGAATTAAATTGTCACAGGCCGATGACCCACATTTAAAGAAAATCATGGATGAGGTGCGTAGTGGAAAGAAATCTAAATTTTCTATCTCTAAAGATAGTGCTTTGAGATTTGGGAGTAGACTTTGTGTGCCAAATGATCCATTGATTAAAAAGGAGATTCTAGAGGAAGCTCACTATTCCCCATATACAATACATCCGGGTAGTACAAAGATGTACCATGATCTTCGTGAAAACTTTTGGTGGAAGAATATGAAAAGGGAGATTGCTCACTTTGTAGAGCAATGTTTGACTTGTCAGCAGGTTAAGGTGTTGCACCAACGACCCTCGGGTTTGTTGCAACCACTTCCTATTCCCCAATGGAAGTGGGAGAAAATCACTATGGATTTTGTTTCAGGATTGCCAAGATCTCCTAAGGGTCATGATGCTATTTGGGTGATTGTTGATAGAATGACAAAATCAACTCATTTTCTCCCTATTCGGATGAACTACTCCCTTGATCAGTTAGCTCAGCTCTATGTTGATGAGATTGTGAGACTTCATGATGTACCCACTTCTATTGTTTCAGATAGAGATCCAATGTTTAGTTCTCATTTTTGGGGTGGTGTGCAAAAGGCCTTGGGTACTAGATTTGATTTTAGTACAGCTTTCCACCCTCAAATAGACATGGTAAAACGGGTCAGAATTTTCTGACCTGACCTGACCCGACCCGGAAAATACCCGACCCAAACTTGATTTTTGACCCAAAGCAAAAACAAGTTGACCTGTGACCCAACCCATGTTTTTTTGAGGGTCAACCCGACCCAACCCATAACTCGACCCAAACTCGAATCACTTTTTTAAAACTTTTTTTTTTGGTAAAAAAAAAAAAAGTAAAATTAAGACAATAGTAGTTTAATTGTTTATTGTGAGCTTTAAGAAAACAATTGATACGTTTACATAACTACATGCAAATTATTTGAAAGATAAATAGTTGAGCATTCTGTAATGAGTAAAAATTTTAAGATATTAAATAACAAAGTATATGTCAAGATAATATGGTTACAGTAGAATTAAAAATATAGATTTAAAATTGTTGACATGTGTGAAAAACATTCATAAGTGTGAAAATAGTGAAGCCAAAGTATCAAATTAGCATAAATTATGAATGCTTTGACCTATTTTTTAACAATTTATGTTCAAAATAAATGGCTTTTCAAAATAAATTATGATATTTCTTAAAGTATATGCTACTTAACAATGATATAATATTTATAAAAGAGACCATACATAAATAAGTAAGCAATCAAACTTTAATGTATATCTCAAATTGAAATAAAGTATTAACTACAATTGATAATAGATTATAAAATTAATTTTTAAGATTGTAAATTTCTTATATGTTTATATTCTTTATCAAATGAGTTATCCAATAAGTCATTTGTAATTTGTTTTATATTTTGGAATGTTGATATTGTGTAGAAATAAAACATGTCTATTTGTTTTACTTATCTTTGTGTTGTTTTGTTTTACATAACAATGCTAGGATTTGTATAATTTTAAAATTATTATGTAAGTATTAATAAGTTTAACTGAGTTCATTATTGACATAAGTGGTGAATTTAAAATAATGCATTTTACATCAAGTAATTTGTTGCATAACTTTTTAAATGGCAAATACATTCAAAATAATGCATTTTACATCAAGTAATTTGTTTGATAACTTTTCAAATGGCAAATACATGTTGTTTTCTTTATAAAAATTTTAAAAAAAAAAATCATGTGAAAAATACAGGTCAACCCGACCCAACCTGACCTAAACAGCAACTCGATTGACCCAAACTCATTTTTAACCCACTTAAAATGACCTATTTTTGACCCGTGACCCGTTTAACCCACAACTCGATTGACTCGAACCCGACCCGACCTGCCTGTTTTGCCATGTCTAGATGCAATAGGCTTATTGCGGGATCCAGCAAGCTAAAGAAGACAATTTTAGCCTTAATCCTGTTGGAGCAAAAAGCTTGGAGGGCTTAGGAGCATTGTGTAGATTAGGCTTGGAGGGTGCATTGCTATTTATTTATTCCAACTGATTTTCTAGTGGATTATTGCACTGCTTGAAGGGCGGTGGAAAGGTTTTTCACCTAGTTCTACGGTTTCCTCTTTAGAAACACGTGCCGATGTTATCTTGCAATTGCTTCTCTCTATCATTTACTCTTTGTATTTAATTACTGCTGTGTTGTGATTAAATTATGGCTTAAAGTAGCTTGATTGTTTGGGTATAACTTATATTTATTATTCCACACATACATTTTTTGAATATAAGCTTGTGTTGGCATTTTTGAAATTGAAGGTCTAAACATTCACTAGTGTTTTACACTCCAAGTGAACTTTCGTAAATATATAATTAGATTACACATATGTACATACATAATATATACAAACATATAATATGTTTGTAAATATATGAATAGCACTATAGCATTAACCTCAAAACGGGAAAAAAAAAATCATTTGTTTCATTCAAGAATGATTTTATTAGATGTTTCTAGAAAACTTAATGTGATGAGATTAAAAAAATTGCTTAATGTTAAATATATTGAATAGAATTTTAATTTTAATGATCTTGGCTATAATAAACTCGGTAATGAACATGAGATTTGCCAACATCTATTGCACGCACCAAGAGAGATGGTTTAGGTTTTAGGGTTAAAAAAATGGTAAATTGCAAATTGTACCTCTGAAGTTTAGAGTTGACTGGATTTTATATCCCAAAGTTTCAGAAACTTGGTTTTATACCCTAAAGTTTGCTTCCGTTAGTAATTCACTCACATGATTAGCTTTTGCTGTTAATTGACACATCATCATGCAGATGTGTTTTATTTTTGCTAGGTCATTTAAGTGATTTAAAAAAAAAAAAAGGTGTAAAAATGTAAATTATATACTTTAAGTTTGACCAAAATTTATTTAAGGCTTCTAACTTTACTTTTGTTAATTGAATCATCCAAGTATTAAGTTTTTTTAGTTAAGGTCTCCCAGCCAACTTCCATTAAATGTTGTATTTAAGTGTTCATCAATTTCTCATTTTTTAAGAACTTTTTTAATTAAAAATATAATTAATTGTTAAAATATTCTATTTTTTTTTATTTAAAAAGCATTAAATCAATGAAGATCACTAAGAAATTTTCTTAGCAGCCAAACAAAAAGAAAAAGAAAAAAAGAAAAGAAAGGAACGGTCTAAACAATCCAAAGCATGTCCAAAATCCATTCATTTGCAATCTGTTCAAATTGTTAAAGCTTTTTTTTTCTTTACTTTATTTTCTCAATTTTTTTAATCTTTCTTGTATTTTCTCGGTAACCAAATGGAAATTTCAATTGCTAAATTCAACCATAGATCCATGAATTACACATCAACACAAATCTGATATTTTCAAAGCTAGACGTTATATTCTCTACCATTTAGCAAATCAGTTCCTTTGACCAAATTCAAATAAGAACAAAATTTAGATACAAAACTAGTTGTAGCATAAAGTTACAACTTTGCTCAATAAAATAAATATTACTATATATTTTGAAAATCTAATTATTGAATTGCATGTTCTTTACAATCTTAAATACACAAGTCAAATTTTGGGTCAATCAGATATTATTTATTATATAATCTATAAACTTATATTTTATACATAATTTTAAACTACAAAAATTTGCAATTTAAACAATTTATTAATGATATAACTATTGATCCTTAATTTTCTAGAAATTCCGCAAGCACGAATGATATAAGAAGGTGATGTAATCTAATGATGAATTTATCAAAAGTCACATTCAATAAAAAGATATTAAATATGGTTGTAGTATAAGGTAACAACTAATTTTATAACTAAACTTTGTCTTTTAAATAAATAAATAAAAATGGACCAAAAGGATTGTTCATGAACATACAGCACAAGAACAATATGTTGATGCAAGGTGAAAGAAGTTCAAGAAAAAAAATATGTTCTTCCATGATTCATGGCCCTACTTCTCAGTGGCAGAGAAGTGAATCTATACCATGCCCTTCAGGATTTTCACTAAACATCAGTCCACAAACACTTTGATCACATTGTCCAGGTTTGGGAAATGGATTCAGGCCCCGGCCTCTGTTTGTACAACAAAATATAGATTTAGAAAATAAAATGCAATTCATGTGTTTGAATGAACTTATTTATCAGTCTATGAACAATTTTTCCCAACAAACACACACATAAAAATGGACAGATTTGACTTGCCAAAGTTTAAATTAAACTCCATGTGATGAGCTTTACTGCAATTTCATTATGACTCATAATGAAATAGATCGAGCTCCACAACTTGGCTTGTAGTCTTCTTCTTCTATTTCGCTCTAAGTGACATCATCTCCTACGCTTGTCATCGGTTTGGATCGACACATGTCACATCCCTATCAGTTAAAAAAAAAAAAAAAAAAAGGAGCAAGGCTTTTAAGCTCCCACCTGCACCCCCCCCCCCCTCCCTCCCCACCTAACCCCACTATCCACAATTCTCCACCTTTCATTTTTTTTCACTCATCTCCTCTCTTTGACCGGCTCACCTCTCAAACTTTTCCTTCTTTTCTTTTTTTCATTTTGGTAACACTTTCCCTTCACTTCCTCAACTCACCGCCGGCCTCCACTCCAAAACACACCATTTCACCATCATTTTTCCAGTATGATCACCGAAAAAATACTTAGGAACTCCTAAGTATCTTCATTATTTTATTTGAAGTAAAAATTTCTAATCTTTTTGGTAGGTTTTACATTTTTATTTGAGGTTATTTTTATCTAAACTTGAATAATTATATCCATGTGATTTATGAGCATTAGAAGTGATATTTATGTGTTTTTATGTATGGGTTTTGTGTTGGTAGGATTATTTGATGAGTGGGTATATATTTTGTGCCAAAAATAGCTACTTAAGATTTATGTATGGTGGAAAAATTTAGGGATTTTAAATTATAATGTGTGATGGTTGGTAAAATTAAATTTTCCATTGCCATTGGGTTTATTTGGAGTTAGTTGAAGTTCTAAATTTCTTGTCTTGGAGGATATTGTGATTTTTGCTTTCATGGGTCTCTTGATGATGGAGTATGAATTTATGGAAGTTAGTTATAATTTTGGAGATGATGGTAAATGAGTAAATCAAATTGTTGAGAAACTTTGGAAGTGGAATATGTTAAAATTGATGAGGTGAAATACTAGGCTTGCCAAATTAAGTGTTTAGTTGGCAATTTCTAAATTGTGGCTAGATACAATTTCAAGTTCTATGCTTATTGTGATAGGTTTACTTGATATTGTTTAGGTTCTAGCTAATCTCCTTGGAGCTTGGAGAATTAGGATTTTGCGGTTGCGAGATAAGTAGCTTTTTAATGGAATTTTTGGAAAATAATTACATTGCATAAATGTTGTTTTTGGGTTAGACACATTTTTGGAAACTACCTATGGAAACTATATTTTCCTAAAAGCTGTTGTGTCGTAACTTTAATATATAAATGATTATATATATGAAAATGCATTATATTTGGTATTGCATTTGGGGAAATGCATGAATTGTTGACATGGAAAATATGAGCATCTTTTATTTAATCTTTAATAAGGACATTATGAATTCTATGGTTTATTAGAAAATCTAAAGACGCTTATCTTGTCTTGTTATTGGGAAATTGATATAAATCTTTCTGACAAGAATGAAATTGAAAACCTTATAAACTTTGTAGAAGTTAGATTATTTATGGTTTTTCTGAAACTACCTGGATATAAACTATGTGTTTCAAAGTATATGTAACCTGTGAGTTTAATGTGGTTTTAATACCATGTCATGTGTGATTTCCCGGTGATCACCCGATTTGGTTTTCGTAGTCTTTGTGACACGGAATCAAATCCAGGTCAGTGTCTTTTCACTTTGGATGACGCGTTCTTCCCTGCTGCCCATGGGGGGAAGAGGTTCCTTGATTGTGTGTGGGTGAGGCTGCTGTCCATGGGGCCAAGAGACCACATGCAAGAGAGAGCCTTTTTGACGCGCTCTCTTTGCTGCCCATGGGGGTAGAGAAAAACCTTGAGGGTATGGGTGAGGTTGCTGTCCATGGGGCCAAGAATCTGCATACCAAAGAGGACAATATCATGCCAGTTGTGAATGGATGGATCCCCTGACCGGTCTATGTGGTAGTGTAGTATATTTGTGATAATTTATCTTTTGTTAGATATTATGGTTTTGGAAATTATATTGTTGATGCTCACAGATTATAATATATAGTTTCAATGTAGTTACTTAGAGAAATGGTGTATTTCATTTTCTAATCATTCTTGTCATATTACTATTATAGAAGATGAAACTTGCATTTCCCCCACCCCCATTAATTATGCTACTTACTGGGTTTTGTCTCATCCCATTATTTTTATAAACTTTTTAGAGCAGGCAACACCTTTTTGAGACAGCTTTTTGGTGGCTTATAGTCGTTAGACTAATTACTGTTGGAGGCTGAACTTTTGTAATGGAGTTACTAGATGATGTACGTCTTAGTTTAGGCTTGACTCATTCTTTTGTATATTGTGGTGGTTGTGACTGTATTTTCACTAATGGGACAAGTTGTTGATATGTAATCATTTATTCAGACCTCTATTCTTTTGTGGCCAATGGTCCTTGTATTTAATACTTAGAGCTCTGACTTGCTTTAAGAATATATCCAATGGAATTATTATGATAATTCTTGATGTTGATACTTGATAGGATTTATGTGGATTGAATTGTCAAAAAGCAAAATTTTACAGGTACTTGAGGTGTATTTCTCACGCTTTGGACCCTTTGGAGTTTGGGGCGTGACAACACATCATCGGCAGCTTTCTCGACGGACTCTCTGGTTGACGGCATTATACTCTTGGAGATCAATTGAGCCAGCTCATGACGACAACTAAGACTCCGATAGTGTTTTCATTTGGTGGAGTTTAGGTTTTATATTGAGTTCAAGGAACCGTATCCAGTTGATCATTTCTGTAAAATGCTTATCAGTAGATTTTCCTTTTTTTTTTGTAAAAGCAGTGTCTGGTTGCTGAGAAAATTTTGACTTAGGAAAAGAAAATATAAAAAATGGTATGGAGAAAGATGTCCTTTGTTTTCAGTAGTTTTCAAGTTAATTTTTGTTTTAATTTTTAATTTTTGCTTCTTTTGGGAATTTGTAAGACAAAGATTATAGTGAATTTTTTTTCATTGGTTTTAAGATAAAAGAGTTGGGTTCAAGCTACACTTAGTGTAACTTTAAGCGATATTACACCACTTAATAACTTATTATTAGATGCGAATTTTGACAAATCTGCCGTTGGATTACATTATATTTATATACTCTTCGTGCTTGCAAAGTTTCATGGTGATCAAAGATTGATAGTCATATAATTAATCAATTCTTTAAATTCAAGTTTTTATAATTTAAAATAATTCATAAAAGATGAGTTTATGGATCACATGGTAAATAACATCCGATTGACATGAAAATTGGCATGCATGTTAAACACATATAGAACATGTAATTCAACGGTGAGATTCTTAAAATATGAATTTAATAATAAGTTATTGAGTGGTGTAACATTGCTTAGAGTTACACCAGATATAACCTTGAACCTAACTCAAGATAAAATACTATTTTGGTTCTTAAATTTTGTCAAAAATTCGTTTTTTGTTCCTAAACTTTAAAAAGTTCTTTTTATATCCCTAAAATTTTCAAAAAAAAAAATTTTCAATAGTTTAGAAACAAAAATAAGAAAGAAAAATAACTTTTTTCAATAGTATAGGGATAAAAAAAAACCTTTTGGTAAAGTTTGAGGACATAAATAAAACATTTTCAATAAATTTAGAGGTAAAAAACAATCTTTTTAATAATTTAGAAACGAAAAATAAACTTCTTAAAATTTAAGGATGAAAACCAATTTTTTTGTAAAATTCAGGGATCAAAATAGTATTTTACTATTGTTTTTATCATGAGAATGAGAATTTTTATATCATTAATTTTCTTTGAGTTCTGCTTGAATGCCAAGAAACTATAGAGATTATAAGGAAATTTCAAGTCTTTGATTTTAATGGGTTAAATGGGTGGGTTGTGTTATTAAATGGGTTGGATGGGTAATGAGTAATTAATCTATACTACTATTTAAGGGGATTCTTCTGTTTGGAATCCTCATTTTTTTTGTTCAAAAATACTCCTACACCCTTATCTTTAAGTAGAAACAAAACTAAATGACAACACAGTAAAAATACAACTCTAACTCCTACTAAAACATTGTCTAAAATATAAGGCTACTCTTCTGTTCAATTTCAAATTACTTTATTCATTTATAAATTAGATTTTCAAAATAAAAATTATTATACTAGCCTCATCACATGCGCTCTGCGCGTGCAATGAGTCTCTTTTTTTTTTTTTTTTTGGATAGAGCGCATGTGATGAAGCTATTTTTTTTGGATTAGTAGTATAATTTTTCACTTATTATTTAAAATTTACACTTGTTTTCTCACGAAAATTGCAGCTCCAAAAAATAAACACCACAATAGCATTGAAATATGTTTAGTTTATTTATTTATTTTTATTTTATGTGATATAGGGCCGTTTATATATATATATGAAACCGTGGGTGGGTTTTTTTTTTTTAACAAGGTGGGGTAGTTGTTTATATATATATATATATATATAGGTTTATTTTTAATAGAAAACCATAAGTTTTTTTTTTTTTTTTTTTTTTTTTTTAATTCAAAAGAAGGTGGGATAGTTTTTTTAGGAGAAGGTGGGGATAGTGGAGAGTTTTTATTTTTTCACTTTTTTGTTATTAATTTTTGTCTATTTATGGTTTCAACCCTATTTCTTATTTTTTAGGAATAAGGATAACTTAATTAAATTAGGGGTATTTTTATAAGTCAAAAAGGCAATAACTATTTTTTTTTAAATCATCTTAATATATAGAGATAAAATAAAAACATAGTTTTTTTTTTTTTTTTTTTGGTTACAAAAAAAGTCTCATCTTATGCGCAAAGTGTATGCTATAAGGCTAGTATAAATTTAAATGGGTAATAAATGGGTTCATGGGTAATTATATACCTAACCCATGTATGACAAAACTCAAAATCTACCCAACCCACTCAATTGCCACCTCTACTATTTACGAGCCAACTCTATAGAGATTTGGTTTATTACAACTTATAATTTTTTTATATACAAATTTCAGAGGTTCATGTTAGAGTGTTGAGATGAAATGAACAATGAGAGAGAGAGAGAGAGAGAGAGAGAGAGAGAGAGAGAGAGAGAGAGAGAGAGAGAGAGAGAGAGAGAGAGAGAGAGAGAGAGAGAGAGAGAGAGAGAGTGGCACCTTTAGATGAATTTGTGGTAGCTGTAACGCCCCAAAATTATAAGCAATAAAAGTTTATGCAGTTTAAATAATCCATAAAAATATTAAATAGCAACCAGCAACATAAAATCTCATCACAAATGTCAAAACTCTAATCCACTAAAAATAAAACATCCTCAAATAATTTTCCAGTACAATGTTCAATACCATAAAAAATAATAAAATCCTCAGTTTGACAAAATAATTCGTAACTATTGTTTTCCAAGAATCTTTACTCCAATGATCTCTCTAATGTATTTGTAAGGGGGAATAAAGAGAAGGGGTGGTGAGATAACTCAATAAGTGGAATTCACTAACATTGGGGTGTGGGAACAAACCTTTCAAATAAATAATTCTTACAACAAATTCATAACTTGGAACTCAACAATATTTTATCATCAAATATTTCATATATAAAAAAATATCTTTATATTGTGAGCCATCATAATACATATATCAATACTATCATATAAACAATTTCTTAACTTTTTCTCATGGTCAATGTTTACACCCCATTGTCAGGATTGTACTGTCCCTTTTTGGGCTAGAACCTCATTTTCATCCCTTTCTTTAAGGATGGCTCCTTTGAAACTTACTAAGGTGATATCAAATATGCACTATCCCCTTTTCTGGGATTGTCCCTTGCTAAGGATTAGCTCTAGTATGATTGTCCCTTACTAAAGATTAAATACAATACTGAGCTTTTAATCACGACTTACCATAGGTTTTCAAAACATATTCAATATGCTCACAAAAATAATCTATTCATAAATCTCAAAATATAAAGATATATTCACACATACAAGTTTAAATAAATTTATGTTGTCCCACAAGTTTTTCATAAAATGAATAGTCAATGTATACATCAAACATTTATAAAATATCAATTTATCTATAGAATATCAACATAATTTTTTGATATAGAATAGTTTAATAATCAACACTGTTTTAGGAAAACCCCCAAAATTAGTAAACACCACTTACATCTTAGTTGCAAAAATATGAAACCAACCTCCCTTGAATCACAACAAATCAATAGAATTAGAACCTAGCAATACCAAAGATTGGTCCATCAATACACAATTTCCCACTTAAATAGTTTAATCTATCATCATTAAAGCCTACGGAATAAATTAATTTGATTCTTCAATTACATTCATGTGGCATATACTAAAATAAATCAGTTAGGTTTATGTAAATAGCACCTGGTGTTCAGAAAAAGATGTGAAAGAAAAGAGTACTATCACTTGAGATACGTACAGTTTTAAGTTTGAGGGTGCAGTTACCCATGAGGGAAATCCTCCAGACAGATGATTGTAGGACAAATCTCTGCACACAAAGGAATGTGAAAAGTATTGAGCAAACACATAATGCACCCCCACAAAAAAATTAATAAATAAATAAAATAAAATAAAATAAAAATAATAAAAATAAAATCAGAATAAGAAATCTACAAAGCAACTAGACTTTATCAATTGGTTGCATGCGAAATGCAAAACATTCTGATTTGGACACTTTATTGCATGAAATTTAGAAGATACCATACAAAGTAAGAAGGTTTCTTCTTCTTCTTCTTCTTCTTCTTCTTCTTCTTCTTCTCTTTTTTGTCCCTTGATCAATTTAATTTAAGAACTATGCAAACTTGAAATGATAATAACAGCAATTAATTCATTAATTAATATTTTTAGGTATATTTTACATATTTTATTTGTAGTTTGGAAATAAAAATAAAGAAAGAAAAGAAAGTAGAATACTAGAATATGACAATACTATTATATAAGCAAAAAAAAAAGGGGGGGAGTTTCTCCATTTTATAGGGAAAGGGAACTTTCTCCATTGTTAGGGTTATATTCGCCCAAGTCCATGTGTGGGCTTAGGCCCATTGTACCATTCCTATTGTAATTTTTCTACTAGTCCTTAAGGTTTGCAGTTGTATGGATCCTACCTAGTGAAGGAAGAATTGGAGTAATTTGAGGTAGTTGTGGACTTCCAAGAGAAGGTAGAGAGAGTTTAGAGAGAACTAGTTTATCATTCACATAATGAGCTAGTACAAATACATGATTCTATTTATACTCAAGATCACGTTATTTTTTAAGCAAGACTGTCTCTAAATAACTTCTAATCAACGAACCAATTGTAACAAAGTGCTCTAACAACTACCCTAATGAAAGACAATCTTTAGATTCCTACTTGCCTATTTCCATCGCACGTCATGATTCTCACACAATTCCTACACATGATGCTACTTTCACACACTTACGCCCATAATTTTGGCTGTTGACTTGCTTGCACACAACATATGGGTTGGGGTTGCTTGACAAGCATAGCACAAGGCCCTTACTAGGCTAGTAGGCTCCTAAGATATCCCTCACTTTGAAAAGCACCTTGCCCACAAGGTGAGGGAATTGGAGCTACAAGGTATGGAATAACTCTCATGTAACATAATCTGCATGAGTGACTTGAGTTGACAAGCACCTCTATAGCAACCTTGTTGCCCAGCTTGGTCACTGTTCTTTGTAAGATTTCTTTGGGTTCAGGAGAGAGATCCCCCTCTTTGTTAACTTAAGGATATGTTGACAAAGGAGTGGTATGTAATTTTCCCAATTTTGGCCTAAGGTAGATACTTGAAAGACTGGACGGATCTGAAATTCAGAGGAATCCTTTGAAGGATCTAAATGGAACAAAGTACATCGGTGACAGCTTCGAATGGCTTCGAATGCCAAATATTTGTCTGTAAGGGAGTCTCAAGAACAACCAATCATCCACCGAGTATTCTTAACTAATTATGCATTTGTTAGCTTGTATAGTCATTCTTTCTTGGGCAGCTACAAGATTGTTTTTGAGGATAGACAAGATCTGCTCCTATGTCTTCAACCGTCTATAATTTGCTAGTACCAAGTATGTGGTCTATGAGCCAAGGGGTGGAAATTGGAAACCCATACAGGGCTTCAAAGGGAGTCTTGATGGCGGTTTGAAAATTGTTGTTATTCCAATATTCTGCCAAGGGCAACCAATCTGACTACTTTTTAGGCTTGTAACAAGTATAGGATCTCAAGTAATGCTACTCTACCTAGTTGACCATTTCAGTTAGCCATCTTTCCAAGGATGAATATTGTTAAAGGATACTAAAATACTCACACACACAATCACACACAAATTTGCTTGAAATGAAAAAGATACACATACCAAGGAGATTCACTTGAAACAGAAAAAATAAAAAAGAAGAAGTTAAAGCATACTAAAAAACTAGAAGGGTTAACATTAAATATTTAAGATGACATTATTATAATCTCATTGGAACCTAAGAATAATGTTAAATCATACTGAAAGGGAAAACATTAAGAGATTAAGATGAAGTATTATTATGTTATGAGAACTTACACATTCAGAAGTCCTAATTCCATGTTTAGGCTAGGAAGTGTTCCAGAGAGACTATTGTTTCCAAGATACCTAACCATTTTGATAGTGTAAGAGAAAGCACAGGAGAATTAAAAAAGGACTGGGTTGAGGGGGGGGGGGGTGTGCAATTATGGATAAAACATAAGTCCACGATGATAACAAAAGAGGGCACAGATCAAGATCTTTAAGCAATGGGGACAAAGTGCTTAGCCCTAGCTTAGGTGGTAGAGGGGCAAGTTGGGTGAGTTTGTAACTTTGAATCCTTCTGTTGCAAGAAGAAAGGAAAAACAAGAAGGCAAGGGCATACTTACAAGAATTTGAGAGAACTTATACTGAACAAACCACTTGGTATTTCACCTGTTAGGTTGTTGAAACTCAAATCCCTGAAAAATTAAGTGATAAATTGAGAGAAATAAATAGAACAGAAAGAAGTCTTAGAAATCAATCAGAAAGAAGTCTTAGGAATAAAATTGGACAGATCTAGCTTTGCCAACATTTAAATTAAACCCATGTGATGTGCTTGCTTCATTGCAATTTCATATTGAGCCAACTCTATACAGATTTGGTTTATTACAATTCATATATACAGATTTGAGAGGTTCATATCAGTATGTTGAAATGAAATGAAATGAAGAAGTTATTACAAAATATACAGAGAGAGAGAGAGTAGTACCTTCAGAAGGGTCTGTGGTTGGAGTTTGGACGTTTGAGATGTCAAACAATACTATGAAGAAGAACAAGAGACAGTAACCATAAGCAAATATTGAAGAAGACTGTGGCTTCACTTTCATATTCATCTTCAGAGCTTCCTATTTTACATGGAAAAATGAAGTAGATATATAAAACACTTTCAGTTACATATATCTTAGAGTAGTAGCAATCATTGTTATTGATTCCATTCCGTTTCAGCCGGCACGGCCGGAATATTTCGTACTGGCATGCAAACCAGAACCATAGTACCTCCCGTTCCACCTCGGGTCAAATTTCGGCCTATTTCGAGGTGTTCCAGCCATTCTGGTCAATTTCGGCCGAATTACAAATATCAGCCGGTACTAGATTTTGGCCTAAAAAAAAAAAATCAATTCATTCGGCCAGCATGCACTTTGAGTTATTTTTTTCATCTTACTTCAAACATAAACTTGACATTACCAAGTGATATGTTAGGAAAAAAAAAAAAAAAAACCCAGAGAAGTAGACAGCAGAATCTCAGATCAGTACCAAATCATTTGTTAGGGAAAAAAAAACCAGAGAAGAAGAAGAAGAAGAAGAGGAAAGTGTTAGGACATATGTAGTTCAAGTTTGTGAACATATGTCGCTATTTTATGTAATTGGCTTATCCTTAGACAAAACGTACTTTACTTGTAATTGGGTAGATCTAGGATGTGTTTAACACCTCAAGAAACAGTGTTTCAAGATTCAGTATTGAACCCATCAAAGTCTGTCCAAGAAACAAGCAAGGAAGTGCAAGTTACTAAAGCTCGACACCTACCTCGACACATGCATCTATCGAGCTTTAAGAAGCTGTTTTGCCTCGAGTCTTGACAGCTTCTCGACAGATCCTCAACACCTCTATCTGTCGGGAATTAAAGAAAACAGATTTTCAGTTCTGTTTCAAGTCCAATCCGTGAATGTGTCTTTGGGACTTCTTTTCTCATAACCCTAGACATATAAAAGGATTGTTTTAAGGGCCGTAAAAGATGATACAAGTTGCACAAGCATTGAGAACTTCTTGTTCATGCAATTTGTGATCTAAAAGATAAAGTTTGTGCCCTAGTTCATCTCTGATGATTTGAAGAACTTTACAGCCAACAACTCTCTCTCTCTCTCTCTAGTTGGTGTTTGAAGTCGCGTACTGGGATCCGCGCATCTGGTTAGTCACGTACTTGGGAGCCGTGCATTGAAAGGAGAAACTGTCACTACAGAGCAAGTCCAATTGGGTATTGGGGTAAGGGTTCAACTGTAGGTTGGTAAGGTACTTGGGATTCCTTGCTTGTAATCACTTGCTGTGATAATAGTGGAGTTTCGGGAATGGTGACCTTAAATCACCTGGTGGGGTTTTTGCCGTTAGGTTTTCCCCATTCGTAAACAAATCACCGTGTCATTTAATTTCCGCTGCATAACTTAGTTTTGGTGATTTGTTTGTGCTGCCACGTGATATTGCATGTTAATTTGATTAATTAATAACTAGGGTAATTAATCAATCTAATTTATCACAAGGGGTCAACGCGTTTGTGGCCTGTCAAGTGGTATCAGAGCAAGCACACTCTGATTAGGGTTTAATCTTTGTATGTGATCCATTGACCCCTACTGTCATGGATAGAGGTCAATCTTTTATTATACCTCCTTTATTTGATGGCACTAACTATGCATACTAAAAAGTACGCATGAGAGCTTTCTTGCAGTCTTTAGATGAGAAAGTGTGGTAAGCTGTGGAGATAGGCTGGACCAAGTTTACTGAAGCGCCGGCCGATTGGGATGATGCCAAGATCAAGGCGGCAAACTTTAACAGCAGGGCATTGAATGCCTTATTTAGTGCAGTCACCAATGAGGAGTTCAAAAAAATTTCCTCAACTGAAACTGCTAAGGAAGCATGGACCATTCTCCAGACAACCTATGAGGGCACCAAGGCTGTCAAAGATTCAAAGCTACAGAGGCTCACCACATGCTTTGAAGAAATTAAGATAGAGGAGGGTGAGTCGTTTGATGAGTTCTATGCCAAGCTCAAGGGCATAGTAAACTCAGCCTTCAATTTTGGGGAAACCATCCCTGAACCCAAGATAGTAAGGAAAGTGCTCAGATCGCTGCCTGAGAGATTCCATGCTAAGATCACGGCGATCGAGGAATCGAAGGATATTGACAGAATTCCTCTGACTGAGCTGGTTGGAAACTTGCAAACCTATGAGTTAAGGCTGACTAGGTTAGGCAAGTCAAGCAAGGGCAAGAGTTTGGCACTGAAGGCTAAGAGCAATGGTACGAATGATTCTTCAGATGATGAAGATTCGAAGATGAAGTCCTACATCACAAGGCAATTCAAGAAATTCATGAAGAATGCCAATGGAAAGGGCTTCAATAAAGACCGCAGACAATCCAGTTCTTCACAATTCAAGAATTCGGATAAAGGGAAGAAGGATGTCAAGGATGGCAGTCAGTACACTGTTCCTGCTGGCCCAAAATGCTTTGGGTGTCAAGGGTTCGGACACATGAAACAAGAGTGTCCTACGTACCTTAAGAGCATAGGGAAGAGCAAGGCACTTGCTGTTACCTTAAGCGACACGGAGCCCGAGGATGATTCCGAAGATGAAGATGACGGAATCTTGAATGCCTTTACTGCCACTGTTAATCCTACTGATGGGGTTACTAAAGAAGTGGATGAAGAGAAGGAACTGGTGGATTCCAAGTGTGAGATTATGGATGATCAAGATGATATCCATACCGCATATGAGAAACTATACAAGCTTTCAGAGAAGCATGAGAAACTCTATAGGCTGGCTACCAAGAAACTCAATGATGTGGAACTCGACCATGAGGAGCTATCTACAAAGGTTGATAAAGCAAATCAGACCATTGGAGCACTGAGGTTCAAAAATAATTTCTTGGCTGAGAGGACCAAGAAGCTTGAAGCGGAGCTGGTTCAAGTCAGAGCACAATTGGAGAGGACGTCAAGTGCAAAGCTGGATGAGATGTTGAGTGCTCAGAAATCTTCTTCAGATCGTACTGGATTGGGGTATGAATTCTCTCTCTCTAATACTCCTACTATTAGTACTACTGTGTTTGTTCCACCTGCTAATAACATTAAAACTGAGGATAAAAATGTTAAAACTGAATTAGCTAGTGACAACGTAGACAAGGGCAAGTCCATCCTAGGAGCACCCCCTAAAGTTGAAAAAAGGGAAACTAGAAACTCTAGGACCAAGAAGAATATCTCTCAAAAGCCCAAACAGAAGAAGCCGCATCTCTGCTATCATTGTGGTGTTGCCGGTCATACTCGACCAAATTGCTATAAGTGGCTTGCCACAAAGCAATGGCATGATAGCATTTGGGAGCCAGAATCAGTTTCAGACTTCTCTCGCTCCCCTTAGAGACATTCTTAAAGCTCTCATGTTCCTTTCGAACTTGAACGGTTCATATTCTTCTCCTTCTTCACCAGTTCAAGGGTCGACAAAAAGGAAAGGTTCTTCCAAGGTGTGGAAGGCAAAGGGATCTAAGTGATAGCAGTCACTTCTTCTTCTCTCTCCCTGTTTTTTATGTGTTGCATTACTTGTGTGTTTCTTTATTGTTTTGAGTCAGTCTAGTTTTATGCATTGTTTTGCTTTCTTTAGCTTGTTTTTGTTTGTGTGTTTTCAGTTTTGTATTTTATTTTTGCTCTTCTAATAAAAATAAAAAAAATTGAAAAATTGAAAAATACAAAAACAGTGTGTGTTTGTGTGCATTGGTTCATGTGAACTTTTGAAATGGTCATTGAAACAGAGTTTTCTAAACTTTGTATCACTTGTAGCTTAGATGAGCAAGTGAGCTTTGTAACTCTTTGTTTATGATGAATAAGGTTAAGTGATCTCTTCTTCTTACCACTCGTATCACTCTTTTTGACGGATTGAACTAGAAAATTCTAAGAGAAAGGCATAAATAACCGTCTCACCACTGTTACTCGCCAATCATAATATGACATCTGTATGCTTCGGCATAGCAAAAGTACAATATCAATGACATCTATATGCTTCGGCATAGCAAAAGTGCAATGTCATAAGCTTAACATAATTGGGTATTTATTTTCTTTTTCTTGTATGCCCATGCATGATATGCTTAATAAAAGAAAATATACAAAGAAATAAAAAGCAAAAAGATAAAAAATGCTTTAAAATATGGTTGCAAGCGTGTTTTCTAAGAGACGTGGGAATTATAGGATGTACCTCAAAGGTGATAGTCCTCATCAAGTAGTTATGATTGTGTGTGACTTAAAGTGATTATCTCATATCTCAAATCGTCATAACATTGAGACACTTATGCAATCTTGCAATGTTTTCACACACACAACACGCAATATTCTTTGCTATTCTTGATATATGTGTAGGCACAATGTGATTTGGCCGTCACAAGGTTTACATGCGTTAATGTATGCTCACTAAACTGTCTGGACTTATTTTTGAAATATAAAATTGGTTAGACTTGTTTAGTGTGTGTGTGCGTGTTTTGGGATACATGTGCTTTAAAATTCTTGTTGAGAGATGATTTTGAGAGCTTAATGTGTTGCTTGGATCTTTGGTTGAGTTGCATGCATGATTGCATTCATGTTTGTGTTTTTCTTCTTTTGAAAAACTGTTTTTAAAGGCATCTCGACACCTCTCGATACCTAGCTGTCTATCGAGCTTCTTAGACTTTTTCTTAACGCAGTCTCGACACATCCTCGACACTTGGTGGATCGATCGAGAAACTTTATGTCTGCTCGATAGCTTCTCGATAGCTTCTGGATCGATTGAGATTCCTTCGTGTTTGATCCTTCTTTCTCGACACATGACCTCGATAGTTGCATCTGTCTAAGCGCATTTTCTCGACACCTATCTCGATAGCTGTCTCGATATCTCTCGATACCTGCAGCTGTCGAGAATTACTGAAGGTGTATAAAACTGTTCTTCGCGATTTTCCTGTCACTTTGCTCGATCTCTCTTCCTCGACAGAACTTGCTCTCTCTCCCTCCAAACCTCTTCCCAAGGCTATCTTAAGTGTTTTTCTCGATCCTCATCACTTGGTAAGCATCTTTTCCCTCATTTTCATGCATTTCATGTTTTTAAAACCCTAGGTTTTGTGTTTTTGAAATTTTTTTGGGATTTTTTCAAAATTATTGAGGTTTTCATGAAAATTTTGGGTTGGTTTTATAGATTTGATCTTCAAAACCACAAGCATTGCATCACATTAGCATTCTAATTGTATTTTCATGCATTTAGATGTGTGCCTATCTGTTGTGTGCTGTTAGGTTTGGATTGGGCTGATCCCATGATGTTTTTATGTTGCATGTCACATGTTCATGCATTTTTCATGCATACGTTCTTTCTCTTCAATATTTATCTTCCAATATTGAATTGCTTGGGACTTTTCTGTTTGTCTCTTCTTCTTCCCCCTCTCTATGGTTGCGTTAGTAGTGTCTATGGCACCTAAACGTAAGTCCATTCCATCCCAGAACCCTCTGCGTTCTAAGGGATTGTCTTCTTCAAATTCCACTCCTCTTTCTATCCGGTTCCGTGATGAGAAAGCCCATAAGGACTTCTCGGAGAACTTTTCTAAACGAGGTGTTCATTCGGAACGCCACGTTGTCCTGGCAGACTTTGCCGACACCGACCTTCCCGATGTCATTCACAGTCGGGCTTGGGAGTCACTGTGTGACGTCCCGGTCACATGTCCACTCGTGTTGATACAGGAGTTTTACTCCAACATCCACGGGATCGATTCTTCAGTACCTCTCTTCTACTCTAGCGTTCGAGGTACGCGCTTTGCTGTCACTCCAGAGTTAGTCTCCGAGGTGCTTCATGTCCCTAGGGTGGATCATCTTGATTACCCTAGCTGTGAGTGTCTATGGACTGTGTTCAAAGACGAGATGATCTCGGCATTCTGTGAGTGTCCTTCCACTTGGGGAGATCATCAGTATACACCATGTCGACCTTTTGCTAAAGGTCCTCGTTTCCTTAACATGATGATGACTTTTGTTTTGCACCCACTTTCTCACTACAACTCTATCATAAAGCCTCGTGCTCGGTTTTTGTTGTCCCTCCTAGAGGATCTCTCTATAGACTTTCCTTCACACTTTATTTTTTCTATCATAGATGTCTATAGAGATACGGCCATCCGTGATAAGCTCATTTTCCCTTTTGTTATCACAAGGATTCTTCGTTGTTTTTCCATCCCATTCCCTTCGTCCGATCCTTACCATGTCATGTCTGCCATAGACGCTGCTACCGTAAAATGTAGCGAGGCACAGTTTCGATCGAAACAGTCTGATGGAGCCACTGCTTCCTCCTGTCTGACTACCACCAGATCAGCTCGAGCGTCTGCTGCTTCTTCTTCGGGCGATGTCACCTTAGGAGACATCATGGCGCAGCTTCAGCGCATGGATGCTCGCCTAGATACACTCTCCACGGAGTTGTATCAGGTGAACGTTCGTGTTGGTCGCATCGCCAGGCGACAGGTGACCATGGGCGGCTTTACTCCAGAGGCTTCTCCTCCGCCACCTCATGTGTCGACTAAGACTGAGGCTAATGATGATGGTGATAATGATGATGCTTCTGAGGATGATGATGATGGAGATGCGAGCTCTTCTACTGAGATGTCTACATGACACTCTACTCTTTGTCACTCGTGACAAAAAGGGGGAGTAGTTTTGGAATGAGAGTAGTCATGCTTAGGGAGAGTGTTAGCATAGGACATTTTTGTTAGGGGGAGTGTGGATTGAGGGATGTAGTAAAGTGATCATATGTATTTTTTTCTTTTCTATCTTCATAGAGATACATTGATCATGTATTGACATACATTGTACTTATTTCTTGATATATATGATGATGTATGTTGTTCTTTCACCTATCTTTCCATGTGTTGTTTCTTTTCTGTCTTTATACACATGTTTCTCTACTTGTACGCAATCTATTATTTCTGCTTCACACAAAGATGCCTTGATATGTTTTGTTTATAAGTGTTTCAGAAATACAGGTTGTCAAAGTCTACTTGCCATAAACTCTTTTCTTGCAAAGTTTTTCAAGAGTTTGTGTTAGGATAGATTTTACTGTATGTAACATTTGAAGTATGAGTTAAAGTGTTTTACGACTTCTCTCATATCTTCATTTGTTTGTTGTGGTTTTGTCATGGATTGTCAAAGGGGGAGATTGTTAGGACATATGTAGTTCAAGTTTGTGAACATATGTCACTATTTTATGTAATTGCCTTATCCTTAGACAAAACGCACTTTACTTATAATTGAGTAGATCTAGGATGTGTTTAACACCTCAAGAAACAGTGTTTCAAGATTCAGTGTTGAAGCCATCAAAGTTTGTCCAAGAAACAAGCAAGGAAGTGCAAGTTACTAAAGCTCGACACCTACCTTGACACATGCATCTATCGAGCTTTAAGAAGCTGTTTTGCCCCGAGCCTCGACAGCTTCTCGATAGATCCTCGACACCTCTATCTATCGAGAATTAAAGAAAGCAGATTTTCAGTTCTGTTTCAAGTCCAATCCGTGAATGTGTCTTTGAGACTTCTTTTCTCATAACCCTAGACATATAAAAGGATTGTTTTAAGGGCCGTACAAGATTATGCAAGTTGCACAAGCATTGAGAACTTCTTGTTCATGCAATTTGTGATCTAAAAGACAAAGTTCGTACCCTAGTTCATCTCTGATGATTTGAAGAACTTTGCAGCCAACAACTCTCTCTATCTCTCTAGTTGGTGTTTGAAGTCGCGTACTGGGATCCGCGCATCTGGTTAGTCACGTACTTGGGAGCCGTGCATTGAAAGGAGATACTGTCACTACAGAGCAAGTCCAATTGGGTATTGGGGTAAGGGTTCAACTGTAGGTTGGTAAGGTACTTGGGATTCCTTACTTGTAATCGCTTGCTGTGATAATAGTGGAGTTTCGGGAGTGATGACCTTAAATCACCCGGTGGGGTTTTTGCCGTTAGGTTTTCTCCATTCGTAAACAAATCACCGTGTCATTTAATTTCCGCTGTATAACTTAGTTTTGGTGATTGTTTGTGCTGCCATGTGATATTGCATATTAATTTGATTAATTAATAACTAGGGTAATTAATCAATCTAATTTATTATAAGGGGTCAACGCGTTTGTGGCCTGTCAGAAAGCACAAAACAAAGCTTTGTCAGTATGGTGGACGAAGTGGAAGTTAATTTGCTTACCATTTGAAATCTCTTCTTCAAGGCTTGTCTGAGTTGTCTCTACTCTTTAGAACTTCCAGAGTGAGAGAGTTTCACTTATGAGACTTGTAAATGGGAAAAAATTGGAAATTAACCATAATTTCCTAAGTATATAGTTAGTAGTTACTGTTATGGAAGTATATATATTACTAACATCTCGACTCTAAAAGAGTCGATTTTGGTCTTATAAATCGAGTGTCAAAGAGTCGGTTTCCATGGTTTCATTGCGTCTGAGTTGGCTTTTTTGTCTATGTGGCGTCCATGTGTAAATCGAGTGTTAGAGACTCGATTTATAAGTCAACTCTTTAAGTATCGCTTTCTGTGTGATGTGGCTACACCTGGAAACCGAGTCTGTAAGACTCGATTTCTAATAGGGCTTTTTTTTCAAAATTAAACTCTCTAACGCGTCTCCACTCTCACTCTCACTCTCCCCTCACTCAGACCAGAGCCATCACACTGCGATCTCACGCCTCTCTCACGCAAGCACCGTCCCACTGTCAGGCCTCTCTCAGTCACCGCGCCACTCTCAGTCACCATGCCACTCTCAATCACCATGCCACAATCAAGCCTCTCTCACTCACCGTGCCACTCTCACACGTCTCTCACTCACCGTTGCCCCTCAACTCCGCCATACCGTTTATTGCTGCAACCGCCACAGCGTCTGGCTCCATCTCATTCTTAGGTAACCATCTAAGAATTTATACCACCAGCTAAGTCTACTTTTTTAAGCATGTTTCCTAGTTCTAGAATTTCTTTTCATAAATAACATCTGATTCTTGTAATTGGGTTGTCGTGAAATTGGCTTTTGAAAACTTAAATTCATTCTATAACCATGTTTTTTTTCAGGTAGCTGGGAAGGAAAGACACAGGGGTTTTAGTTTTTGTGACTGTTTGTTTGAGTTTGAGATATTACAACTTACTTGTACCTCAATCATAAGACCACCCAAGTCTCTCTCTTTGATCAATTCATTACATCTAGTGCTTAATTTAGAGTTCTCGTAGTCTATAATATTGTCATTCTAGAGATGACAAGAAGTGAAATTCCAAAAAGAGAACTACATTGGATAAAGAACCGACCAACCAAGAAAAGCATCCATCAGGATCGTGAGCTGGGAAGAAGATGTTGTGATAAATGAATAAAATACAGAATTAAAAATGGCAATGAAAATAAGTGTACTGTGAGATTTTAGAGATATCCATTTAAGGTCATAATAATGGAAGGACCATTTAAACTTGCTTATATTGATGATGTGTATCAGTTGAAAAGGATGATCCAGCACTGGATAAAGGTTCTTAAAATAACAGAGGTGAATTAGCACTGACAAGCTTTAGAAAAAAGATATGTAAAAACAACTACATAGCTAAGTTTGGGGATTAAAAACTATTGCCTTCTTAATGCATACTAAATAAAACTAGCAATGGTAGTATATCATGAAGATCAGTAAAAGTAAAATCATAGTACTTACAACTCATAAAAATTAGTAAATCTAAGATACATTTCAACTGGGAGCAGTGTGGACATAATCAACATATAGTACCATTCATGAATATAACAATCATCTACAATGTGACTGAGAGATAATGATAAATAATATACGTTATGAAGCAGCTTTCCTTACATCTATAAACCATGCCTGCCACTTTGGTCTACAGATATTACCACTGTTGGTTTTGCTTCGCTTCTTTCTTTTTCTTCCTTTTCTTTTTGCTTAGATTATATTTGTTTGATTTAGGTATGGAGGACCAGGCCTCAATTACAAAATAAGAAAATTTCAAATGCAACTTAAACAACATACCATCCTTATGGCCCCCCCACCCTATCAACTCTCCCAAGTCATAACTAAATAGCTTGTGTCCCACCAAAAAAGTTGATAAATTCACATTTTCAGTTTTTCTACTCCCTGTTAAAATTTGAATGAGTTCTTAGCTTTCCTTTGAAATTGGTCCTAGGAAAGGATGTTAAAAGTAATGATAAGTTTGGTTCATTATGAACACATCATGGTACCAAATTATTGGACTTTACAACAGGAATACAAGTAGACTGCATGAATGTCCATGTACATGACATGCAATTGTCTGGGTTGTGTTTTGAGAGGGAAGGTAATTTACCTAGGCAGTGAACTTTGACAATAATGCCCTGGCTCTCCAATATCGAGTCAACATATAAGCCTGAACCAGAGCAAGTTGTGCAAAGGACTGCACCTTTTGCTTTGCAATCTGTGCATCGGGGATTCTCTCCGATTACTTTTTCAGCCAAAGATATCCCAATAGGCTTCCCAATTCTTTCTTCTGGTATTGCCTTATCATAAAAAAACAGGGATTCAAGGCTGCTTCTTCGTCTATGCACATCTCCTGCTGAACTTGACTTAGCCTAAAAAAATAATAGTAATTTAGAAATCAATAACCATAATAAACTGCATTCAACTGAAAAGAGAAAGATAGAAGACAACACTGAATTACAAACGTGCATACACGTGAAAAGTGATAAACACAATGCAGTAGCGATTTGATTTAAAAGCAATCAAGCACTTAGATTATGAGCAAAAAAAAAGGGGAAAAAATCAAGTACAGTGAAATTCATCATTTAGAAAGCCATCTTATTGCTTTCAGACAGATTCCAAGCACATGACACAGCTAGGCTCTCCCCTCCTTTGATGAGGGGAGATTCTTGTCGTGTGTACCAATGTCTTCCATTTGTCCTGCACAATCCCAATAACCCATACATTACATATGGACAATCTACACCAACCAATATCTTTCTACTTCTAGCGGCCAGAGTGATGCAATTGAAACCTCAACGACTACTAAACTTTTTATTATTTTTTGACAATCACAACTACTAAACTCAACAAAGCATTGACTCCAACTACAGAGCATTTGACAAGAATTAAATAAAACATGGCAAGAACACTAACACCAAAAGCGGAGTTATTTTTTCCTCCCATCTAGTCAAGAAATTGCATAAATAATTAAATAAATTAAAACAATAACCAAAGAAAAAGGAAACAAGCACAAAGAAGTCTAGGGGGGGTCCAGGTGTGGTGCAACTATCAGATGAACCATTCAGCTACAAGTTGAATATTAAATGAATCACTCACCTTTAAATCAACATATACAGTCAATTTTTTCTTAGAAGATTTTATAACATGCACACAAAGAAGTTCCAGCGGAGAAGCAGCTATGGCATAGTTTTTACCTATTGATTGCTTGAAGAAACAGAAAAACATTTATACTCTGCCTCTCATCCAGCAGCTGAGGAAACAAATATGCCATGGGAATTAAACAAGTGTCATCTTTTAAAACTCCATTGATAATAAAAATAAATATTTTAAAAATTAAAAAAAAAAAAAAAGAGAGAAAAAGAAATGGGATGGGATGGGATGGGAGAAATAAAGGCTATCAAATTCCCAGAAAAAAATAAATGTATATTTTTGAGTAAATGAATTTGAAAATTAGCAATAACACTGACTCTTCTGCATGCTTGAACTATATCTGATTCTGGAACTCCTGCACTACCGCGAACTTCCTGTTACAATTTAGAGCAACATCAATAACTACCCAGCCCACCAAAACCACATAGTATGAGCAAATAAATGACATATGGTCACAGTTGAAGTCTTGAAGCAGTGGAATACCTTGCTGAAGTATTTTTTATGCATTTTTGTGATGTCATAATTCTTAAGCATTTTTTTGTGAAGCTGTGGTGCATAATTCTTAAGCATTTTTTTTGTGAAGCTGTGGTGCATAATTGTTAAGCATTTTTTATGCTTCCAAGTCTTCTATTTCAGCAACTATTTTTCTAATATGTAAGAAAAGTTATCCATCCAATCCTTTAGGAGGTTATATGAGTAAAGTTCAAAAAAAATATTATGTGGTTCTATATCTAATCAAGATTGTGGAAAAATTTATTCAATAACATCGTTAAACTTATGAACTCCAAAAAGAAACCGTCCTTGATAAAAAATGAAGATATAATGGTGGCACAGAACAAAAAATAGTTTCAAGACAGTCACTGAAAATGTAGTTTAATATGTAATGTTGCTATTAATTGCTCACCACTATTGTGTGTAGAGCACATAATTCAACCTACTGTGTGTAGAGCACATAATTAATATGAAAATGCTAGTTTTTTGCTGATTCGTTGTATTACGTGCTAATTGCTTATCATTTCTTGTGTAGTATGACTGCTGCAAATGCTGGACAGATTGACCATGCGCAGCCTGGCCCCATTGACCCGTCGGTGTTGACGTTGCAGCCCAACCATCGGTCAGAAGCTATTTGGAATGGGCAGGTAAAACACAACAGTAAACTTTTAACGAATGCACACGCATTTAATTCATACAATGTACACGCACTTCCCTAGTTTGTATTAATCCATGGTTTTGTTCTGTGCAGGATCCAGGGTCCCTTAAATGTCGAGCCCGTAGTGAAGAGTTCTCCGATTGAGAGCCAATGGTGGACGACCGAGTCCTTGACATCATTAAGGCACTTGGTTTGGAGGGACTCCTTAGGACCCCGGGGAGAGAGATTGGCCATGGCCTGATAACGGCCTTAATGGAGCGGTGGCAGCAGGAGACTCACACCTTCCACATGCCACATGGTGAGGTCACCATCACATTGCAAGATGTGGAGGTCCTTCTCGGGCTTCTTGTTGATGGCGAGGCTATTGCAGGGAGCATGAAAAAAGATTGGGATAATGTGTTCGAGGAATTCCTTGGCTTCCAACTTGCAAATGATCAGCGAAAGCAACTTCATGGCCAGGGGATTCTCATCCAACGGCTTTTAGAAGCTGTTGCCAATCCATTGCCGCCTAATGCTGAAGAGGATCAGGTGCATAAATATGCACGATGCTACATCCTAGCGCTACTAGGGGACACGATCTTCATGGACAAATCCGGCGATAGGGTGCATCTAATGTGGGTGCAGCAGTTGGACGACCTTCACAACCCACGAAGGTACAGTTGGGGAAGTGCTTGCCTTGCATGGTTGTACCAGGAGTTATGCAGGGCAAGCAATAAGAAAGCTAATCAGATTGATGGGTGCTTGCTGTTGATGCAGTATTGGGCTTGGGCCAGGTTCCCATATCTATGCCCGACGGTTGAACGTGGCTCGCCAGTGGGTGCTTATGGTCCTCCAGTGCATGGTCCATTGTCCCTGAAGTAAGTCTGTACCTCATACACGTCGTAACTTCAATTTATTTATTTATTTTCAAAGCTACTAGGAATTATTTAAGTCAATATTAAACAATTTTAAACAAATGAGTCCCATATATACCATTTCTGATGAATATACTCTATATTATATGATTAGGTTAATATATTTGTTACTTATAGTTTTTTATTATTTTATAAGTATATAAAAGCTGCTTAGTTAACCAAGCTTCATTTTACTAGATTAACTATCTTATTAGAAAACATATTCTAAATGCAGCATAAGAAAGTATGTTTGTAATAATTAGTTGAAAAGCTGGTGGGAAGGCTAAGGTTACAAATAGTTGACCATCCATAGATTGATTACATTATAGTTTTAATTATATTATTTTCTAAGTGGGAAAGTTGTACAAAGTTAATGATCCCTTGATCTTGATTGTAGGTGGTTGTGAGTCCCAAACAAGAAAAACAGGCCCGCCCACATCTTCTTGGACAGGTATCGCGAGCAAATAGCTTCCATGTTGCCAGGCCAAATATGAAAATGCCTTGTTTAACATGTTTAGGAACAAGATCCAGGTTTGGTGAACTTTGAAATATAAACATTGTTGGCTAATGTGTTGCGTACTTGTTTTTTGGTTGTTGTAGGTGGTGTGGCAACCGTATGAAGCTGAATTCGAGGACCTTCCATCGTGGTGCATTGCAGGAAGGGCTGTATGGACGGCAACGGTACCGCTTGTATGTTTCCACCTAGTAGAGAAATATACACCAGATCGTGTCGTTCGTCAATTCGGGATGATCTAAGAAGTTCCCCGTAATGTTGACACCGATACAGTGCTTTATGGCATTGACTTGTGGGGGAAGGTTGGCATTGATTGGATGCGGAAACATGCTACGCATGTTATGGAGTGGGGTAATCGCCTTCAACAGCGTTGTGAAGTAGTGCTTGGTGATATGCCTCCAGAACACGAGTACTTCGATTGGTACAAAAGGGTAACTCGGAGGTTCATCAATGTCCTCGGTCCTAGATTGATTCTAATGGTAACTTTAAATTTCTGTTCGTTTGAATTTTTTATTAGCATGGTTGATTTCGTATTGCATTACTAATATACCTGGTTTTTTCATGTCCAGATTGAAGGATACGCTCGTTTATTGAGGCGTCACCTAGTGGGCACGGAGGACCATAATTTAATTACTGGTGTGCTGACAGCAGTGCAGGAGATTGGCCGTGTACAACCTCCTATCCCTGAGGGCCTAAATGAGGAGGCAGCTACTCCTATAGCAACGCCTACTCAGAGCCCAAGCACTTCTGAGAGGCCAAGCATAAGCAAAGCTCCTGCCAGACGTGGCTCTCGTCCGCCTGTTCCTACCCTGAGAGTTATCCCTACCCCCAATCCCCACCCACCCATCCCACATCCATCCCCTAGCCCCACCACCATCCCTTCACCCACCCCACATTCATCCCCTAGCCCCATCATCCCTTCATCCATCCCGCATCCATGTCTTGAGTCTGACATCCGTCCACCCACCGCACGGTCATTTCCTGAGCTGTCACCAATTCCATCCTTTGACCTGGGTCTTGATCCAACCCCTCCTGACATGCACACGTAGCAACCCTCCCACAGTACGTCCATTGGCCCTTCTTCACCCACCCCACAGCCATGTCCTGGGTTTGACATCCATCCACCCACCCCAAGGTCAGTTACTAAGCTGTCACCCATTCCATCCTTTGACCTAGGTCTTGATCCAACCCCTTCTGACATGCACACGCAACCACCCTCCCACAGTACGTCCACTGGCCCTTCTTCGGGCATCGACCCACCCCATGTTCAGGCTGAGCAGGCTGTTAGGTTACTTGCAGAGCTAGAAGGTCGGCCGAAATGCATATCAAAGGTACCTCCTTGTGGGACAAGGGGGCACAAACATGGACACAAAGCTGGGCCCGAGGCATCTAACGAAGAACATGCAAGACCTCCTCCTCATTATACGAGACAGCATAAGGTTAGAAAAAGGTAATTACCTCTAAATCTATTCTTATTGTATTGGTTTCTGTTTGGTTGCTAAGAAACTAGTGGGAAAGAAAGGAAGGAAGAGAAATTAGTTGATTTCAATTTTGGTTCTGAATGCAAGTTATGCTACAGTGTATGAAGTTGATACCTAGTAAGCTTCTTGACCTTCAAAAAAAATATGACCAAAATATTTTAATGAAATTGTTTAGAGTTTAGCCTCCTTTTTGCGCAAAATTATTTACATATGAAAAAAAAAAGACCAAAATATGTTTACTTAAAACTTTATAAGATACTTGATGTAATAAGATCACATTCTATAATTTTCATTTTTCTTGATAACTAGCTGCAAATAGATGCTTTGATGTCTGTCTATATGGAGTTAATAATTGGTGGGGTATCCAAACTTTGTGAGGCCTGCTCTAGTCATCAAATAGGAGATGTTCACCAATTTCTTTCAGGTGTTGTATTCAGAACAAATTAAGAGGACCTGTTGTATCAGACCTCATTGGAAGGCAATAGGGTTGTGTCTTTGAGTGTAGCTTTCTTTGTGGACTGCATCATCAGGGACAATACTCCCTATAAAAAAAAAAATCTTATTAAACCTACTCATCAAAGAAAATCTTATTAAACCCCCAGGTTTAAAGTGGATCAATGTTGTATATGTAAACAACATGGTGAATAAGTTGATAATTTCCTATTGTATTGTCCAATAGCAAGGGATTTATGGTCATTTGTGTTTGCAGCTTTTGGGGTGAAATGGGTGATGTCGAATATGGTACTACAGTGTTTCAATGTTGGCAACGTAGAAAAATTCTTTTAGGAATAGGGTATTAAATATGGCTCCGTCATGTTTGATGTGGCAAAATTAGAGGGATTGGGAAACGACAGTAGGACTTTTGAGGGGCAAGAGTTGTCGGTAGAGAGATTGAATTCTCATTTTGTTGGGTCTTGATTCTGTTGCACATCTCTGGATGACTTTTGAGGGGCAAGGGTTGTCTATAGAGAGATTGAAATCTCATTTTGTTGGGTCTCATTTCTGTTTTGTATCTTGGTATGAGGATAGACCATAAAAAATGTGGGATTTCATAGATTCATTGTAGTTTTGATATATATATATATATATATATATATATATATATATTCTTATTTTAATGCAATTTGGTATTACTCATCAACAATTAAAAAATAAAACAACATGAAGGGCAGTTATATCAAAAGGAAAAAAAAAAAAAAAATCAATTTGCTAAATTGCATCACAACGGCATAGAATTACCATGTAACTTGTTAAAGACCATATAATGGATTAGAATTTCTTTTTGCTCCTTGCAATAAGAATTCATCATCTTGCACTGTATATTTCATTCCTTCAAGTTGTAGAAAGTCATGCTTCTGATCTTAGAAGTACACTTGATAGTAAGACATCACAGAAGGGTTGTGTTATCAGGATGAAGGAAAATAAGGAGGGCACTTGTAGGTTCACAATTAATGTAAAGCTTATTGTCAAACCTCATGAATACGCTTATAATTATATTATATTCAGATGCTACTATAATCTTGGATTTGGTAGTTAATTCATGGGTCATATCTTTTTATCATTGGTAAACAAATATCTCATAATATCTATGGCTGACCAATATTTCTTTGATTTAATAGTTTACAAATGTAAACTTGAGATGACATGCTTCTCCTTGGATAGACATGTCATGGTTATTATAATGATGTTTTGGCTAATCCATTGATTTTTGTAATTTATCTACAGGTGAGACTCCTCTTATTCATGCTGCTCGGCAAGGACATACTGATACTGCCAAATACCTTCTCGAGTTTGCTTCCGATCCTGCTATACCTAGTGACTTAGGGGCCATAGCCCTGCACCATTCTGCTGGAATAGGTGTGCTCTCTAATTTTCATTCATGGTCTTCCTTTTTGGGTTTTGTGTGTGCGTGTGCCTGTAAGTGCATATTTGGAACGTTTATTGCTAACTTTTCTGCTTTGCATGGCCTCTCCTTATGAGTAAAAAGTCACCTCTCCATCGCTTTTAATCTCTTTTAATCTCTTTTTATTGCTAACTTATATTCATTTCTGTGCTTTATCAACCTGAACAGAATTTTAATCTCAGAAACTAGCCTTCTAAAACTAGCCATTCCAAAGCTCTATAATTAAAAGATCTTCCATATCTCTAAGACCTTATATTTAAATATTCTGTAGTGGGATTTACATGTTTGCATGATATGGCTAGATGCAAAGAATTTAATATTTCTCAATGTCACTGATTTTTTCATTTTAAATCTCAAAGTGGTTATACTTTGTGCATTCTTACAGGAGAAATTGAGTTGCTGAAGATTTTACTTTCTAAAGGTATTCATGTTGATTCACAAAGTGATGCTGCCACTCCGTTAATTTGGGCTGCTGGTCATGGACAACCGGATGCCGTGAAAGTTCTATTGGAACACCATGCTAATGTAAGCTTGCATTTTGTAGTTCATATAATTATATCTTCTACTTCCTCTGTCTCTTTTTGTAGGTCCTCTATTTTATCATAGGATGTCCAAAAATATGATCTTCATTGAATAGCCAATAGACACACTATAAATAAATTTCCTAACTTACCTCTACTTCATTTTAAAAGTCAATACTCCCAAAATATGTTATTCTTGGCTTATGAGGCCTCTCTAGATGTTTTTTGGTTTTCTAATTCCTGTGGGGCTGCACTATTGTGGATTGGTGTTGCCTATGTAAATGTAATGGGGAGAGTGTGGATCATTTGCTTCTGCACTGTGGTGAGGTTTTTCGGTTATGGAGCTTTGCCCTTAGATCTTTTGGTGTTTCTTGGGTTCTACCTAAAAGGGTTATTGACTCGTTGGCCGGTTGGAGGAATTGGTTGGGGAAGCATTCTTTAAGTGTTTGGAATTTGGTACCATATTGTGTGCTGTGGATTATTTGGAGAGAGAGAAATCATCGCATATTTGAAGACTTGGTGCTTTTTGGGGATAAGCTCTTAGAATTGTTTGCGACCACTTTGTTTGATTGGTCTTGTGCGTGGGGTTTTACTTCTTTGAAAATCCATTCCGCTGTTTTTACATTCACTTTTTTCTTGTACATAAGTTGTTTTGTTTTCCTTTTTTGCTTGTACATATTTCCTTCATTTACTTCATCTCTTTGATGAAGTAGCTTCTTTTTAATACAAATTTTTCTTACCTACCCAAAAAAAAAAATTCCCTGTGGGGCCCTTCTAAGTCTTTCAAGCCCCTGTCCTTGCGTGACTGGTTTTAGAGGCTAGTAGAACATTTCCAGAGTTTGGTGATGCCTACTTCTAGGCCAGGAGGCCCTCACTTTTCTCCTTGGTTCCTCTGGTAGGATTATGCACCTTATCTGGGCAAGTTTAGTATTGTTTATTTAGGAGGGACTCCCTGATGTGTCAAGTGGACTTACGCTTGGTGTTTGGGTTTTGGTGTCCATCTATCTGTGGACTTCCTGCCCAGTGTTAGTTTTTTGATCTGCTGTAGATATTTGTTATTGGATACTTCTTTGTTAGGAATGCTATAGATGGGTTATTACATGTCTTGGTATTTCCATACTATTTTTGTATTGAGTTTCTATTTTCCTGCCCCAAATGCCTTTCCAAGGGAAAATGACATAAGTGAACCCCCTCTAAGCATTAGAGAAAGAACGAATATCATACTCCCCATTCTTCAACTTCTGCAACTCTGCCTCAGCCGGTCTCCATCCTCTCTAAGCAGAACATGGTATTCTAGAAGTGGAGAAAAGAAACTACCAAGTCCAACTCTCAATCATTAAAATCCTGATAGAATCTAATTTGAACTCCGTCTCTCCCCTTCAGATTGTCTCCCCATCAGAGACCCCACTGAAGTATCTTTCTCAGTGGAACTGTCATACAAGGTGGCTCTCAATTTTGCGATGGTGTGTGCAGGGCCTCATAGATATTGTTGCACAATATATTATTAAATAGGTGTGGGATCCATCATGCAAGGATCCCATTAGTTCTTAACAATCATCTTTGTTAGGTAATTAGAGCTACAATACTCATTATTGACAGTTAAGGATGTAAGTTTTTCAACTTTAAGTCTCCACATTTGTAAAAAGGAAGTTGCATTTAGCATGCAAAATGATTCAGGCTTCAAAATTTCATTATAAATTGATAATTGAAGTTTTTTCAACTTACACTCGATAACATGTCATCATCCAATGACATCTCATCATCTCAATAATAGAGGGATACAATTTTGCTGGTTGGGCTGTCAGATTGAAGGGTCAATTCTTTGGATCTGATGTGGTCTATGATGATTGACAGTTGATTTGAAAGAAATGTATCAATGTGCCTCATGTTGTCTAAATTAAAAGTTAACCGAGATGGAAATTGGATGTAATTGTCAAAATACCCTTATTGGTTGCGATGAAAAATTGCAATTTTCGTCTAATTTAACTCTTCATTTAGATGGTTTGGGGCAGAATGCTACAAATTTTTGAAACGAGGGTGTCAATTGTGCATTGCTTGGGGGGACATGGTGAAAATTTATAGTACAATGTGTCATTTGCGTTCGTTTTAGACAGTAGATTAAAATTTGTTAGAATTCTCCATTTTGAATTGGTTATCCATGTGAGAGTGTGATTTTCTTCTTGTTATTGTTCTGTAGGCGTACATTGAAGCTGAAAATATGAGGTTGGAATGCGACCCTTGTCAATTCTCAACTAAGGAAATAATCATTAAAGTGGACTATAAGTATTGTCCAAACCTTACCATTATAGACACTCCTGGACTAATTGCTCCTGCACCAGGTCGAAAGAATCCAGCACTACAGGTTTAATCCAATGCACTCAACCACTGTTTGTCTTTTTAATTTCGTTAAAAAATTTGGATTCTAAGGGTGATTGTTTTTGCATTCTGTTGTTGGCAGAGTCAAGCTCGTGCAGTGGAATCCCTTGTGCGAGCTAAAATGCAGCACAAAGAGTTCATTATATTATGTCTTGAAGATTGTTGTGACTGGACCAATGCAACTACACGTAGGGTTGTTATGCAAGTACGTCCATTTCTCTCTCTCTCTCTCTCTCTCTCTCTTTTCATTTTTTAATAACATTACCCTATAATTGTAAACTTTACTTTGCGCTTAGTTTGATTGGAACAGTGCGAGAGAGTACTCTAGGACAGCAGATCATGTTCATACGAAAATTTAGAAAGAAAAATTGAAAGAAAGATTGAAGTTTGAAGTAGAAAAGACCAGTTTCTAGGCTTAACAGTGCAAGAAATAGTGCGATGAATTTTCATAAAATAGATGACACAATATTGCCTAAAATGACTATTTAAGAGACTGTTTGTACTAATAAATACATTGAAGATAGTTATGGGCAAAAAAAGACATTGTGAAGCTAGTGAGGAAAGCTGTGATTGAACCTGTTGCCGACCAAGCTTCTGCAACTGTTTTGTGTCATACAAGGAACTTAGCTTACCAGGTATATTTAATATCTTCCATTTTCAAAAGGCTTATAAAACACATTTGCTTTCCATTTTTAAGATTATCAGTTTGTCTAGTCCCTCATATTTTATCATTTAACTCTGTAGATTTTTCATCAGTTTGAGAGATTTAGCACATACTTGCCTGATCTAAAGGTTGTTGTCTTCTACGGTGGCGTCAACATCAAAGTTCACAAGGATTTGTTGAAAAATGAATGCCCTCATATTGTTGTTGGAACGCCTGGAAGAATATTGGCACTGGCAAGAGAGAAGGACCTTTCTTTGAAGAGTGTGAGGCATTTTATTCTGGATGAATGTGACAAGATGCTTGAATCACTTGGTATACGACATAACCTCCCTCTAACCTTGATTTGATTAAATTTATTCTTCAAGGTCAAGTTTGTCTGGTATTAATGGGATTAACTTTAATCATTGTATGATTTATACTTTATGCAGACATGACGAGAGATGTGCAGGAGATCTTCAACATGACTCCTCATGATAAACAAGTAATGATGTTTTCTGCAACACTCAGCAAAGAAATCCAACCAGTTCAGGAAAGTGATTTATGCAAGAAGTAATGTTCCATGGCCAGTACTACTAGAGACTGTTAGAAGTCTATTTTTCATTATGCCCACTGTCTCCGAGAGTTAAGTTATAGAAATTAGAAGTCTGGTGGTTTTGTCACGGTTAGCTTGTTATGCAAGCGGTAAATCAAATTCTTGTTTTGTATTTTTTAACTTTGTTATTCGATGGGTTAGTTTTCGAGTTATTAAATGGCGTTAAATTCTGCGTCTTTTAAGGTTAGGGATCTTCTGAAACATAGAAGCAGCCTGAAATCTGAGGCCAATGGAGTTGCTGTTATTGATGGAACTCAAGAAGGTTCTTACCAGTGGGTGTGTTTTCGTCTAAAACTTCACTACTGTCTTGGCTTATTCCTCAACTAATGCTTCAATTTATGCTTCTTGGACATTTAAGATACGGGGCTCTTCCCTTCTTTTCTTCTAGCCTAGGACTTTTGTAATGATGAGCAGATGTAAACCTCATGCTTATATTCACTACAGTTGCATTGCATTTGGGAACTAGGATTTAAATGTCAAATTTATGTAATTGGAATGCCTAAACTTTAAATTTTGTCATTTCAAAAGTGTGTGTTTTTTTTTTTGGATATGGATTTGAAATTTCTTGTTTGTATATTATAAATGTTTATGATATTGAATCTGAACTTTCTTTTTTCTCGCTAACCTAGGAGTTTTCAAATATTAGTAAAGAAAAATACATGTGGTTCATGTTCAAAATGAATTTCGTTTAAAAAATGGCCTAAGACTAAAATAATATAAGCTATAAAAATCTTTTTTGACATAATGGCATTGGACATAGGAATTAACCATCTTTTCCATCTCTAACAATCTCATTACTAATGAATAAAGAACTTAAGCTTAGCTCAAATATATTACATGTGATACCAAACAATTTAGAAGTTAAGCTGAGTTTTTGCGAAGTCTATACCACTTAAGTAGTTAACGACGATCAGCAACAAATATTTCTTGCCACTGTCCATGGTATAGGCCTGTATTACCCCCGTTTACACATATTTGTGTCATAAGTCTATTAGATTGATTAATTTGGGCCCATGTAGCCTGTGTTGAAATGGATTGAAAACTTTGAATACCCTTTTTAAATAACCTCATAAGAAGCTACTGAAGGAGTGCAATTTTCCCTCCATATGCAGCCATTCTGGGATGTCCCAGGAGGAAAGGTTTGTATTAGAAGCTACTTATCTATAATAATGCTCCTCGAGTTTTATTGTTTATTTTATGCTGCTGTTCAGCTTTGTATTTCATAGTTTATACTTTATATCGCTAATTTTACCATTTTCTGTCCAATTTAATTTCCTTTATGTATACACTTTTGGATATGCTTTATCTTTGTACTTTTAAGAGCAAGATTTTCTTCTTGACATGCATACTCCTTGTGTACTTTGGCTATTTTGGTTTATATTTTCTCCAAGAATTGCAAGCAGTCATTGTTATTGTGTGTGGGGCTTAGAAGTTGTGCTTGATTTTGTGGTGTTTATGATGCACCCTGGATATGTTATTGCTTTAGACACTCCTTTATGGATTAATTTTGTCTCCTATTTAAAAATCACTCGGTAAGTAAACTATAATGGATTGTTAATGCTCTCATGTTTTAAATTTTTAAGGGGTATTTCACTTCAGTATGCTACAATGTTATATTATTTTGGGTGAAGTTCAATTTTGATATTCCGACTTCTATTGGTAATTTTAATTTTGTTCTTGTCATAAAATGCAGTAACATTTTAGTTAACATTGTGCAATTGTCGAAACCTGTTTCATTTAAGTTAACACATTGATGCACATTGCACAACTTATTAGAAGAATAAACTACTACAAGTGGCCTTAATTGTGGGGTCCAATTAACTCAATTGGTAAAGTCTCTTGTCATCAAATAAGAGATTTGGGGTTCAAAGAGAAAAGAAAAGAAAATTAAAACTATTTTTTATTAATGTTTCTATGTGGCAGAATGGCAATTGGATTAAAATGGTGCCATGTTTACATATGTGGTGTTACTTGTAACTTGTAAGGTTCTCTTAGAGCTCCAATCATAGAGTAACATTGAATCTTTGCTAAATGTCTGGTTGTAACATTGTTGCAATTGGAAGGAAAAGAATAAAACTGAAATGTTCATAGCAGTTTTAGGAGCAAAACTAGGCAAAACCACCTGTTTTTTTTCCAGGTCAACAAATGATTTTTTCTTGTGCAATAGTATAGATTATGGTGTTTTTCTTGTTTTTATATTATCAGGTTGACACATTTATTTTGCGTTTCTTCAATTTTCCTATGTTTATTACTATCTTTTAGGTTCATCAATGTGTTTGGCTTTTCCGTTGTTTCTTCAATTTAGAGGTCTTGGTTATTGAGGTGAAATCGTAGTTTTTGAGAACTTTAAATTTTAATTCTTTAGGAGTTGTGTATATATCATGTGTACATAATGGTTCTTCCCTTTTTCAATAAGTTTTTGTTACTTATTAAAAAAGTGATGGTCTTTAATGTGGAGTAACATGATTTTCTGAAAGGTTGATGCGCTACAAAGGTTTTAAGGAAGGGCAGTCAAGGATTCTTGTAGCCACTGATTTGGTTGGTAAGGGGATAGACATTGAACGCGTAAACATTGTCATCAATTATGACATGCCAGATTCGGCAGACAAAGTAACTACTAGTACATTATTTATCTGATGTTTCTTTTACGTTGTCATTCCTGAGATTTCTAGCTGCTTTGAACAGGTTGGTAGAGTTGGTCGGCTTGGCACCAAAGGGCTTGCAATTACGTTTGTTTCATTTGCTTCTAATTCGGAGGTTCTCAATAATGTATGGCATCCAGTATTTTAATTTTTATTGTTTTGTTGCTCAAATGTTGGCGGATCTAATTTTCTTTGGTTGGATGATTGCAGGTTCAGATGAGGTTTGAGGTGGATATAAAAGAACTTACTAAATAGATTGATACCTCTACATACAGTAAGTCTCTCATGCGTGGTTCCATCCATTTTTCATTTATTTGAACCCAGCTCTATGTTAGTTATTTGATGAGGGTATATTGGAACCTATTTAGTGACAGGCCATAAACGTGTTGACCCTTTGTGATAAATTAAATTGATTAATTAACCCAGTTATTAATTAATCAAATTAACATGCAAAATTCACGTGGTAGCACAAACAAATCACCAAAACTAGAGTATGCATCGGAAAATAAAAGACACGGTGATTTGTTTACGAATAAGGAAAATCTGACGGCAAAAACTCCACCGGGTGATTTAAGGTCACCACTCTTGAAACTCCACTATTATCACAGCAAGCGATTACAAACAAGGAATCCCAAATACCTTACCAACCTACAGTTGAACCCTTATCCCAATACCCAATTGGACTTGCTCTGTAGTGACAGTTTCTCCTTTCAATGCACGGCTCCCAAGTACGTGACTAACTAGATGCACGGATCCCAGTACGTGACTTCAAAACACCAACTAGAGAGAGAGTTGTTGGCTGCAAAGTTCTTCAAATCATCCACACGATGAAGATCAGGAAGATACTTGGTTACAAAACCCTACGGTGCACATTACACAACAACTTCTTCATAAAGGATGAACTAGGGCATGAACTTTGTCTTTTAGATCACAAATTGCATGAATAAGAATAACTCAATGCTTGTGCAACTTGCATCTTGTTGACGGCCCTTAAAACAATCTTTTTATTTGTCTAGGGTTAGGAGAAAAGAAGTCCCAAAGACACATTCATAGATTGGACTTAAAACAGAATTAAAAATCTGTTTTCTTTAATTCTCGACAAATAGAGGTGTCGAGAATCTGTCAAGAAGCTGTCGAGGCTCGGGCTAAAACAGTTTCTTAAAGCTCGATAGATGCATGTGTCGAGATAGGTGTCGAGCTTTAGTAACTTGCGCTTCTTTGCTTGTTTCTTGGACATACTTGATGGCTTCAACACTTAGTCTTGAAACACTGTTTCTTTGACGCGTTAAACACATCCTAAATCTACCCAATTACAAGTAAAGTGCGTTTTGTCTAAGGATAAGCCAATTACATAAAATAACGACATATGTCAACAATCACTTGAACTACATATGTCCTAACATTTAGCAATTTGGATTTCAAATATTTGATAATTGTATGGCTTAGTGTGACAGAAGTTTTTGTCATTTTGGTTGAGTTTTCTTGTTTGCTAGCATGAATTGTATTTTTCAATAAATTATACCAAAATATGCCTGTTGTGTGTGCTCTTCCGTTGTAAGGGAAATATGCAGATGGTCATTGTATCCATATACACCCTGCCCACCACTCCTTTCCCTAGTGGCTTGTAGTGTATCCCAGTTGATTTCATGACCTAGAACTATTATATTCTTTTTAATACACGTGAATTAGCCAATTTATTTTTTCTTTTTTATTTTCCATTTTGTTAGTTCTATGAATTGAATGTTGGCATTTTGCCTTAAGTAGTATGTTTTGCTGGAGAAAACACTACCTTTTTTGCTATAGCATTTTGTTTTGACACTTGTGTTATATTTTTGCAAAAAAAGTCTTGCTAGGAGCATACTAACTGTTTTAAAATTTTTTATTTGTAGTGCCATCATAGGTTGACATATCCATGTTGGAGCCATCACTTGGATACAATTGGCGGGTGTGCTGCAGACCTATTGTGTTATGTTTCCAACTGATGTGAAACAATTGACTTGGGAAATGGCAATTTCTTTGATCTGGTGTAGTCTGCATTGGAGTTACTGTAGCCTTTAAAAACTATTGCTAGTCGCATAGCATGTGAGGATTTAGAGTTTATGCTGTTAGGGCTTTGCACTAGTTGCGTTTGGTTTGCTGCACTGATTTGAAGTATTATGTACTAATTAGAGCTTCATTTTAATCATTTAATCATTTAGTGCTTGAATTTAGTTTACTGTTATGACCCATAAAGTTATTGTTATGACCCAGCAATGTGGACATTGCTGTCCAGTCTTGAGTTTTTGGTGAGTTTATAATTTATAAGAGGAAATGGACTTCATTTTCTCGAGTTTTCTTGTGACTGCTCTCAAAAATGTGTAATTTATTTCCTTCAACTTGCAAGGAGTTGTTGCGGTGCTTAATTTAATGTATGAGCTGGTGTAGTCTGCATTGTTGCAATGCGTAATTATGGCCAGCCTCATTATAAAAAGGTCTTAAAGCAAAAGAAAAAATAAAGATGCCATGGAGCGTAAACTATTTAATTCCAAAAGTTTCATATTACACATTGAAAGTTTAAGATAGATAGGTACAAGTTAAATTTCATATATTTGTTATTTTCAAATACAGTTCTGACAAAAATAAAAAAATAAAATTCCAGTGTAACTCGACTGTTAGATACTCGATTTGAAAAAAAAAAAAAAAAAATCAAGGTAACTTGAGTATTAAACAGTCGATTTTAAAATCAGTACTCGAGTTTACTACCGGCGAGTACGCCAGGCCGAGAGTTCAAAAATAATTACGGCCAACTGCCACTAGAAAAATTCCCAGTGAAAATCGACTTCCTAAAACTCGATTTGCATTACAGTGGCGTTTTGGTAAATTAGTCCTGCAGAAATCGAGTCTTTAAAGATCGATTTGTGGAAATTATATTTACGCTAATGCCATCCAAATGGAAATCGAGATTTAGAGACCCAATTTCCACTGGGATTTATTCTTTTGTTGCTTACCCTTTCCCCTGCAGCAGTAAACCACAAATTTTTTTCCATTCCCCTGTTGTAAACCTCTGTGTAGAATACATCAGACGCAAGACACTAGATTAAGACAGTCACTTTTCATTGGCACTACAGTTGCCCTCTTAGGTAAAGACCATACAAATTTAACCACGTTTAAAAGTACTAGCAGAGTTGGCATTATAGGCAAAAGCTGCACAACGCAACTAATGTAACGAGTACATGGATAGCTACTAGTTCAATTACAACAACATTCAGCAATAAAGAAAATAACAACTGACTTGATACAACATAGTCTACATAATCGCCTAACACTTGTCCATACTTATACAACATGGTCGCCTAGCACTTGTCCATACCGAAGATAACGACAACTCCCACAGACAATGCCATTCCAAAATCGAGCATCCACTCGCCTGAAAAACATTAAAAATATGGTTGTTAGTTCCTAAATGTGAAGAACAAAAACCAAATGAAGTTCTGAGCATATTATATCAAAACAGCAAAGGCACTTGCCTAGTTTGTAGCACTACAGCCTGTCGAAGCCCCACGAGAGTTGGGACATCTTCTGCGGTTATGCCCCTCTTCATGACACACTTCGCATTGCTGCCTCGGTTGAATCTCCTTCAAGTCTGAATCTGGGTTTGGACTTCCCCGTTTTTCGCCGTACCCCATCCATTTCATTCCTTATTCTTGACTTTACAAGACAACCTTTGGCCCTCAACAGACTTGGGTCAGGCACCCACCGTGGTCCGCGAACGTCCTTCCATTCGGACTCTGACTTTGGCACCACAAATTGATGTGAATATGTGTGAATGGCGTTGTCCAAGCTGTAACATGAGTCAATATAGCTGGTCGCATCAAGATGCAATTGCTGCAAAACTTTAATTGCATGTGAACAAGGGATCTTAAGGTTTTGCCACTTTCCACAGCCACATGTTCTATCCAATATGCGCACTTCATGACTATGGTTTCCCCCTCCACCTCTATGATCGTTGTACGAGGTACCCACTTGATATACACCCGTTTCATGATTAAATTCCCATAGAGTGTGTCCTGAAGTTTTATCAACATTTTTGGTATAGATCCCCATTGCATAATCACTCCACACCTTACCTCGAGAGCGATTAGAAGTAATTTGTTTATGTCGATCATGGAAATATGCAACAAGTTTGCACCAAGTGAACTCAACCATTGCAGCAATGGGCAAACCGCGAGCACCTTTAAGTACCCCATTAAAGCACTCAGAGATATTGGTTGTCATTGCCCGGTAACGTCTTCCACCATCATGTGACTGGGTCCATTTGTCCACATCCTCACTCATTAAATATGTGTATGGCATATAGCGTTCAAGATGGGGATCATCAGGGTCTACACTCCTCAATGCGTTAATCTCAACATCCTTAATGGTTTGCATTATGGACTCAAATTTAGCTTCATTCGTCGCATATCCAGCTTTCAAGGCCAATGCCTTTAGAGTCGGGTCATCAAAGTGTGTGTTAAAGTTGCTAGCAACATGTCGAAGGCAATATCGGTGAAGTACCTGTTCTGCGCCGTCCTGACCTTTAGGCCACTCTACAATGGCGCATTTGATACCTTTATGTCAGTTAGGAATAATGCAAATGTCCTCGTTTGGTATCACATGCTCTATCGAAGTCCTAAGACACTTTAAAAACCACCCCCAACTAGGCCATGACTCCTTGTCCATGACAGCAAAGGCGAAAGGCAAAACCTTTTAGTTAGCATCGGTTGCCATTGCAATCATCAACACCCCTCGATATTTACCATACAAATGAGTCCCATCAATACTGATCACTGGCCTACAATATCTGAATGCAGCAATGCATGGAGTGAATGCCCAAAATACATAGTGTAGTAACGTAGTACCATTTATGGGCCTAGGTATGGTCCAATAGTTGTACTGGGTACCTGAATCCTGATCCAAGTATGCCAACAACAATCTTCGCAACCTTTGGTAAGACTCCTCCCAATCCCCATATATCTTAGCAATTGCCTTTTGTTTTGCGTCCCATACTTTATAGTAAGAAAGGTCATGATTATACTTAGTATGTATGATCTCCCAGAGCTCATCAATACGAGCAATGTGATTTTGTCGCAATTTTCCCACAATTTCTGATGCAACAAAATTAGAATCCATCATTTTACCGTCTCTTCGCAGGCCAAAGGGTATACAACTGTGTGGACCCATATAAGACGTGACCATCCACAGACTATTAAGTTTAGCCTTCATGAATGCCCCAACGTACCACTTGCAGTTGGTGTCAATGCATGCGGCGCAGAATTTAGTTTTGATCGACCTCCAGATTATAAAATTCCTATTATCCTTTGCTACGTATATTATCAATGCACGCTTCACCGCCTCTTTATTTGTGAAAGTCAACCCTTTATTAAAATGCATCCCATCTTCCTAAGTAGAAACAAATGGTATCTGAAGACGTGAAGGATCAATCATATTTTCCCAAGTATTTGCGTAGAATGACTCAGCAGGAGGTGTGTAGGTAGTGGTCGTATTTGTAACATGCTGGACTCCAATATCATCGTCCGCATCACCTTCATCATGGCACTCCATATTTTCCTCTTCAAAATTAGGAGCAAGTTCATGGTCATCCACATCCTTGTCAAAGTCGCCTCGCTCAATCCTCTCTTCGTACTCATCCATATCATCAAGATTTTCATCATTATTCACAAAATGATCTTTGTCCTCCACCCCTAAATATGTCTCTTGAGGTTAGACTGTTTCACCAATATTGGCAGCATAATCTTGAGATAAGAGTGTGTAACCTCCCATTGTAGTGCATCCATCATCTAAGGCTGTAAGTTGCAAATATGTAGTTGTTTGTTGCAACTCCTCGACATCAACTTCTGCGAGCGGCTCGGAACTTATGTACAACTCAGCAGCATTTACTTGGGGCATTTTATGGATCCTATTAAACATGACCTTCACATGTTTATCTTCTTTGATCGCCATATACTTGTAATTTATCTGTTCATGAAGGATTTCTTATGGATAACGATAAATAATATTTATGTCATAAAAAGTAGGGCTCAAACTCAGTTCTTCCATTATTTTCATCTTCAAATCATTCAATGTCTTCAAGTTACGACGTATCATCATGTAATAGCATTCGATACTCGGCCTTTGAAATGGGAATCCATCAATCTGTTCAGGATTGAAAAGGGGCCCACCGTAGTATACATTTATGTCAATATTCTTTAGAGATTGTGAACCTATTAGAGTCAAGGTAATATGTTAGTGACATATTTTAACACAATTACAAAAATTTTTATGTACTCAAAGTACAAAAATTACAACTTCTTATATCAAATACACCCCACATTTGCATGTACTCACTCCACATCACATACAAACACACTCAATTATTATCATTTCATACTCAAACAAATAAAAAAAAACTAAAGACACAACTCACCCCCACTACAAAATTTCAAATCATTCTAACAAAAAAATAATGAAAAATATTAAACCAAACAACAACAAAAATAGCCATGAACAAAGGCTAACAATACAAATATATCTTAAATATTTTTTACTTTTTATATAAAAAAAAGCCTACCAAATATATACACTAACTTGTTACATCATATGCATATACAAACCCCACATTTGCATATGTACTCAATCATTATCATTTGTTTCTAAACAAAAAAAAAAAAAAAAATCATTAATCATACTCAAATAAAAAAAAATAAAAAAAAATAAAACTAAACACACAAATCTTCAAATCATGCTATCAAAAATATAAAGAAAAATAACAAACCAAACAAAAAAACTCATGATACATACCCATAAAAAAATCTAACATTACATATATGTAACTAACAACTACCCATAAAAAAAAAAAACCCTAATATTACATATATGTAACTAACAACTATTTAGCAAAAAAAAAAAAAAAAAAAAAACCTAACAACTAGAGAGAGTGTATGCTATAAAAACCTTACCTAACATAAGGATGTGTAAATAGAGGGTGAGTTTGATTTGAAGTTTTGTATGAGAGTGAGAGAGAGAGAGGGAGTGAGAGAGGAAGAGAGAGCTGCTGCCCCAGAAAATAGGTAATGTGGTGTGGGAAACGGCAAACCCCAGAAAATAGGTAATGTGGAATAAAGAGCATCTGCCCTAACCACGTGGACTTAATTGGACCACAGCTTGCAAATCGACTCTCTGAGAGTCGATTTTACTTTATACAAACCGAGTCTTTAAGACTCGATATCTAGCTGGAGTCCACGTGGATCAAATGACAATATAATGGAGTATTTTAATTCTTCATATGGAAATCGAGTTTATAAAACTCAATTTCCAGGTGGCTGTCACATGGAAAATCTCCACATCAGATCTGACCAGAGCATGGAAATCGAGCTTCTAAGACTTGATTTATTAAGCAAAAATCGACTCTCTAAAAGTCGAGATGTTACTAAAATATATACTTTCATTCTAGTGCCTACTAACTATATTGTTGAGAAATGAGGGTTAATTGCCCATTTTCTCCCTTGTAAATGAAAAATAGAGCTTTGAAAAGTGATATTAAACTATTAAGGGAAAATGGCACAATGCATGTGGGAGTAGGTGGGAGCGGAGATTCCTAGAGCCTCGAAAAGTGATATTAGTAACTTGAAGTATCTGTATTGGATAAGAATGAGAATGACACAAACAAAGAAAAGAAGAAATATATAAATCTGTAGTGGGCGTCTAAGCTTGGCTACACGCACAAGCAGTGGCCATTGGGACAATCCCACTACTGCAGATAGTGTGGCCTTTGGAGGCAATATTCACGCTTATAACCCAAGTTGTGATTGGAACTTGGGAGATGCACACATTGGTCCTCTAGGATTAAGATAATTTGAGCGAGAGTACTATGAACTATCCAATGATTTTAGCCATCAAAATAGAAGTGGCATTGGGTCTTCAAACTTCAAAGTTGGCTGTGGGTAGGGACTATATAACGCCCCAAAATCATAAGCAATAAAATTCTATTTAATCTGAAAAATTCATAAAAATATTAAATAAAAGCATCCACCAACCTAAAAATTTCATCACAAATGTCAGAGCTCTAATCCACCAAAAATTAAAACATCTTCAAAATGATTCTCTAATACAATGTTTAATACCATAAAAATAAAAATAAAATATTTAGTTGCACAAAACAATTGTAATTGTTAACTTCCAGGAATCTCTACTCCAATAATCCCTCTAATGTATCTGTAAGGGGAAATAAAAAGGGGGGTGAGATAACTCAATAAGTGGTATTCACTAAAGTTAGGGTGTGGGAACAACCTTTAAAAAAAGTAATTCTTATAAACAATTCATTACTCATACCCCATCAATATTTTATCATCAAATATTTCATATAAAAGAAATAATAATCTTTATATAGTGAGCCATCACGGTGTATATATATCAATACCATCACAAACACAATTTCCTAGGCTTTACTCATGGTCAACGTTTACACCCCGTTGACAAGGTTCTGCTATCCCCTTTCCTGGGACTGGAACCTCCTTTTCATCCCCTTTCTTAAGGATGGTTCCTTTGGAACCTAAAGGTGCACTCCTTTGCTAAGGAGCTTCCTTTTTGAATCCTCAATAGTATACTCCCTTGCTAAGGAGCTACCAAATGTGCACTGTCCCCTTTTCTAGGACCGTCCCTTGCTAAGGACCAGCTACATATGATTGTCCCTTACTAAGGACCAACACAATACTAGCTTTTTAATCACGACTTGCCATAGGTTTTCAAAACATATTCAAGATGCTCACATAAAAATATCTCATTCATAATTCTCAAAAATATAAGGATATATTCACACATACAAATTAAATAAATATAGGTTGTCCCACCGGTTTTGCATAAAATGAATAATTAATGTGCACATCAAGCAATTATATAATATCCATATACATATACATAAAATAACAGCATATTCCTTAGATATAAAATAGTTTAAATAAATCAACACTGTTTGGGAAAGCCCCCAAAATTAGCAAACACCACTTACCTTTTAGTTGCAAATATAAAGGAAATCAACGTCCCTTGAATCACAACAATTTAGTCGAATTAGAACCGAGTAACACCAAAAATAGATTCATCAATACACAATTTCCCACCTAAAAGAAAAAATCTATTTTCACGCTTAAACGGTTTTATCCTAGACATTACTGATAAATCCAAAAATTTTCATTTATTCACTTAAAAAAATATTACTGCCCAAAACTAATTTTTCCGTTGATATAGTCATGGATATTTAAGAACCTCATAATGGCCGAATAAGGAAAAACTCCTCAATCTACAATTCACATCCTTTCTTGTCATGTGGCTATATCCATCACTCCTTGTCTAATATAATAGTAACCATAGGACATCCTTTCCCATGATATAAGGATAATTGTTGAGATCAGAACATATGCCTAGAAGCCTAGAAGTCCTTTTTCCTTGACTATATTGATAGGTTAGGTTTTATGAAGTCATGCCCATTTGTCCTATTAGCTAGTGAGGTAGTTTCATGCATAACTCCTTCCTGAAAGTGTGGGACGATTTTCCAGCCATAATCATTTTTTTTTTTTTTTTTTTTATGACAACGTTGATTTTCAAGTCCACACCTACCCCTATATTCATGCCTATTTGTCCTATTAGCTAGTAAGGTAGTTTCATACACAACTCCTTCCTGAAGGTGTGGGACGATCTTCTAGCCATAATTTTTTTTTTTTTTTCTTCATGATGACAACATTGATTTTTCAAGTCCACACCTACCCTTATATACTGTGCGGCACAAAGAGTGATATACCTAGAATCTTCCATCCTAGGTGTGTGATATATATATATATATATATATATATATATATATCAAAATAGCCTTTAAACTAGATAGACACATGCTAGGTATCACATAAATACAAGAACTCAAACAAAGAGGAGAGCTGACCTGATACTCCTACACAGCTGCAGAGAAGAGTAAAACAAAAAAAGACTGCTTGGTGCTGCTTAAAGAGAGGAGTTCCGTATTTTTATATATATTCCTTTTCCTACGTATAACTCAAATAAAAGGCTAGGGTTTTCCCCCTCCCCCCCCCCCCTTTTTTTTAATTAAACTTATCAAGGCCCATGTATTTATTTATGCCACCTCACTTGGGTTTCATATTATTTTTTAATATCTTAGGCCCAAACTAATTAAATCCACTTAATTGTGGGCCTCCTATTTGATTTACGTATAATAATTAAATATGTAAAAATGTTACAGACTAGCTATCTAATCAAAGTTTTGTGGCTTGTGGGTTCCCTGATTTGACCATCTTAATTTCTTGGAACAAGCCTTTTTAGCACGTTGATCAAGTGAAAGTTCTTTCTTCAATTGAAAATATGAAAAATAATAAATAATTAAACAGTTTTTAATTTAAAAATAGAATGGTTCTAAATTCCTGTTACTAGAGCTCTTCTTCATCATCTCACTTTCCCTATTCTCTTCTCCCAAACCCACAGCACAAGCTCACAATATGCTCCAGTCTTGCACACCCATCTGCCACGGACAAGCCCAAGCTCCGCCGATCAGCCTTGTCAGTTCTATCAAAAGAAAACCCAAGCTTTGGCTCTCCTTTTCACTCACCCCACCAACGGTTTTTTCCTTCACGCTAAAATGCAACCCACAAAAACTCTTCGTTCCCAAATCCAAGCACTCCTCACACTTCTAAACCCAGTTTTCTCTACTCCATCGAAATTGCTCTCCTCTCTCTCCATACCCATTTGCTCTCTTCTCCCCATACCAATCTGCTCTCTCTCCCCATCCCATCTACGAACAGCACTGAGCAAAAAACTGCAACCCATCAGATTGGAGAATCAAGGAACCAAAAGGGAAGATAAAAGCATCAAACCCATAAACAGGAAGCCAATATCGAATAACACAACACAATCCATATACTCACAAATTTTAGGTGATAAATTATTATTAACTATAACTGGTAACATTATTTCATTTTTAATGGTTAATAATAAAATAATATTAATATCTATTATATGAGAAAATATGATATACACTATGCGCATAAGAAGTATGTGAAATTGACATATGGGTCCCACAAGTATATACACAATCTCCAAAAACAAGAGAAACTATGACCTCAAGTCACACTTTTAGAATTCAAAACCATAACTTGAAATCACAGTTTCTCTTATTTTTGAAAAGTGTGTGCATTATGTGTATTAAGATATGTGCACTAGACATTTACAAGGGTCGATCATCTAAGATATGTCAACTCAAAACCCTTTGAAATATTATTATGTGACTATAGTTAACTTAACTAGTAAAGTTTTTCACCAAATGAAAAACAAGGGTCGATCATCTATTCGATATCAACACTATCAAGCTGACCATTCTAATCTAAAAAGGGAAAAAATTGTTACACACATTGCTCTAAAACTATGACCTCTAGTCACGCACAGACAAACACACTTTGAAGTCATGATTTTAGAATTTTAGTTAGTATTTTTTTTAGTGTGTGTGGAAGAGCATGTGTATGATAAACTTTGCTCTTCTAAAAACTAGCCTTTTCAACCCAAATGGCACGTTTCAAATTGGCGGTACCAAGTGGCCAAAGCTGATTTTTTTAGTCTCATTTAGTGATTTTATTATTATTATTATTATTATTATTATTATTATTTAACTTTGAATCAGTGCTACTAAATGAGCACTTAATTTAAAGAGATCTGGCCTATTTGTCAGCTATATCGCAGAGTCCCATCGAGTGAGAACTAAGTATTGTAAGCATGACGTAGTCCTTTATTTGATATTGGTTGGAGGGTCTAATCCACTTTATTCATACTAGGCTAATTTTGTTTTGCCTATGTGCATAGCTCACCAATTCTGTGATTTCTCATATTTCTGCAGCATTCATGCTCCGTATGCCATTTCAAAATAAATACTGAGAAGTAGACTGGAAACGTCAAAAAAAAGTTGTGATAGTAAAAAAAATCTGTGGTCAAGCATATAATTTAACACCAATATTATGCAGCTATAACTTCCCAACGAAGAAAAGTTTCATTGTTGATCGAAAGGCATGATACAATGCAAGACAAATATCACAGTATGCACACATATGACATATGACACAGAAAATGAAAGCCAGTCAAGCATAAAGAGTTTGAACCACCTCTAGAATCGCGAAGGCAGTATTACTGACTGTAACAAAGACAAATATTTTCACCTTCCATGTCCAACAATGCCATCAAACATGGAATCAGTAACATTTACAGGAGACGGCATTGGATCATCGAGTTGGCCAAGATCAGTATTATTCCCAGGTTGCTTTCTATCTTTTTCACTCAAAAAGCTGTTCATTATATCTTTAAAATCCCAATCAGTTAAATAACCCGGCTTTGATGTAACTAGGCCTACCTCAATATCTCCTGCAAGCATGGCCACAACATGGGACTTTGTTGATGCCTGCATGCACAACAAAGACACTGCTATGACTCGAGCAGCTTCACTTTCATCAAATTCTGTTAATCTGGGATCTACCAGCCTTAAACTCTGGTTATTTTCATGTAGAGTCCATGCCGGGCAATAATATATTGATTCATGACAGGGAGAACAAACAAGAATTTATTTTCAACAACATTAAATTAAGAAATGTAAAAAGTAAACAAATTTTATTTCCCATACCCATTCAAGGAGACAAACTTTTTCATTATCCAAACTATTGTCTGAGTTTGGTCTCCCACTAAGGATCTCCAATGCAACAACACCAAAACCAAAAACATCAGCCCTCTCAGTCAGGTGCCCACGCATTGCATATTCCGGTGCCAAATAGCCACTACAAGATTTAGAATTAAAATAAAAATTTTATTTAAAACCATCAGGGTATCTGATCAGACTTAATTACCAAAGGTGACTGGATTATCAATTGTGAGATGAGAAACAAAACCAATAGCTTTCTCAGTTTGTAATAACCTTATTCATTTTTCTAATGAATCTAATGATTATTGATTGATTAATACATACTTATATTAAGGTCTACATTTTACACTGCATTATGCACATTGATACGATACCAAACAGGAAATTAAGACACAATGGCTTTGAGAAAGTGGATAAGGGGCTTGCATGGTCCCTGCAACTCGGGTACTGATGTGGGTTTTAGTGTCATCATAAAACTTTGCCAATCCAAAATCTGATATTTTGGGGCAAAGTTCTCCATCAATCAAAATATTGCTAGCCTTCACATCTCGATGTACAAACCTTGGCCTCGACTCTTCATGGAGATAAGCAAGTCCTCTTGCAGTTCTCAAGCAAACACTGAAACACAGTGGTATTGGAATATTCCATTCCAATTGTCAATCCGAAATAGTCTATGGAACGAAATTCAAAACCTTGATCATACCACGTCCTTCCTCATACAAATGTTTGAAGAGACACTGATAAAAAAAGAATTAAATTAAAACAAGCACATTTCTAATTTCTTTCATTTGTTACAAGTTTATGTTTTGGAACATGTTTATGTCTAACATGCAGTATGTTTACGTTTAGAGAGTTGTTTGTTAAATTAATTAAAATTTTAAACTAATTAAATGCATATTGATAATTTATTATTTGAAGCAACTTGTAAAAGTTTAGCCATTTAATGGCCTCTTTTCCTCATTTGTTGAGGGCGATTTGGGTAATTTAATATCACCCATATTCTTTGGATCTAGTAGTTTAAACAATTGAGAAATTTAGTCTAACCTAACCTCACGAGTTTTCGGAATATGGGCCTGAATATAATATATCACAATAACTAGTGTTAAATATCTTGATATACCTGTCCCCAAACATGTGAATTATAGAATTATTCTATAAATTAAGGAGTAATGGAATCACTTAGAAAACTTTAATAAAAATTCCAACACAACTATAACAAAATTTCTATTGTCAACAGGACAAGCCAAAGGAGCCATTCAGCGAGTTCAAATAATATTTCCTTGTAGACTTTGAGAAGTTCGTACAAATGAAAATTTTGATTGGAACTAATGTTTCCAGTTTTGAGAAGTTTTTAACTCAAAATATATTAAAAAATCTTTAGATGACCTTAAAAAAGTTTGTTTTCAAAGAAGCATTGTATGTCAACGTGATTATACATTTGTCTCAAATTGTTGGAGTTTATGCAGCTACAGTCATCTATCACGCAATATTCATACGGCCCATATATGTCTAAATTAATGCTTAAACCTTACAAAACCTCTTTAATTCCTACATTTTGAAAATACTAAACCATTCATGCATATTTGTTTAAGAATTCAATAATAGACTTTTTTCATAATTAAAAAAAAAAAAATCAAGAATCGTAATTCGACAGAATTTATCTTTGCATTGCTGATTTGTTAATGAATTTAGGAGACTTATTATAATGAGGCAGACTACATTAATAACTATATACTTCGAATTAATTTTCTTTGAAACAATTTTCTTTTTTGAGAAACAAACAAGCACACACAAGGGAGAGATAATGAGTTCTAACAAAACTAGAACAAAATTAGTATACAAAATTACAGACATGCATTCAACTATACAAAATTGGTGAGTCAATTAAAATTATACCATATTCTTCCTCACTTTGCTCAAAAAATTGCATCTTGTGAATCCGCCACACAAATTCCTGAAAATGATACCATATTAAAAAATCCATTAAATTGAAACATGCACATTTGTTTCTAATTTCTTTTATTTTTTACAAGTTCATGTTTAAGAACATATTTATTTATAACAATATGTTTATTTTAGAGAATTGTTTGTTAAATTAATTAAAATTTTGCAACTAAATGGACATTAATTCATTTATTTTGTGATGTTAAATGTAAAAGTTAGAATTTTGTGAGCATAAGTTCTTCACATGAATTTTCTAAAAAGGAGTTGAGCAAGTCACTCCTCTCAGTTAGCACTTAGTGGCCTCTTTCTTGGGAGTGATTTGGCTAAGGAATGACAAAATTAAACCATCATGGACACAAAACTAGTATAAAGAATTTTGTGAATCCTCCACGCAAATGCCCAAAAAATGATACTGATATTAAAATAAATAAATAAAGTGACAAAATTAAAACAATCACATTTCTAATTTCTTTTTTTTTTTGTTACACGTTTATGTTTCGAAACATGTATATGTCTAACAATATGTCTATGTTTAGAGAATTTTTTTGTTAAATTAATTATAATTTTGCTACTAATTAAATGCACATTGATAACTTATTATGTGATTTAAGTTTTAACTTGTAAAAGTTTGAATTGTGTAAGTATAAGTTCATCACTGGAATTTTCTAAAAAGGGTAGTTGAATAAGCTGCTCCTCTCGATTGGCATTTAATTGCCTCCTTGGTGAGAGTGATTTAGCTAATTCAGGTGCGGTTTGGATACAAATTATAATTGTTGCATTTCTACATTTCTGCGTTTTCTCTTCTTTTTTTTTTTTATTTTTCCAACGTGCATGAACAGTATCAATTACTGTTCATGCACATTATTTCACTGTACCAGCATTGCGCAGGAGAAAAAATCATTGTTCGGCACTGTTTAGACACTGTTCACACACTATTTATGGGACCCACAAGCACTTTATTCGGAAAAAAATATTAACAATGGGTCCCACAATACTATTCACACATTTAAAAATTATTTTGTTATAACGTTTTCAGTTTTCAGTCTTCAGCAATAAGTTCTATCCAAATGGACCCTCAATATCACCCATATTCTTCGGATCTTGTGCATTTTCAAGTAGTTTAAACTAGAGAAACTTTGTCCAACCTAACCCCACCCCACGAGTTTTAAAAATATGTGTTTGAATAAAATATGTCATAAAAACTATTGGAGTTCACATACATTGTTTGCATAGAACTTCTTAGTTGCCTAGGAGGCTTAAGTTATAGAATTGATAATGGTAATGTCATATAACTCAATTCAACATAGGTGTTTTTCTTAATTCTGACATTTTCAAAAAACTAAACCATAAAAACATGTTTGTTTAAGAAATCAAAAATCGACTTATGGAAAAAAAAAAAAAAAATCAAGAATAGTAATTAGCAAAATTTATCTTTTGTATTGCTAATTTATTAATGAATTGAGGAGACTTATTATAGTGAGGCACGCTACATTAAATAACTATATGCTTTGAATTAATTTTTGTTGAAGCAATTTTTTCTAGAGAAACAAACATGCACGCACATGCTTTGAATTAATTTTTGTTAAAGCAATTTTGTTTAGAGAAACAAACATGCACGCACAAGGGATAGGTAATGAGTTCTAACACCATTTAAACAATACTAAACCATTTACTTTTTTTTAACCAGCCACATTTTATTAAAATATTTTTTGGTGACCATTTTTTATTTTGTTTTGTTTTGTTGTGTTGTGCAAGATGCAAGATGCAAGATGCAATTGATTTTTGTATAAAATGAGGAAAGACATGGCATAATTCATAGTGTCCCACCAAATTTGGACAGTTAAAATGTATGGCTTGTTATTATATATATATATATATATATATATATATATATGTTTGTATATTCATTGAGCTTAGGAACAATACCATGGACAAGGAGTTTTCTGCAGGCATCACTTCGCCACCACACTTGGTTGAGAAGTTTGCATCTGTAGAATCATTATGATTGCCCTCTTCATGATAGATAATTAAAAACTTCAAAATAAAATATTTCCACCGAATTAAGCTTTTAGATTATATAAACTTAATCAATTTTCACTCACTGATGTTGTCCTAAAAGAAGCTAAACACAAATTTCTGTTCGGAATAAATATATTCAGGTGATTGGAGGTTGGAAAAGTGTCATTATGTTGAAATTACATGCCAATGCAATATATTTTACTTTGACTTTTCAAAAATCCCCACTCCCTCTTATATTTTTGGTAAAATAATATAATTTTTGACATAAATTTAAATAATGACCCCCTTAGATATTTCCTAAAAACATGTAAAGCTTTTATATAGATGACTAATTCCCTTTTTCTCCCTCTTATACCATAATCAGTTCATTAAATCAAAGTGTATTTAATGAATAATTTTTATACAAATAGTCAAATAGATAAGTGTAGTGCCCATGGGCCCAAAGCACGTATTGGGCCAACCCAAAGGCTCCCGCAAAGAGGAAAGTCCAAACCGACAACATGAAATAGTCCGAGGATATAATAACTCTAGCCTACGATGCCACGTGACCAAGGAAGATGCCATACATGAGCAGAACACCACGAGACATGACGTCCGTGGATGATTTTGTCCTGCCGAGGACAGTATTACTAATCTGGCAGTTCAAGGACTCTTGTACTAAGGACCTTACATACAATAACTGAGAGAACGAGGATAAGGGATAAAGGAAGTTGATAGACAAATATCAGAGAAAAAGCTACTACTACTGCATTGAAGGCATTATACCTACCTCTCTGGCCGCATTAATGAAGAAGTGACGCCTGAACATAGGAATTCAACCTTATCCTAACTGCTAGAGGCCTTAGTAAGAGAAAGTGATGGGACAAGTATCCAAGAGGGGAAGATGAAGACTACAAGTGGAGGAGAGGAGGAAGGAGGCAGGCCTATAAAGGGTGAAGAGAGAAGAAATAGAGGGGGGGGGGGGGAGGAAAAAACTTGTAAGGAAAAACCAAGGATTGTCCTCGACATCCATGTAAACAGAGGATTATTACATCCAAGTATAAGATTTATATATGAACTCCATGATTTAGCCCAACCTCTGTGTTATCTACCGTCTTAAAAACCTAGATTAGAAGCCCACTCTCTATAAATTCATTGTTTAGGGCTCATCGGGCTGGACTGAAGGATCAACTCTGGTCCAATTTGATTTGTGTCCTTACAATAAGGTTATATAAATTATTTATGCATTTTTCCTTTTTTTTTTTTTCAATATTTTACTTATTAAATTAGAGATATGGACACTATTTTTTTTCCTTAGAGAAAAATTGACAAATGTGGATTTAATGGTTTGGAGTTAAAATTCCTTTCGCTTTAGAATACAAAGCTCTGGCTGAATAGTAAAATATCTTGTTTTTGGAATACTCCCTCCTGCATTCATGCATGAGCCTTTGTTGGATCTCCACTAAACTTCTTTAGAAAGAGTTGCTATTGAGTATGATGTTGAATAGAATCTTTAAATTAATTTATGTAATTTGCTATATTTGTTATTTTTTTAATTTTCGTTATTTTATATTTAGGACATTTATTTCCTTATTTTTAGGTTTTTTTAATGCATTATAGGTCAAATTTGGTTCCTGTTATAGTTAGTAATTAATTAGAAGTTATTTTAAAATATATTTCTAGCCTGGCAAGTTTTATGGAGCCCTTAAATAGGTCCCTAAGTCTATAAATGTTTTTTGAACAATTATTCGATCAATAAAATTTAGGTTTTTGTTTTTCTATTTTATGGGAATTTCAGACCTCTTTCTCCTTGTGATTAGAGGTTATTTTTAAAAGCAAACGTGTTTTCTTTATTTTTTTTTTTTTTCTAGAAATAGACTTGTTTTGCTTCTTGATGCTTCCGCATCCCTCATCATAATGATAAAAAAAAAAAAATAGACATAATTTAACACCGAATGAACAGTTGTATTTCATGAGACTAAACTTAACATTGTACACCAAAATTTTTTTTTTCTTTCAATTAGAGCATTATCTAGGAATAAGGTTACATATATGAAGTTGAACCACACCAACACTATAACAAAATCCATGCCACTTTTTTAACGAGAATGCTATCATCAAATGTTTCTCATTATCTAATCTTAGACTAAACCAAAATTTGCATAGAGTATTAAAATAACAAAGTAAATAATGAACAAATTTTGCAAATTATAGAAACTCTTAAAACCTTTTTGAAACTTTTGTAAAAAAACTTTTGCTTAATTAAATTGTGCTAGTTACTTTAATGTTCTTAGAGTATGTTACATGACATAAAGGGGAAAAAAAATGAAAAGATAATAATTTAAAAAGAAATGGGGTCCACCTTTTTTTTTTTTTTTTTCTCGGGAGAAGAAAATGATGTCTACTTGGTACAATCACAATATGTAAGACACAATGTAATTATATAACATATGATGTAATTTGGATATGAACCTATATAGTTTAAAATTTTATTAATAATATTTTGGTAAAAATAATTAAATGATTGGTTGTTATATAACTTCACTATTACTATATAGTGTACTATATGTTTTATAGTTTCATGTGGAAGGATTGCCTTTTTTTTTTTTTTTTTTTAGCCTTTTGTTTTTGTTTTTTCTTTTTGTATAGGTTTTTAATATATATTGAAAATTCCCCATAAAAAAAATTTAAACTCATGTTTTTTTAGTTTTAGTTAATGGAAACCCATTAAAATGTGATTAAAATGAATTTCAAACTTCAGAATTCATGATTTTGATTTAAACTTTTTACAGTTTAATTTGAAACTACTTCGAACTATAGGAAAATTATGTAATTTATTTAAAGAAAAGTAGCTATTTTGTGTAAGAAAAGCCTAGCCATTTGTTGTAAGAGAATATAAACACTTGTCACAATCATAAGTTTATATGATATGATATGAGGAGAGTTAATCGCAAATTAAAAAAAAAAAGTTATAGAAGTAGAAATTCAAAGCATACAATTCAAATTAAACAAGAAAGGAAAGGAAAAAAGTTTATGTAATCTTAAAATAAATTGGGAGATTACTTATTTATTCTCAATGATAGAGGCACAATTAATCTATTGTAGAAAATAAAAGGAAAATTAGATAAAATTATGTGTAGACTTGTTCATGGATCTACTTTGCCGGCAAAACCAATCTGAGCCACACCAGTTCGCTTCCCTCAGGGCTTTGGTGAAGGTGTCCGATGCGGTGATTGGGAAGATTTCTCTAGCATTGACGTCGGACTGATGCGACAAGTGGCGCTAAGATGTGCATACCACTGGAAATCGCACTGAACCCGGTATAATAATAATAATAACAAGTTCCCTCTCAAAGTTAAGGCCAACCAACCCATACCTCTCTTCTTCTCTACCTTGTTTGACTGCCATATCGCACATAGGTTTCTCCAAATTCTTCTTTGAAAGGTACACTCTCTTGTCTCTCTATCTTGCTAATCTCTGCCTCCTTCTCTATTCTCTATTTCATCTCTATGTCCCAGGCCTCATCGCCTCTTTTTCTATTTCTCTCCGTGTCCCAGTCTTCTTTGTATTTTAACCGGTTATTTTACTTTTATACTAAGAGGCTATGAAACGGCGTGTTAAGACAGGAAAACAATATAATATACCCCTTTTAAACGGTGTTGCAGCATTACGAAACAACCTAATGTATCGCACTGCACGTTTTTTTTTTTTTTTTTTTTTTTAAGCAGTTAGTTTCGTTTCATAAGAAGGCCTCCCAAACAGTATCTTGACATTGCACCGTACGGTTCTTTTTTTGCTTGCGTGTCAACACCGCCTTAATTGTAGCAAAAGTCTTCTGGTATTATATATAGTATTAGATAATAATAATAATAATAATAATACAAGTAATACTGTGTTCTCAAAAAAAGATGAAAAAGAAAAAAACAAATTGCGTGGTTTAAGGGTTGTTTGGTACATGTGTTTAAACACATATTTTCAATTTCTAAACAATATTATACGTATTTTCACACATTTTTTCACTCCCACATATCTTCAAAAAATACAAACAATATTACTTGACCAACATTACCAAACGGTACCTTAAGTTTTAGTTTCAGTATATGTATTTTTTTTTTTTTGGGTGAAAGAGGATATGTTTTAGTTTCAATATTAAACAACGCGGTTTCCTCTTTCTCTTAAACTTTATAGTTGAATTCTTGAACGGCACCGTATTTGTTCTCTTTCAGTCTCGCTCTCTCACAGAAAGTCGATTTCCAAGTAAATTCTACGTGGATAAAAATGCCACATCAGACGAATTGGTCGATTTTATTAGACGAATTGGACGATGAAAATCGACCCTGAAAGAGTCGATTTATAGCCCAAAATCGAAACTTTGAGAGTCGAGATGTTAGTATACTATATAGTTTGGTTTCGGTGCCTACTAACTATATTGTTAGGAAATTGAAGCTAATTGCCTAGAATCACCCTTCCTAGACTCTCATGGAATCCTTAATCTCTAAAAGTCAGTCTCTGTTCACCACCATCGGCTCTGCCACTATGTACTTCTCCGTCGTTGAACGTTTCTTGCTGATTCTTATTTTCTTGTAATTTCAGGGGTAATTTAAAATAAGAGTTTCAGCGTAGTAAAGACTAATAAATCCCAATATTTCATAGGTATATTCTCATACTATCTTTCTTTATTTGTTTTCAGTTCTTTCTTTGGTTGATCATGGTCTTTTGTGTAGATTCCAAATTTGCAGTAGTTTCTATTAATTTGGCTAAATATTCTGTTGTATTTTCTGAAGCATTAGTATGGGACTGACACTATGTGTCAATGATTTTCAGGAGTCCTTAATGGCAGATTCGGCTGAAAACCAACAGCCTGAACAAGGTATAATTATTCTGCTGTAATCCCTTCTCTTTCTTTCTTTGTATATTCACCATTTGGATACCGTTCTTACCTTTTGTTTTTGTGCAAAAATATGTCTAGTCTTTTTGTCTTCTCAGTCTGCAACTTTTTCAGAAAGCAAAAACATCAGAAAACGAACAGTTGATGAAGATGAAGAGGAGGATTCAAAAACAGAAGGCTGTATTTTTCTACTGGATCCTCTAAGAACACGTCGTCTACTGAAGCAAAGGAAGAATCTGGGAAGCCAATTTTTCAGTTTGAGTCTTCAAAGGAAATTCAAGTCGAACATGATAGCAGAGCGGCGGCAACTCTAGAAACTGAGACCGATTTCTCAAGAGATGCTCGTGCATTGCGCTAGAGATCTCTTAAGCAAGCAGAGGAGGCTTTGAAGGGGAAAAGGAAAAAGCTCTGGGGATGAAAAGTTGTATAGAGGCATTAATGGATATACCGATTACAAGGCTGGTTTCCAAAGAGAGCAAACGGTTGCTAGTGAGAAAGCTGGTGGGCCACATGGGCTTTTGAGGGCTTCTGCTCATATAAGAGTTTGAACGAGATTTGATTATCAACTGGACAAATGTAAGGATTACAAAGAGACTGGTTACTGTGGGTATGGAGATTCTTGTAAGTTTATGCATGATCGAGGGGATTACAAGTCTTGATTAACAAGGATATGAGTGGATTTTTCAGCAAGATGCTGACAGATGGGTTTCTAATACACTAACATAGAAAACTTAGAGCTGGTTTAAGTTTGAGATAAAATTCAGGTGTCATAATTATTCTCAGAGTTTTGACGGTTGCATTTCTGTCAAGACATGTTTTGCCTAGGTCTGGAAGTGGGTTCTTATAATGGGCTTAGGGTTTGTGCATGGATCAAACACATAAGGTTGTTATGTAGGTGTAAATAACTTGATGATTAGAGTTTATAAACTTATTTCTCAGTGAAGTTTTTCAAAACATGTGTTTTCTGTATAATAGTTTGAAGTCCTATTTATTAGAGAACTGAGTTGCGTTTTTTTTTTCTTCGTGGTTTCAATTTTGAGCCAATTACTTGTTAAATTTAAGCCAACTGTTGAGTCTGCAATTTTAGGCATTCAATCCAGGTGTATGTTGGGTCCAACAAATCAATGTAGTCTTCAGATCCAGGATTTCCTTTTGATTGATGCCATAAAATCTTCCATTATGAAGTTTCTAGCAAGATTGATTATGCAGCTGACACGAGCTTTCAGCAAATTGCATTGTCAAAACAACTCTGTTAAAGATATAAATCATGTTGTCTTTTTTATTTGCTTTTGTTCTGTGCTTAAGCATGGCGAAAGGTTTCCTACAAAACGTGTCAGTCTGATTTCATTGTTGCACATCTCTCCTTTATTTGAAAGTGTATTCTAACTGGAGGTTCTTCTCTTTTTCAGCATCATGCAAAGAATAAGAAATGCTTTGTTTGCAACAGACCTACTCTTGGCATCTTCAATACAGCTCATGAGATACGTAGAAGGATTGCTGCGGAGGGTAAATAATAGTCGCTCAGTTCATCATGCTCTTTGGTTTGTAACTTGTTGGAATGAATTTTTTTGTTTTGTTTTGTTTTTGTTAGCATTGAAAGAGGAGATTTCCTTATCAGCCTCTCTTTTTCCTAGAATGTCTGGCAAAATTCTCTTTAACTAGATATCTTACTGAAGGAAAGCAATTTGAAAGCAATTTAAGTATGGAGTACTATTGTAGGTTTCTGCAGAATTTAATTAGTATTGGGTATCTGAGAAAGCAAACAAATTTGCTCAGTTTAAGCCTATTTGGAACAATCTGTTTAATTAGGTGGAGACTGTTTCCATACGTTGGCCAAAGTACACAGGTCATGACATTGAAGTTTCTTTTTTGTTTTTGTTTTCTATGATCCTGATTTATACATCTTAACCTGATGTGTAAGAAATTTTTATGATATTTCATATTATTAGCTTTAATAAGTAAATAGATTTCACATAGTAGTCATTCTCTTTTATTGGGGGATTATTGGAAAATTGCCTTTTAAATATTTTCTGGTGAGACAAATAAAGTTTCAGTTTCCTGCTTTTGCTAATTGGGTGTTCAAATGATCGCAAAAGAGGAAGGCTTGGAGCTCTATGTAGGCATGGTACTTGGCAGGGCTGTTTATGATGTGTGCACCCAGATGTGTCACAGGGGAAATATGTTTGGTTTCCTTCTCCTCTACAATGATGAGAGGTGAAGAGGCTGCGTTAACCTGGTATATCTAGTTTTTTGAAGATGGAAGATTGTGTGATCAGCACATAACATGACAAACATGAGCAATGGGTTCCTGCCTCTGCTGTGATATGTGAGCTCGCACTTTGGGCACTGGGTGTTGCTGAGACCATGGTTGTTTGATGTCAGAAGAGCGCATTTTGCTTGGTGGGTTAGAGTTCATCAGTGAAAGGTTCTGGTGGCAACAGGCCTGCATTTAGGATGTCAAGTTTTCCTGTTGATAGTATGAAATATTTTGAAGGGTAGGGAGGTGGCAGACGCAATTGGAAGGGATAGGAGAGAACGGCGGACATTGGCAGAATTTGATACACGTTTAGAGGACACTTATTGGCTGATCCTGATGAGCTTTGTGACCCTGGTGAGCATTTGACTTTTATTTTCTCTTGCAATTATTAATTTATTTCCTTTTTGGGTGAGTGCCATATTTACTTCCATTTATATTATTGTTGAAAGGAGTGCTCCCTATGAATTGTACAATTAAATAGCTGGTTCCAGTTTTGGCTTCTTTTCACATTATTTGACTCCTGTTTTTTTGAATGTTTCATGTAGTTGAACCAAATTCGAATGATGCTGCCCCATCCTCAGTTGTACATGCCATTTGTATTGAAATTCTTCTATATTCTGATGTTGAATTAAATGAGTTAAGTAAAGGTGGAGGGCGAGGTCAACCAATGGGATTCTGTGTAATTGGCAATAAAAAAATACTTTTGTTGGATTATGGCTTAAGGATTTTATTGAATAGCATCTTAAATGGTTGATAAGTAGCTAGTTCTTTATCTGGATCAGCTAGACAGCCATTTACTTTGATTTGAAGAAGCATGTCAACCGGAAAGGTAGCTTAACTTTGTCAAGTGCAAAATTTTTCTGGTTGAAACTAAGAGGATCGAGTTGTTGAATTGTTGGGACATGAGCTGATTGTATTAGGCGTATGTTTTAGAAAACCATTTTTATGAGATGGTGGAAATGTAGGCCTCTGGTTATTGCCTTGTGTTCTTTATTTGAGTATCTGCCACTGTAGACATTTTGTTGTTTCATTTTTCATTTACCAGAGATAAATTTATAGAATATACATCCCTGAGTAAAGTATAAACATAGAATTCAATGAGGCTGTGCCCAAGAATGGTCTTTTACTCATAATATGCTTCACTATACATGCTTAAAATCTTGACATCATGATTTGCAGATTCTTACCGATATTTTGAATTAATCTTGCATTATAAACGTTTTTAAGTTCGAGTATATGTTGTAGATCAATATGAATTGGATGTGTACCTAAGGATGACTTTTAATTTCTTCTCTTGTATAATGTCTTATATATCTATTTTGTAATTGGACCTGATTGGCGATCTAGATTGGAGGATCCCAAATTCTCTAAAGGCACTGCTCATGCGCAACCTCTCAAGCTTTGGACATCATGCAATCCACTTGCATTGGCATTCAGTTTATGGATGCATGGTTATTATTTAAGCAGGGAATAGCATCATTTTTTATTTTTATTTTTATTTTTTTTTATTTTTTTTTTTTGCAATTAGGCGATGCCTTCTATAATAGTCGATTTACAAGTAGCATAGTTTTTCGAAGTAGGAATGGGTGGTTCTACATATGTCTTCATTGAATCTAAAACTTTTGAGTTTGCTATTGAGGAAGGGGGTTCGTTTTTCTTATTACGTATTTATGAACGAGGTAGGAATTCCTTTTGTTCTATCTGTATGGGTAAGGAGAGTGCTCAGAGAATTCTATTTCACGTTGAGAAGTTGATATTCGAGCAGAAGCAGGGTCAGTTTGCGAGAACGGTCAGGGAGGAAGATAGAGTTATTATTCTTCAGTTGGGGTCCAATGCCCATGGCACCTTTTTGTTGTTCTCTGAGTTAGATAATGCTTGCCGACGGGGTTCCATTGTCATTCCGGAAGGGAAATCGAGGAGTGGTTGGAGTGGTTTTGGAATGCATTTGAGGAAGACAATCCTTCCAATTATTCCGACTATCGATGTTAAGCAAGCGAAGCCATCGTGAGATCGATGAGGGTGACAGAGAACTTCCGACAGAAACTGGGAGTTTTCCAATCCAAAGGAAAAGAGATTTCTTCGGGTTTTCGAAATTTGAAATCACAGATTTCTTGGGGAGGAAAATTCGAGACTGACAAGGTGGCGGATGTCACGTCGGTCATCAACGGTGTTGCAGATAAAGGTGTGAATACATTGTTGTCCCTGGATATTACCCTGCGTGAGGAACGTGGGGATGAAGGAAAGTGGATTGTGTTGTCATCTGATATTAAAGAGGTGGGCCCGGTTGTTGTTAAGCCCAGTGGAGAGAATAAAACACTTTCTTTTAAATCGGTGTTGACTAATGGAAGTGGGCCAAGGCCCCAGGTTGCTTGGAAGCCCAAAGCCCAAGCCGGGCCTCATAAAACACTACCCTTTAAGTCTGATCTTCAGCATCTCAGGCCTAAACATAGCCCCATTAAATTGGGTGATTCTCAACCACGTAGTTTAGTCTTTACCAATACAATGCCTCGTTTATCTTCTCTCGCTTACAACGCTGCTCAACCAAGTGTCTTGGGTTTGGTTTCTGGATCTAGGTCTTTGGCGCCTCATCCTTTCTCTACATGTGACACAGATTTTGGGCTTCCTCTGCTGCCCTCTAGCAAGCTACCACATCAGCTGCCTCTCTTCACACAAAAGGTAGGCAGTAGCATTCCGATGTGTGGCGCAGTAGGTATGGGGTCAGAATAGGGGAATTGCGAGAATTTTCCAGTTGTGTCATCCCAGCATGCAGAGGGATCGGAGTATGATCTTTAGCCTATAGCCTCTGAGATGTGGAGTATGATCTTTAGCTTGTTTGGTGTTTGTTGGGTGATGCCTCAGAGGGTAGTGGATTTGTTGGATTGTTGGAGATGCAAATTTAGGCGTCATCGTAATATAGTTATTTGGAGGCTTGTGCCGCATTGTTTGATGTGGTGTATTTGGCGGGATCAGAATTTTAAAAGCTTTAAGAGTCGTGAACGGTCCATAATTGAGCTTAAGTCTTTCTTCTTTTTTACTCTTCTCGAATGGTGTCTTGTTTTATTGTCTTTTTCATGTATTTTCCTTGCTGTGTTAGGTCATTGTAATTTGGTTTCTTGATGTGTTGCCTTTTTGTACATTTCCTATGTACTAGGCTATGTGTTTTTTTTTTTTTTTTTTTTTTTTTTTTTTTTTTTAATTTGTTACTTATCAAAAATTTAAGGGTTTGTTCTTTAGGTTGCATACTATTTTCAAAATCTGAGTTTTGCCCATTTATGAGTATCTCCAGCAGTTTTTCTATATTTTTGTACCTACTTTTTTAAATAAGTCTTCCAACAGATTCTATCTTTTCTCTATCTCATTTAAATATTATTTCTTCATTTATTATTTCTTCATTTTTTGACAAACATATTCCCATCCCCACTCTTTTCTTTGCTAATTTTTCATTTAGTTTTATTCTTTTGCTAATGTAGCCCATCAAACTTGATGAGCTACTGTTCATGAGCCCAAAAAAAAAAAAATCATTATTTAGAGAATCTACTGGAGACCTTTTTTTTTTGGTCTCATTCTATATTATAGAGATTATTTTGCTTTTACCTAAGCTATTGGAGATGCTCTAAGTTTGCGGTTTTTGTTGGATAATGGTATGGTATGGCAAAGCCTAAGCGCAGCTTCCTTATTTTCCATTGATGTTGCCACAGATAGTGGGTTTTATGTTGATTGGGAACATAGCGGTACTCCTAAATGAATTTTTAAGGTGATCAACACATTTTCAAGGGGATGTGGGTTTTCACAACCTAAATTAAATTTAACGTGATTGATATTCCACATGAACAAGATTCATGTGGCAAAACCATGTAAACTGCTAAATTCTTAAAACTTCTTAATTTTTTAATTAAATCCAACACAGAGGATTAAGGGGCTGTTTGGTTTTTTTTCCCCCATCACTCATCACTCCTCAGTCAAAATACCTCCCAATTTCCTATACCCACCCGTTTGGCACATATTTTCAACTTCTCATCACTCAATTTTTTCCATTATTTGTGGGACCCATGCCTGGCTCCTCACTCAGAGAATTCTGTTTGGTTACCCGCTAATGTCTCAGAACCCCACCATTTTTCTTCACTTCTCACTTCCCCTTCCTACCTCAGCCCTGTTTCTGCACTTCTCACTTCTCATTGTCCGTACTACTCCTCTATTATTTTCATTATTTCCTTGGGTTATGTCATGGTTTTTTTTAACCCCATTTTTTTTTTTTTTTGGTGTATCATGGATGATGTAATTATCTATGTTCACTCAAACATCATTTTTTTTTGGTTCACTTGTAAAACCCATCCCCACATAACTATGTATGAGATTTGTTTAAACTTGTGGGATCTGGCCAAACTTTCACAGCCCATAAATGAGAAAAATGAAAAAAAAAAAAAAAAAAAAAGAAACCCAACACCCAAACCTACGAAGCAAGGAAGAAATATTTTGGATCTAATCTGTGGAGGCCAAAATCAGTACAACTGAGAAAAATGAAAAAAGAAAAAAGAAACCCATCACCCAAATCGACAGAGCCAGGAAGAGAGATTGAGGATCTAATCTGTGAAGGCCGAAATCGGTACAACTGAGTGTGTGGGCCTTTTTTACAAATATTGGGTTGGGTCGCTTGTTGCTACACTAGGCCCAAAGATTTTTTGGATCAGGGAGTTGGGATCGGTCCAAGAGCAACCCTCCTTGATCCTGCTTATGCGCAAACACCCCTGTTAATCAGGCTTTGATCACACGCCCATAGTCGGCAGAACTATTACCTTAACTACGACAGGTAGATACAATAAAAAGACAATAATGAAAATTCCTTTAAGATTCAGATAAAATAAATAGTGGGCTTTGATAAGGAGTGCTCGTTTTACAAAACAGTAAAAAAGAGTAAGAATTGAATGAACAACAACAAGCTTATTAAAAGAAATAAACGTCAGCTTGCTGCATTGAGTTACGTTGCCACGTCTAAGTCAAGAAGGGGAATCACCTCTTCAATGCGACCAATCTCTATGAAAGGGGAAATTAGTTGCTTTGAAGGGGCGGACCTAAATGACTTGTATTTAATGAGATCCTTCTCCGTTACCGGAGAGCATGAGTTGGAGAGGGAAAGGGAGATTGACCCATTCGGTGCATGCCTATCGCTCTGTTCTCTCTCTGTTTTTCGCTCTTCTCTCTATTTCCCTGGTTATTTCCTTTCTATTATTTCTTAATTCTTTCGTTCTTTCCTTCAGTTTTACTCTTACTACCTTTTTAATTTTAGCGATTATATCCCCCAGAGGTTCCTCCTCATTGCTATGCACAACAAAGGCTCTTTATATAAAGTCAGCCATGCTTGGTTTTTACCATTTTAGTCCTTAACCGTTTTTGTCTGGTGTGGGTGTCCTTGCAGACCATTACTGATTGGTCAATCACCCAGCCAGCACCACTTATTTGCATTGGCCGCACCACTCCACCTCATCAGACAAAAAAGGCTCTTTTATTTGCTTGCTTGCTTGCTTGCTTGCCGTGGCACTCTTACCTACCATGGTATAAGTACTCTCTTTCTCTCCATCCTTCATGGCATGCACCTAGTGATTCCGACTCAATTTTTCTTCTTTTGGATGGTATGTCATCCCAGTAGGACATTGACTTCAAAAGAGCTTGAGTAGGAAACACGAAAATGGGGTTTTCCCCCTCTCCACCTCCTAACCATACCCCCTTACCTCTGACGCATGACCTTATCATTTCCTGTATTGGCTGGGTATAGGTTGGTGGTGTCTAGGCCTTGTAGGTGCCTTGCCTCCATGCTCATCCAATTCTGCCCACTGCTCATGTGTCTGCCACGGTCTGAAGGTCAACGTGTCCAGTCTGCTACTCATCTTTGGCTTCTTATGGCGTGGGCTGCTTCCTCCGACTTTTCATTTATGGCTTGCTTCTTTTATGGGCTAGATTTTGCCCGATTGTGGACTGTTCCATACTTTTATTCCCAGCTCTTGTTATTTGTTTCCTGCCATTCCATTCTGCTATGCCTATCGTGAGATTTACTTAACCCAGGGCCATTGGGCCTCTTTGGGCTTTATTGTCCATTTCTTCTTTGATGGCCCAATAAGCTTATTGGGCCTTTTACTACTTGCGGGCTCCCTCGTCCCGCCTTCTTTTCTTTGGGCATTATTAGCCTATTTACTTTCTTGGGGCACCCTAGGCCCTTTCCAATTCTATGCTTCATATGGGCTTTTACTAACTCCTTGGGCTTCCTTGGCCCAAGTGCTTCTTACTTCATCTTTGGGGCTTATGGATTCTCCATCGCCCTTTACTTTCTTTACTTACATTACTTTAGGCCTACTGTGATAGCCGTGGCCCATTCTCACTTTTCTACATCCATACAGCCTATGAGTTTGTTATTTCTTTCTTCCGGGCCTTTTTAGGCCTATTTACTTCTTCAGGGTCTATTTGTTTACTTTATGGACCCATGATCCATTATTCCTGCCACTTGGGCTTAATGACATTTCCATCCCACTCTCTTCTGCCCATGTCTTTGGGCTTTTCCTCTTACTGGGCTTAAAAAATGAGCATCTACACTGAGAAAAATGGAAAAAAAAAAAAAAAAAAAAAAAAACCAACACCCAAATTGACGGAGCAAGGAAGAAAGATTGTGGATCTAACCTGTGGAGATCGAAATCGGTGAGTTTGTTGCAGCTTCGTCCTTGGTCTTCGCCGTCACAAGTGGCAGGGAGCACGTCAAATGGAGATCTCAATCAGTTATGGTATGAATCTCCTTCTAAGCTAGCTTTTTTTCATGATATTGATGTTGGGAAGAGAAGATGAAGCAAGTAAAGAAAGGATATGGAGAGGTTGTGCTTGGGAAGAGAAGATGAAGAAAGTAAAGGAAGGGTGTTGAATGAAATGGGTTTGGTCTGGTATGAAAGAGAGACATTAGAGTAAAAGCTAACCCCTGAAATGACAAAACACTGATTGTAGGGCCCATGACTTGAGTGAAATTACAAATTTTCCATTAGAAACAAAGTTTTGGAAACTGAAAACACCTAAAATGTGTTTTCAGATTCCATAACTCATCACTCAAAAATCAAAGAATCGAGTAATGGAAACAAAAACAGAAGACAAATTCAAACCAACTTTTTTTTTTGTGGGACCCACATATTTTGAATTATGGGTGACGGAAACAAAGTTATAAGTTATAAAATCATAAATCCAAGCAGCCTCTTAAGTTGACACAACATCCTCAAGTATCTATGGTCCATCATAGGTACTTGAGAATGTTTTGCCAACTTATATACTAATCATGAGTTGACACATAAACATGATATGGATTTGAGTGTGAAAAGGGGTTTGTTATTAACATAAATTTGACATGTATATTAAGAGTATAAAAAACATGCAATTTAGATTTTTAAAATGTGTAATAATATTTTTTATTAGGTAAAGTTGTAGACTTGAGTTATAATCAATTTTGTAACTAAACTTTATCTATTTTATATTATCACTTTTGAGTTTAACAATTTTGAATGTGCATTTTTTAAACAAATGTTAATTTGATTTATTTAATTAATTTTGTTAAATATTATTACATATTTAATAATTAAATTGTTCATTAATTATATATATATATATATATATATATATATATATATATATATATTCATATTCCGAACTTATAATGAATATCCCTATAATTTTTTATAATTTTATTAGATGTTTTAGAATCTTAGGATACATAATATGATACGATATACAATACAAAAAAAATAAAAAAAATCAATTCACAATACGATTAGGTTTTGACAACTATGATCATGTGTGTTTAAACTCAACTCTTGGGGAGGGCAGTTTGAAATGTGGTTTTAATAGCCATAATTGCCTCCTAATTAATTTCAACAAATAAAAACCCAAGCTTTCAGTTCAATTCAATTCAATTTAAAACCAAGAACATTTTGAATTTCTAGGGCTTTCTTCTTTGGTGAATTGGAGCAATGGGACGATCTTGAGCGGTGTCGCATTCTTCTGAAGAGGATCCAAAAACCAAAGGTCCAAGAGAAAGAGGCCCCCACTATTACTGCTACTATTACTACTAATGCCTCCATTTGTTAGCATTTTAACATTTCTAGATGAGATTATAAAAAATAATTTCCAAAAGATAGTTAAAAACTTAGAATTAAGTACCATGTTTTAATAGGCACCAAAATCTTTAAGGTGCCTGATGCCTTACCCACGCATAACCAAATCATTGATTTTGTAATTTGAAATCTTTATTTAATACATGATTTTATCAAAGCTTACCTTAGTACCCTCACAATTTACGTTTTAAGGTTAAAATCGATTATACATAAGCGACCAATCACACATTAAAAATTTGGATGAGTGGTGGTGATTCTATTCGCTTAATTTACAATCCATGCACTGTCAATTACCTTACACATGCAAAATGCACAGGCAGGGAAGGTATCCACAGTTCCACACTATCAAGTATTGCATGCCCATTCTAAATACCAAACGAGCAGTTACTTCAAAGAGATCTTGCCTATTTATTTGTCTGTATAGCTCATAGTCCTATTGAGTGAGTCAGTGAGAAATGTAAGATTGATGTAGTCATTTAATGTAGGTGGGAGGGTCTAAAGTCTAATCCACTTTAGTCATAAAAGGCTAATTTTGTGTTGCCTATGTGCATAGCTCACCAATCTTGTGAATTCTCATATTTCTGCCGCATTCATGCTCCGTATATGCCATTTCATCTATAGGATAAATAGTGAAAAAGACTGGAAATGTCAAAATACAATTCCGATAGTAAATAAATTGTGGTCAAGCATATGATTTCACATCGATATTATGAAGCTATAGGCCTATAACTTCCTAAAGAAGAAAAATTTCATTGTTGGTTGAAATCATGATACAAGACAAGACAAATATCTCAGTATTTACACACATGACATCACATATTATCATTTGCAAAAGGTGAAAGCCAATCAAGCATAAAGAGTTTGAATTTGAAGTGCCTTAGATAGCAAAGGCAGTGTTACTAAGTGACTGCAACAAAGACAGATGTTTTCACCTTCCATCTCCAATTATGCCACCAAGCATGGTTTCAGTAACATTTATAGGAGAAGGCAATGGATCACCAAGTTGGCTAAGATCAGTGTTATCCCCATGATGCCTTCTGTCTTCTTCACTCAAAAAGTTGCTTGTTATATCTTTGAAATTCCAATCAGTTAAATAACTCGGCTTTGATGTAACAATGCCTACCTCAATATCTCCTGCAAGCATGGCCACAACACGGGACATTGGTGGCCGCATGTTTGGTGATGCCTGTGTGCACAACAATGACACTGCTATCACTCGAGCAGCTTCATTTTCATCAAATTCTGATAATGTGGGATCTATTAGCCTTAAACTCTGATTATTTTCATGAAGAGTCCATGCCTGGTGATCATGACAAGGAGAGCAAATAAGAATTTTCTTTTTAATGCAATAAATTAAGAAATGGAAAAAGAGAGAAACTTCCTTTCCCATACCCATTCAAGGAGATAAATTTTTTCAGTGTCCAAACTGTTGTCTGAGTTTCGTCTCCCACTTAGGATCTCCAAAGCAACAACACCAAAACCAAAGACATCAGCCTTCTCAGTCAGGTGCCCACGCATCGCATATTCCGGTGCCAAATAGCCTCTGCAAGATTTAAAATTAATATTCAAGCTTATTTAATTTTTTTTGATAGGTTAATATGCAAGTTTATTTAAAACAACCAATGTATTTGATCAGGTTCAATTTCCATAATTGATTATCAGTAATGAAAAAGAAAATTCCAATAGTGTCCTCAAGTTTGTAATAGTTATTGATCATTGTTCTAATGAATCTAGTGATTATTGATCTATATCTTACACTGTATTTTGCACCTTGGTACAATATAAAACAGGCATTAAAGACAATGGCTTTGAGAAAGTGGATAAGGAGTTTACATGGTCCCTGCGACTCGGGTGCTGATGTGGGTTTTAGTGTCATCATATAGCTTTGACAATCCAAAATCTGATATTTTAGGGCATAGCTCTCCATCAATCAAAATATTGCTAGCCTTCACATCTCGATGTACAATCCTTGGCCTTGACTCTTCATGGAGATAAGCAAGTCCTCTTGCAGTTCCCAAGCAAACACTAAAGCAGGTAGGCCAATCAAGATGCAACTTACTTTTTCCTGCATTAGTAGTAGCTCCAATCTAATTAGATTAAAAGTTATCAATCAAATGCCAAATCCTCATTCAGGAGTTATTTGAGTGCAATGATACCAAGCTACCCATATGGATATTGTCAGAGAAAATTAGAGTTTGGAAAAATTAGATTATGTCTTGGGGTAAAAAACATATTGTCATATGAGATTTGGGCTACTTCAATTTATTTGGTAGTGGTCCAAAACATAATTGACAATGCTTAATGACATAACAACATCGCCTTAGTACCAAAACTTAGGAGTTGGTTATGGATCTTCTAAAGATTAATCGAGATTAGGCTCATGTATTCACTTCAGTCATTCTATCTTATCTAAAATCATACTCTTTGTTGCTTCCTTAATTGACATGTTTTTTTTACTACTTCATGCAATGTTAATGTGAATATTAATCACGTTCCTCTGCACGTAACTAAACCATCTCAAGTGACTTCCTCTCATCTAATCATTAATATTTCCTCTATTTTAAAGCAAATTCCTTCATTTCAAATTCCATTATGATTATTATTTTTTTGTATTTCCAGTTATTCATCTTAATATTCTCATTTAAGCTACAATAATTTTATGAACATGTTATTCTTAAGATCCTAACATTTAGTACCACGAATCATAGTTTGTATTATAACAATCTTATAAAATTTTTCTTTTAACTTAATAAGTAATCTACAATCACACAATTTTCATAACGCGCTTCTCCACTTCCTTCACCTTGCTTTCATATATCCTATGATTCACATCATCTTCAAACTCTCCACCCTTATGAATTGTGGATCTAAGATATCAAAGGCACTAACTCTTTGGTATCTCTTGACCCTCAAGTCTTAGAACTTATGAACTTTATTTATATTGTCACCAAACAAACATTCTATGTACTTCAATTTTACTTAGCAGAAATCCTTTATATTCTAAAACATCTGTTTAAATATCTAATTAGACATTGACTCCGCATTTAGTTCATCTACTAAAACTATATCATTTGCAAAATCATAGATTAGAGGATTTCATGTTGAATTGATTTGTTGAACTCCTATAGCCAACACAAAGAGATTTGGATTTAATATTTATCCTTGATGCAAACCTATAAGGATAGGAAACTTACTTGTGATGTCTTTCTTTGTTCTCTTTCTAGTTACAACTTTGTCATATATATATATATATATATATCCTTAGTCAACTTAGTATACATAAAAGTAACCTCTTCAAATAACCTATCATATGATTTCTCTAAGTCAATAGAGACTATATGGGGGATCTTTACTGACTTCTTTATATCTTTCCTTTAGATGTTTAAGTAAGAAAATAGTAGGCATAAAACCAAATTGATTCTCTGATATTGTTGTTTTGTGACTTAATCTATATTCTATCACACTCTCCCAAATTTTTTGTAACCACCAAAAGGAAAGCACTACTCATATCTCTGTTATGCCCCGAAAGGGCTAGTGTAGTCACAATTGAGACTCATGATAGTTTTCATAAAACCCACAACCCAATATACACCTTATATGGAACTCAACACACTTTGCTTTTCAATATCAATCTAGGGCATTCCAAGATCCTCCACTTAAATCCCTAACATTCTCGTCCAAGCCCACTTTGTGGGGGCAATGTCTCTGAGCTCAAAAAGAGGTTACCAAGTTGGCTTTAATATTATTTGTAACCACCCAAAAAAAAGTGCTAACCACATCTGTTCTATATCCCAAAAAGACTAGTCTAGTCACTATTGCTCTAATACAATGTTAAATTACCTATTAGAAAATGGTAAATTTAATCATTTAGCCACATAATTTTAACACTTCCTCTCACTGTGAGCTTAAACTTCTTTTTAATAAGTGAGGCTCAATATGGGAGATTTTGAATTTACCAAGTTGGCTTTAATATTATTTGTAACCACCCAAAAGAAAGTGCTAACCACATCTGTTCTATATCCCAAAAAGACTAGTCTAGTCACTATTGTTCTAATACAATGTGAAATTACCTATTAGAAAATGGTAAATTTAATTATTGAGCCACATAATTTTAACACTTTCTCTCACGTGTGAGCTTAAACTCCTTTTTAATAGGTGAGGCTCAATACGGGAGATTTTGAATAGGAGGTAAAGTGGAGGAGACAATGATCAAACTTAGGACCTTCTAAGTTGATGCCATTAAATTACAAATTCTCTCAAAAGCTTAAGTTATTAGGAGATTGTGGATTTAATAATTAAACTTCATAATTCTAACAATAATTAAATATTTCTAATAATTGAATGAATGATGATTTTATGGGCAGCATGGAAGGTGTAAAATGAGTATGAAGTACGTTCCTACCAAATAGTGCCTGATCAAGGCTTCCGTTTTCAAGATATTCATAAACAAGAAGGCGCCTATCTCCCTCAATGCAGCATCCATATAATTTCACAAGGTTACGATGTTGCACAGCAGATATGGTAGAAATTTCAGTCACAAATTGACTCTTCCCATGGTGAGATGCCACCAATAATTGCTTCACAGCTACAATCCTCCCATCAGATAGTGTGCCCTGTGAAGTTGTAAAAATCAGAGACACGAAAAGTGAAATACAGGGTTTTTTTTGGTTCAAAAATGGGAATGTTGGTATGTTCCTTAAACATTGCACTACTCCTTTATTCTTTTAAGCAACTCCGATAAATAGCATGACAAAACTTCATTACTGACTGTAGCTAAAATGTTAAAGATAGTCAATTACATACAATTCTTAGGAAAAAGGTTGTTTTCAGTACACAGCTTCCACTTTTTTTGTAGCCTTTGGAAACATAAATATATATTTTTTTAAAAGAAATTACTTTCTTAAAAGAAAATTTTAGTTGCTTTTAGTATCATTTAGGTGAACGTTTTACTGACTTAGTTTTGTCAACAAACGTAATGTCAAGTGTCTATCCAACATTACATACAATAATGTACTTTACCTTGAAAACAGGTCCAAATCCTCCCTCTCCTAACTTTTTTGAAGGGTTGAAGTCATCGGTCGCACTTCTCAGCTCAGCATAACTGAAAGTGTTTGGTCGGAGGATTCCAAGAAGCTCTGCAGGTTCAAGCAAGAGAGGATCTAGTTAACTAAAAGTGTTTGAAAAATTTGATTTTTCTTTTGAGGGGGGGGGGGGGGGGGGGGTGTGGTGCAGGGTTGTTGGTAACATAGGATTTCAATTTAAAGCTATTAATTTTGCAGAAAATTTAAGCCGGTCCCTTATTCCCTTTCATGAAAAGGATCCATATCATTATCCAAGCAATAATAGTACTGATACTTTTCTACCAACTACTCTAGGATTTAGCCTTTTCATATATCAGAGTAACTTGAATTTTAGCCAAAAGTGAGTGGTACAGAGTCCATTAGTGTTTATTTCTTAGGCTGTATTTCACCAGTACCTCCAAAATGCTGTTATGTTCTTACCTTCCTCATTATAGTGCTGTGATTTTCTCTTCATGTAGAAAACTGCAAATATAAAAATCAAGCTCACGACTCCAACAGGACTGCAATTCCTACAATCATACCCAACCTGCTTTTCTTTCCTCGATTGCTTGGTGGAATCCCAGAAACATTGGATACAAAATCTGAGCAATTATTCATCAGTAGTAATTAGCAGTAAATAATCACGTTAAAAACATCACAAATCAATTCATAAATCATATCAAATGCATTACCTGAAACAACATGAATCGCTGAAATTAGTGGCCCATAATAACCTTGTACAGGTTTGCAGCAAGTTCCTTTACCAGCCCAAAATAGATGAATTTCAAGATAATTCTCTGACACATTAGCCTTAAAAATCTTCCGAACTGCTTTCTCCACCTCACCCGCCTCCTTTGATTTGTCAAAGTCCTTCAATTCTAGACGACCCTAGAAAAGAAATTATAGGAGAAAGTTATAATTATTATTGAATGAATTAAAATGGAACTCTATGCAAAAAAATAGAAATTGTATTACAGAAACTCTACAGGAGTAGGTAATGATCTTTACTCAAGAATGGAATACACTTTTTCTCTAAAGCAATCTAGAGTTAACCTGAATGTAGATATCGAATACATGCCTCCCTAGACTCTTCCAAGTTTGCGAGCTTCTATAATCAAAACCAGTTTCCGCAAAAAACAAGCTGACATTATAAAGACCATTATCAAGACCTAGGCCATAGTATCTAAGTGATCCTGGGGACATCCTTGAAGTCTGGTAAAGTTCTGGGGTGCTAGTTCCAATGACTTGTGCCAAAGTGATTTCAACATAACTTTGATTATTTCTCTCAGCAAACCTCCCCACGTTGCTGACTGCCCCTTTTTCTGTATCAGTAACAGAATACCATGCTGGACCAAAGGATGATGCATCTTCAGCCTCATACACTATACCCTCAGCAGGCATCTCTCGGCCACCACACTTGATTGAGAAGTTTGCATCTGTAGAATCATTACGATTGCCCTCATCATGATAGATAATTAAAACTTCAAAATAAAATATACTTGCAAAGTTAGTAAAATTTCCGGCTTTCCCATCCAAGTTCATGCATACTTGCAGTGCTATTTTCCATAACTTGATATTGAATTAAATCATTAAGTAATTAAAGAAACAACTCATGACAAACTACCCACTTCTGCAATAATAATGTTAGGTTTTGAAAAAATTCAGCCATTCAAAGGATAAAGGGAAACTTTTAAAGAGGGAAGGGATAAGTTAGATTATTCTTTTTTTTTTTTCTTCAAAAAAATGAACATAATTTTTTATCTTATAATTGAAATACTATTAATTGTTCATATGTTATTTGGCTCCACAACATTCAAAAAAAAAAAAAAAAAATGGAAGATATCCAATTCTATGCTTTGTAGATTATTTTGATTAGTAGGATCCATATATGATCCCACCATCATATGTGAAAATGTTGGGGCCTAATCAATCATGAAAGTCTGTGCCTTGTCATATCCCATAACAAAGTATAAGAAAGAAATAACGTACAAAGTGGAGAATTCCTATTGCATGGGAAATTTCTTTGGAGGCAATTCAGTCTTGGAAAAACACTGCAAACACAGGGAATAACTACTGCTTATCCAGATTAAAATATTTCTTCAAGGAATTCATTCAACTAAAGATGTGAAATTGGTAATCACATTCCTTCTCATGCATACTTTTGGACTTGTCCGTTAAAAAAGGGTGAGAGGAACCACTACTCACCTTATGTTTGATCTGTCAAATATGAAGTTGTTTGCCACCAAATTCCTGCATAATAAATTAAAACATTGGTACAGAAGAAATTCACAAACAAGCTGTTGGCTCCTGAAGTCAGCTTGTTAAAAAATCAGTAGTTAACATCGACCAAGTAATAGCGAAGGGTATTTTTAGGGTTCTCATAAAGCGAGGAAAAAGGGTTAACCAAGTAATAGAAGAGGTGTAAAGATATATGGGCCTTTGAAATGACCTCAAAATAAAAAAATAAAAAATAAAAAGAATTATGCAGGACTGGCTGTACCTAATATAGTTTCCACCATGAATGTTAATCTAGTTAACTTGATGTTTCTATAGGTTTTTTTTTTTTTTTTTTAATGTTGCAATAGAAGTTTTTGTTTTTCCCCTTTTTTCCTTTAAGTATTTAATCATCAGTTCCAGAAGCTAGCATAGATAGACACCTATAGAATGAAAGAAGTCAACTTCAAGTTTCAATAGTAATTATGTTATATCCATGGTTTTAAAAACCGAACCGTAGATCAAACCGGATTTTTCAAAATTTCCGGTTTTTTACCGGTTTTTTCCGGTTATTGACCGGTTTTTCGGTTATTGACCGGTTATTGACCGGTTTTGAGAGGTTTGACCGGACCGGATAGGACCGGTTTTTCCGGTTGAACCGGTCGGACCGGCCGGTCCGATCCGGTTTTTAAAACAGTGGTTATATCTAACTAGTATTTATTAATCTTCTTTAGATTACTAAGGTTGGAATAAATTAATTGATTCTTCAATTACATTCATGTGGCATCAATTTTATATATACTTTAAAACAAATAAAAAATTCAGTTAGGTTCATGTCGCTAACACATGGTGTTCAAATCTCGGTGTTAAATTTAGAAAAAGAGATGAAAGAAATGAGTACTATTACTTGAGAGACATACAGTTGTAAGTTTGAGGATGCTGTTACCCATGAGGGAAATATTCCAGATAGCTGATTGTAGGACAAATCTCTGCACTCAAAGGAGTGTGGAAAGTGTTTAGCAGACACATTATGCACAAAAAAAATATTCAGAATAAGAAATCCGCAGAACAACTCGAATGCTTTATCAGTTGGTCACTTGCCAAATGCAAAACTTTCTGATTTGGACACTTTATTGCATGCCATTTAGAAGATACCATAAAAAGTAAAAAAGGCTTCTTCTTTTCTTTTCCTTTTTTCCTGTCCCTTGAGCAATTTAATTTAAGAAAGATTTCTTAAGCAAAATTGAAATGATAATAGCTGCAAGTAATTAATTATATTTTCAGGTATATTTTACATATTTTATGTTTAGCTAGGCAAAGAAAGTAATTAATTAAACAAAACCACAACCAAAGACAAAATGCAATAATTACTATTGAAATAACAAAAACCACCTCCATCACTCAACACAGAATGTGAGGCATCCTTTCCTCAATTATATTGTCCAAACAATTCCCAGCTGAATGGGAAAGCCAAATGCAAATTCCGTCATATCTTAGATATCTTTCATGCTCCTCTCATATATGCTTCTATGTGTAAGTGGCAAAATTTTAAGCCAATTATAAAATGCCACATCAAAGTTTAGTGGCAAATTCTAAATTGATGTCATTAAATTAATTAAATTAGATGATGACATGTGTCATCCAAATTGGCATCACATTGGCATATTAAAATTTGCCACATGTCATTTGACCCATAAGATAAAGATAAATTTCCGGATAATTATCTCTATTAAAATAAATAGTTAAAATAAAGAAAAATTTTCTATTCAAAATTGATAGATAATTATCTTTATTAAAATAAATTAAATAGAGATAATGATTTATCTTTATTGAATATTATCTTTATCAAAATATGACAGAGATAAGTAGAGGTAATCATCTCTAAGAAGAATTTAAGTCAATCAAAAGTCTACTACATACTTTCAAGCATATCAACTCAAAGTAAAGCTTATCCTCTAAAATCACTATAAATAGAGGACATTCCCTCTCATTTTGGGGAGGAAGTTTTCAAGGGGTCCAAGATCAAGAGAAATTTTGTCTCAAGAATCTTTGAAGAACTTGAAGCATCTTTGAAAAACTTGAAGAACATTCAAAAGGCTTGAAGAACTTGAAGAACAACATATCTCTAACAAGCTCAAGACTAGAGATTCGTTGAGAAGACCGTTCAATCCATTTTCTGATCAAAATCAAGAAGATCTCTTGTTCGAGTTCTTTGAAGTTTTATTGGAATTAAGCTAAAAAGCCTCCATAAGCCTCAACAAACCCAAATCTTTGAAGCTCAACGGATCAAGCCTCTAAATCCCCGAAGAACTTCAACCTAATAGCCTTCACGTTGGAAAACTTGAAAAATAACAAACCTCTAATAAGCTCAAAGCTAGAGATTTGTTGTAAAGACCGTTCAATCCATCTTCCAACCAAAGTCAAGAAGAGTCTTTGTTCGAGTCAAGTTCAAAGAAGATAGAATCAGAGGATATTCTTTTGTAAAAGAATTGAAATAGAGATTGTACTCATTATATATCAATACAAATTTATATTTGCAAACCATATTTCTTTTCAATTGTGTGATTTTTCTGCAATTGGGAAATTCTGTATTTACACTGTGCCTGCACCATTCTGAAGCAAAAAATACCCTCACGACAGTCCATAGCATTAACCGTGTCCCTTCACCTATCACTCGCAACTTCAGCCTATATGAAAGGTTATATGGCTCACCTCCTTGACTACGGTCATCTTTGCATCTTTGGCTTTCTGTTATGTTGTCCTTCAACCTCATGAATGCAGAAAACTTGCGCCTCATTCAAGATTTGATTGCTTCCTAGGATATGGTATAGAACACAAAGGCTACAGGTGCTATGATTTTCTATCCACCCTATGTCCAACGTTCATATTCCTTACTTTGCACCATTCCCTAGTGATCCACTTCTTACACTACTCTGTACCTCTTAATCAGATTCTGACCTCTTCCCTAAGCAACCACAAGGTGAATCTTCCCCTGTTTATACAGTTTATTCAGCTCCACCTCTGTCCCATGATTCTACACCATATGAGGTATCCAAGAGCACATCACCTCCAGCACTATGTGGCCCTGCTCAAGGAAGTCAGTTTCCATCTAATCTTTGGGATTTGCATTGCTTTCATGCATTAGCTACCTTGTATGAGTCTCACTCCCATCGTGAGGCTTGAACTGATTTGTTTTGGCAAAAAATTATGACAGGGGAACTTGATGCACTGTCTAGGAATCATACATGAGACTGGTTGACTTGCCTCCAAGGAAGTTTGCAGGTTGGATGCAAGTAGATTTATAAGATCAAGACTCAAATTGATGTCTCTATTGAAAGCCATAAAGCTCAACTTGTGACAAAGGACTTTTCTCATCAGTATGGAATTGATTATAAAGAAGCATTTGCACGAGTTGCAAATTGAGTGAGAGAGGTAGAGAGAAGATTGAGTGGTGCCCTTTTAAAAAAAATGTTCAAACAGGTGCAAATTGAGTGAGAGAGGTAGAGAAAAGTATGTCCCTAGTATGTCTATATCAAACAGGTTTCCAACACGAACAAGTTGGCAATTTTTTTCGTGTCAATATTTCTTAGTTTTTAAAGCATGCCACATAATACTGTTCCACATCATGAAAAACTGAAATTAGTTTTTGGATTACAATTATAAACAGATTTGTTTGAAACGTAAAAATACATAGACAGAAAGAGATAGACAGAAAGAGATTCCTTTGAACTGTAAAAATGAATAATGTTAAAGCATACTAAAGTACACACAGATTTGCTTGAAATGTAAAGACACACATACCCAAGAGATTCACTTCAAACATTTAAATACTAAATAAATAAAAGGAGAGAGAAAGAGAGTAATGTTAAAGAAGCTAAGGACTTGTTTTTTTGGCTTGATTCCTTGCCAAATTTGAGTGTAATTTTTGCTCAATTTTCAGGTAATTTATGGGGATATTTTTGTAATAGGGTAAAATTACTTGAGCCACCTGGTCACTATTGCTGAAGAAGGACTCGTGGCAGTAAAAGAAGCTGCCTTTGTTTGCAACTCGCGACCAACAGGTGCCCGTGAGTTAGCCGAGGACATAACTATTGTTTGCCTAGGTTGTTAGGTATTATCTTTCAAAATCACATTGACAGACTTAAAAGGGTAAACATTAAGAGTTTACAACAATATTATATGCTCATTGGAACCTATGATTATGAATAATGTTAAAGGTTACTGAAAGGGAAAACATTATTAATAGATTAAGAAGACATATTATTATGTTATGAGAACTTACACAGTCAAAAGTACTTCGCTCTTTAGGCTAGGAAGTGTTCCAGAGAGACTATTGTTTCCAAGAAACCTAACCATTTTGATATAGTGTAAGAGAAAGTAAAAGGTATATATTTTATATATATATATATATATATAAATAAAAATAAAAAATAAAAAGAGGGGGAAGAGGGGCCATTATGGATAAAACAGAAGTGCACAATGACAACAAAAGATGGCATAAATCAATATCTCCAAGCAATGGGGCCAAAGTGCTCAGCCCTAGCTTAGGTGGTAAAGGAACAGGTTGGGTGAAGGTCCTAAATTTGTAACTCTAAATCCTTCTGTTGCAAGAAGAAAGGAAAAACAAGAAGGCAAAGGCATACTTACAAGACTTCAAGTGAACTCATACTGAACAAAACATTTGGTATTTCACCTGTTAGGTTGTTGAAACTCAAATCCCTGCAACATCAAGGAAAAAATCGAGATAAACAAATGGAACAGAGGGAAGTCTTTTATCAGTCAGCATTTAAGGTTGAACTGTCCATTGGAACTTACAGTAATTGTAAACTTTTATATTCTCCAATATCAGATGGAATACTTCCAGTTATCAATGCATTTCTTAGAACTCTATGGGAGAGAATAACATTGGATAATTAGTGCATAGGTGAATGACTTTAGATTGTATATCTGGTAAAAATAAATGTTGGATAGGTATATGAATGAATGGCGGGGGTATGTTAACTTACAAGTCAGTCAAGGACGTCAAATTTTTAATAAAATCCAAGGAGGAGCTCACATTGTATATATCACTGATTCTCCTACACATGTAACACAAACATTATGAGATTAGTCTTGCTGAGAGAAAGAGAGAGAGAGATGTTACAATAATTTGAGAAGTATATACTCACAAACTTGTCAACGCAATCAAGTTAGAAAAAGTGGATGGTATTGGACCTTCAAAAGAATTTCCTTCAAATCTCCTACAAAAACATTTAGCCAGCTTATCAACAGTAGTATTATAGTAGCCATAATTCATTGCTTTGGAAATAAGCATAAAAATCTGGAGATAAATGCAACTTATTATACACAAAAAATACATTTGAAGATGAAACCAGAAACTTTGATGGCTTACAGAGATGTTAGCTTTGTCCAGTTTCCAATAAAGTCCGGTATCCTTCCAGTGAAAGGACTGTCTGATGCCCCCCTGAAACGCAAACATATCTATAGTAAGCTGTGCCCATGATAAATCTTTTCATCTACATGAGTAAGATTAAATAAATAGCAATGATGTCCTCTTAACATGACTCGCAAGTTTTGAAGGTTGGCAAATGTCGAAGGAATTTCACCACCCAATCCACAACTGTTTATGAATCTGCAAAATTGACAAGCCAATATGATTTAGAAATTTCTATTTGACACACTCATGCTCATGGTTAAAATGAAATAAAAGAATGTTAGAACTTACAATCCCTCAAGTTTGACCAAATTACCCAATTCTGGAGGAAGTGTTCCTGAGAAATTATTTATACCAAAAGACCTGCATGATATACATCCGGAGAAGCTATATGTCAAAGAAATCATCGAAATTTATATGGTGTAAGCTTTTCTGCCAGTATTCAGTTTCAAAACTGTATTCTTTGACTGTTTAGATAAATGCAAATTCTGACTAACATTCAAGGGCTTTCGTCAATCTGGTAGTAAAAATGACACTTATTTTAAGGCAATGTTAGATAAAATGAGCCATATAAAAATTTCACATTTTGTCATTGCATCAGGTTTGTAAATCATCAAAAATAGTTAAATGATATTACGAATAGTACTATTTAGAATTTATATAAATAGTTAGAATATGAGTTATCACCACCATTTAAGAGGCTTTGTTACTTCTGTGGTAATGTTAGATAGAATGAGCCTTAAAAAATTTTATTATCAGATTGGCATTTATGAAAGCTTCATATATTGTTAACGTTTCCAATGAAATAACTTAGATAGAATCAAATATAGTCCTAGTTAGGTTTCTTTTTTGCTCCTTTTCCTTTCTATTCTATTGTGTGCAAGCTTTTAGAATGCATCTTCATTCCACAGAATTCAGAAAAGCAATTAACTTCCATCATAATAAGGGCCACAATGCTACTTCCATCATGACACTTTCTTTTCACAGAATAATTCATGTTTCACTGTAGGGTGTTTTCATATCTTACAGCAACTTTAGCTGCTTCAGGTTTCCAAGCTCCTTTGGGATGGTCCCAGAGAAAGAATTGTGGGCAATTGACCTGAACAGTTAAAAAACAATAAATCTAGAAATCAATAACCAATTATTCTCAGCTATTATTGTTTAATATTTACACGGCAGTAGTGATTAAATATTTCCATAAAATAACTTGAATTATAGGGAAGTATCAAATAATATAATTTAGCAAAATGAAATTGCCAAAATGAACAAACAGTAAACAGAATACAACTAGAAAGGACACAGATTTTGGTACGTAAAAAATGTCAAAGACAGCATATGCTGCTGGTTCAATGTGTAACTGTCTAAGGCAGAAATAGAAGTGCTAAGGCATAAAAATTTTATTACATGTAAGATTTCACCTTTATGAAGCGAGGAGTAACAGAAGATTTGAGGAGCCTTGATAATTAATTGAATATCAAGGAATGTTAGGCATGCACTATGCATGTTCCTGTGCTGCTTGCTTCGTGGAAATTCATATTACTTTAAATTTTTTGTTGAGAAAATTTATATTACTTGAAATTTTTTGTTGAAAAACTTTATATCACTTGAAATTTATTTAATACGGTGTCTTTCTCTCTATGCAGCCTTTTCATTATGCAGAAGGCCTCTGAAATTAAAAATTAGATAAGAACTAGTTCAACTCTAACAACTATATTATAAAAATTTTTAAAAAAAATTGGCGGAGGCCTTTCATTTCATCCCCTCTCCATCCACATTTACATGATGGGTACTTGCATTCATCCACGAGAGAAACAAAGGTTCTACCAAACCAAAATGAATCATAGTCAGACAGTTTATATTGCACTTAGTAAGTTGGATGTGTTTACATGTTTTTACTGAATATAAATGCAATTTAACATGAACCTACTGTGATAGATGACGAGCATAAAGTTACACATTTTCAACTTCGGTGACAATGTGTATAGACAGAAAAGCTTTGCTACAATGTTTGAACCATATATATCCCCTCTTTCATTACTTACAATGTCTGCAATGCAGATAAATTTCCAACAAAGGCTGGCAAGAGGCCTGTGAAGTGATTTTGATCAATCTTCCTACAGATGTAGAAAAAAAATTATCAACTCTAAATCTGAATCTTTCATTCAAATGAAATTTTTTTAACAATCTTCAACAGCCAATAATTTTATTTATAACTTTTACTTTTTCTTAAAAATAAAAATTGAGTTAATAATCATAAATCAAACACAGAGAGTGAGGAAATTCATACAAGAAGGTAAGATATTTCAAAGCCATAATTTCTTTTGGAATCACTCCACGTTTGTCCATAGCATACACTCTCCTGAAAAAATATATGAACAATTAGCCTGCAATAAGTAAAGAAAATAATCTCTATTCAAATGGATATGTTAAGGTTGGCATGTGATAGACTAACACTTATTCCAAAAGCTTAAATTGATTTCAAAAATGTTTAGTTTAATCACTCAACCATTATCGTAACAAAACCCATCATGTGCCAAGATTTGTGGCTCAATAGCATGTCTCTCACGAACAGAACTTGGGTTCAAATCCCCCCTCTCCCACTTGTTATATGGGCCCAAACTTGCCTTCAATAAATGGGATCCAACACATTAAATAAGTTTTAAATAAGAGGTAGAGTGAAATAGGACTCAAATTCAAGATCGTGTATTGTATCCCAAAAGTTTAAACTGGTGGCAAAAAGTGAATTTAAGAAGAAATGAGATATGGAAGAATAGCAATATGTAGCTATTCGGAAGCATGTCGATTGAGAATCTCTTTGAGGTGTACATTGTTGGGGATGATGCCACACCCATACAATTTGCCACTTATTTATGATTCTATATCTTATCTTGTCCAATGCACAGGAGTATTGAACCCAAGTCTTACCCATTATCTAATTCCAAATCTCTCATCTAAATTTCATTGTTGATTAAGTATATAAATTTGACAATTTTAATGCGGTACCAACCAAGGCTAGAGTGAATATTAAAATTTATTCTCTTTTCATGTCCTACTATGAGAGAGAGTTAGAGGCATACAATTGTGTGATATGGCAGATGGTACCACCGCCGTAGCTACAGTCACATGTGATAGCTGGGTTATTCATTGCGTCCTCAAAATCAGTTCCATTTACGGCAGCTCCGCTACATGGCTCTCCACTTATGTTCCACAATGCTGCCGCTTGTGTATCCCATTGTTGGAATACTGAGTTCAATGCCTTCACTGTCTCACAAAAGCACAAATTCACGGCACTGTCACATAAATCACATAAATAACATGACCAAAATATAATATCAAAGAGGAAAAAAGAAAAAAGAAAAACAAAAAAAAAAAAAAACCTGGTCACACTGCAAAATTAGACCTTAAAATATTTTTAAGTCACATTTGCAATGCATATTTAAGGTTTGTTTGGATTGAACTTATTGCTAAAAACTGAAAATACTGTAACAAAATAATTTTTAAATATGTAAATAGTGCCATGAAACCCATTGTTAATGAAAGAGTTGTTGAAAAATGAAGTTTGTGGGACCCGTGAACAGTGCACAGATACACTGTTAATGGGAGAATAGTCAAAAGTTGCGGATTGAAAAAAAAAAAAAAAAAAAGGAAAAAACGCTAAGAAGAAAACGCAGCCGTGTATCCAAACGGATACTTGCTCACACTATATACAATAAACATTGCCCAAAAAGAGAAAAAATAATAATAACAAAAATGCTAGGACTACAGCTAAATTCACAACTTACTAATTAACATGCAAGCTGTTTGTGATGGGTTCAAGCAATTCCACAACTCTACCATCACAATTGGCCATGTGGACAAGTTGTGAGTTTACTAATTATTGTATAAAGTTTACAAACTAATGTAATAATAAATATGATTGATAGTCACTTAATAAATGAATATATATATATATATATATATATATAATTTACAAACTAATGTAACAATGAATATGATTTATAATCACTTAATAAATGAGTATTTGAATTTTTTTAAGTGATCAGTCAATTTGTATACAAAATCTAATAAAATTTATTTAGGTAAACTAACCAGGTTTCAACTAATGTCAAGAATGTCTAAAACTTTTCAAAACTACAATCTTTGTCCCAATCCCTAAGCAAAATTTGTTCCCAAACACAAACAGCGTTAAAGAGAGATACTCTCATTCTTTTTTGTCACTTCTTTCACTCTCCTTTGTTATCTCTTTATCTTTCGTTTCTTCTGTCTTCTCTGAAATTTGTTACCCAAAAACAAAACCCTATTAAAATTGTGTGTTGTTGTTGTTTGGGTGTTAAGCGTATTTTCTGTGTGTGTAGATTTGTCACTTGTGGGCTGTGGTAGTTTTTGTTTTTTTGGTCTGAGAGATAGATAGAACAAGGGACAAGAAGTAAGAGCATTCCCATTGCCAATTGTAAATGATATATGTAGGGAAAATTTAGTATAAAGGCGCAAGAAGAACCTAGTAATTGGACTCGTAAAATCTTACAATTGCAAATTTTTTTGCATTTGTGCTACAGCGCCATCCTAAATGTACGATGACATTGTAACACTTTAATAAAAATTATAATATATTTTAATTGATAAAGTGGAAGAGAGATGGGGGAGAAGAAAGAGAAAGAGTTGTATTGAAATATATTATATTATTTTAGTGGGTAATATATATTATTTTAATAAGTAGAATAGGAAAATAAAAGTTGGAATGTTGGTTGTGTTGTAAAATGGAATAGTATAATTGATAAAATAGCTTTTTAAGATAGTAAAATAGAATAAGATGAAAGTTGCGGATGCAAATGCTCTAAAAGTAAAGAGAGAAATAAGGAACACTAAGAAGAGAGAAAAAAATAGTAACGACTTTCACACGTTAGCTCAAACCTTAGATTAATTAAAGTATTTTAAATTTTCTCAAAAAAAAAAAAAAAAGTTTAAGAAGTCGTAATGTTGTTTTAGAAATGCTGTTTGTATTTTTTGGAAATACATGTAAGTAAAAAAGTATGTGAAAATACGTGTGAAGTTGTTTAAATATTGAAAATTGTTGCTCAAAACATTCTACCAAACAGCTCGTAAGTATTTTAAACTATTTATTTTAGTGTCCTAACAACATTTTTTTTTCTTGCAAAAAGACCTTACCAAATTCAGTATATATGACCAAGGCCCATTAAATTTTTTTCTTTTTTCTTTGTTTGGGACATCTCCCAAGATCTCTTTTGGATAAACCTAAAGGCTAAAGCATATTAAACGCCAAACATTTCAACAACAAATATAAATAAAAAAAAAACTTTTTAAAAGCCTAATAAATAAAGTTTGACTGTCAGGCTCAAAAACTCCAATGTGATGCAAATGCAATAGAGTAAACCTCGTTGTGCTTAACTGATGGTGATAGGAAAAAATTCCAACGTTGATTTTTCAAACAATCAACATTCAGTTGCCGTGTATTGAATGAACTCATGAAGTTTAACTAGTGGGGGGGGGGGGGGGGGGGAATCTATGAAGTCAAGTGAGGTTTCATATTTTCAATATGTAGCTTTTGGGACTTTCCCTATCCTGTTATATACATATATATATAGTCAGGATTTAAATCTCAAAAAAGTCAAAAAAAGTATTGTCTGTAGTGAAAGCAGAATTGAAAAATCTTAACATATGGCCTAAAACCTTGTAGCATTCCATTTAGTGCATAATTCTTCAGTCATTGTGATTTTTGTAGCGCGGCAATAACTAAAAAGAAGATAAATGATAATTTTTATCCCTAAAATTATATTTCATACACTTTGTCCTCCAAAAGTTATAATAAACTTCTTTCTAAATTTTTTTTTTTTTTTTTTGAGAATCTTTCTAAATTAATAAACTTCTTTCTAAATTAAATTAAAACAATTCATAGTTTTGGTAAATTAATAAAATCATAACTTATAATTATCATCTATTTTACCATTTAATGTTGGGTCCAATTAATTATTGATTTTAGGGCATTGATAATAAAAATTTTAGAAAAATTTGATATCAATTTTAGGAAAAATACAAAAAAAAAATTGTCTAAAAATTATTTAAAAAAAAAAAAAAAATCTTTTTATCATAAAAGCTTTCCTTAACAAGTATCCTTAAACATTTGTTAACAAAATCTTTTAATGTTATATATAGATGCACAATCTTTCTTGCTTTATTTTTCCTCAAAGTCTTAAACTTCGTGGCATGGAGTGGATTAAATTGATAAATTTTGCATGGAGGTTCTGAGAAAAGAAGAAGAAGAAGTTGTAAATGCAATTAAAGTGACTGATGATATGATATCATTTAGCTAGTTTACCAAAATATATCAACTTAATTAAAATTATAATTTTTCTCTTAATTCTATCACTTGGGTCTCAAGCACATCTCATGAAGATAAACAAAATAAAATACAACAAAACATAAATAGAAAATAATGAAATTGCTGTGATTTACTAAAAACAAGAGCGCACAGAGAGAGAGAGAGAGAGAGAGAGAGAGAGAGAACCTTCAGATGGCTCTGTGGTAGCAGCTTGGACTCTTGAAATTTCAAACGATAATACGACAAAGAACAAGAGACAGTAACTATAGGCAAATATTGAACAAGGCGGTGGCTTCACCTTCATATTCATCATCATTGTCTCCTATTTTACATGAACCTGAAATAGATAACACTGACACACGTATATCTTTTTGATGAATACACAGACATATAACATATATTTTAACAGTGGAGGAGCTTAAGCGCAATATATAACTAAGGACATTGACACGTCAAAGTTTTCTTTTTTTTCTTTTTTTATAGTCCATGTCAAAGTTTATTGTTCAGTTCACACTTTACACATTTGATTTTTTTTTTTAATTATTATTTAAGATAATGATTATCAAGCAATTGCTTTTGTACATTTGGGGGTGTTTGGCAGCTAAGTTCTAACATATTTGAGACAATTTTACACACATTTCAACACATTTTTTCACTCAAACGTATATCAAAAACACTCAAACAACATTACTCAAATTAACCAACCAAACAGACCTTTGGTCGCTCACTATTTATATGCAACCATTTAAGTTAAGATTGTGATTGTAGTTAAAATCATGAAATTAGGTTTTTAGTTTTGATGATTTTAACTTAAATCAAAACGGGATTCAACAAAGCATGCCCTGCCTACAATGTGTGATAAGATGTGTAAAAAAAATATTTTCCCTTATTTTTTAAATATCTATTTTGTTTTTTGAGTTTAGTTCGGACAACTTGTAAGCAATTTTTTAAAATATTTATTTTGTGAACAAAGTTTCTTTTTAAATTAGTTTGGAGATAAACTCTTTAAACTTCTTGTATATCTCTTTTTTTTGTATGAATTTTAAAAATATAACTGTTGAATTTTATGTTCTTTATGCTCTTTACATGCATATCAAATTTCGTTCAAATCAGATATTATTTACTATTTGATCAATAAACTCATTTTTTATTCACAATTTTAAATCACAAAAACTTAAAAGTTTAAAATTTATTTGATGACATAACAATTAATCTTTGATTTTTTTGAAATTTTACAAGCATGAATTATATAATAAGAACATGCAATCTAATGGTTCGATTTTTAGAATTCACATTCAATATAAAGATATATGAGAAGTTTGTAATATTTTTCTCCAACCTAATTTGGAGAGAAACTTTGTACCTATTTTGTTTTCTTTCGCGAGGCTTGTGTAATGATTATGTCCAACGAACAATATGCAATGACTATAAGTTTGGTAGGTGAGAGGTCGTTGCTTATTTGGTAGGTAGCTTTTAACAAGGACAAAGTTTGTGTACGGAATAGTTTGTAGGCAGTGAATATAAATTTCCACTAGAAATTAACATTGTTATATATATATATATATATATATATATATTTTAGATCTAAAAGTTAAATTTTATATTCTTTATATTTTTAACATGTATATTAAATTTTATTTAAATTAAATATTATTTATTATTTGATCTATAGATTTATTTTTTATGTATAATTAAAGACTATAGAAATTTGAAATTTAAATGTTTGTTTGATGACATAGCTTTGATCGTTTTAAAATTTTACAAATATGAAGAATATAATAAGAAGATTCAGTTTAATACTAGATTTATTAAAATTTATATCCAATAAATAGATATAAAAAGAGTTTGTAAACATTGCCTACAAACTAGTTTGTACTTTTTTTTTAACGTGTATTTGATATAAATAAAAGATTAAAATCACTTTGAAGATGTAACGTCCCAAGTCAAAAGAAAAAAAAAAAGGAAATGGTTCGATTTTTTTTTTTTTTGGGTGTCACACGTGCCCCTACCTACCCACCATTCTCCACCACTTATTTTCACACTCTCTCTTTTCTCTCTTTTGGCCAGCCATCCATTTTCTTCCTTTGGTTTTCTTTTCTTTTATTTTCTCTTCACTTAAACACACACACACTCATTTCCCATGCTCTACCACCGGTACCACTCCACACCATCTCTACCATCATTTTTTTGGCAAGATTATTGGAAAATCCTTAAGAACATCTAAGCACCTTTTTGGAATCAATTATAATGGAATGATGAATCTATTTCTTCGTCTTTTTGTCAATAAATAAAAAATTTCATAGAGAATAACAGGATATATTAAATTACAATGACCCTTCTTTTATTTGAGGTAAAAATTTCTAATTTTTTTGGTGGGTTTTACACTTTTGCTTGAGGTTATTTACATCTAAGTTTTAATAATGATACCCATGTGATTTATGAGCATTGGAAGTGATATTTATGTGCTTATATGTATGAGTTTTGTATTGGTGGAATTATTTGATGAGTAGGCTTATGGTTTGTGCTAATGGTGGCTATCTAAGTTTTATTTATGGTGAAAATTTAGGGGTTTTGAGTTATAACATATGATGGTTGACAAATCTAATTTTTCATTACTATTGGGTTTATTTGGAGTTAGTTGAAGTTCTAAATTTATTGTTTTGGAGGATATTTTGATTTTGCTTTCATGGGTCTCTTGATGATGTAGTGTAAATCTTATGGAAGCTAGTCATAATGTTGGAGATGGCATTGAATAGGTTAACTTTATAAATTGAAGTTTATGCCTTGTGAATTAATTTATTGAGAAACTTTGGAAGTGAAATATATTATTGATGAGGTTAAATACTAGGTTTGCCTAATCAATTGCTTATTTGGCAATTCCTAATTTGTAGCTAGATACAATTTCAAGATTTATGCTTATTGTGATAGGTTTGCTTGATATTGTTTAGGTTCTAATTAATTTTCTTTGGAGCTTGGAGAATTAAGCTTTTGCGGGTTGCAAGGTAAATAGCTTTTTAATTGGATTTTTGAAAAATAACCCTGTTGCATAAACGTTATTTTTGGGTCAAACACATTTTGAAAAATTATTTGTGGAGCTATGTTTTTCTAAAAAGTGCTGTGTTGTGACCCTATTATATATTATTATATACAAAACGTGCATCATATTTGGTATTGCATTTGGAGAAATGCATAAATTGTTGACATGAAAAATTTGAGCATCTTTGATTTAATCTTTGATAAGGAATTCATTGATTTTATGATATATTAGAAAATTCAATGATGCTTATCTTATCTTGTTATTTGGGAAATTGATAAAAAAATCTTTTTGACAAGAATATAGTTGAAACCTTAAAAACTTTGTGGAAGTTAGTTTTTTTATTTTTATTTAAATTACTTGGATATAAACTATGTATTTGAAAGTATATGTATACTTGTGAGCTTTATGTTGTTTTAACCTTATGCCAAGTGTGATTTTCTATTGATCACCCGATTTGGTTTCCATAGCGTTTGTGACAACGGAATCAGATCCAGGTCAGTGCTCTTTTATTTTGGATGACGCGTTCTTCCATACTATTCATAGGGGGAAGAGGTTCCTTGATTGTGTGTGGGTGAGGCTGCTGCCCATTGGGCCAAAAGACCACATGCAAAAGAAGTCTTATTTGACGCGTTCTCCCTGTAGCCCATTGGAGGAGAGACAAAACTATGAGATTGCAGCGCCCTAAAAACATAAGCAATAAAATTCTATTTAATCTGAAAAGTTCATAACAATATTAAATAGAAGAATCCAGCAACCTAAAAATTTCATCACAAATGTCAGAGCTCTAATCCACCAAAATAAAACATCCTCAAAATAATTCCCTATTACAATATTTAATACCATAAAAATAATAATAAAGTCTTTAGTCTTACAAAATACTTCGTAATTGATGACTCCTAGTAGTCTCTACTCCAATAATCTTTCTACTGTATCTGTAAGGAGAAATAAAAGGGGAGTGAGATAACTCAATAAATGGAATTCACTAACATTGGGATGTGGGAAAAATCTTTGAAAAAATAATTCTTACAACAAATTCATAACTTATACCTCATCCAGATTTATCATCAAATATTTCATATAAAAAAAATATCTTTATATTGTGAGTTATCATAACACATATATCAATACCATCATATAAATAACTTCCTAAGTTTTTCTCGTGGTCAACATTTACGCCCCGTTGACAGGGCTGTGCTGTTCCCTTTTTTAGACTAGAACCTTCTCTTCGTCCCCTTTCTTAAGAATGGTTCCTTTGGAACCTAAAGGTGCACTCTCTTGCTAAGGAGCTTCCTTTTTAGATCCTCAATAGTATAGTCCCTTGCTAAGGAGCTATCAAGCATGCACTGTCCCATTTTCTAAGATCGTTCCTTACTAAGGACTAGCCGCAGTATGATTGTCCCTTGCTAAGGACTAGTACAATACTGAGTTTTAATCACGACTTGCCATAGGTTTTCAAAACATATTCAAGATGCTCACATAAATAATCCATTCAAGATGTTCACAAAAATAATCCGTTCATAATTCTCAAAAATATAAGGATATATTTACACATACAAATTTAAGTAAATTTAGGTTGTCCCACAAGTTTTTCATAAACTGAGTAATTAATGTGCACATCAAGCAATTATAAAATATCCATATATATATATATATATATAGAGAATAACAACATATTCGTTTAATATAAAATTGTTTAAATAAATCAACACTATTCGGAAAAACTCCCAAAATTAGCAAACACCACTTACCTCTTAGTTGCAAATATAAAGGAAATCAACCTCCCTTGAATCACAACAATCTAGTAGAATTAGAACCTAGCAACACCAAAAATAGGTTCATCAATACACAATCTCCCACTTAAAAAATCTATTTTCATGCTTAAACGGTTTCATCTTAGACAATATTAATGTATCCAAAATCCGCTATTTATTCACTTAACTATCCAATTCACTTTCAGCTTTGATAAGATTTTTGGACTAAAAAAAATTATTATTGCCTAAACAGATTTTTTTTCCATTAACGTAATCATAGGTATTCATGAAACTTCAATATGGCCGAATAATAAATATCTGACCAATCTAAACGTAACAACCATATTATTTATTCATATCCATCTAGTTGCTTAGCATTCTCACTTGATACTGCTGGATATCTATTGACTTTAATATTATATATATATATATATATATACACACACACACACACACTAGTGTTGGCTGCACATGCAAGGCACGTGTTGCCCCAGCAGTGAGAAAATTAATATAGATTTTGTGTATAAAACTGTGAATTTTTGTTCACCCAATTTGACTATATTAAAAAAAAAATCTAAAAATACAACAAAATATCACAATATTTCACAATATCTTCATTTTTTGAATCCGAATAGATATTTTTTTATTTTAATTGAGAAAAATGTTACATTCATAATATTTTTAGAACAAATTATAAATGACAAGTTATTATTAGTTTTAAACTGATAACATTGCTATTGTTATTGTTATTTTCAAAACATTTATTTTAAACTGATAACATTGTTATTGTTATTCTCAAAACATTTATTTTTAGTTATGATTGGTCACAGTTTCATATTTTATTATTTTATTTCGACTTGTAAGAAATTGATATTTCAATATTGTGAAATTTGTTGTATCGGTATAACAATATATATGCCAGCTTACATAAATATTTAAAAGAAAAAAAAGAACACAAACTGATTATTTGGGGAAAAAAAAAACTTTAGTCATGGTAGAAATTAATGTTAAAATGTTGTGGACTTAGCATTTTTTTATTTGTTTTATAAGAAACTGAGATCTCAACATTTGTGAAAATATTGTGATAATAATAAGTGTTGTAACATTTTTTCAAAATATTTATTTTCAGTTATGGTTAGTCACAGTCTCATATTTTATTATTTTATTTTGACTTGTATGAAATTAACATGTCAATAATTGTGAAAATATTATGAAATTTGTTATGTTAGTATAACAATATATATGCCAGCTTACATAAATATTAAAAAAAACACAATGAAAAAAAAAAAAAAAAAAAAAAACTATAAGCACTGTAGCTACAGTGCTAGTTGAATAAACCAAAAGCACTGTAGCTCCAGTGCTATCCATCAATAATAGCTTACCTATGATTTGTTGTGAAATTAATGTTAAAATGTTATGGATTTAACATTTTTTTATTTGATATATAAGAAATTAAGATCTCAACAATTATTAAAATATTGTGATAACAATAAGTGTTGTAACATTTTCTCAAAATATTTATTTTCCATTGTGGTCACAGTCTCATATTTTATTTTTTTATTTCAACTTGTAAGAAATTGCTACCTCAATAATTATAAAAATATTGTGAAATTTGTTGTGTCAGTATAATAATATATAGGTCAGTTTATACAAATATTAAAAAAAAAACACAAACCGAGAAATTAATGTTAAAATATTGTGGACTTAGCATATTTTTTATTTGATCTATAAGAAACTGAGACCTAAAAAATTCGATATCAATTTTATGAAATATACAAAAAAAAAAAAAAAATTGTCTAAAAATCAAATTAAAAAAAAAAAAAATCTTTTTATCATAAAAGCTTTCCTTAAATTTTTCCTTAACAAGTATCCTTAAACATTTGTTAACAAAATCTTTTAATGTTATATATAGATGCACAATCTTTCTTGCTTTATTTTTCCTGAAAGTCTTAAACTTCGTGGCATGGAGTGGATTAAATTGATAAATTTTGCATGGAGGTTTTGAGAAAAGAAGAAGAAGTTGTAAATGCAATTAAAGTAACTGATGATGGAGTCTTTTGTCTAAATATTGCAAAAAATCAAGTTTTTTATGGTTATAGGTACTGTTGAAAGTTATTTAGGGAAGTGAGGAGAGAGAGTGAATTTCGGCAACAATGTTGCCGAAATTCTAAGAAAAAGTAGGAGAGAGAAGAGGGAAAAGGGGGAGAGAGAAAATCTAGAATTTAGGTAACGCTGTTATCGAAATTCTGCTGCCCAACCCTTGCCCGTGCGTGAGTGCGTGTGCGAGTGTGCGCGAGTGACCGAAGGAAGGGGGGAAGAAATAAATGGGGAATTTTGGTAACGCTGTTGCCGAAAATGGAAGAAAAAAAATTGGGGAATTTCGGTAATGGCAATACCGAAATTGGGGAAGAAAAAAAAAAAAACAATTTCGGTACTGCCAATACCGAAATTGGGGGAAGATATACATCATTTTGTTTTTTCTGGGTCGCAAATAATGAATATAAATTAGAAGTCCATGATTGACAGCTCAGAGTTCTTTAATCTATACATCATTTTGATTTGTCTCAAAAACATAGTTGATTGAAAGATTCAAAGTTCTTAAATCTATACATCAATGTTTTATTTATTTATTTTTTATTTGTAAACCATTAAGCATTTGTTTTGTTTCAAAAAGATTGTTGCTTATCTTAATTGCCCATATAGTTATTTCAATAAAGATCCAAGTACGAAATTGGAGTTTTTTTTTTTTTTTTCCTCCCCAATTTCGGTATTGGCAGTATCGAAATTGGGTTTTTTTTTTTTTTTTCTTCCTCCCTAATTTCGGTATTGGCAGTACCGAAATTATTTATTTATTTTTTCTTCCCCAATTTCGGTATTGGTAGTACCGAAATTGTGGTTTTTTTTTTTTTTCTTCCCCAATTTTGATTTTGGCAGTACCAAAATTGTCTTTTTTTTCCCCCCCAATTTCGGTATTGCCATTACCGAAATTCTCCAATTTTTTTCTTCCATTTTCGGCAACAGAGTTACCGACATTCCCCATTTATTTCTTCCCCCCTTCCTTCGGTCACTTGCGCACACTCACGCACGGGCAGGAGTTGGGCAGCAGAATTTCGGTAACAGCGTTACCGAAATTCCAGATTTGCTCTCTCCCCCTTTTCCCTCTTTCTCTCTCCTACTTTTCTTAGAATTTCGGCAATACTGTTGCCGAAATTCACTCTCTCTCCTCAATTCCCTAAATAACTTTCAACAGTACTTATAACCATAAAAAACTTGATTTTTTGTAATATTTAGACAAAAGACTCCTGATGATGTGATATCATTTAACTAGTTTACCAAAATATATCAACTTAATTAAAATTATAATTTTACTCTTCATTCTATCACTTGGGTCTCAAGCACATCTCATGAAGATAAACAAAATAAAATACAACAAAACATAAATAGAAAATAATGAAATTGCTGTGATTTACTAAAAACAAGAGAGAGAGAGAGAGAGAGAGAGAGAGAGAGAGAGAGAGAGAGAGAGAGAGAGAGAGAACCTTCAGATGGCTCTGTGGCAGCAGCTTGGACTCTTGAAATTTCAAACGATAATACGACAAAGAACAAGAGACAGTAACTAGGACATTGACATGTCAAAGTTTTTTTTTTTTTTTTTTTTTTTTTTTTAATAGTCCATGTCAAAGTTTATTGTTCAGTTCAACTTTACACATTTGAAAAAGTTTTTTTTTTTTTTTTTTTTTTTTTTTTTTTTTGTGATTATCAAGCAATTGCTTTTGTACATTTGGAGGGTGTTTGGCAGCTAAGTTTTAACACATTTTAAACAATTTTATATACATTTCAACACACTTTTTCACCCATGCGTATATCAAAAATACTTAAACAACATTACTCAAATTAACCAACCAAACAAACCCTTGTCGCTCACTATTTATATGCAACCATTTAAGTTAAGATTGTGATTTTAGTTAAAATCGTGAAACTAGGTTTTTAGTTTTGACGATTTTAAATTAAATCAAAACATGATACAACGAAGCATGCCCTGCCTACAATCTGTGATAAGATGTGTAAAAAAAAATATTTTCCCTTATTTTTTAAACATCTATTTTGTTTTTTGAGTTCAATTGGGACAACTTGTAAGTAATTTTTTAAAATGTTTATTTTGTGAACAAAGTTTCTGTCTAAATTAGTTTGGAGATAAGCTCTTCAAACTTCTTGTATAACTCTTTTTTAAATGTGAATTTTAAAAATATAACCGTTGAATTTTATGTTCTTTATACTTTTTACATGCATATTAAATTTCGTTCAAATTAAATGTTATTTACTATTTGATTATTAAATTCATTTTTTATTTACAATTTTAAATCACAAAAACTTAAAATTTTAGAATTTATTTGATGATATAACAATTAATTTTTAATTTTCTTTAAATTTTACGAGCATAAATTATATAATAATCACATGCTATCGAAAGTTCAGATTTTCAGAATTCAGATACAAGAGAAGTTTGTAGCGTTTGTCTCCAAACTTCGGGGGAAAGGAAAAAGCTCCGGGGATGAAAAGTTGTGTAGAGGCATTAATGGATATACCGATTACAAGGCTGGTTTCCGAAGAGAGCAAACGGTTGCTAGTGAGAAAGCTGGCGGGGCACGTGGGCTTTTGAGGGCTTCTGCTCATATAAGAGTTTGAGCGAGATTTGATTATCAACTGGACATATGTAAGGATTACAAAGAGACTGGTTACTGTGGGTATGGAGATTCTTGTAAGTTTATGCATGATCGAGGGGATTACAAGTCTTGATGGCAAATGGAGAAGGAGTGGGATGAAGCAGAGAAAGTAAGGAAGAGAAATCTAGCTTTGGGATTAGATGATGAGGATGATGGCGGTGTAGACCCTGGTGAGGAAGACGATGATGATGATGATGATGATTCGTTGCCCTTTGCATGTTTCATTTGCAGGCAGCCTTTTGTTGATGCTGTTGTAATCAAGTGCAAGCACTATTTCTGTAAGCATCGCACATTAAAGGTATCCCTTCTATACCAACTTAAATTATGGAGCATAATCAGTCTACTGTTTGTGGATTTATGATGGATTTTTTTTTTTTTTTTACATTTGTTTGATGAGGAAAATCAGATTAGACATTTAAAAAAATTAACCTGTTTAAATCTTGAAGAGTGAAGCTGGCAATGGATTAAATTTCAGACTTGTAGTGTATGAAACATGACATAGTGTAGGCTTGTTAGAAAGGTTTATTACCAGTGCCTTCCCCTGCCCAATACTAGTAGCACATACTTACACACTTATGTACATATGTAAACTAGTTAAATTTTTAGATGAGGAGCTCTGCAATGCAAATCAATGATACAATCAAATGCTATGAGTGAATTTTTCAGCAAGATGCTGACAGATGGGTTTCTAATACACTAACATAGAAAACTTAGAGCTGGTTTAAGTTTGAGATAAAATTCAGATGTCATAATTATAATCAGAGTTTTGATGGTTGCATTTCTGTCAAGACATATTTTGCCTTGGTCTGGAAGTGGGTTCTTATAATGGGCTTAGGGTTTGTGCATGGATCAAAAACATAAGGTTGTTATATGGGTGTAAATAACTTGATGATTAGGGTTTATAAACTTATTTCTCAGTGAAGTCTTGCAAAACGTGTGTTTTTTGTATAAGTAGTTTGAAGTCCTATTTATTAGAGAACTGAGTTGCGCTTTTTTTTCTTTGTGGTTTCAATTTTGAGCCAATTACTTGTTAAATTTAAGCCAACTGTTGAGTCTGCAATTTTAGGCATTCAATCCAGGTGTACGTTGGGTCCAATAAATCAATGTAGTCATCAGATCCAGGATTTCCTTTTGATTGATGCCATAAAATCTTCCATTATGAAGTTTCTGGCAAGATTGATTATGCAGCTGATGACACAAGCTTTCAGCAAATTGCATCGTCAAAACAACTCTGTTAAAAATATATGTCATGTTGTCTTTTTTATTTGCTTTTGTTCTGTGCTTAAGCATGGCCAAAGGTTTCCAACAAAACATGTCAGTCTGATTTCATTGTTGCAAATCTCTCCTTTATTTGAAAGTATATTCTAACTGGAGGTTCTTCTCTTTTTCAGCATCATGCAAAGAATAAGAAATGCTTTGTTTGCAACAAACCTACTCTTGGCATTTTCAATACAGCTCATGAGATACGCAAAAGGATTGCCGCGGAGGGTAAATAATAGTTGCTCAGTTGTTCATCATGCTCTTTGGTTTGTAACTTGTTGGAATGAATTTTTTTTTGTTTTGTTTTGTTTTTTGTTAGCATTGAAAGAGGAAGTTTCCTTATCAGCCTCTCTTTTTCCTAGAATGTCTGGCAAAATTCTCTTTAACTAGATATCTTACTGAAGGAAAGCAATTTAAGTATGGATTACTCTTGTAGGTTTCTGCAGAATTTAATTAGTATTGGGTATCTGAGAAAGCAACAGATTTGCTCAGTTTAAGCCTATTTGGAACAATTTGTTTAATTAGGTGGAGACTGTTTCATACATTGGCCAAAGGACACAGGTCATGACATTTGTTTTCTATGATCCTGATTTATACGTCTTAACCTGATATGTAAGAAATTTTTATGATATTTCATATTATTAGCTTTAATAAGTAAATAGACTTCACATATTAGTCATTCTCTTTTGTTGGGGATTATTGGAAAATTACCTTTTAAATATTTTCTGGTGAGACAAATAAAGTTTCAGTTTTCTGCTTTTGCTAATTTTGTGTTCAAATGATCACAAAAGAGGAAGGATTGGAGCTCTATGTGGACATGGTACTTGGCAGGGCTGTTTATGATGTGTGCACCCAGATATGTCACAGGGGAAATATGTTTGGTTTCCTTCTCCTCTCCAATGAGGAAGAGGCTGTGTTAACGTGGTATATCTAGTTTTTTAAAGATGGAAGATTGTGTGATCAGTACATAACATGACATACATGAGCAATGGGTACCTACCTCTGCTGTGATATGTGAGCTCACTTTGGGCACTGGGTGTTGTTGAGACCATGGTTGTTTGATGTCAGAGGAGCACATTTTGCTTGGTGGGTTAGAGTTAATTGGCGAAAGGTTCTAGTGGCAACAGGCCTGCATTTAGGATGTCAAGTGTTCCTGTTGATGGTATGAAATATTTTGAAGGTTAGGGAGGTGGCAGACGCAATTGGAAGGGATAGGAAAGAACAGCGGACATTGGCAGAATTTGAGACATAGGTTTAGAGGACGCTCATTGGCTGATCCTGATGAGCTTTGTGACCCTGGTGAGCATTTGACTTTTATTTTCTCTTGCAATTATTAATTTCTTTCTTTTTTGTGTGAGTGCCATATTTACTTCCATTTATATTATTGTCAAAAGGAGTTCTCTCTATGAATTGTACAATTAAATAGCTTGTTCCAGTTTTGGCCTCTTTTCACATTGTTTGACTTCTGCTTTTTTGAGTGTTTCATGTAGTTGAACCAAATTCAAATGATGCTGCCCCATCCTCAGTTGTATATGCCACTTGTATTGAAAGTCTTCTATATTCTGATGTTGAATTAATTGAGTTAAGTAAAGGTGGAGGGTGAGGTCAACCCAATGGGATGCTGTGTAATTGGCAATAAAAAAATCACTTTTGTTGGATTTTGGCTTAATGATTATATTGAATAGCATCTTAAATGGTTGATAAGCAGCTAGTTCGTTATCTGGATCAGCTAGGCAGCCATATACTTTGATTTGAAGAAGCATGTCAACTGGAAAGGGAATGTAGGCCTCTGGCTTTTGCCATCTGTTCTTTATTTGAGTATCTGCCACTGTAGACAGTTGTTTCATTTTTCATTTACCAGAGATAAATTTATAGAATATACATCCCTGAGTAAAGTATAAACATAGAATTCAATGAGGCTATGCCCAAGAATGGTTCTTTTACTCATAATATGCTTCACTATACATGCTTATAATGTTGACATCATGATTTGCAGATTCTTATCGATAATTTGAATTAATCTTGCATTGTAAACGTTTTTAAGTTCGAGTATCTGTTATAGATCAATATGAATTGGATGTGTACCTAAGAATGACTTTTAATTTCTTCTCTTGTATGATGTTATATATATATTGTAATTGGACCTGATTGGCGATCTAGATATGAGGATCCCAAATTCTCTGAAGGCACTGATCATGCGCAACCTCTCAAGCTTTGGACATCATGCAATCCACTTGCATTGGCATTCAGTTTATGGATGCCTGGTTATAATTTAAGCAGGATTTGTTCTTTAGGTTGCATGCTATATTTCAAAATCTGTGATTTGCCCATTTATGTTCTAAGACCGGTTTTTGTTGGACTATGGTTTGGTATGGCAAAGCCTAAGCGCAGCTTCCTTATTTTCCATTGATGTTGCCGCAGTTAGTGGGTTTTATGTTGATTGGGAACATAGCGGTACTCCTAAATGAATTTTGAAGTTGATCAACACATGTTCAAGGGGATGTGGTTTTTCTTTTCACAACCTAAATTAAATTTAACTTGATTAATATTCCACGTGAACAAGATTCCTGTGGCAAAACCATTTAAACAGCTAAATTCTTAAAACTTCTGAATTTTTTAATTAAATCCAACATAGAGGATTTAAGTTGACACAATATCCTCAAGTACCTATGATGGACCATAGGTACTGGAGAATGTTTTGTCAACTTATATACTAATCATGAGCTGACACGTAAACTTGATATGGGTTTGAGTGTGACAAGTGGTTTGTTATTGACATAAAATTTGACATTTGAATTAAAGCATAAAAAATATGCAATTCAACAGTTAAATTATTAAAATATGTAATAATATTTTTTATTAAGGTTGTAGACTTGAGCTACAATCAATTTTGTAATTAAACGTTATCTATCATATATTATCATTTCTGAGTTTAATAATTTTGAATGTGTATGTTTTAAAAATATTAATTTGATTTATTTAGTTTTGTTAAATATTATTACAAAATTAATAATTAAATTGGTAATTAATAATGTATATTCTGAACTTATAATGAATATGCCTATAATTTTTTATAATTTTATTAGATGTTTTAGAATCTTAAGATACATAATATGATATGATATATAATACAGAAAAAATAAAAAATCAGTTCACTATCCGATTCAAATTTTGACAACTATGATCATGTGTGTTTAAGCTCAACTCTTGGGGAGGGTAGTTTGAAATGTGGTTTTAATAGCCATAATTGCCCCCTAATTAATTTCAACAAATAAAAACCTAAGCTTTCATTTCTCAATCCAATTCAATTCAATTTAAAACCAAAATACCATTTTGAATTTCTAGGGCTTTCTTCTTTGGTGAATTGGAGCAATGGGACGATCTTGGGTGGTGTCACATACTTTGGAAGAGAATCCAAAAATCAAAGGTCCAAGAGAAAGAGGCCCCCACTATTACTCCTAATGCCTCCATTTGTTAGCATTTTAACATTTCCAGATGCGATTTAAAAAAAAAAAAAAAAAAAAAATTCCAAGAGATAGTTAAAAGCTTAAAATTAAGTACCACATTTTAATGGGCACCAAAATCTCTAAGGTGCCTAATAACTTACCCACGCATAACTAAATCATTGATTTTGTAATTTGAGTTCTTTATTTAATATCGATTATACGTAAGTGATCAATCAAAGATTAAAAATTTGGAAGAGTGGTGGTGATTCTATTCACTTAATTTACAATCCATTGTCAATTACCTAACACATGCAAAATGCACTCTTAGGGAAGGTACCCACACACTCATCACCGAACGAAAAATGGGGTCAATCCTCAATCTGGTATCCACACTATTAAGTATTGCACTGCCCATTCTACATACCAAACGAGCAGTTACCTCAAAGATATCTTGCCCATTTATTTGCCTGTATAGCTCACAGTCCTATTGAGTGAGTCAGTGAGAAATGTAAGAGTGATGTAGTCCTTCATTTAATGTTGGTGGGAGGGTCTAAAGTCTAATCCACTTTAGTCATACAAGGCTAATTTTGTGTTGCCTATGTGCATAACTCACCAATCTTGTGAATTTTCATATTTCTGCCGCATTCATGCTCCGTATGTACCATTTCATCTATAGGGTAAATAGTGAAAAAGACTGGATATGTCAAAATAAAGTTCTGATAGTAAATAAATTGTGGTCAAGCATATGATTTCAAATCGATATTATGAAGCTATAGGCCTATAGCTTCCTAAAGAAGAAAAATTTTCATTGTTGGTCGAAATCATGATACAAGACAAGACAAATATCTCAGTATTTACACACATGACATCACATATTATCATTTGCAAAAGGTGAAAGCCAATCAAGCATAAAGAGTTTGAATTTGAAGTGCCTTAGATAGCAAAGGCAGTATTACTGAGTGACTGCAACAAAGACAGATGTTTTCACCTTCCATCTCCAATTATGCCGCCAAGCATGGGTTCGGTAACATTTACAGGAGAAGGCAATGGATCACCAAGTTGGCTAAGATCAGTGTTATCCTCATGATGCTTTCTATCTTCTTCACTCAAAAGGCTGCTTGTTATATCTTTGAAATTCCAATCAGTTAAATAACTCGACTTTGATGTAACAATGCCTGCTTCAATATCTCCTGCAAGCATGGCCACAACACGGGACATTGGTGGTCGCATGTTTGGTGATGCCTATGTGCACAACAAAGACACTGCTATCACTCGAGCAGCTTCATTTTCATCAAATTCTGATAATGTGGGATCTACCAGCCTTAAAATATGGTTATTTTTATGTAGAGTCCATGCCTGGTGATTCATGACAAGGAGAGCAAATAAGAACTTTCTTTTCAACAACAATAATTTAAGAAATGGATAAAGAGAGAAACAATTCCTTTCCCATACCCATTCAAGGAGATAAATTTTTTCTGTGTCCAAACTATTGTCCGAGTTTAGTCTCCCACTGAGGATCTCCAAAGCAACAACACCAAAATTGAAAACGTCAGCCTTCTCAGTCAGGTGCCCACGCATTGCATATTCTGGTGCCAAATAGCCTCTACAAGATTTGAAATTAAAATAAGAGTTTATCAAAACCATCAGTGTATCTAATCAAGTTCAATTTCCATAGATGACATAATTATCAATAATGAAAAAAAAAAAACTTTCCAATAGCATCCTTAAGTTTGTAATATTATTATTATTATTATTATTATTATTTATTTTTTTTTTTTTTGCGGTGAAGTTTGTAATAGTTAATCATTCTTTTAATGAGTCTAATAATTATTGATTGATTTTAAGGTACTTATATAAAGATCTATATCTTATGCTGCATTATGTACCTTTATAGAATATAAAAAAGGCTATTAAAGACAAAATGGCTTTGAGAAAGTGGATAAGGAGTTTACATGGTCCTTGCAACTCGGGTGCTAATATGGGTTTTAGTGTCATCATAAAGCTTTGCCAATCCAAAATCTGATATTTTCAGGCATAGTTCTTGATCAATCAAAATATTGCTAGCCTTCACATCTCGATGTACAATCCTTGACCTTGAATCCTCATGGAGATAAGCAAGTCCTCTTGCAATTCCCAAGAACACTGAAATGAGTAGGCCAATCAAGGCACAACTTACTTTTACCTGCCGAACAATTCTCCTACTACGACGAGGCACCTGAGTACTAGACATCTCGTGAGTAGTGTCTTATGGTGTATCTAATACAGCCACATCATCCCTAGTTTCATCCATTGGTTGTTCAACTACAGGTTCATTCATTTCAGCCAAGACAACTCTACTTCTAGGAGTATAATCATTCATATTGTCATTTTCCAAGAATTTGGCATTTGTGCTAAGAAACACTTCATTATCCTTATGACTATAGAATAAACTTCCAACAGTTTCTTTTGGATACCCTACAAAGAAAACCACTTTTGTTTTAGACTGTAACTTGTTAGACTTTCCTTTTAACACATGTGCTAGACAACCCTAATTATGGAGATGTCTCATACTAGGCTTACACCTATTCCACAACTCTACAGGCGTTTTAGGAATAGACTTCGAAGGTACTAAATTTAGAAGATACATTGCAGTACTTAAGGCATATCCCCAAAAGAAAATTGGTAGAGTCGAATAACTCAACACGGATCTAACCATATCTAAAAGAGTCTTATTCATTCTTTTTGCTACACTATTTTGTTGTGGAGTTCCCGATGCAATCAACTGGGATATAATCCCATTTTCAGTCAAGTAATCTTTGAAATCCCCAAGAAGGTATTTGCCACCTCGATCAGATCAAATGGCCTTTATGCGTTTACCTAATTGATTCTCAACTTCAGCCCTAAACTCTTTGAACTTTTCAAAAGTTTCGGACTTCCGTTTTATTAGGTATACATAACCAAATCTAGAGTAATCATCAGTGAAAGTAATGAAATACTCATAGCCACCTCTTGCTTGGATTGACATAGGACCACATACATCTGAACGTACTAGTTCTAACAAATCTTGGGCTCTTCTACCTTTTGCATTAAAAGGTCGTTTGGTCATTTTTCCTTCCAAACAAGATTTGCAAATTGAAAAACTATCAAAGTCCATGGGTTTTAAGAGTCCACCTTTGATAAGTCTTTAAATTCTATTTGAATTAATATGACCCAAATGCAAGTGCCAAAGATGCGCTTCACTAGTAGAAGAAAACTTTCTCTTTAATGATTTTACATGACAGCTACTATCTAATTTAGAATTATATAATTCATGCTTATCAGGAGTTAAAATATAAAAACCATCCACAATATTGCTTGAACAGATAAATATTTTATCTTTCTTTATTACAACATTGTCTTTCAAGATAACACAATATCCATGTTTATCTAAGTAAGTTGCAGAAATTAAATTCCTACGAACATTAGGTACATACAAACAGTCTTCCAATATTAAAACTCTAGACTTAAAGCATAAATTAAACACTTCAACAACTACAACCGAAATCCTGCTCCCATCAGCCAAAGTAAGAAATAGTTCTCCTTCATTTAACTTTTTGGTCTCTTGGAACCCCTGCAAAGAATTGCAGATATGATTAGTACAACCTGAATCCATATACTAGGAATCCGTGGGATTCTGTACCAAACATATTTTAAGAAGAAATGAACTTTTCATACCCTTATTCTTGGCAGCATTGAATGTTGGACAATTCCTCTTCTAATGTCCTTTCTCACCACTATGGAAACACTTTCCTTGGGTTTTTTTTTCTTTTGTTGGCAACTCCTAAGGCAATTTGTTTACCAACTTGCTTAGTGAAGTCCTTTTTCTTCTTCTTCTTACCCTTGCCTTTTGACTTAGGTTGAGAAGTAGAAGCTTCACCAACATTGGTTGCAACATTAGAAGTATCAAGGATGCCTTCAGCTGCTACTAACTCATTCATTAATTCAAACAATGAATAAATCTTTTTGTTCATATTATAGTTAAGTCTAAATTCCTTGAATGATTCTAGTAGTGACTAGAGTATCATATCCATTTGGGATTCTCCATCAATATCGGCACCTAAAACTTTCAATGTATTCAGATTATAGATTATCCTAAGACAATGCTCTCTCACTGAAGTACCTTCAACCATTTTGGTATTATAAATTTGTTTCATAGTTTTTTGCCTTGCAGAACGGCCTTGCTCACCAAACATCTCCTTCAGACTAAGCATTGTGTCTGAAGCAAGTTCTACATCTTACATCTTGCATTTGATGCTGTAGAACATTTGAAATAGATGCTAGGATATAACACTTAGCAATCTCATTAGATTTTTGCCAACGATCATATCACTGTTTTTCCTAAAGAGGGGCATCTAATGAAGGAAAGCTAGGACATGGTTGAGTAAGCACATATTTGTGCTATTAGTAGTAAGAACAATTTCCAAATTTCTTTTCCAGTCAACATAGTTGGATCCAATCAGTTTCTTTTGGTTAAGAATAGTAACAAGTGGGCTAAATGATGCCATGATTTAAATCTGAAAATAATAAACATGAATATAATAAGTAAACTGGACATTATCAATTTAACATATAAGCATATAATATGAAACTTTAATAAAACCATAATATAAAATATGCAACGATAACCCAATCCCATATTCAATTTTACTTAGCATAGAATGAATATTAAATACTATGATTGATTGAGAATTATTCTCATTATTAGTGCTATCATGATAACTCTTATTAAATACTAATAATATGTCGTTTTACATTTAGCCTCTAAGTAATAATAGTAAGAACTCAGCATAAAGGATACTATAATACTTAGTTTAGTGTATACCATTGTCTAGAATAATGTGTAGCCACATTTCATCCCTTTAACAGGTTTATTTTGTAGTACCATGATAAAAACACCCTCCGCATGAAATGCAAAACTCGAAGCTAAGACAAGGTATTTATCAAACTACTATAAACCAGGAAATTCAATCTTGTAGGACCATGAAATAAATACTCTTCACATGGAATGCTAAGCTCAAGGCAAAGACAAAGGATATATTTCACACTACTATGAACCGACAATGGAGGCCGTGAGATACAACCCTTGTATCTCTCTCCCATTAGATATTTTAAATTAAAGGTTTTAAGATCAAGAACCATAATAATGCTAGACACTTTGAAAACATAATCCTAATCTCATTAGGAATAAATTTCATAATCCTAGCATTAATACATAAAAATATATAAACCAAGGTAAGCAATAATGCTATGTTCATCATTCAAGTCTTAATATATATATATATATATATATATATATTTATATATATTAGTCAATTCATGAAGAAGCCTTGAAAGTATATGAACCCATATAAAATTATTATATATACGGATATAAATAAAAAAAATAATAATATACGAATTGCATGCTTCCAAGGCACATTACAATTACTAATATATATAAACCTAAGCCATTAAGAATATGAACTCCAAGCGGTGCAAAAGAATCCAAGTGGTTCATTAACATAGCGGTACAACAAAATGACAGTTATATCCAAGCGGTTAATCATCAATGCACGCTTATAGCATAGATCACCATGGATATATATATATATACACACACACACATATGCGCCAAGTCATATATATCATATAGAAGATTGCAATTGTACAATTCCGATAACTGAATGGTCTTAAATCCTTATTATATTTGAATCCTTGTAATAATATATGACAATTATTTATGGCCTATGAACATAACCGAATGATCTTCAATCACATATATATAGATTAATTCCATATTATGACATATAGATTCAATCTATTTCCATATATGAATCATGGCATATAAATTCTAATGCTAATAACGTAAATTCATAAAACCATGATAATCAAACCATGTCTACACAAAGATGATGGTTTTTTAAAATTCTAAAACTCAATCACACGTTATACAAACATGATATGAAAACCTGGCTGTGATACCAATTGTTGGTAAATCTGGTTTTGTATTTCATACAAAACACACAACGGAAGCAGCAAATATGAATCTATTTCATTCATGATTGATAACATGCACTATGCAAATTTCAGAATTTAAGAACAAGATAGAGTATCTTGGTGTGGAAAAATTCAAAACAAAGATTAGAAGCACTTGAGAACACTTTTAATCTTCACTCTAATTTCACTTTACGCCCAAGAAGTGTGGCCTTTCAATCAATTTCTAAGGGAGAATAATTGAGTGGCTTCACTCACTTATACATACCATTTCACAATGATGTCTCTCCTTTTTTTTTATTCTCTCATAAAAAAATCTATATGTTTCTTCCTTTATAACTAACTGATTATCTAATTGGGCTGACCTATTAGGCATTTCTAATTGGGCTTTAGTTTGTGGCTTGGAGTGGAACCAAAAGGGACCAATAAGATACTAGCTCTAATGGGTCTTGGACTTCTCTGTCAACTCTTGACAAGTCCAAAGTTACTATTAATTATATTTAATACCACTATATAAATATAATTGGAATTTAGGCCTTATATTATATCCCAAGACTTTATTATACATACAACTCCTTCATAAAATATTCATAGTAATACAAAGTCATAAAATATAGATTGTCACTTTGAAAATTACTACATCTTAATCCTTGAGTACCTGGTTTATTCCTTTAAGTTATTTATTATATATTTATGAAATCCAATTTCACAAATATGTACTTTAGTAACTCTTTACTAAAGTGGTTAGGCCTAACACTTTGAATAACTAAATCCATTAAACTTATCCCAAGGGAATATTTTATATCTTCGTTAAAAGATTATGAATTCCATCTTGAGAATATATATTCCAGCAATACTAAATGTGGTTGCCCAACATACTGAGATTTTGACTGTTACTTTAGATCTCCCTCCTAATATATTAACGCAACCTACACCTTATGATCAGGTCCATTATTCTCAAGATTAAGAGTTCATGCAAATAAAAGTCGTAAGATTTATTATTCATTTGACAGTCATTAGAAAAATAATAAATCTCACAGCTGTCCAGTTCAATATGTCTTAACTCTTAAAATATATCAACACATCAACTAGAAGTCTACACTTCCGTGATCAAGACAAATTATCTTAGTTGATATGTTATAATTTTCGCAAATGAAATGTCCAATTTCATCACCGACTACGAACTACAATTTTGAGTTTACAAAAAACTTGTAATTTATATCTTCTGTGACTTTTTACATAAATCACATACTATGCATCTCATGGACTATATGATAATGTCCAAATATTCATGTTACCATTATTTTAGATAATAATAAAACAACTTTATTAAACACAACATTAAGTCATACATAATATCATACATAGCGTCATACAATAGGATTTAAGGGCACACATCCTAACAATTGTGACCGGAGACAATTGCCCTAGTTCATCATCTTCTTTGTAGAAGCTACTGCATTTTTGTGCCAAGGGTTTTGTAACCAAGAAATTTCTTGATCATCATTGTCTGGATGAATTGAAGAACTTTGCAGCCAACATCTTCCTGTAGTTGGTGTGTTAGTCACGTACTAGGAGCCGTGTATTGAAAGGAGAGATTGTCACTACATTACAAGTCCAATTGTATATTGGAGTAAGGATTCAATTGTAGCTTAGTATTAGATACTGAGATTTCTTTTACTTGTAACCGCTTGTTTTGATAATAGTAGATTCTCAGGAGTAGTGATCTTAAATTCATCTGGTGGGGTTTTGTCTCGGTGGTTTTCCTCATTCGTAAACAAATCACCTATGTCAAATTTATTTTCCACAGCATTTAGTTTAATTGGTGATTTGTTTGTGCTACCATGCTTATTGGATGTAATTGAATCTAATTGATTAACTTGACTAATTAATTGATTAATTTACCAAAAGGGGTCAATACATTCTTGGCCTATCAAGTGGTGTCAAAACAAGCACTCTTTGATTGGGATTAATCTTTGCTGTGTGATCTATTGACCCCAGTTTGTCATGGATATAGGACAATATTTAATTATAACTCCTTTATTTGATGACACTAACTATGCATACTGGAAATTACGTATGAGAGCTTTTTTGCAGTCATTAGATGAGAAAGTGTGACAAGTTATGGAGATAGGCTGGACCAAGCCAAAGAAAGCGTTGGCTGATTGGGATGATGCCAAGATCAAGACGGCAAACTTCAACAGCAGAGCATTGAATGTTTTATTCAGTGTGGTCACCAATGAGGAGTTCAAGAAGATATCATCCATTAAAACTATTAAGGAAGCATGGACTATCTTCCAAATAACCTATGAAGGGACTAAGGCTGTCAAGGTTTCAAAACTTCGAAGGCTTACTACGAGCTTTGAAGAGATTAAGATAGAGGAGAATGAGTCGTTTGATGAGTTCTATGCTAAGCTAAAAGACATAGTGAACTCTGCCTTTAATTTTGGGAAAACCATTCCCGAACCCAAGGTTGTAAGGAAGGCGCTCAGATCTCTGCCTGAGAGATTTCATGCCAAGATTACCGCCATTCAGGAATGAAAAAGATTATTGACAAAATTCTTTTGACAGAGCTGGTTATCAACTTGCAAACCTATGAATTGGGTTTGACTAGGATAGGGAAATCAAGCAAGAACAAGAGCATGGCTTTGAAGGCCAAAAGCAGTAATACTGATGAGTCTTTTAGTGATGAAGATTCTATGATGAAATCCTATATCACGAGGCAGTTAAAAAAGTTCATGAAGAATGCTAATGCAAAGGGATTTAATAAAGACCGTAAGCAGTCCAGGCCGTCTTAGTTCAAGAACCGAGATAGAGGAAAGAAGGATGCTAAGGAAGGCAGTCAGTACACTGTTCCCTCCAGACCAAAGTGCTTCAGATGTCAAGGTTTTGGACATATAAGACAAGAATGTCCAACTTATATCAAGAGTTTTGGGAAAAGCAAGGCATTTGCTGCTAGCTTGAGTGACACCGAGCCTGATGATGAGTCAAATGACAATGATGACGAGGAAATCTTGAATGCCTTCACTACTACAGTTGATCCTACTAATGGGGTTTTAGAAACAGTAGAAGATGAAGAGGACTTGGTGGACTCTAAGTTTGAGAAAATGGATGATTAAGATGATATCCATACATCCTATAAAAAATTGTACAAGGTTTCTAAGAAGCATAAGAAACTCTATAGGCTGGTCACCAAGAAGCTGAGTGATGTTGTGCTAGATCGAGAGGAGCTTTCCACAAAATTTGACGAAGCTAGTTAGACTATTGGAGCATTGTGGTTTGAGAAAATTTCTTGGCTGAAAAGACTAAGAAGTTTGAAGTGGAGCTGTTTCAAGTTAGAGCTCAATTGGAGAGGACTTCCAATGCAAAGCTTGATGTGATGCTTAGCTTTCAGAAATCTGCTTCTGATATAACTTATTTGGGGCATGACTTCTCTTCTCCTGATATTGCTTCTTTTAGTACTACTATGTTTGTCCCTCCTGCTAATAATGTTAATTCTAAGAACAAAGAATGTAAAATTGATATAGCTAATGAGAACATAGACAATGACAAATCTATCTTAGGAGCACCCCCTAAGCTTGAAAAGAAATAGACTAAAAACTTTAGGACTAAGAAGGGTAATAACCAAAAGTCTAAAGAGAAGAAGCAGCATCTCTGTCATTACTGTGGAGCTTCAGGGCATACTCGACCTAATTGCTACAAGTGGTTAGTCATTCAACATAGCAACAACATGATCTCGTCTGGAAACTAGAATTAGTTTCCATCCTCTTTTGCTCCTCTTAGAGATCTTCTTAAGGTCCTCATGTTCCTTTTGAACTTGAATGGTTTCAATTCTTCCCCCTCACAGTCGGATTAAAAGTTTGCTCGATGGAAAGGTTCTTCCAAGGTGTAGAAGGAAAAAGGCTCAAAGTGATCTAGTCACTTTTTCTCTCTCTCCCTTTTTTTGTTTATGCATTACTTGTGTCTTTTGCTTTCTTGTTTTTGAGTTAGTCTAATTTTATGCTATGTTTTCTTTAACATGTTTTTGTTTTTTTGTTTCCAGTTTTTGCTTTATTTTTTTTATAAAAATAAAAATAAAAATTTGAAAAATAAAAAAATACAAAAACAGTGTGTGTTTTGTGTACATTGGTACTTGTGTACCTTGGATGGCCATTAAAAATGTTAGGACATATGTAGTTCAAGTTGTTGACATATGTCACTATTTTGTGTAATTGGCTTATCCTTTGACAAAACGCACTTTACTTTTAATTGGGTAGACTTAAGATGTGTTTAACGCTTCAAGAAACAGTGTTTCAAGATCAAGTGTTGAAATCATCAAGTCTGTCCAAGAAACAAGCTGGAAAGTGCAAGTTACTAAAGCTTGACACCTGGTCTCGACACATGCATCTATCGAGCTTTAGAAGCTGTTTCAGCCTCGAGGCTTGACAGCTTCTCGACAGATCCTCGACACCTCTATCTGTTGAGATTTAAAGAAAACAGATTTTCAGTTCTGTTTTAATTCCAATCCGTGAATGTGTCTTTGAGACTTCTTTTTTCCTAACCCTAGACATATAAAAGAATTGTTTTAAGGGCCGTCAAAGTGATGTAAGTTGCACAAGCATTGAGTAATTCTTGTTCATGCAATTTGTGATAAAAGACAAAGTTAATGCCCTAGTTCATCTCTTATAAAGAAGTTGCTGTGTAATGTACACCGTAGGGTTTTGTAACTAAGCATCTTCTTGATCTTCATCGTGTGGATGATTTGAAGAACTTTGCAGCCAACAACTCTCTCTCTAGTTGGTGAATTGAAGTCGCGTACTAGGATCCGCATAATTGGTTAGTCACGTACTCGGAGCCATGCATCAAGAGGAGAAACTGTCACTACAGAACAAGTCCAATTGGGTATTGGGGTAAGGTTTCAACTGTAGGTTGGTAAGGTACTCGGATTCCTTGCTTGCAACCGCTTGTTGTGATAATAGTGGAGTTTGGGGAGTGGTGACCTTAAATCACCTAGTGGGGTTTTTGCCGTCAGGTTTTCCTCATTCGTAAACAAATCACCGTGTCTTTTATTTTCTGCTGCATACCTTAGTTTTGGTGATTTTTTTGTGCTACCACATGAATTTACATGTTAACTTGATTAACTAATAACTCAACTAATTAATCAATTTAATTAATCACAAGGGGTCTACGTGTTTGTGGCCTGTCAAGTGGTATTAGAACAGGCACACTCTGATTAGGGTTTAATTATTGTTGTGTGATCCATTGACCCCTGTTGTCATAGGTAGAGGTCAATCTCTTATTATACCTCCATTGTTTGATGGCACTAACTATGCATACTGAAAAGTACGCATGAGAGCTTTCTTTTAGTCATTAGATGAAAAGGTGTGGCAAGCTGTAGAGATAGGATGAACCAAGCCTACAGAAGTGCCGGGATGGTGCCAAGATCAAGACGGCAAATTTCAACAGCAGAGTATTGAATGCCTTATTTAGTGCGGTCACCAATGAGGAGTTCAAGAAAATTTCCCCCACAGAAACTGCTAAGGAAGCATAGACCATTCTCTAGACAACCTATGAGGGAACCAAGGCTGTCAAGGATTCGAAGCTACAAAGACTCACTACAAGCTTCGAAGAAATTAAGATGGAGGAGGATGATTCATTTGATGAGTTCTATGTAAAGCTCAAAGACATAGTGAACTCAGCTTTCAATCTTGGGAAAACCATTCCTGAACCCAAGATAGTGAGAAAAGTACTCAGATCTTTGCCCGAAAGATTCCATGCTAAGATCACAGCAATAAAGGAATCAAAGGATATTGACAGGATTCCTCTGACTGAGTTGGTTGGAAACTTGCAAACCTACGAGCTAGGGCTGACTAGGATGGGCAAGTCAAGCAAGGGTAAGAGCATGGCACTAAAAGCCAAGAGCAGTAATACAGATGATTCTTCATACGATGAAGATTCTAAAATGAAGTCCTACATCACTAGGCAATTCAAGAAATTCATGAAGAATGCCAATGGAAAAGGCTTTAAAAAGGACCGTAGACAATCCAGTTCTTCTCAGTTCAAGAACTCAGATAGAGGGAAGAAGGATGCCAAGGATGGCGGTCAGTACACTATTCCCGCTGGACTGAAATGCTTTGGGTGTCAAGGCTTCTGATACATGAAACAAGAGTGTCCAACGTACCTTAGGAGCATTGGGAAGAGCAAGGCACTTGCCACTACCTTAAGAGACATGGAGCCTGAGGATGATTTCGAAAATGAAGATGACGGAATCTTGAATGCCTTCACTGCCACTGTTAATCCTACTGATGGGGTTACTGAAGAAGTAGATGAAGAAAAGGAATTGGTAGATGCCAAGTTTGAAACTATGGATGATCAAGATGATATCCATACCGCCTATGAGAAACTGTACAAGCTTCTGAGAAGCATGAGAAACTCTATAGGCTAGCCACCAAGAAGCTTAGTGATGTGGAACTTGACCGTGAGGAGCTTTCCATTAAGGTAGATGAAGCAAATCAGACCATTGGGGCACTAAGGTTCAAGAACAATTTCCTGGCCGAGAAGACTGAGAAGACCAAGAAGCTTGAAGCAGAGCTGTTTCAAGTCAGAGCACAATTGGAGAGGACATCAAGTGCTAAGCTGGATGAGATGCTCAGTGTTCAGAAGTCTACTTCGGATCGTATAGGATTGGGGTATGAATTCTCTCTCTCTAATACTCCTTCTGCTAGTACTACTATTTTTGTTCCTCCTGCTAATAACATTAAAATTAAGGATAAAAATGTTAAAACTGAGTTAGCAAGTAAGAACTTAGACAAGGACAAGTCTATCCTAGGAGCACCCCCTAAGCTTAAGAAAAGGGAAACTAGAAACTCTAGGACTAATAAGGCTATCTCTCAAAAGCCCAAACAGAAAAAGCAACATCTCTGTTATCATTGTGGTGTTGCCGGTCATACTCGACCAAATTGCTATAAGTGGCTAGCCATTCAACAAAGAAATGACATGATAGCATTTGGGAAACAGAATCAGCTTCAGACCTCTCTTGCTCCTCTTGGAGACATTCTCAAAGCCATCATGTTCCTTTCGAACTTGAACGGTTTAAATTCTTCCCCCTCATCACCTATTCAAGGGTTGACAAAAAGGAAAGGTTCTTCCAAGGTGTGGAAGGAAAAGGGCTCTAAGTGATTTTGTTCACTTCTTCTTCTCTCTCCCCGTTTTACTGTTATGCATTATTTGAGTGTTGCTTTACTGTTTTGAGTCAATCTAGTTTATGCATTGTTTTGCTTTCTTTAACATGTTTTTTTTGTGTGTTTTCAGTTTTGTGTTTTAGTTTAGTTTTTCTGATAAAAACAAAAAATTGAAAAATTGAAAAATACAAAAACAATGTGTGTTATGTGTACATTGGTTCTTGTGAACCTTAAAATGACCATTGAAACAGAGTTTTCTAAACTTTGTATCTCTTGTAGCTTAGATGAGAATTTTTATGCACAACTAAGTAAGTGAACTTTGTAACTCTTTGTTTGTGATGAGTAAGGTTAAGTGATCTCTTGTACTTAGCACTCGTATCACTTTTTTTGACCGGTAGGACTAGAAAATCCTAAGAGAAAGGCATAAATAACCATCTCACCACTGTTACTCGCCAATCATGAAATGACATCTGTATGCTTTTGGCATAGCAAAAGTGCAATGTCAAAAGCTTAATATAATTGGGTATTTCTTTTCTTTCTCTTATATGCCCATGCATGATATGCTTAATAAAAGAAAATATGTAAAGAAATAAAAGCAAAAAGATTAAAATGCTTTAAAATATGGTTGCAAGCGTGTTTTCTAGGAGATGTGGAAGTTATAGGATGTACCTCAAAGGTGATATTTCCCATCAAACAGTTATGATTGTGTGTGAGTTAAAGTGATTTTCTCATATCTCAAATCATCATAACATTGAAACACTTATGCAATCTTGCGATGTTTTCACACACAACACACAATATTCTTTGCTATTCTTGATACATGTGCAGGTACAATGTAATTTGGCCTTCACAAGGTTTACATGCGTTAATGTATGCTCATTAAACTGTCATAACTCATTTTTGAAATATAAAATTGGTTAGACTTGTTTAGTGTGCATGTGCGTGTTTTGGGATCCATGTGCTTAAAATTTGTTTATGAGAGATGATTTTGAGAGCTAAAAGTATTGCTTGGATCTTTGGTTGAGTTGCATGCGTGATTGCATTTATGTCTGTGTTTTTCCTCTCTTGAAAAACTATTTTTAAGGTAATCTCGACACCTTCTCTACACCTAGCTGTTTGTCGAGCTTCTCAGTCCTTTTCTTATCACAGTCTCGACACATTCTCGACACTTGGTGGATTGATCGAGAAACTTACTGTTTGCTCGATAGCTTCTCGATAGCTTCTGGATCGATCGAGACTCTTTAGTGGTTGATCCTTCTTTCTCGACAGCTGTATCTGTCGAAGTTCATTTTCTTGATACCTATCTCGATAGCTATCTCGACACCTCTCGATACCTGTATCTGTCGAGAATTATTGAAGGACTATATAAGGATACCTCGCGATTTTTCTCTTATTTCGCTCGATCTCTCTCTTGATACTTTGCGATTTTCTCTCCCAAAACCTCTTTCACTCACTCCAAACCCCTTCCTAAAGATTTCTCAAGTTTTTCTCAAGATCTTCCTCTCTTGGTAAGCTTAAATCCTTCCATTCTTCATGCATTTCATGTTTTTAAAACCTAAGTTTTGAGGTTTTTGAAAATTTTTGGGGCTTTTCAAAATTGATGAGTGTTTAATGAAATTTTTGGGTTGGTTTTATAGATTTGATCTTTAAAATTACATGCATTGCATCACATTAGCATTCTAACAGTATTTTCATGCATTTAGACGTGTGCAAACTTGTTGTGTGCTGGTAGGATTGGATTGGGCTGAGCCTATGATGTTTTTATATTGCATATCACATGTTCATGCATTTTCCATGCATACGTTCCTTCTTTTCAATTTTCTCTTCCTATATTGAACTGTTTGGGACTTTTCTGTGTATTTCTCTCTTTCTCCCTCTCTCTATGTTTGTGTTAGTAGTGTCTATGGCACCTAAGTGTAAATCCATTCCATCCCAAAACCCTCTGCGTTCTCGGGTATCCTCTTCTTCTTCTAATTCTGCTCCTATGTCTGTCCAGTTCCATGATGAGAAAGCCCAACAGGACTTCTCAGAGAACTTCTTTAAACGAGGTGTTCATTCGGAACGCCAAGTTATCCTGGCAGACTTTGCCCACACTGACTTTTTTGATGTCATTCACAGTCGGGCTTGGTAGTCACTGTGTGACGTCCCGGTCACTTATCCTCTCGTGTTAATACAGGAGTTTTACTCCAACATCCACGGGATTGATTTTTCAGCACATCTCTTCTTTTCTCGCGTTCGAGGTACGCGCTTTGCTGTCACTCCGGAGCTGGTCTCCGAGGTTCTTCATGTCCCGAGGGTGGATCATCCTGATTACCCCGGATGTGAGCGTCTATGGACTGTGTCCAAAGACGAGATAATCTCTGCATTCTGTGAGGGCCCATCTGCTTGGGGAGATCATTAGTACACACGATGTAGGCCTTTTGCTAAAGGTCCTCGTTTCCTAAACATGGTAATGACTTTTATTTTGCACCCACTATCTCACTACAACTCTATCACAGAGCCTCATGCTTGATTTTTGTTGTCTCTTCTTGAGCATCTCACTATAAACTTCTCTTCATACTTTATCTTCTCTATCATAGATGTCTATAGAGATACGGCCATCCGTGATAAGCTCATTTTCCCTTCTGCTATCACGAGGATTCTTCGCCGTTTTTCCATCCCTTTTCCATCGTCTTATCCTTTTCATGTTATGTTTGCCATAGACCCCACTACCGTAAAACGTAGTGAGGCACAGTTCAACTCGCGACAGTCAGATACTACTGCTCCTTCCTCCCGTCTGACTACATCCATATCTGCTCGAGCGACATCTGCTCCTTCCTCTTCCTCGAGCGACTTCACTCTTGGAGACATCATGGCGCAGCTTCAGCGCATGGATGCTCGCCTCAATACACTCTCCACGGAGTTGTATCAAGTGAACGTTCGTGTTGGTCGCATCACCAGGCGACAGGCGACCTTGGGCGGCTTTGCTTTAGAGGCTTCTCCTCCGCCTCCTCATGTCGCTTTTGAGACTGAGAATGATGATGACGGTGATGACGGTGATGACGATGATGCTTCTGCTGATGATGATGGAGATGCGAGCTCTTCTGATGAAATGTCTACTTAACACTCTACCCTTTGTCACTAGTGACAAAAAGGTGGAGTAGTTTTGATGTATGAGAGTAGTCATGCTTAGGGGGAGAGCTAGTATAGGACATTTTTGATAGGGGGAGTGTTGATATGAGGGATGTAGTGAGGATTACATGTATTTCTTTTCTTTTCTATCTTTTTAGAGATACATTGATCATATACCCCGGTCTTGTGACCATTTATTGACATACATTGTGCTTATTTCTTGATATATATGTTGATGTATGTTTCTTTTATTTATCTCTCCATGTGTTGTTTCTTTTTTGTCTTTATACACATGTTTCTTTTACTTGTATGCAATCTATTATTTCTGCTTCACACAAAGATGCCTTGATGTGTTTTGTTTAAAAGTGTTTCAGAAATACAGGTTGTCAAAGGCTACTTGCCATAAACTCTCTTCTTGTCAAAGTTTTTATGACTTCTCTCATATCTTCATTTGTTTGTCACGGATTGCCAAAGGGGGAGATTGTTAGGACATATGTAGTTCAAGTTGTTGACATATGTCACTATTTTGTGTAATTGGTTGATCCTTTGACAAAACGCACTTTACTTGTAATTGGGTAGATTTAGGATATGTTTAACGCTTCAAAAAACAGTGTTTCAAGATCAAGTGTTGAAGCCATCAAGTCTGTCCAAGAAACAAGCTGGAAAGTGCAAGTTACTAAAGCTCAACACCTAGTCTCGACACATACATCTATCGAGCTTTAGAAGTTGTTTCAGCCCCGAGGCTCGACAGCTTCTCGACAGATCCTCGACACCTTTATCTGTTGAGATTTAAAGAAAACAGATTTTTAGTTCTGTTTTAATTCCAATCCGCGAATGTGTCTTTGAAACTTCTTTTCTCCTAACTCTAGACATATAAAAGGATTGTTTTAAGGGCTGTCAAAGTGATGCAAGTTGCACAAGCATTGAGTAATTCTTGTTCATGCAATTTGTGATCAAAGACAAAGTTCATGCCCTAGTTCATCTTTTGTGAAGAAGTTGCTGTGTAATGTTCACCGTAGGGTTTTGTAACCAAGCATCTTCTTGATCTTCATCATGTGGATGATTTGAAGAACTTTGCAGCTAACAACTTTCTCTCTAGTTGGTGAATTGTAGTTGCGTACTAGGATCCGCCCAATTGGTTAGTCACGTACTTGGAGCCGTGCATTAAGAGGAGAAACTGTCATTACAAAACAAGTTCAATTGGGTATTGGGATAAGGGTTCAACTTTAGGTTGGTAAGGTACTCGGATTCCTTGCTTGTAACCGCTTGTTGTGATAATAGTGGAGTTTCGGGAGTGGTGACCTTAAATCACTCGGTGGGATTTTTGCCGTTAGGTTTTCCCCATTCGTAAATAAATTACCGTGTCTTTTATTTTCTACTGCATACCTTAGTTTTGGTGATTTGTTTGAGTTGCCATGTGAATTTATATGTTAACTTGATTAATTAATAACTCGGCTAATTAATCAATTTAATTAATCACGAGGGGTCAACGCGTTTGTGACTTGTCAAAAACAAAGTTTTCTAAACTTTGTATCTTTTGTAACTTAGATGAGCATCGAAGCAAGTGAGCTTTGTGGCTCGTGTTTGTGATGAGTATGATTAAGTAATTTCTTGTACTTAACACTCATATTACCCTTTTGATGGAAATGACTAGAAAATTCTAAGAAAAAGGCATAAATAAGCATCTCACTACTAAAGCCCACCAATCATGAATAACATATATATGCTTCAGCATAGCAAAATTGTAATGTTTAAAACTTAACATAATTGGGTATTTCTTCTCTTTTTTATATGCTCATGCATGATATGCTTAAAAGAAAAAAAATATGCAACGAAAATAGAAAGCAAAAGGAATCAAAATGATTTTAAATATGGCTGTAAGCGTGTTTTTAAGAGATGTGAGAGTTATAGAATATACCTTGAAGGTGATAGTCCCCATCAAGCAATTATGGTTGCGTGTGAGTTAAATTAATTTTTTTCATATCTAAAATCGTCATAACATGAGACACTTATGCAATCTTATGATGTTTTCAACATAACATGCAATGTTTTTTGCTACTTTTGATATATGTGCAGGTATAATGTAATTTGGCCATCATAAGGGATACGAGTTAATGTATGCTGACTAAACTGTCTTGACTTGTTTTTGAAATATAAAATTGTTTAGGCTTGTTGTGTATGTGTGTGTGTTTTGGATCTATGAATGCTTTGTTTTTTCTTGTTAAGAGATGTTTTTGAGAGCTTAACATGTTGTTTGGATCTTTGGTTAAGTAGCTTGCTTGATTGCATTCATTTCTATTTGTTTTCCCTCTCTTTGAAAAACTGGTTTTTATCAAGCTCGATAGCTTCTTGATAGATCGACAGATTGCTATCTATTGAGACTCTTGGACTTCTTTTCTCGATAGATCTTATCGCATTTTCGATCCATCGAAACTTTCTGGAATTTGTCTTGATATCTTCTCGATCCAATTCTGGCTGATGGCTTCTCGATAGTTGTTCGATCCATCGAGGTGAATTTTCCATCAATAGATTCTCGATAGCACCTTGACAAATTTTATTTGTCGAGAATCTGTGCTCGACAGATCTCGACAGATCCTCGATCCATAGAGTTGTGATTTGTTTAAATAGCTTTAGCGCAAAATTAGATATCATTTCTGTCTTTTTTGTGGACAGAAAAGATATCTCTGTCACTCCAAACACTTTTTCTCACTCTTTTCATCTTCCCGACTTGGATTTTGGCCTAGATTGAACATTTCTCTTCTAGTATGATCTCTTAATTCTTCTTTCTTCATGTATTTCATGCATTTAGACCTAGGTTTTGGGTTTTCTTGAAATTTTTACGGTTTTTGAAAACTTTTGAGTACTTTGTAAAATTTTTGGGTTGGGGTTTGCTTATTTGATGTTATATGATTATGCATTGCATCCTATTTGCATTTTGACAATGTTTCATGCATTTAGAAGTGTGTTTATATGTTGAAATTTATGTGCTAATAGGTTTGGATTGGGTTGAACCCATGATGCAATTTCTTTTGCACATCACATGCTCATGCACATTTCATGCATACGTACCCTTTCATTTCCTCTTTTTGGTACCTATTGTGATGGTGTTTTTCTGTTTCTCTCTCTCTCTCTCTCTCTCTCTCTTGGATAGTCTGCACATGACACCCAAGCATAAATCCACTCCGTCTCAGAACTCACTTCATTCTAGGACATCTTCCTCTGATCATTCTCCTCTTCACATTCGGTTTTGTGATAAGAAGGCCTAAAAGGACTTCTCGGAGAACATCTCTAAACATGGTGTTCATTCGGAGTGCCGCGTGATTCTATCAGACTTTTTCGATACTACTCTACCCACTATCATTCACAGTCAGGGATGGGAATCTTTATGTGAGGGAGTTGTCCCACCATGATCATTCAAGAGTTCTACTCCAACATGCACGGTTTTGATACCTCTATACCTCAGTTTGCTACGCATTTGAGGTACACGTATCGTAGTCACTCCGAGTATCGTTTCCGAGGTACTACACGTTCTGAGGGTATCGCATCCTGATTACCCCCTGTGTCCACTTCTGAGGACTGTGTCTAAGGATGAATTGATAGGCCACAAATGCGTTGACTTCTCGTGATAAATTAAATTGATTAATTAGCTAAGTTATTAATTAATCAAGTTAACATGAAAATTCACGTGGCAGCACAAACAAATCACCAATAGCTAAAGTATGCAGCGGAAAATAAATGACATGGTGATTTGTTTACGAATGGGGAAAACCTGACGGCAAAAACCCCACTGGCTGATTTAAGATCACCACTCTTGAAACTCCACTATTATCATAACAAGCGGTTACAAGCAAGGAATCCCAAGTACCTTACCAACTTACAGTTGAACCCTTACTCCAATACCCTATTGGACTAGCTTTGTAGTGACAGTTTCTCTTTTTGATGCACGGCTCCCAAGTACGTGACTGACCAATTGCGCGGATTCTAGTACGCGACTTCAATTCACCAACTAGAGAGAAAGATGTTGGCTGCAAAGTTCTTCAAATCATTCATACGATGGAGATCAAGAAGATGCTCGGTTACAAAACCCTACGGTGCACATTACACAGCAACTTCTTCACAAGAGATGAACTAGGGCGTGAACTTTGTCTTTGATCACAAATTGCTTGAATAAGGATTTCAATGCTTATGCAACTTGCGTCGCTTTGACGGCCCTTAAAACAATCCTTTTATATGTCTAAGGTTAGGAGAAAAGAAGTCCCAAAGACACATTCAAGGATTGGAATCAAAACAGAACTGAAAATCTGTTTTTTTTTTAAATCTCGACAGATAGAGGTGTCGAGGATCTGTCGGGAAGCTGTCGAGCCTCGCGGTTGAAACAGCTTCTAAAGCTCGATAGATGCATGTGTCGAGACTAGGTGTCAAGCTTTAGTAATTTGCACCTTTTAGCTTATTTCTTGGATAGACTTGATGACTTCAACACTTGATCTTGAAACACAGTTTCTTGAAGCGTTAAACACATCCTAAATCTACCCAATTACAAGTAAAGTGCGTTTTGTCAAAGGATAAGCCAATTACATAAAATAATGACATATGTTTAAAACCACTTGAACTACATATGTCCTAACAATCTCCCCCTTTGGCAATCCGTGACAAAACCACAACAAACAAATGAACATATGAGAGAAGTCATAAATCACTTAACTCATATTCACTTGTTAAATACAATAAAATCTATCCTAACACAAATTCTTGAAAAACTTTGCAAGAAGAGAGTTTATGGCAAGTAGACTTTGACAACCTGTATTTCTGAAATACTTTTAAACAAAGCACATCAAGGCATCTTTGTGTAAAGCAGAAATAATAGATTGCATACAAGTAAACGAAACATGTGTATAGAGACAGAAAAGAAACAACACATGGAAGAATAGGTGAAAGAAACATACATCAATATATATATATATATATATATATCAAGAAGTAATCACAATGTATGTCAATAAATGGTCACAAGACCGGGGTACATGATCAATGTATCTCTAAAAAGATAGAAAAGAAAAGAAATACATGTAATCCTCACTACATCCCTCATATCAACACTCCCCCTATCAAAAATGTCCTATACAAGCCCTCCCCCTAAGTATGACTACTCTCATACATCAAAACTACTTCCCCTTTTTGTTATGAGTGACAAAGGGTAAAGTGTCAAGTAGACATCTCATCAGAAGAGCTCGCATTTTCATCATCCTCATTTGAAGCATCATCATCATCACCATCATCATCCTTAGTCTCAGAAGATACACGAGGAGGTGGAGGAGAAGCCTCAGAAGCAAAGTCGCCCAAGGTCGCCTGTTGCTTGGCGATGCGACCAACACGAACGTTCACCTGATACAACTCTATGGAGAGTGTATCGAGGTGAGCATCCATGTGCTGAAGCTGCGCCATGATATTTCCAAGAGTGACGTCGCTCGAGGAAGAGGAAGGAGCAGATGTTGCTCGAGCAGATCGGGATGGAGCCGGACGGGAGGAAGGAGCCGTAGAATTCGACTGTCGCGACTTGAACTGTGCCTCGCTATGTTTTACAATAGCAGCATCTATGGCAGACATGACATAAAAAGGGTCGGACGATGGGAAGGGGATGGAAAAATGGCGAAGAATCCTCGTGATAGTGGAAGGGAAAATAAGCTTATCATGGGTGGCCGTATCTCTATAGACATCTATGATAGAAAAGATAAAGTGTGAGGGGAAGTCTATGGTAAGATGCTCTAAAAGAGAACAAAAATCAAGCACGAGGCTCTGTGATAGAGTTGTAGTGAGAGAGAGGGTGCAAAACAAAAGTCATCACCATGTTAAGAAAATGAGGACCTTTAGCAAAAGGCCTACATGGTGTGTATTGATGATCTCCCCACTTAGAGGGGTGCTCACAGAACGCAGAGATCATCTCGTCTTTGGACATAGTCCATAGACGCTCACATCCAGGGTAATCAGGATGATCAAGCCTAGGTACATGAAGAACCTTGGAGACCTGCTCCGAAGTGAGAGCAAAGCGCGTACCTCAAACCCGAGTATGAAAAAGAGATACTGAAGAATCTATCCCGTAGATGTTGAAGTAAAACTCCTGTATCAACACGAGAGGACAAGTGACCGGGACGTCACACAGTGACTCCCAAGCCCAACTGTGGATGACATCGGGTAGGTCAGTGTCGGCAAAGGCTGCCAGGATAACTTGGCGTTCTGAATGAACACCTCGTTTAGAGAAGCTCTCCGAGAAGTCCTGTTGGGCTTTCTCATCACGGAATCGGATAGACATAGGAGTAGAATCAGAAGAAGAAGAGGAGCCTCAAGAACGCAGAGGGTTCTGGGATGGAATGGATTTACGCTTAGGTGCCATAGACACTATTAACACAAACATAGAAAGAAGGAGAAAGAGAGAAACACACAGAAATGTCCCAAACAATTCAATATATGACAAGTATATTGAAAGGAAAGAACGTATGCATGGGAAATGCATGGGCTCAGCCCAATCCAATCCTACCAATCCTACCAAAACACAATCAAAGAACACACATCTCAATGCATGAAAATATAGTTAGAATGCTAATGTGATGCAATGCATGTAGTTTTAAATATCAAATCTATAAAACCAACCCAAAAATTTCATTAAACTCATCAATTTTGAAAAACCCCAAAATTTTTTAAAAATCCAAAAACTTAGGTTTAAAAAATCATGAAATGCATGAAGAATGAAAGGATTGAAGCTTACCAAGTGAGGAAGATCTTGATTTAAGCTTGAGAAATCCTTAGGAAGGGATTTAGAGTGAGTGAGAAAGGTTTTGGGAGAGAAAAATAGCAAAGTATCGAGAGAGAGATCGAGTGAAATGAGAGCAGAATCGCGAGAAATCCTTAAATAGATCTTTAGTAATTCTCGACAAATGAAGGTGTCGAGAGGTGTCGAGATAGCTATCGAGGTAGGTATCGAGAAAATGCACTTTGACAGATACAGCTATCAAGAACAGGTGTTGAGAAAGGAAGATCAAACACCAAAGAATCTCGATTGATCTAGGAGCTGTCGAGAAGCTATCGAGCAGACAAAAAGTTTCTCAATCGATCCACCGGTGTCGAGAATGTGTCAAGATTGCGATAAGAAAAAGACTGAGAAGCTCGACAGACAGCTAGGTGTCGAGGAGGTATCGAGATTGCCTTAAAAACAGTTTTTCAAGAGAGGAAAAACACAAACATGAATGCAATCATGCATGCAACTCAACCAATGATTCAAGCAACACATTAAGCTCTCAAAATCATCTCTCAACAATAATTGTAAGCACATTAGTCCCAAAACACGCACACGCACACTAAACAAATCTAACCAATTTTATATTTCAAAAATGAGTTAAGACAGTTTAATGAGCATACATTAGCGCATGTAAACCTTGTGATGGCCAAATCACATTGTATCTGCACATGTATCAAGAATAGCAAAGAATATTGCGTGTTGTGTGTGAAAAATATCGCAAGATTGCATAAGTGTCTCAATGTTATGACGATTTGAGATATGAGAAAATCACTTTAACTCACACACAATCATAACTATTTGATGGGGACTCTCACCTTCGAGGTACATTCTATAACTCCCACATCTCCTAGAAAACACGCTCGCAAACATTATTTTTAGAGCATTTTGATCTTTTTGCTTTTTATTTCTTTGTATATTTTCTTTCATTAAGCATATCATGCATGGGCATATAAGAGAGAGAAAAGAAATACCCAATTATGTTATACTTTTGACATTGCACTTTTACTATGCCGAAGTATGCAGATGTCATTTCATGATTGGGGGATAATAGTGGTGAGATGGTTATTTATGCTTTTCTCTTATGATTTTCTAGTCTTACCTGTCAAAAAGAGTGATACGAGTGTTAAGTACAAGATATCACTTAACTTTACTCATCACAAACAAAGAGTTACAAAGCTCACTGGCTTAGTTGTGCACATGAATGCTCATCTAAGCTACAAAAGATACAAAGTTTGAAAAATTTTGTTTCAATGGCCATTTTAAGGTTCACAAGAACCAGTGTACACAAACACATACTGTTTTTGTATTTTTCCATTTTTCAATTTTTTTTTATTTTTATCAGAAAAGCAAAAATAAAAGCACAAAAACTGAAAACACACAAACAAAAACATGTTAAAGAAAGCAAAACAATACATAAAACTAGATGCAGATGCATGATGAGGAAGACAGATAGAAGGAGATAATTCATGGAGATGACACCGATGTTTTGATGAAGGAATTCAAAACGTTTGCTATCTAGAGGGTTGGTGAATAAGTCAGCCTTTTGGTCATCAGTGTGAATGAACTCAAGGGTGAGAGTACCATCTTCGACGAGATCCCTAACGAAGTGATGTCGAATCTCTATGTGCTTAGTTCGAGAATGTTGAACTGGATTCTTAGAGATATTGATGGCACTGGTATTATCACAATAGATGGTGAGATGTTCTTGACAAATACCATAATCATGAAGAAGTTTTTGCATCCATAGGAGTTGGGTGCAACAGCTACCAGCAGCAATGTACTCAGCTTCAGCAGTGGATAAAGAGATGGAGTTTTGCTTTTTGCTCATCCAAGAGATAAGATTATTACCCACACAAAAACAACCCCCTGAAGTACTCTTTCTATCATCAGCATTCCCAGCCCAGTCAGCGTCGAAATATCCAGCTAAGACATCAGTTGTGTCCTTGCTGTACCACACACCAAAGTTGGCAGTAATCTTGACATACTTTATGATTCTTTTCAAAGCAATCATATGTGACTCTTTTGGATTTGCCTGATATCTAACACACACTCCTACTCTGTAGCTAATGTCAGGTCTACTAGCAGTAAGGTAAAGAAGACTACCTATCATGCTTCAATAAAGTGAAGAGTCTACACTTTTACCTAACAAGTCAACAGTGAGTTTAACATTCGAGTTCATAGGGGTTCTAACAGAACTAGCAGATTCTAATCCAAATTTTTTCATAAGATTCTTAGCATATTTAGATTGAGAGATGAATATACATGAATCTTGTTGATGAATCTGCATTCCAAGGAAGTGAGATAGCTCTCCAATCATGCTTATCTCGAACTCTGCTTGCATGAGTTTTGAGAAGTCATGAGCAAGTTCATCCTTAGTTGATCCAAAGATGATATCATCAACATAGACTTGAGCAACCACCAGCTCGCCATCTTTTCTTTTGATGAAGAGAGTCTAATCAGCCTTTCCTCTTGTGAACCTATTGGATATCAAGTATTGAGTCAACTGATCATACCAAGCTCTAGGTGCTTGCTTTAATCCATAGAGGGCCTTCTTGAGATACAACACATGATCCGAAAAATGTGGATCAATGAATCCTTTAGGTTGAGCCACATAGACATTCTCTTTAAGTAGTCCATTCAAGAAAGCTGTTTTTACATCCATCTGGTAAAGCTTGAACTTTAAGTGACAAGCTAAGGCGAAATTCCAATGGACTCCGTGAGAGCAACTGGGGCAAATGTTTCATCATAGTCTATTCCCTCCATTTGAGTGTATCCTTGAGCTACAAGTCGAGCCTTGTTGCGAATCACATTACCCTCCTCATCAGTCTTATTGCAAAATATCCATTTTGTGCCGATGACATGCTCGCCCCCCGGTCTAGGAACTAGAGTCTACACATCATTCCTCTGAAACTAAATTAGTTCATCATGCATTGCTTCAACCCAACTTTCATCCTGAAGAGCTTCCTCAACTTTGGTGGGTTCAACCTATGACAGATAACAAGAGTAAGATACAAAGTTAGCAACACACTTATCAACTGTACGTTTCCATAATGTGAGTTCATTCATATTTCCCACAATAGTTTCTAGAGGATGATTTAGTTTGATTCTAGAGGAAGGTCCTTTATCTTCATGAGACTTAGAATCTGGTGATGTAGACATATCTGTTGACTTTTCTACAACACTTGGAGTGTCGGGAGTACTTGGAGATGTGGGCTCTTGTTCCATAAGTTTTGGAGCTCTCCTAGGTTTAGGAGGAAGAATTTATTTGGGGAGGTCCTCATCAATTTTCTCAGAACAAGAGTCTGAAGACTCATCAATAACAACATTCACCGTTTCCATGACCTTTATGGTTCTTTTGTTATATACCTGATAAGCCTTGCTTGTAGAAGAGTATCCTAGAAATATCCCTTCATCACTTCTGGAATAAAACTTTCCCACATTTTTTTTATCCTTTAGGATGAAGCAAGTACTTCCAAAGATTCTGAAATACTTCATGTTCGGCTTTCTTCCTTTCCACAACTCATATGGAGTCTTTTTGGTACCAGGTCTGAAATACACTCTATTCACCGTATGACATGTAGTATTGACGGCTTCTCCCCATAAATTTCTGGCCACATCCTTATTGTGCAACATGACTCTTGCCATCTCCTGAATAACCCTGTTCTTTCTTTCTACTACACCATTTTGCTGAGGAGTAATATGAGTAGAGAATTCTTGAGATATACCAGATCTTGTGTAGAAGGACTCCATGTATAAGTTTTCGAATTCTTTACCATGATCACTTCGAATTCGGTCAATTTTCAGGTTCTTTTCATTTTTCAGTCTTGTGCACAGTACTTCAATGTGCTTAGGAGCATCAGACCTGGATCGTAGAAGGATGACCCAAGTGTACCTAGTGAAATCATCTACTACAACCATGGTGTATCTCTTACCTCCAAGAGATTCAGTTCTCGTTGGACCCATGAGATCTAAATGCAGTAGCTCCAATGGTCTAGATGTAGCTGATGTCTGAGTGCCTGGATGCTTAGCTTTTGTCTGTTTCCCAAGCTGACATGGTCTATACACAACATTGTTCAGTTTACTGAGCTTTGGCATCCCTAAAACTGATTCATGCTTAGATACAATAGAGAGATGTTTGTAACTAGCATGCCCCATTCGCTGGTGTCACAAATCTTCATTTGGCAACCGGATACTATTGCACACAATATCAGCAGCAGGAACCAATTCATAACAGTTGTCCAGAGTACGAACACCACTTATGAGTTTCTTTCCCGACTCATCCATGACAAGACACTTTCCTTTGGAGAATAACACCATGAAGTCTTGATCACATATCTGACTTATGCTCAGAAGGTTCACTTTCAAGCCTTCCACATAGAGAACATTTGCAATGTCTGGTAGTCCAGGTAGAGAGATAATTCTTTTTCCTTTTATTTGTGATTTGCTTCCATCACCAAAAGTGACATTTCCACCTTTCTTAGACTCGAAGACTTTAAAGAGGGATCGGTCTCCAGTCATGTGTCTTAAGCAACCATTGTCAAGGTACCACAAGCACATGTCCATCACTTTAAAGGTGGACTTCATCATAAAACACACTTCGTGCTTAAATGTCAGATTAGTGGAAATTGTGTCTTCTCTCATCTGCCCTTTTCGAGCTAGGCCTTTAATTTTTGCTCTTCTTAGACAAACTCCTTTGCACATTTTAATTTTGAGACAGTCTAGTTCCTACTTGTAAAAACTGAGATCCTTTCCAATAGTCATCACAAGAGAAATCAAATAACTTTTAAACTTGTATATTTTGAGGTACTCAAACAAATAGAGGTCAGAAAAACAAGATGTATTTGATAACAAAGATCTCTTCAAGTAAGAGACTGACCTCTATCCTTGACAAACAGGGGTCAATGGATCACACACAAGGATTAAACCCTAATCAGAGTGTGCCTGCTCTAATATCACTTGATAGGCCACAAATGCATTGACCCCTCGTGATAAATTAAATTGATTAATTAGCCAATTTATTAATTAATCAAGTTAACATACAAATTCACGTGGTAGCACAAACAAATCACCAATAGCTAAAGTATGCAGTGGAAAATAAATGACACGATGATTTGTTTATGAATGGGGAAAACCTGATGGCAAAAACCTCACCAAGTAATTTAAGGTCACCACTCCCGAAACTCCACTATTATCACAACAAGCGGTTACAAGTAAGGAATCTCAAGTACCTTACCAACCTACAGTTGAACCCTTACCCCAATACCCAATTGGACTTACTTTGTAGTGATAGTTTCTCCTTTTGATGCACGGCTCCCAAGTATGTGACTAACCAATTACACGGATCCCAGTACGCGATTTCAATTCACCAACTAGAGAGAAAGATGTTGTGATTAATTAATGGCTGGTTGTGATTAATTCTCTCTTTCCCTTACTCTTAACTTTTAATTTCGCCTGGTTGTGATTAATTAATGGCTTAGAGTAGTTTGCTAATTTGGGTATTGCTTATATTTTGTATTCTGCACATACATTGTTTGAATATAAGTTTATATTGAAAAATTTGTATTTGGGGGTCTAACCATTCACAATTGTTTTATACATTAAGTGAGTGTTTAGTAGATTAATTTGATACAATTTGACTTGAACCTATATATGATCCCACCATCCTATGGGAAAATCCCGAGGCCCCATAATCATGAATGGCTGTGCCCTGTCATATCCCATAACAAAGTATAAGAAAGAAATAACTTACAAAGTGGAGAATTCCTATTGCATGGGAAATTTCTTTGGAGGCAATTGAGTCCTGGCATAACACTGCAAACACAGGGAATGACTACTGCTTATCTGAATTAACAAATTTCATGAAAGAATTCATTCAACTAAAGATGTGAAATGGTAATCACTTCTTTCTCATGCCTACTTTTGGACTTTGTTAAAAGAGTGAAAGGAAGAACCACAGCTCACCTCATGTTTGATTTGTCAAATACGAAGTTGTTTGCCACCAAATTCCTACATAATTTTATCCAATGATCCTTTGTCACTATCACAACTGATACTTATTATTAGAGATGATATATAGGATAATAAATCAAAACATTGGTACAGCAGATATTTACAAATCAGCATTGGCTCCTGAAGTCACCATTCTTCAAAAATCAGTAGTTAACACCCACTGAGGTATAGTGAAGAGCATTGTTAGGGTTCTCATAAAATAAGGGAAAATGGTTAACCAAGTAATAGAAGAGGCATGAAGATTTATTAGCGTTTGACATGACCTTAAAATAAAAAATAAAAAGATAAGAATTATGCAGGATGGGCTATACCTAATATAGTTTCCACCATCTTTGTCAACCTAGTTAACATGATGTTTATTTTTTATTTTCTTTTCTTATTTTTAAAATGGAGCATTAGAAGTTTTCTTTTGAGGTAGCTAATCATCATTTCCAGAAGCTCTTGTATAGATAGACACCCATAGAATGAAAGAAATCAAGTTCAAGTTTCTAACCAGTATTTATTAATATTCTCTAAATTACTATGGCCGGAATAAATTAATTTAATTCTTCAATTACATCATGTGGCGCATACTAAAATAAATCAGTTAGGTTTATGTCAATAGCACCTGGTGTTCATACCTAGGTGTTAAATTCAGAAAAAGATATGAAAGAAAAGAGTACTATCACTTGAGATACATACAGTTGTAAGTTTGAGGATGCAGTTACCCATGAGGGAAATCCTCCAGGCAGATGATTGTAGGACAAATCTCTGTACGCAAAGGAATGTGAAAAGTATTGAACAGACACATAATGCGCCCCCACAATAAAAAAAGAAAAAAAAAAAAAAAAAAAAAAAAAGAAATCGGAATAGGAAATCTACAAAGCAACTAGGCTGTTTTATCTTGATCAATTTAATTTAAGAATTATGCAAACTTGAAATGATAATAACAGCAATTAATTAATATTTTTAGGTATATTTTACATATTTTATTTGTAGTTAGGCAATAAAAATAAAGAAAGAAAAGAAAGTAGAATACTAGAATATGACAATACTATTATTTACGCAAAAAAAAAAAAAAAAAAAAAAAAAAAGAGGAGAGTTTCACCATTTATAGGGAAAGGGAACTTTCTCCATTGTTAGGGTTATATTCGCCCAAGTCCATGTGTGGACTTAGGCCCATTGTACTATTCCTAGTGTAATTTTTCTTCTAGTCCTTAAGGTTAGCAGTTGTATGGATCCTAACTAGTGAAGGAAGCATTGGAGTAATTCGAGGTAGTTGTGGACTCCCAAGAGAAGGTAGAGAGAGTTTAGAGAGAACTAGCTTATCATTCACATAATGAGCAACTACAAATACATGATTCTATATATACTCAAGATCTTGGTATTTTTTAAGCAAGATTATCTCTAAATAACTTCTAATTAACGAACCAATTGTAACAAAGTGCTCTAAAAACTACCTTAATGAAATTTAGTCTTTAGGTTCCTACTTGCCAATTTCCCTCACACGTCATTTTCCCTCACACGTCATGATTCTCACACATAATTCCAACACATGATGCTACTTTCACACGCTTACACACATAATTTTTGTTGTTGACTTGCTTGCACATGACATATGGGTTGGGGTTGTGTGGCATGCATAGCACAAGGCCTTTACTAGGCTTCCAAGATATCCCTCCCTTTGAAAAGCAGCTTGCCTGTCATGCTCCAAACCCCAAAGAGTCCAAAGCATGAGAAAGACGTCTCAAGTACCTGTAAATTTTTTCCTTTTTGACAATTCAATCCACATAAATCATATCAAGTACCAACATCAAGAATTATCATAATAATTCCATTGACCATACTCTTACAGTAAGTCAGAGCTTTAAGCATTAATTACAAGGACCATTGGCCACAAAATAATTCCATTGAGCATACTCTTACATCATCTAATGTCTCCATTACAAAAGTTCAGCCTCTATTAGTAGTTAGTTTAACTATTGTTAGCCACAAAAAAAAAGTTGTCTCAAAAGATTGTTGCCTACTCTAAAAAGTTTATAAAATAATGGAATGAGACAGAGCCTAGTAAGTAGCATAATTAATGGGGCTAGGGGAAATGCAAGTTTCATCTCCAATAATAATAATATGACAAGAATGATTAAATAATGTGTAAGGTTGAATTTATTTAATCATGTGTTGGCTTTATTTCATGCCAAATTTGCTTATAATTTAGCAAGTAGAAACCCTGTATTTAGGTGGGAATAATGTAAGGGGAGTGTGTGAGAGTGTGAAAAAAACTCAAGATGTGTGCACTCAAGAAGAGCCTCGCGACTAGCTCGCGACTGGCAAGTCTCCAAAGGTGACACACATGTGAAGCATGTAGGGGACCTAAAGGGTCACGGCAGTTGGAGCACTATAGGACAAAACTTCCAGACTGGCTAGGCAGTTAGCTCGCTACTCAAACTTGCGACTCTTTCCAGTCGCGAGGTTGATTTGCCAAAAGGACCTATTTGGATGAAAATAGACTTTTCACATTCCATCTTCTACCCTACTATAAATACCCTTACTCTCACGAAATGTAATTGTGGCTATTCAGAGAGAAAAACCCTAGATAAGTTTTCTATAACACACCCACCTTATTAGAGAGAGAGAGCTACTCATTCTTAGAGAGAAATCTTTGTAGCCTCTTCTCATTCCCTCTTTCTTTGTTATACCCATTGAGAGGAGATTTATATTTGTAAAGTTGTGATTTACAACTATGTTTTATGTTGGCTTTATTCCATGACAAAAAGTGTTGCATTTGCTTTAATTTGTTTCCTTATATTGTTATGGGATTTATTTGTAATGGGTTTAGTTTTGAGTGGTGGAGATTTGATTAAGACAGCTAAAAGTCACATGAGGAGCACATGCTAGAAACTGAAGAGTCATGCCAGATTATCATTTTTTGGAGTGTCTCACGGATAAGGCCTTCCTGCGAGATACCTTCAAAACTTTCTGCTTGAAGGTTTTGTACGTGCGACTTTCTTACCCTTCACCCATACTATATATACCCTCATTACTCACAAAAGTATGAGAGGTCATTCAGAGAGAAAAACCCTAGATAGGTTTTCAACAACACACACACCCATCTTTTAGAGAGAGAGCTATCCATCCTTAGTGAGAAATCATTGTAGCCCCTTCTCCTTCCCTCTTCCATTGTCATACCTTGAAAGGAGATTTATACCCAAAAACAACTTACACATTTTCAGAGTGTAGAGAGTGTTTTGGAGATTAGAAAGCTTTGGGGATTTGCCAAAAGTAGCCTGTGAGGTTTGGCAGATGCAATGATGCGTATTGCGGGATTTGGAAAGCTAGATAAGACATGGTTCCGAGAAGCCTTACTAGAGTAGGAGCTTGGAGGGCTTAGATGCATTGGGTATATTAGGCTTGGAAGGTCTTTTGCTATTCGTGTATCCTAACTTATTGTCTAGTGGATCGATTTACCGCTTGGAGGGAGGCGGAGAGGTTTTTCACCAAGTTTTTTGGTTTCCTTTTCGATAACACATCGAAGTGTTATCTTGTATTTGAATCTCTCTTCCCTACTCTTTTAGCTTTCATTTTACTGCTGTGCTTTAATGAATATGGCTTAAAGTAGTTTTTTTTGTTTGCTCATACTTACTCTATTCCGCACTTAGTTTAAGTTAGAGTAAAATCAATCGAGCCGTAATCTTTTAATTTGGGCTCTAAACAGCTCTTGTGTTTTTAACACAAATCTGAGTTTTCAATATCCAATACTAGCCACACCCATTTAGAGTGTTGAGTGTTTTTGGAGCTTTGGGAAGTATTGGAAGATGCCAAGGATGGCAGATGCAATATGGAGCTTATTGCAGGATTTGGTAAGCTAGAGAAGACAAAGTTCGACGTAACCCTATTGGAGTAAGAAACTTGGAGGGTCTTCTACTATTCATGTATCCCAACTTTATTCTCTAGTAAATTATTGACCGCTTGGAGGGTGGCAGAAAGGTTTTTCGCCGAGTTCTTTGGTTTCCTCTTCGATAACACATCGTCATGTTATCTTTGTGTTTGCATCTCTCTTCCCTTACTCTTTACCTTTTAATTGCTGCTGTGTTTGTGAATAACTATGGTTTAGAGTGTTTTACCAATTTGGATATAGCCTATATTTCATATTCCGCACATATATTGTTTGATTATAAGCTTCTGTTAGTATTTTTGTATTTAGAGGTCTAAACGTTTATAGGTGTTTTACACACTATTGAACCTTTCATAATTAATGAAACACAAAGTTTCAACAAGTAAATACCTTAAAACTATATACTATAATCTATGAGCACTAACAATATAATTTCCAAAGTCATAATATCTAACATAAGGCAAATTATCACAAATATACCACACTACCACATAGACCAGTCAAGGGATCTACCCATTCACAACTGACATGATATTGTTCTTTTTGGTATGCAAACTCTTGGCCCCATGGACAGAAGCCTCACCCATACCCTCAAGGTTTTTCTCTCTTCCCATGAGCAGCAGACAAAGCGCATCAAATAGAACCTCTCTTGGATGTGGTCTCTTGGCCCCATAGGCAATAGCCTCACCCACACACAATCAAGGAACCTCTTCCCTTTATGGGCAGTAGGGAAGAACGTGTCATCCAAAGTGAAATGACACTAACCTAGATTTAATTCCATTATCACAAAGATTATAGAAACCAAATCAGGTGATCATTGGAAAATCACACATGTCATGGTGTTAAAACAACATAAAGCTCACAGGTATACATTTCCTTTCAAATACATAGTTTATAACCAGGTTGTTTCAGAAAAACCCCTTAAATAATCTAACTTCTACAAAATTTGTAAGGTTTTCAACTTCATTCTTTTCAAGAGATTTTCTATCAATTTCCCACATAACAAGACAAGATAAGCATCTTGAAATTTTTTAATATACCATAAAATCCATGATTTCCTTATCAAAGATTAAATAAATGATGCTCATTTTTCCATATCAACAATTCATGCATTTCCCCAAACGCAATGCCAAATATGATGCATTTTCATATATAATTGATAGGCCACAAATGCGTTGACCCCTCATGATAAATTAAATTGATTAATTAGCCAAGTTATTAATTAATCAAGTTAACATGAAAATTCACGTGGTAGCACAAACAAATCACCAATAGCTAAAGTATACAGCGGAAAATAAATGACACGGTGATTTGTTTACGAATGGAGAAAACCTGACGGCAAAAACCCCACCGGGTGATTTAAGGTCACCACTCTCGAAACTCCATTATTATCATAACAAGCGGTTACAAGTAAAGGAATCCCAGTATCTTACCAACCTACAGTTGAACCCTTAGCCCAATACCCAATTGGACTTGTTCTGTAGTGACAATTTCTCCTTTTGATGCACGGCTCCCAGTACGTGACTAACCAATTGTACGAATCCCAGTACGTGACTTCAATTCACCAACTAGAGAGAGTTGTTGGCTGCAAAGTTCTTCAATTCATCCACACGATGAAGATTAAGAAGATGCTTGGTTACAAAACCCTATGGTACACATTACACAGCAACTTCTTCACAAAAAGGATGAACTAGGGCATGAACTTTGTCTCAAATCACAAATTGCTTGAATAAGGATTTCTCAATGCTTGAGCAACTTATGTACTTGTGCATCATTCGATGGCCCTTAAAAAAATTCTTTTATATGTCTAGGGTTAGGAGAAAAGAAGTCACAAAGGCATAAGAACGGATTGGAATCAAAACAGAACTTAGAATCTGTTTTCCACAAATCTCGACAGATAGAGGTGTTGAGGATCTGTCGAGCCTCGAGGTTGAAACAGCTTCTTGTAGCTCGATAGATGCATGTGTCGAGACTAGGCGTCGAGTTTTAATAACTTGCACTTTTCAGCTTGTTTCTTGGACAAACTTGATGACTTCAACACTTGATCTTGAAACACAGTTTTTTGAAGCGTTAAACACATCCTAATTCTACCCAATTACAAGTAAAGTGCATTTTGTCAAAGGATAAGCCAATTATATAAAATAATGACATATGTTTAGAACAACTTGAACCACATATGTCCTAACAATAATCATATATATTAAGGTTGTGACACAATAGTTTTTAGGAAAATATAGCTTCCATAGGTAGTTTCCAAAAGCATGTCTAACCCAAAAATAGCATTTATGCAACATGGTTATTTTTGCAAAAATCCCATTAAAAAGCTACTTATCTCGCAACCGCAAAATTCTAATTCTCCAACCTTCAAGGAGATTAGCTAGAACCTAAACAATATCAAGTAAACCTATCACAATAAGCATAGAGCTTGAAATTGTATCTAGCTACAATTTAGGATTTTCCAAATAAACACTTAATTAGATAAGTTTCTCAAAAAATTGATTCACAAAGCATCAACTCTAATTTATAAAGTTAACCCATTTAATATCATCTCCAACATTATGACTAGCTTTCATGAAATTTACACTACATTATTAAGAGACCTATGAAAGCAAAATCAAAATATCCTCTAAGACAAGAAATTTATGACTTCAACTAACTCCAAATAAACCCAATGGCAATGTAAAATTAAATTTACCAACCATCACATGTTATAACTTAAAACCCCTAAATTTTCCACCATACATAAACCTTAAGTAGCCATCATTAGCACAAATTATATACCCACTCATCAAATAATTCCACCAATACAAAACCCAGACGTAAAAACATATAAATATCACTTCTAATGCTCATAAATCACATGGGTATCATTATTAAAGCTTAGATAAAAATAATCTCAAGTAAAAGTGTAAAACCCACCAAAAAGAGTAGAAATTTTTACCTCAAAAAATGGATGTGAAGCTGCTTATGGTTTCTCAAGAATTTTCTGGTGATCTTGCTGGAAAATGATGGTGAGATGGTGGTTGTGGTGTGGTAGTACCGGTGAGAGGGTATAAGAGTAGAGAGGAGTGTAAGAGAGAAAACGAAAAAAATGAAAAGAAAAGAAAAGAAGAGAGTGAGCCGGCCAAAGAGTGAAGAGATGATTGCAAATGAGTGGTGGGGAAGGGGGTTAGGTGGGGCATGTGAAGTCCAATTAAAGTTTGACCATTACTTTTTTGTTTTTGCTTTTTCTTTTTTCTTGGTCTGATTGGGAAGTGACATTGCCCACAAGGTGAGGGAATTGGAGTTGCAAGGTTAGGAATGGCAACGGGTCGGGTTCGGGCCGGGTTTTTGCATACCCGGACCTAACTCGCGAGTCTGAGCCCAATCCAATTATTGAACAGATTTTTTTACAGGGCCCAAACTTGCCCCACCGGGTCCCGCAGGCCCCGTTTTTTGAACGACCCCCAAACTCAACATTAAACCCACGGCCAAACAACCAATCCCAAAAATCCCTTCTTTTCAAATCTCCATAGCCACACCCAAATAAAAAAAAAAAAAAAAAATCTCATTTTTCAATCCTAAACCAACAGAGGAGATTTCGGATCAAACAAAAAATAAATATAAAGAAGAAGATAAAAATAGAAATGGAGAGAGAAGAGAGTCTTGGCCTTGAGTTGGAGATTAGAGAGAGAGAGAAATTGAGATCTTCGGCCTTGGGTTTTAGATCTAGAGATAGAGGGAAGAGTGCTTAGGTTTAGCCATGGAGGCTCAACTTGGGACTGGCTATTGAGTGAGAGAAAGAGATGGAACTACCTTAGATGGTACCTCATGGCAGCGGCTTGTCGTGGCATCAAGTGGGGACGGGACAGTAGAGAACAAACCGGTGGTGACAGCAGGGGACGGGACCAGCAGTGTAGAGGACTTGGACGGTGCTGCGGTGGTGCTTGAGAGTGAGTGTGTGATCTGTGAGATTGAGAATGAGTAATAGAGTGCTCTTGTGTGAGGCCGTGTTGTGTGAGGTGTGAGGTGTGAGGCTGTGTGTTGTGTGAGGTGTGAGGGCATATGAGGTGTGTGCTTTTGTGAGGCAGTGAGGGTGAGGAGGGAGGCGTGAGCTGTTGCTGAAAAATGATAGAGTTAGGGTTAGTAAAGCTATATATATATATATATATATATATATATATAGGTGGGTTTTTAGTAATTGCATAATTAACGAGCTGGGTCTAGGTTCGGGCTGGATTTTTTATAAACCCGGACCTACCTCGGGTTTTTTTCTTAAAACCCATACCTGACCCTATTTCTTATTGGACTGGGTAAAACCCGATCCATTAGGGTTGGGCCGGGCACCCGCGGGTCGGGCATAAATTGTCATTCCTATGGAATAACTCTCATGTAACATAATCTGCATGAGTACCTTGAGTTGACAAGCACCTCTATAGCAACTTTGTTGCCCAGCTTGGTCACTGTTCTTTGTAAGATTTCTTTGGGTTTAGGAGAGATCGCCCTCTTTGTTAACTTGAGGATATGTTGACAAAGGAATGGTATGTTTTCACAATTTTGGTTTGAGGTAGATACTTGAAAGACTGGATGGATCTGAAATTCAGAGGAATCCTTTGAAGGATCTAAATGGAACAAAGTATATCGGTGATAGCTTTGAATGGCTTTGAAGTCCTAAATATTTTTGTCTGTAAGGGAGTCTCAAGAACAACCAATCATCCACCGAGTATTCTTAACTAATTATGTGTTTGTCTACTTGTATAGTCATTCTTTCTTGGGTAGCTACAAGATTGTTTTTGAGGATAGACATGATCTGCTCTCGTGTCTTTAACCCTCTATAATTTGCTAGTACAAGGTATGTAGTTTATGAGCCACGGGGGTGGAAATTGGAAACCCATACAGGACTTCAAAGGGAGCCTTGATGGTGGTTTGAAAATTGCTATCATTCCAAGATTCTGCCAAGGGCAACTTATCTGACTACTTTTTAGGCTTGTAACAAGTATAGGATCTCAAGCAATGCTACTCTACCTAGTTGACCATTTTAGTTAGCCATCTTTCTAAGGATGAATATTGTTAAATGATACTAAAATATTCACTGACATCAAAGGTAAGGTGGTTGCCTACGTCAGCATTAGGCATGGTGATTACTCCAAAACCAACATCGGGGCAGAGCGACATGGTAGCAGACCTCATTAATGTCGAGAAAGGGGAGTGGAGAACCTCGCTGGTCAAAAAAAACTTCTTACCCCTTGAAGCCGAAACCATATTGAGCATCCCCCTTAGTTTTTTGAACTAGGTTGACTCTCTAGTTTGGGCAAAAACTCCTAATGGATGCTTCTCTATGAAAAATGCTTATAAGGTAGTGGCGAAATGCCTTGCTGACATGGAAAGAGTTGAGGAAGTCCTAGGGTGCTCAGATAACTCTAAGATGATCAAAATTTGGAAGACCATATAGAACCTCCAATGCCCAAATAAAATAAAGCATTTCCTTTAGAGAGCTAGCAGAAACATACTCCTTACAAAACAGTGCTTAATGCATAGGAAGATTTTAAAGGACTACTATGACTTCTGTGGTGAGAGTGAGTCCTCGGGCCATATACTTTGGAGTTGCATGATTGCGAGAGAAACATGGAAGGAAGTGGGGATCAATTGCAGTATCCTACCCCTAACCCCTAGGGAATTTTTGGATGTGTTGTGGGCTATGATGGATGCTGAAGGGGAAAAGGTTTGGGAGCTTTTTGCTATTGTGGCATGGTTTTTATGGAATAATAGGAACAAGGTGCAGCAAGGTGAGACCGATAAAAATGGCAAAGCTATAGCTGAAGAGGCAAGGAAATATTGGGCAAAGGTCCAGTCTATTATTCCTTCTTGTGACAGATCCTCAAAGCCCAAAATCAGTCATAAACATTGGTCCCCCCCACCACAAGGCTGGTACAAAGTAAATGCAGATGTTGTAGTTTTTAAGGAACAAGGGCAGTGTGGTATCGGTGTGATCATAAGAAATAATCAGGGATAGCTCATAGGGGCTATGTGTAAACAACTGGAGTTCCCACTAGGGGCCTTGGAAGCAGAAGCCAAAGCAATGGAAGCTGGAATCCTTCTTGTGTGGGACTTGGGGCTGAAGAATATTATCGTTGAAAGTGATGCTCAACTGATATTTCATGCCTTGAAAGGTACTACTGTGCCTGCTATACCAATATTGAAGATTATTGAAGGTTCAAGGAAATATCTGCAGCTATTTAGCTCATGGAAGGTAGTACACACGAATAGATTAACAACTCGGCTATTCATGTATTGGCTAGAGAGGCAAAGAATGTGAATGAATGTGTAATCTGGGTTGAGGATTGCCCACCGTGTATTGAGAACCATATTATGAGTGATGTAATTGTAATGGACTTTAGTCCTCATCAATGAAAGTTCTGATACAAATTGACAGTAAAAAAAAAAAAAAAATACTCACTCACACACGCAATCACACACAGATTTGCTTGAAATGAAAAAGATACACATACCTAGGAGATTCACTAGAAACATAAAAATTAAAAAAAGAATAATGTTAAAGCATACTGAAAAACTAGAAGGGTTAACATTAAATACTTTAGATGACATTATTATAATCTCATTGGAACCTTAGAAAAATGTTAAATCATACTGAAAGGGAAAACATTAAGAGATTAAGATGACGTATTATTCTGTTATGAGAACTTACATGTTCAGAAGTTCTTCACTCTTTAGACTAGGAAGTGTTCCAGAGAGACTATTGTTTCCAAGAAACCTAACCATTTTGATATAGTGTAAAAGAAAGCATAGGAGAATTAAAAAAGGACTAGGGTGGGGGGGGGGGGGGGGGGCATTTGTGGATAAAACGTAAGTCCACGATAATAACAAAAGAGGGCATAGATCAAGATCTTCAAACAATGGGGACAAAGTGCTCAGCCCTAGCTTAGGTGGTAGAGGGGTAGGTTGGGTTTTTGTAACTTTGAATCCTTCTGTTGAAGAAAGGAAAAACAAGAAGGCAAGGGCATACTTACAAGAATTTGAGAGAACTTATACTGAACAAACCACTTGGTATTTCACCTGTTAGGTTGTTGAAACTCAAATCCCTGAAAAAGTAAGTGATAAATTGAGAGAAATAAATAGAACAGACAGAAGTCTCAGAAATCAGTTAGAATTTAAGGTTTAACTGTCCATTGAAACTTACAGTTTTTGTAAAATTTTGTATTCTCCAATATCAGATGGAATATTTCCAGTAATCAATGCATTTCTTAGAACTCTATAGGAGAAATAACAATGGATAATTAGTGCATAGGTGAATGAGTTTAGATAGTATATTTGGTAAAAAAAAAACAAATGTTGGATGGTGTATGAGCGAATGGTAGGGTAAGTTAACTTACAAGTCAGTTAAGGACGTCAAATTTTTAATAAAGTCAAGGGAGGTGCTCACATTGTATATATCACCGATTCGCCTACACGTATACATAAACATTATGAAACTAGTCTTGTTGAGAGAGAGAAAGATTACAGTAATTTGAAAAATATACTCACAAACTTTGCAATGAGGTCAAGTAAGAAAAACTAGATGGTATTGGACCTTCAAAAGAGTTTCCTTGAAATCTCCTACAAAAACATTTAACTGGCTTATCAATAGTAGTATTATAATAGCCATACTTCTCTGCTTTGGAGCAATGCATAAAAATATAGAGATGACTACAACTTATCATTTACGTAAAATACACTTGAAGATGTATCCAGAAATTTTGATGGCTTGGAGAGATATTAGCTTTGTGCAATTTCCATTGAAGTCTGGTATCCTGCCAGTGAAAGGACTGTCTGACGCCTACCTGAAACCCAGGCATATCTATTGTAAGCTGTGCCCATGATAAAATCTTCATCTACATGATTAAAATACATAACTAAAAGTGATGTCCTCTTAACATGATTCGCATGTTTTGAAGGTTGGCAACTGTCGAACGGATTTCACCACCCAGTCCACAACTTTTAATGTAACTGCAAAATTCACAAGCCAATATGATTTAGACATTGCAATTTGACACTCTTGCAAATGATTAAATTGAAGTAAAAGAATGTTAGAACTTACATTAGCTCAAGTTTGACCAAATTACGCAGTTCTGGAGGAAGTGTTCCTGAGAAATTATTTGAACCAAAAGACCTGCATGGTATATATTCGAAGAAGTTATATGTCAAAGAAATCATCAAAATTCATATGATGTATTTTTTTCTCCTAGTAGTCAGTTTCAAAACTGACTTCTTTGACTATTTAATTAAATGCAACTTCTGATTAACATTCAAGAGCTTTTTCAATCTAGTAGTAAAAGTAGCCTTCTTTTTATTTATAATGAAATAATGTTAGACAAAATGAGCCATATAAAAATTTCTAATTTTGATATTATCATATTTTAAGCATCAGGTTGGAAATCATATTTTAAGCATCAGGTTTGTAAAACTCTTAACATTTCTAGCAAAACACAATTTGGATAGGAATAATAAAGTTACAACTCAGATAGGGTGCTAGTATCCATGCCGAGAATGCTAGATTTTAAGAATATTTCAGGTAAGTCATTACCAATAACAAGAAGTAGTAGTTTTTTGCAAAATGAAACCATTCTAAGACTCACTTTTACTTTCTATTATATTATTTGCAAGATTTTAAAATGAATCTTCATTCCATAGAATTTAGAGAAGCAATTAACTACTATCAAAATAAGGCCTGGCATTTACAAAACAAAACTTTTGATCGGTGCTTTCTTTTCACAGAATAATTGATGTTTCACTGTAGGGTGCTTTCATGTCTTACAACACATTTAGCTCATTTAGGTTTCCAGGCTCCTTTGGGATGGTCCTAGAGAACAAGTTGTGGGCAATTGACCTAAAATTTTAAAAAAATAATAAACCTAGGAATCAACAACCAGATATTCTTAGCAATTTTACTTTATAATTTACCCACCAGTATTGATCAATTATTTCTAGAAATAACATCACCTTATATTTATATGGAAGTATCAAAAAGCATAACTAAGAAAATGAAATATATGTTAAAATGAACAAATAGTAAACAGATTATAACCGGAAAGGACAAAAGAATTTTGGTATGAAAAATGTCCAAGACATCATACATTGCTGGCTTAATGTGTAGCTGTCTAAGGTAGCAATAGAAGTGCTAAGGCATGATAATTCTTGTTACATGTAAGGTTTCTCCTTTTTGAAGCAAGGGTATAGAGAATTTGAGGAGCCTTGATAATTAATTGAATATCAATGCATGTTAGGCACGCATTATGCATGTTCCTATGCTGCTTGCGATGTGGATTTGAGGAGCCTTGATAATTACTTGAATTTTTTGTTGTGAAGATTCATATAATTTGAAATTCATTTTCTGGGGAAACTCTCTTTATAACCCCTTTTCGTAATGCAGAAGGCCTTTGAAAATTAGATATGAACTAATTCTCCTTTCAACAACTATTAAAATAAAATAGAAGGCTAGGTTTAGGCCTTTCATTCATTCCCTCTCTCCATGACTCCATCCACATGATGGGTGTCAGGCCACAAACGCGTTGACCCTTTGTGATAAATTAGATTGATTAATTAGCTCAGTTATTAATTAATCAAATTAACATACAATATCACGTGGCAGCATAAACAAATCACCAAAACTAAAGTATGCAGCGGAAAATAAATGACACGGTGATTTGTTTACGAATGGGGAAAATCTGACGGCAAAAACCCCACCGAGTGATTTAAGGTCACTACTCCCGAAACTCCACTATTATCACAGCAAGCGATTACAAGTAAAGAATCCCAAGTACCTTACCAATCTACAGTTGAACCCTTATCCCAATACCCAATTGGACTTGCTTTGTAGTGACAGTTTCTCCTTTCAATGCACGGCTCCCAAGTACGTGACTAACCAGATGCGTGGATTCCAGTACGCGACTTCAAACACCAACTAGAGAGAGAGTTGTTGGCTCTAAAGTTCTTCAAATCATCAGAGATGAAATAGGGCACAAATTTTGTCTTTCAGATCACAAATTGCATGAACAAGAAGTTCTCAATACTTGTGCAACTTGCATCATCTTAACGGCCCTTAAAACAATCCTTTTATATGTTTGGGGTTAGGAGAAAAGAAGTCCCAAAGACACATTCACGGATTGGACTTGAAACAGAACTGAAAATCTGTTTTCTTTAATTCTCAACAGATAGAGGTGTCGAGGATCTGTCGAGAAGCTGTCGAGGCTTGGGGCAAAATAGCTTCTTAAAGCTCGATAGATGCATGTGTCGAGATAGGTGTCGAGCTTTAATAACTTGCACTTCCTTGCTTTTTTCTTGGACAGACTTTGATGACTTCAACATTGAATCTTGAAACACTGTTTCTTGAAGTGTTAAACACATCCTAAATCTACCCAATTACAAGTAAAGTGTGTTTTGTCTAAGGATAAGCCAATTACATAAAATAGCGACATATGTTAACAACCACTTGAACTACATATGTCCTAACAATCTCCCCCTTTGGCAATCCATGACAAAGCCACAACAAACAAATGAAGATATGAGAGAAGTCATAAAACACTTTAACTCATATTTCAAATGTTACATACAGTAAAATCTATCCTAACACAAACTCTTGAAAAACTTTGCAAGAAAAGAGTTTATGGCAAGTAGACTTTGATAACCTGTATTTCTAAAACACTTATAAACAAAACACATCAAGGCATCTTTGTGTGAAGCAGAAATAATAGATTGCGTGCAAGTAAAGAAACATGTGTATAAAGACAGAAAAGAAACAACACATGAAAAGATAGGTGAAAGAAAAACATACATCATCATATATATCAAGAAATAAGTATAATGTATGTCAATACATGATCAATGTATCTCTAAAAAGATAGAAAAGAAAAAGAATACATATGATCCTCACTACATCCCTCAATCCACACTCCCCCTAACAAAAATGTCCTATGCTAGCTCTCTCCCTAAGTATTACTACCCTCATACCAAAACTACTCCCCTTTTTTGTCACGAGTGACAAAGGGTAGAGTGTCATGTAGACATCTTGTCAGAAGAGCTCACATCTCCATCATCATCATCTGCAGAAGCATCATTGTCATCACCATCATCATCAGCCTCAGTCTCGGAGGAAACATGAGGTGGCGGAGGAGAAGCCTCTGGAGCAAAGCTGCCCATGGTCGCCTGTCGCCTGGCGATGCGACCAACACGAACGTTCACCTAATACAACTCTGTAGAGAGTGTATCAAGGCGAGCATCCATGCGTTGAAGCTACGCCATGATGTCTCCTAAGGTGACGTCGCTCGAAGAAGAAGCAGATGTCGCTCAAGTTAATCTGGAGGTAGTCGGACGGGAGGAAGGAGTAGCACCATCGAACTGTCTCGATCGAAACTGTGCCTCGCTACGTTTTACGGTAGCAGTATCTATGGCAGACATGACATGGTAAGGATCGGACGAAGGGAATAGGATGGAAAAATGGCGAAGAATCCTCGTGATAGCAGAAGGGAAAATGAGTTTATCACGAGTGGCCGTATCTCTATAGACATCTATGATAGAGAAGATAAAGTGAGAAGGAAAGTCTATAGAGAGATCCTCAAGGAGGGACAACAAAAACTGAGCACGAGGCTCTGTGATAGAGTTATAGTGAGAAAGTGGGTGCAAAACAAAAGTCATCACCATGTTAAGGAAACAAGGACCTTTAGCAAAAGGTCGACATGGTGTGTACTGATGATCTCCCCAAAAGGAAGGACGCTTACAGAACGCCGAGATCATCTTGTCTTTGGACACAGTCTATAGACGCTCACAACTAGGGTAATCCACATGATCCACCCTAGGGACATGAAGCACCTCGGAGACTAACTCCGGAGTGACAGCAAAGCACGTACCTCGAACGCAAGAGTAGAAGAGAGGTACTGAAGAATCAATCCCGTGGATATTGGAGTAAAACTCCCATATCAGCACGAGAGGACATGTGACCGGGATGTCACACAGTGACTCCCAAGCCCGACTGTGATTGACATCGGGTAGGTTGGTGTCGGCAAAGTCTGCCAAGACAATGTGGTGTTCCGAATGAACACCTCGTTTAGAAAAGTACTCTGAGAAGTCCTTATGGGCTTTCTTATCACGGAACCGGATAGAAAGAGGAGTGGAATCCGAAGAAGACGATCCTTTAGAACGCAAAGGGTTCTGGGATGGAATGGACTTACGTTTAGGTGCCATAGACACTACTAACGCAAACATAGAGAAGGGGGAGAAGAAGAGACAAACAGAAAAGTCCCAAGTAGTTCAATATTGGAAGATAAATATTGAAAAGAAAGAACGTATGCATGAAAAATGCATGAACATATGACATGCAACAATAAAAACATCATGGGCTCAGCCCAATCCAAACCTAACAGCACACAACAGATTTGCACACATCTAAATGCATGAAAATACAATTAGAATGCTAATGTGATGCAATGCTTGTAGTTTTAAAGATCAAATCTATAAAACCAACCCAAAAATTTCATGAAAACCTCAATAATTTTGAAGAATCCCAAAAATTTTCAAAAACACAAAACCTAGGGTTTTAAAACATGAAATGCATGAAAAATGAGTGAAAAGATGCTTACCAAGTGATGAAGATCAAGAAGAACACTTGAGAAAGCCTTAGGAAGTGGTTTGGAGAGAGTGAGAAAGGTTTTGAGGGAGAGAACTCGTGCTATCAAGTGAGAGAGATCGAGCAGAATGACTGAAAAACAGGACAGAATCTACTTATAGACCTTCAGTAATTCTCGACAGCTGCAGGTATCGAGAGGTATCGAGACAGCTATCGAGATAGGTGTCGAGAAAATGCACTTCGACAGATGCAGCTATCGAGGTCATGTGTCGAGAAAGAAGGATCAAACATGAAGGAACCTCGATCGATCTAGAAGCTGTCGAGAAGCTATCGAGCAGACAGAAAGTTTCTCGATCGATCCACCAGGTGTCGAGGATGTGTCGAGACTGCGTTTAGAAAAAGTCTAAGAAGCTCGACAGACAGCTAGGTGTCGAGAGGTGTCGAGGAGGTGTCGAGATGCCTTTAAAAACAGTTTTTCAAAAGAAGAAAAACACAGACATGAATGCAATCATGCATGCAACTCAACCAAAGATCCAAGCAATGCATTAAGCTCTCAAAATCATCTCTCAACAAGAATTTTAAAGCACATGTATCTCAAAACATGCAGACACACACTAAACAAGTCTAACCAATTTTATCTCTAAAAAATAAGTTAAGACAGTTTAGTGAGCATACATTAACGCATGTAAACCTTGTGATGGCCAAATCATATTGTACCTGCACATGTATCAAGAATAGCAAAGAGTATTGCGTGTTGTGTGTGAAAATATCGCAAGATTGTATAAGTGTCTCAATGTTATGACGATTTAAGATATGAGAAAATCACTTTAACTCACACACAATCATAACTGTTTGATGGGGACTATCACCTTCGAGGTACATCCTATAACTCCCACATCTCCTAGAAAACATGCTTGCAACCATATTTTAAAGCATTTTGATCTTTTTGCTTTTCATTTCTTTGCATATTTTCTTTTATTAAGCATATCATGCATAGGCATACAAGAGAAAGAAAAGAAATACCCAATTATGTTAAGCTTTTGACATTGCACTTTTGCTATGCCGAAGCATACAGATGTCATTGACATTGCACTTTTGCTATGCCGAAGGATACAGATGTCATATTATGATTGGCGAGTAATAGTGGTGAGATGGTTATTTATGCCTTTCTCTTAGGATTTTCTAGTTCAACCCGTCAAAAAGAGTGCTACGAGTGTTAAGAAGAAGAGATCACTTAATCTTACTCATCACAAACAAAGAGCTACAAAGCTCACTTACTTACTTGTGCAGAAGAATGCTCATCTAAGCTACAGGTGATACAAAGTTTAGAAAACTCTGTTTCAATGGCCATTTCAAAAGTTCACATGAACCAATGTACACAACCACACACTGTTTTTGTATTTTTCAAATTTTCAATTTTTTTTATTTTTATCAGAAAAGCAAAAAATAAAACACAAAACTGAAAACACACAAACAAAAACAAGTTAAAGAAAGCAAAACAATGCATAAAACTAGACTGACTCAAAACAGTAAAGAAACACGCAAGTAATGCAACACAAAAAAAACAGGGGGCAGAGAAGAAGAAGTGACTGCAATCACTTAGATCCCTTTGCCTTCCACACCTTGGAAGAACCTTTCCTTTTAGTCGACCCTTGAACCGGTGAAGAGGGAGAAGAATATGAACCGTTCAAGTTTGAAAGGAACATGAGGGCTTTAAGAATGTCTCCAAGAGGAGTGAGAGAATTTTGAAGCTAATTCTGGCTTCCAGATGTTATCATGCCATTGCTCTGTTGAGTGGCCAGCCACTTGTAGCAATTTGGTCGAGTATGACCGGCAACACCACAATGATAACAGAGATGTGGCTTCTTCTGTTTGGGCTTTTGAGAGATAGTCTTCTTAGTCCTAGGGTTTCTAGTTTCCCTTTTCTCAACTTTAGGGGGTGCTCCTAGGATAGACTTGCCCTTGTCTACGTTCTCACTAGCTAAATCAGTTTTAACATTTTTATCCTCAGTTTTAATGTTATTAGCAGGTGGAACAAAAATAGTAGTACTAGCAGGAGGAGTATTAGAGAGAGAGAATTCATACCCCAATCCAGTACGATCCGAAGAGGATTTCTGAACACTTAGCATCTCGTCCAACTTTGCACTTGATGTCCTTTCCAATTGTGCTCTGACTTGAAACAGCTCCGCTTCAAGCTTCTTGGTCCTCTCAGCCAAGAAATTGTTTTCGAACCTCAGTGCTCCAATGGTCTGATTTGCTTCATCAACCTTTGTGGACAGCTCCTCACGGTCGAGTTCCACATCACTGAGCTTCTTGGTGGCCAGCCTATAGAGTTTCTCATGCTTCTCAGAAAGCTTGTATAGTTTCTCATAGGCAGTATGGATATCACCTTGATCATCCATAATCTCACACTTGGCATCCACCAATTCCTTCTCTTCATCCACTTCTGCAGTAACCCCATCAGTAGGATTAACAGTGGCAGTGAAGGCATTCAAGATTTCGTCATCTTCATCTTCGGAATCATCCTCGGGCTCCGTGTCACTTAAGGTAACAGCAAGTGCATTGCTCTTCCCTATGCTCTTAAGGTACGTAGGACACTCTTGTTTCATGTGTCCGAAGCCTTGACACCCAAAGCATTTTGGCCCAGTGGGAACAGTGTATTGACCACCATCCTTGACATCCTTCTTCCCTTTATCCGAATTCTTAAATTGTGAAGAACTGGATTGTTTACAGTCTTTGTTGAAGCCTTTTCCATTGGCATTCTTCATGAATTTCTTGAATTGACTTGTGATGTAGGACTTCATTTTTGAATCTTCATCATCTGAAGAATCATCTGTATCACTGCTCTTGGCCTTTAGAGCCATGCTCTTGCCCTTGCTTGACTTGCCTAATCTAGTCAGCCCTAACTCGTAGGTTTGCAAGTTTCCAACCAGCTCAGTTAGAAGAATTCTGTCAATATCTTTCGATTCCTCGATTGTCGTGATCTTAGCATGGAATCTCTCGGGTAGCGATCTGAGCACTTTCCTCACTATCTTGGGTTTAGAAATGGTTTCCTCAAGATTGAAAGCTGAGTTCACTATGTCTTTGAGCTTGGCATAGAACTCATCAAATGACTCATCCTCCTCTATAGCTTTGGATCTTTGACAGCCTTGGTTCCCTCATAGGTTGTCTGGAGAATGGTCCATGCCTCCTTAGCAGTTTCTGTTGAGGAAATTTTCTTGAACTCCTCATTGGTGACTGCACTGAATAGAGCATTCAATGTTCTATTGTTGAAGTTTGCCGCCTTGATCTTGGCATCATCCCAGTCTGCCGGCGCTTCTGTAGGCTTAGTCCAGCCTATCTCCACAGCTTGTCACACTTTCTCATCTAAAGACTGCAAGAAAGCTCTCATGCATACTTTCCAGTATGCATAGTTAGTGCCATCAAATAAAGGAGGTATAATAAGAGATTGACCTCTATCCATGACAGCAGGGGTCAGTGGATCACACACAAGGATTAAACCCTAATCAGAGTGTGCTTGCTCTGATACCACTTGTCAAGCCACAAACGCGTTGACCCCTTATGATAAATTAGATTGATTAATTAGCCCAGTTATTAATTAATCAATTTAACATGCAATATCACGTGACAGCGCAAACAAATCACCAAAACTAAAGTATGCAGTGGAAAATAAATGACACGGTGATTTGTTTACGAATGGGGAAAACCTGACGGCAAAAACCCCACCGGGTGATTTAAGGTCACCACTTCCGAAACTCCATTATTATCACAGCAAGCGATTACAAGTAAGGAATCCCAAGTACCTTACCAACCTACAGTTGAACCCTTACCCCAATACCCAATTGGACTTGCTCTGTAGTGACAGTTTCTCCTTTCAATGCACGGCTCCCAAGTACGTGACTAACCAGATGCGCGGATCCTAGTACGCGACTTCAAACACCAACTAGAGAGAGAGTTGTTGGCTGCAAAGTTCTTCAAATCATCAGAGATGAACTAGGGCACAATCACAAATTGCATGAACAAGAAGTTCTCAATGCTTGTGCAATTTGCATCATCTTGACGGCCCTTAAAACAATCATTTTATATGTCTAGGGTAAGGAGAAAAGAAGTCCCAAAGACACATTCACGGATTGGACTTGAAACAGAACTGAAAATCTGTTTTCTTTAATTCTCGACAGATAGAGGTGTCGAGGATATGTTGAGAAGCTGTCGAGGCTCGGGGCAAAACAGCTTCTTAAAGCTTGATAGGTGCATGTGTCGAGATAGGTGTCGAGTTTTAGTAACTTGCATTTCCTTGCTTGTTTCTTGGACAGACTTTGATGACTTCAACACTGAATCTTGAAACACTGTTTCTTGAAGTGTTAAACACATCCTAAATCTACCCAATTACAAGTAAAGTGCATTTTGTTTAAGGATAAGCCAATTACATAAAATAGCGACATATGTTAACAACCACTTGAACTACATATGTCCTAACAATGGGTACTTGCATTCATCCACAACACAAGCAAAGGTTCTACCAAACCAAAATGATTCATGGTTAGATAGTTTATATTGCACTTAACAAGTTGGATGTGTTTTACATGTTTTTACTGAATATAAATGCAATTTAACAATGTCCTTATGTTACCTTAGTCACTGCAAAAACGTGAACCTACTCCAATAGATGACAATCATAAAGTCAAATATTTGCTTCAAAGTTTGAACTATAGATATGCCTTCTTTCAATACTTACAATAACTACAATGCTGATAAATTTCCAATAAAGGTTGGCAAGGGGCCCATGAAGAAATTTCGATCAATCTTCCTACAGATGAAGAAAAAAATTATCATCTTTAAATTTGAATCTCTCATTTAGCTGAAAATTTTAACAATATAATAAACAATAAGTTTCTGTCCACACCTTAAAAAAGACAAATAGAAAAAATGAGTTAACTATCATAAATCAAATGCAGAGAGTGAAGAAATCCATACAAGAAGGTAAGAAATTTCAAAGCCACAAGTTCTTCTGGAATCATTCCTCGTTTGTTCAAGGCATACACTCTCCTGGAAAAATATAATAATAGCTAGCTTGCAATATGTAAAGAAAATGATATGTATTCAAATAGATATGTTAAGGTTAGTATGTGATAGACTACAACTTATTCCAAGAGTTTAAATTGATTGATAAATGGTGAATTCAATCACTTAATCACATCCTAACAATCCCATCATGTGCCAAGAGATTTATGGCTCAGTGACTCTAACGATTCTCTCTCACAAGGAGAAGTTGGGTTCAAATCCCCCCTTTCCCACTTGTTATAAGCCAAAAAATCCCCTTACATATGGGCTCCAAATTGCCTTCAATAAATGGGATCCAACATGTTGAATAACTTTTAAATGCAAGGTAGAGTGAAACCAGACTCAAATTTAAGAATATCCATTCTGATACCATAGTAAAATACCCTTTGTCCTACAAAAGTTTAAACTGGAGGTAAAATGTGAATCAAATCCTTACAATACTAAGGAGGAGGGTTGGGCCTAAGAAGAAATGAGGAATAAAAGTAAAGCACTATGTATATATTAGGACTTAGGAGACATGTCTCCACTCTCCAATGTTGAGTGAGAATCTCTTGAGGTGTAACATTATTGATGGGCGATGGCACCCAAACATTTTTTCATGGCCACTCTAGGGGAGTTGAATATATCTCGAGGGGTCAACATGTAGCGATATATCTCAAGGGTTCAACATGGAGGGTCTATTTGGGGTTTGCATATTTCGTTGAAATTAAATTTTTTTTTTTATTAAAAGTACTATAAATAAAGGTAAAAATTAACTGAAATAGTACAGTAGAACCCATAAATAATACCAAAAAGTACAATGAAACTAATAAATAGTAATAAAAATAAACTAAATAGTAAAATAAGTTGGGAAAAATAATTTTTGCTAAACGGACATAGAAAGAGAAGATATACTCTACAATCTACTATTAGAGTTTGAGTAAATCTTAATTATGAACTGGCCATACATGTGAATCTCGAATGGATATGGAGTCCATTTCCTTGGTTGTACTAGTACTCTAACAAATAACTGTTAACTGTCCATAAATGGAAGTTAGGATTAGAGAAAAAAGGCACAAGAAGGTAAGATATTTGGATAAAACTTGGGTCCAGTGCACTCTTAACCAATATGATGAAAACATGCGTCCAAACCTTGCCACTTGTTTAGACCCAAGGCTAGAGTGAATATTAGAACTTGAGAATAGATTATCGAAGGAATTTGGTGATAAAATGCAAACTAGTATTTATTCTCTTTTGATGTCCTATTATTATGAGAGAGAGAGAGAGAGAGAGAGGCATACAATGGTGTAATATGGCAGATGGTACCATTGCTGTAGGTACAGTTGCATTTGATAGATGGGTTATTCATTGGGTCCTCCAAATCAGTATCATTTACGGCAGTTCCGCTACATGGGTTTCCACTTATGTTCCACAATGCCACTGCTTGTGCATCTCATCATTAGAACATTGAGTTCGATGCCCTCACTGTAACACAACTCTCAATATCATCACATCACTATAACATACTCAAATTATATGACAAAAATATAAAGACGTTCCAGATTCCAAAATACACTTCGATATAAAACAATATTCAAATTCAAAATTTCTTACAAAAGGACCTGACCAAATCCAGTATATATATGGCCAGGGCCCAAGATCTTTTCACTTTCATTTTTGGGGATTAGATTGTTATGTAGCCAAATGCCCAAATCCCGTATATAACTATAGATGGCCAAGGCCCAGTACACATTTTTTATTTATCTATTTATTTTTTATTATGTAGCCCAAGATCTATTTTGGATAATCCTTAAGGCTAAAGCACGTACGTTAAACATTTCACCAAAACAACAGTTTTAAAAGTCTCCTATCAAGTTATTTCTGTGATTTCCTTTCCCTCTCCTACTATTTATCTATCTCCTAAACAAATAAATAAATGAAGCAATCTCTCTCTATTCTCCGTAAATTGTTTACTGAAATCTAATTAAGACTCTTTTTTTTTTTTTTTTTTTTTTTTTTTTTTTTTTTTGGGATAGAAAATCTAATTAAGACTTGACACATAAGGAAAATGTAGATTTGAATGTATGTAGCTTTGGGTATGAAAATGGATGTGTCTAGGGTTAATTTTTTCTCTCTAGAGTTATAAATATTATTCTATTATGTTTTTTAGTTGTTTCTATTTGATTTATGACTGTGTTTGTTCTATATTCATCATATCTTTCATTTTATTTTTTTGTCAAGGAATAAGTTTCCCAATTCATAGATTAAATTTTAATGGACAATTAATTAATCATTTGATTATGAATTATCAATTTTTTCATTTTCATTTTGAGTTTCTGTATTTCTATTTTTTTTAAATCTAAATAATAATAATAGATTTATATGTTAGAGTTTTTTTTTTTTTTTTTTTTTTTTTTTTTTTTTTTTTTTTTTTAGAAACATAAAATGATTTTAAAGACCCCCTTTTTTTTTGTTTCTTTTGCTACATTTAGAAGGAAAAAAAATTCTTCTTTCTTTTAAAACTATCATAACTATAGAAAACTGTTTCCACCCCACCCCCCCTAGAAAATGTACATTATAACTAATAATTCTTAACTATCAAAATATTAAAGGAAGTTACTTTATTCTTAATTAAAAATAGAAGCTACTAAAGTTATTATTAATATTATTAATAGGGGAAACTATATTAAACCTACTTGTGATTTGACCTGTTTTCACTTTGTCTACCCGTGATTTAAAACTTTACACTATGCTCACCTAAGGTTACTTCTGTTAGGGCTTTGTTACTCACCTTTGGCTTTTCCGTTAGAAAACAACTTTTACCACCCAAACATAGCATAACACAAATCAAAAAGTTAGGGTTTGAATTTTTTTGAAAGAGCTTGGGTTATGGGGTTTTATGTCTCTATGCAAATTACTGGTCCTTTGCTATCCTTTGAAAAATAATCAAGAAAGGAAGAAGGCAAGAAAGATAGGATTGTTTATGATGAACCATTAAAAAAGGTCTACATTGGGACCTTTTCTAATATCTCTGTAACACATTAAACCTCATAATCCAAGCACAAAATGTCTCTGTAACACACTAAAAGAAAATATCTCTCTCATCTCTCGCGCTAAAATTCAAAAAGCACTGTCTAATCGCCGTGAAATCGAGGTCACCATCACCGTTGGTGGTAAAACTCATCAATGCCGTGCTAATTTTCCTCCAAACCCATCAGTCGATTCTTCACTATGAGTCCGTCTTTCCTCTGCTGCGACTTGACTCGTTGCTGCTCCTCTTCTTATTCGTCGATGCCACCAAAACTCCGTAGAAATCCCTCTACTTACACTCCAACAACGACTCTCGATTCTTCAACAGCCGCTTCATCGAGGTCACCATCACCGCTGTGAAATTGACGACCTCGTGTTTAGGCAATTGGGTGTTGTTTTGCTCAGAAAAAATTTCAGGGGAATTGGGGCAAATTAGGGACATTGTGGGGCAATGGTTGTGGACTGTGGGTATGATAGTGGCAGTTGTGGGTACTAATGGTGTTTTTAATGCCAGCTCTAAGTTTCTAGTTTTTGAACTTTTCTGGGTTTTCAATTTTTTTTTGTTTGTTTGAACTATTCTGGATTTCAACTTTTCTGGGTTTCTAGTTTTTGGATGATTTGATTTATTTGAACCTTGTTGAGTTAGATTAGGAGTTTTAATTTTTATCCAATTTTCTCATACGACGTTATCATGTTTTTAGAGGTATAATTAGTTTGTTTGTGGTTGAGATGATAAGTTCAAATACAAGTTGAAGTTCAAAGAAATTGCATAATATTTTTTACCAATAGCACATTTTGATCTTATTTTCTCTTGGCTTTTTATGTGTTTTATGTTTTGGGAGGAGAGAGACATAAAAATGGTGCAAAAATACATATTTAACCTTCGTTTTAATGGAGGTGGGTAACAGAGCCATAATAGAAGTAACCTCAAGTGGGTAAAGCGTTAAGCTTTAAACTATGAGTAGGCAAAGTGAAAATGAGCCAAACCATAGGTGGGTTTACTGTAAGTAATTTTCCTTTATTAATATTTTTGGATAAGTACAAGCTTCTTTATTGTTAAAGTCTTGACTACGAAATTAACAATAATGAAGTTTGACTAAATACGCTACCTTTGATAAAAATTGAATTAGGTACTATAGTAGTACCTTTTTTTATTTTTTAGTCATGTGTTGTCACAAATGTCAATGCCATCCTTCAAAAGTTTTGACTATCAATGCCTTGTCAATGCATGGGCGTTGGTGGTGATGACAAAGAATTTTGTTCAAAATGCTTAATGAGATTTTTCAAATCAACATTCACTTTTTGAACGTAGAATGAATTGTTTAACCAGCAAGAAAATAAATAAATAAACATCTATGAAATGAGGTTTCATATATTAATTTTTCAATAGCTAGGCATTTCAATCTCGAAACAATTAAGCATTGTCTGTAGTGAAAGAAGAATTTAAAAATCTCTACGTATGGGCTAAAATCTTGTAAAATTCCATTTAGTGCATAATTCTACAGTTAATTAGTATGATTTTTGTAGTGACTACAAAAAAGAAAAGTGGTCGTTTATAGGCCAAAATGGGCAAATGCTCCCTTCACACAAAAAATCCAACATTTTGTCTCCTTTACCAAACTAATTAGGGAAATGTCTCTGTTTTGAGCTCGATTTTCTCAAAATTGAGTTTCAATGTAAAACTCGATTTGTAGAAAATCGAGTAAGGGGCGACCAAACTTAACGGAAAAAAAAAAAAAAAAACTTGCATGGAACTCGTGTTCATGGAGCTCGTGTTCATGGAGCTCGAGTTTCATTTAAAATGCCACTATAGGGCTCCCTGAACGCAACTATAGGTATGGGACGATCAAACTTAACCGGAAAAAAAAAAAAAAAAAAAAAAAAAAAAAATCTCTTGCATGGAACTCGAGTTCATGGAGCTCGAGTTCCATTTAAAACGTCACTATAGGTATGGAGCAATCAAACTTAATGGAAAAAAAAAAAAAAAAAAAAAACCTTGCATGGAACACGAGTTCATGGAGCTCGAGTTCCATTTAAAACGCCACTATAGGGTTTTAAAATATCACTATTGGGCTCCCTGAATGCAGCTATAGGTATGGGGTGATCAAACTTACAAAAAAAAAAAAAAAAAAAAAAAACTTGCATGGAACTCGAGTTCATGAAGCTCGAGTTCCATTTAAAACGTCACTATAGGTATGGAGCAATCAAACTTAACGGAAAAAAAAAAAAAAAAAAAAAAAAAAAAAAAAAACTTGCATGGAACACGAGTTCATGGAGCTCGAGTTCCATTTAAAATGCCTCTATAGAGTTTTAAAATATCACTATTGGGCTCCCTGAATGCAGCTATAGGTATGGGGTGATCAAACTTAAAAAAAAAAAAAAAAAAAAAAAAAAAAAAAAAACCTTGCATGGAACTCGAGTTCATGGAGCTCAAGTTCCAGGAATTTTTTTTCTTTTTAATTTTTAGTTTGTTATAACTCAATTATCCAAAAATCGAGTTTTAAACTGAAACTTGATTTTTAGAAAATCGAGTTTCAAAACAGGGACATTTCCCTAATTAGTTTGAGAAATGGGGTAAAATGCTGGATTTCTTTTTTAAAAAAAAAAAACAAAAGGGAAAAGGCCCATTTTCTCCGTTGTTTATATGCTTATGATTTCATACACTTTGTCCTCCAAAAGTTATAATAAACTTCATTCAATTTAAAATAAATTAGTACATTTTGGTAAATTAATAAAGTCATAACATATAAATTGATACATTTTGCATGGAGGTTTTGAGAAAAGAAAAAAGTTGATGCAATTAAAGTAACAAATAATTGACGATATGATATCAAGTTTGCACCAAAATATATCAATCAAAAAAGGGAAGATGCCACGTTTCTTGGTTAAGATATATATATGAAGTAAAATAAAATAAAGATTAAGAAAATATAATGTAATTAGTGTGTTTGGATGAACTTATTCATCAATTTATTAGTGCAAAAGTAATTATATTTTGAAAAAAAATTTGATGTCTTAAAAACTGCAAGTTTTATTTTGAAGTGAAAATAACTCATTGACCTAACAAAACTTCATGCTAGAAAGCAGAAACACTAAGCAGCAAGAAAAAGAGAGAGAACTAAAGTGTGTTAATTTATGTCGGTGCAGGTAAGCACGTACTACACTACTACGAGCTTCTCTGTATGAGCGAGTCCTCACTAAAAACTCTTAATATCTCAGACAAAGCTAGGAATAAAAATGGACAGATTTGGCTTTGCCAACGTTTACATTAAACCCCATGTGATGTGCTTGCTTTACTGCAATTTCATATTAAGCCAACACTGTACAGATTTGGCTTATGACAATTTATACAGATTTGACACTACAAGAAATTTGGGTTTAGGCGACGTTTTTAAAATGTCACTAAAACCCCAAAAAACGTCACTATAGACACAAATGATCTATAGCGACGTTTTTTTTTTGCGACTGTTGGGTACATATTTTTATGTATTTGGCATATCCTTTAACAAAACGCACTTTACTTGTATTTGGGTAATTCTAAGTAGGTTCAAGATGATCATTACAAGTGGTTAAATTGAAGATATGAAGATTACTCAAGAACTGCTCAAGAAAAGTGCAAACTGGAGGTCTCGATACCTCCTTGACAGAATCTCGATCTGTCGAGATTCATTAAAGCTCAACAGATGTCTCGATCGATCGAGCTTATGGGAATTAGATTATAGCCAGCAACGTTTTTACTCTAAAAGACTAATTGTTTATGGGTTTGTATAATTCTTATTGGACTAAGAAAACCCAAGGTTTGTGTAAACCTATTTGGAATAGGAGAGCCCATTAAGCTCCTATTTAAAGGAGGTGGAAAAAGAAAAACCTAACCCTAAAGAACTTCATAAGGTTTTCTTTTTGAAACCCTAGCCTCCTCTTACAGAGAAAAGAGTTCTTGCAGCGTTTCTTGTACGCCTTTGGGTTTTGTAACCAAGCAAAGTCTTCTGCACCAACATTGAAGATCTTATTGGTGTTTCTATATGAAGCTGCTGCAAATCAACTACAACAATCAAAGGGTTGCTATGGAGTTAGTCACATACTGGGATTCGTGCAAAGGAGTAAGCCGTGTATTGGGATTCGCACATCAAATTGGTTAGTCACGTACTTGGGAGCTGTGCATCAAAAGGAAAAACTGTCACTACAGAACAAGTCCAATTGGGTATTAGGGTAAGGGTTCAACTGTAGGTTGGTAAGGTACTTGAGATTCCTTTACTTGTAACCGCTTGTTGTGATAACAGTGGAGTTTCGGGAGTGGTGACCTTAAATCACCCGGTGGGGTTTTTGCCGTCAGGTTTTCTCCATTCGTAAACAAGTCATTGTGTCATTTATTTTCTGCTGCATACTTTAGTTATTGGTGATTTGTTTGTGCTACCATGTGAATTTGTATGTTAACTTGATTAATTAATAACTTGGCTAATTAATTAATTTAGTTTATCACGAGGGGTCAATGCATTTGTGGCCTATCAAGTGGTATCAGAGCAGGCACACTCTGATTAGGTTTTAATCTTTGATGTGTGATCCATTGACCCTTGTTGTCATGGAAACTCTTGATTGTTTTGATTTGCATGATCTTGTGTTGAATGATGATGATGATATTCATGATGCCTATTGCAAGCTTTATAATTTTTGTATGAAATTTCTTGAGTGTTCTACAAAATTAAAAGCTAAATTTAGAAAGGTCAAGCTTGAAAAAGATGATTTGATTGCAAAATTGGATGAAGCCACTAATTTGAATGAGAATTTTAAAAATCAAATTTCATCTCAGGTAGACAAAATTAAGAGTTTGGAAGAGTAACTAGTTGAATTTAAAATTGAAGTTGAAAAATTAACTAGTGCCAAACTTGTTGTTAAGCCTAACTCAAAAGAAAAATATTTTTATATTCCCCCATTTAAAAGGAATAATGAAGAGTTGAAGGCTAATATTGCTAGGATAGACAAAGATAAACAATCTGATGTTAACGTTGAAATTTCTAAACCTATGTCTAAAACTCCTCCTAGGTTGAATAAAAATTTTGAATTTGTCCTTACTTGTCATCATTGTCATATTGTTGGTCATATTAGGCCAAATTGTCCTAAGTTGAGGTCTCTGTCAACCTCTAAGGTTAAACCTCCTTCTGGGAAGCTGAGTAGCTCTAAAATTGCTCATGTATGTCACCATTGTGGTGTTTTTGGACACATTCGTCCTAAGTGTTTTAAGTTGTATCCTCATAAGCAATTGTCCAAACGGTCACAGGTTTTCTCTCAAGGACTTACACCTTTGTTTGGAGAGTTATTAAAAGTCTTGAGCTTTTTAACTCAATTTCAGGAGAATTTTAATTCTTCTATGTCCTTTAGTAGTCATACTAGGACACATGTCTTTTCATCTTCACGGCCAAAGACTCGTGCTGTGTGGGTGAGAAAGGAGCCTAAAACTTAATTGTCTTTTCTGTTTGTCCTCTGCTTTAATTCTTTCTATCTAAAGTACGACTCTCTTTGCTTGATTTCTTTTCTGCTTTTGAAATTATGCTTTCATGCATCTGCATTCTTCTATCATACCTTCATGCATTTGCATTTTTCTTTCATGCTTTCATGATTGTTTATCTGTTTTTGTTTGGTTGTTTAGTTTTTATTTTGTTTTGTTTTCAAAATTAAAAAAAAAAAGGAAAAATTAGAAAAATACAAAAACAGTGTGTTTGTGTACATTGGTTCTTGTGAACCTTAAAATGGCTATTGAAACAGAGTTTTCTAAACTTTGTATTTCTTGTAGCTTAGATGAGCATCCTTATGCACAACTGAGCAAGTGAGCTTTGTGGCTCTTTGTTTGTGATGAGTAAGGTTAAGTGATCTCTTGTACTTAATACTCGTATCACTCTTTTTGACGGGTAGGACTAGAAAATCCTAAGAGAAAGGCATAAATAACCATCTCACCACTGTTATCCGCCAATTATGAAATGACATCTGTATGCTTCGGCATAGCAAAAGTGCAATGTCAATAGCTTAACATAATTGGTTATTTCTTTTCTCTCTTATATGCACATGCATGGTTTGCTTAATAAAAAAAAATATGCAAAGAAATAAAAAGCAAAAAGAACAAAATGCTTTAAAAATATGATTGCAAGCGTGTTTTCTAGGAGATGTGGGAGTTATAGGATGTACCTCAAAGGTGATAGTCCCATCAAACAATTATGATTGTGTGTGAGTTAAAGTGATTTTCTCGTACCTTAAATCGTTATAACATTGAGACACTTATACAATCTTGCGATGTTTTTCACACACAACACGCAATATTCTTTGCTACTCTTGATACATGTATAGGTCTAATGTGATTTGGCCATTACAAGGTTTACATGCGTTGATATATGCTCACTAAACTGTCTTAACTTGTTTTTAAAAATAAAAATTGGTTAGAATTTTTTAGGGTGTGTGTGTGTGTTTTGGATCAAAATGCATGACATTCTTCTTGTTGAGAAATGTTTTTAAGAGGTTAATATGTTGTTTGGATCTTTGGTTGAGTTGCATACTTGATTGCATTCACATTTGTGTTTTTCTCTTCTTGAAAAACTTCTTTTAAGCCATTTCCACACCTTCTCGACACCTCTCGATACTTAGCTTATCTGTCGAGATCTTCAGTTGCATCTTATCACAATCTCGACACCTCTTGATAACTAGGTGGATCGATTGAGATATCTTCTGTCTGCTCGATAGATCCTTGACACCTTCTCGATCCATCGAGGTTGTTTCGATAGCTTCTCGAAACCTCCCGATCAATCGAGATACCCTTGCATGCATTTCATCTTTCTCTGTTTTGCATGTTTTCTCTTTGTGTCCATAGCATCTTGTTTTTCTTTCTCTTGTAGGTCTATGATTCCTTGTTCTCCTCGTTCCCTTTATATCTATTTTCTGTCTTTTTCTGGTCAGGTCTTTTGGCTTTTTATACCCTTTAATAATCGTGTCAAAAAAGGGGAAAAATTTGAGAATTGAATGTCATTCCTCAGGGGGAGTAATAGACTTTGGGAGAGAACTTTATGTTAAAGGGAGGAAAGTTTTTGTTATAGCTAACTTAGGGGGAGAGTTAGTTTAATACACATTGATATTGATATACCTTTGTGTTGTTTATCTTTTGGTTTTGTAACCATTTTAACATACATGATGCTTATCAAGTGGTATATGTGATGATGTATGTGTTTCACTCTTTATCTCACATGTGTTGTTTCTTTTCTCTATTTATACACATGCTTCTTGTTTATTCAACTTGTCACTATTTTCCACATGGTACCTTGATGTGTTTTGTTTAGTGCCTTTCAGGAAAGACAAGTTAAAGCCAAGTCAAGACTCTGAACCTTCTTCTTGCAGCAACTTCCAAGGTTCAAATCTTTTAGACTAGGCTTATTTATTCTTGAGTAGAATGTATTCTAGGACATTCAATGTACTCTTGTGGTTTTGTCACGGATTGCCAAAGGGGGAGATTGTTGGGGACCTATTTTTATGTAATTAGCATATCCTTTGACAAAACGCACTTTACTTGTATTTGGGTAAATCTAAGTAGGTTCAAGATGATCATTACAATTGATTAAATTGAAGAAATGAAAATTATTTAAGAATTAATCAAGAAAAGTGCAAACTACAAGTCTTGATACCTCCTTGACAGAATCTCGATTTGTCGAGATTCATTAAAGCTCGACAAATGTCTCGATCGATTGAGCTTACGGGAATCAGATTATAGCCAACAACGTTTTTACTCTAAAATGCTAATTGTTTATGGGTTTGTATAATTCTTATTGGATTAGGAAAGTCCAAGGTTTGTGTAAACCTATTTGGAATAGGAGAGTCCATTAAGCTCCTATTTAAAGGAGGTGGAAAAAGAAAAACCTAACCCTAGAGAGCTTCAAAATGTTTTCTTTTTGAAACCCTAGCCTCCTCTTATAGAAAAAAGAGTTTTTGCTGCGGTTCTTGTACGCCTTTGGGTTTTGTAACCAAGCATAGTCTCTTGCACCAACATTGAAGATCTTATTGGTGTTTCTATGTGAAGCTACTGCAAATCAACTACAACAATCAAAGGGTTGCTGTGGAGTTTATCAAGTACTGAGATTCGTGCAAAGGAGTAAGCCACGTATTGGGATCCGCACATCAAATTGGTTAGTCACGTATTTGGGAGTTGTGCATCAAAAGGAGAAACTGTCACTACAGAACAAGTCCAATTGGGTATTGGGGTAAAGGTTCAACTGTAGGTTGGTAAGGTACTTGGGATTCCTTTACCTGTAGCCTCTTGTTGTGATAATAGTGGAGTTTCGAGAGTGGTGACCTTAAATCACCCGGTGGGGTTTTTGCCGTCAAGTTTTCCCCATTCGTAAACAAATTACCGTGTCATTTATTTTCTGCTGCATACTTTAGTTATTGGTGACTTGTTTGTGCTGCCACGTGAATTTGCATGTTAACTTGATTAATTAATAACTTAGCTAATTAATTAATTTAATTTATCACGAGGGGTCAACGCATTTGTGGCCTATCAGCGACGTTCAAAAACGTCGCAATAGAGTAGTCATTATAGGTCTATTGCAACGTTTTGAAAAACGTCGCTATATGTTTATCTTTAGTGGCGCTCAAAAACTTTTAGTGACGTTTTTAAATAGTATAAAATTTTCATATATAATGTAAGAAAATACATTTAGCGACGTTTTTAAATCGCCGCAAATAATCACACCTATAGCGACGTTTCAAAAACATCGCAAAAGCATTTGTCCTCTTGTTTTTTAGTGACGTTTTTAAAATGTTGCTATAGGTGCAATTATTTGCGGCGTGTTTTAAAATGCATCGCTAATAAGGATTTCTCTTACTTTTTAGCAACATTTTTAAAACGTCGCGTAAACCTACTCATTTTTTTTTAATATTAAAAATACTCATTGTAACAAAACACTTTTCTACCAATACAAAAAAAAAAACAACCACCCAAACTATGGCAATATTATAAACAAAGTACAGTAGTTCCAAAATAATTGTGGTTGTTCAACTATGTAATAGCCCATGGAGTCCTTAAAACACTGCATGTATCGCTATCCACTAGCTTCTTGATGGGATGAAGCCTGTGACCTATAAGGAGTTGGAGATTGATGATCTCAGGGCCGGCTCAATAGGTGATGCAATTGATGCAATCGCCTAAGGCCCCCAAATAAAAAAGGCCCCCATTTGTAAAAAAAAAAAAAATTATATATAATATATTTTAATTAAAAAAAATTTTAAGCACTTTTATTGGTTAATAAAATGCATTAAAAAGGCCCCATTGTATCCTAAAATGTAAAAGATTAAAAAGGAAAAAAATAAAATAGTCAAACTTCAACTAACAAAATTAAATTTTAGGAGACAAATTTATTAATTCATTCTTGAAATATGCTAAAATCAAAATTAAGACCAGAAAAATTTATTAATAATACAACGTAATTGTTTTGAAATATGCTAAAATAGAAATTATAAATTTCAAAAACATAAGAAAAACCTCTCATCTTTCTATCTCTCTGCCTCTCTTCCTCTCCATCTATTTTCAAGGTCTTACCTTTCTTTTCTTCATCTTCATCTTGATCTTTTTCCATAAACTTAGTTACTCTAACTTGAAATTCTTCGTGGTTGATTCCAACGTACCAATCACCAGAGACCAGAGGTATTCTTCAGTTTTTTCCCTCTTTCTCTAATTCTCTTTGTCTTTTCGAAACTGAAGAGTGAAGACTCTGAGTCTTCAATTTATTTAACTTAAATTATATTTATATATATTTTTAGTTTGTTTCACACTTTCACCACACAATTGTTTGATGCAATGGTACACGTTTTTTTTATAGCTTTTCTGCCCCTTTGACTGGCTGACCCTCTCTGGACTTGTGGACCACTGCCATGATAATTGATATTTGATAGGACACATTTTTACTTTTAAACTTAGCCATAGGATGAATGGAATCAATGGATGATAGGAGTAGTCCAAGTGGAGGGTTTCTCACTTTTTTTTGTTTATAGGAGTACAGGCCCAGGCTGTAGACTACACGGTTTCTCACAATCTCACCCTTTTGTGCTTTTAGCCTTTCAGGACTTGTAGTGCTGTACAACCCAGAGTCTTAGTGCGTTACACGGTTTCTCACTTTTTTTTTTTTATCTGACACAGTGACACTTTATCTATTACTATAAATTATTATACCAATTAATAATTTGATGTGTATTATATTAACTCATTTGTATTATAGTGATATTAATTTATTAAATCATGTATTAAATTAATTTTTATTTGTGCAAGTTTAAATTTTAAAGTGATCACGGCTTTAGAAAAATTGCAATAACCAGGTTCTATTGTTCTATACTTTAAATTTTATTTTTAGTTAAATTATCATTTTTAATTATAAATTGTGTTTTATTTATCTATAAATATTTTCTCATTACAAATTGTGTCTACTCCAATTAATGTACTTAATTATTTAAAAAGACTAGATTCTTTTCCAATTGCATATATTGCTTAGAGAATATTACTAACAATACTTGTTACGGTTGCATTTGCAGAAATAAGTTTTTCAAAATTAAAATTAATAAAATCTTATTTAAGGTCTACTATGTCACAAGAAAGATTAAGTGGATTAGCTATGTTATCAATTAAAAAAGAAATGTTAGAGGAACTTAAATACAAAAACTTAATTAGTAATTTTGCATCTCAAAAAGCAAGAAAAATATATTTTAAATAAAAAAATTTAAATATATATATATATATATATTATTTGATTAAAATTTAATTATAAAAAGCCCCATTTAAAATTTTCGCCTAAGGCCCCAAAATTTGTTAAGCCGACCCTGGATGATCTAAACCGAAACCACCCTGAATACAAATTACAGTATCTAATAAGTTCATAAAGAAATCATTTCGAGTAACAAAATAATAGTTGCTACACTATAACAAAATAATAGTTGGAACAATTAGGCAAAGAAATTAAGGACCACTTTGCAGAAAATATTTGAAGTTTAATTGTATCCAAATTTTGTTATTTGGTACACATAAGGAACCTTATCCATTATGCCTAAATGTTTCAACTAAAAAAGATACTCCAAATCATCCAAATTTTGCACATGAGAATGCTATTGCAAAAACATTTTAATGAGTTGTGGTGCATGAAAATTTAGTAACAATATATATATATATATATATATATATATAATATGAGTCAATAGTTCCAACACATTAAATGCTTGCTTGTCTCTTTAATGAAAGAAAATATATGCTTGCTTGTCCATAGTCAATATATGAGTCCATAGTCAATATATATGCTTGCTTGTCTCGTAACAAAAAATATATATATAAAATGAGTCAATAGTCAATATATATAATGCGTCAATATAAATTAAATGCATTTGTCTCTTTAATGAATCAATAGTTCTAGCACAATAATTCCAACACATCAATAGTTCCAGCACATAAGGAGTTGGTGTTGTTCCTTACCACTTTCTTTGACAATTCTTGAAGAGCATTTAAGGCTTGCTTGTAATGTCAATCCATTTACATTACAATTCAAGCCATTTCTTTTGCATATGTGAATGCTATTGCAGAAAATTTTAATGAGTCATGGTGCATGAAAATTTAGTAACAATATATATATATATATATATATATATATATGTATGAGAGAGATGCTACGTCTACAACATTTTTACAACATTTTCATAACAAATCATATGTGGTTAGTTATTATTGGTTCAAATTTGAACCTAACAGTAGGATTACTTTTTCGCCCCAACAATAACAACCGGTAACAACCTGCCATTTAGGATTTGTTGTAAAAATGTTGTGAAAATGTTGTGGACATATCATTTCTCTCTCTCTCTATATGTATATATAAAATATGACTCAATAGTTCCAGCACATTAAATGCTTGCTTGTCTCTTTAATGAGTTGGTGTAACCAAAATATCTATATATATATATATATATATTGTAAAAATGTTGTGAAAATGTTGTGGACATATCATTTCTCTCTCTCTCTCTATATATATAAAATATGAGTCAATAGTTCCAGCACATTAAATGCTTGCTTGTCTCTTTAATGAGTTGGTGTAACCAAAATATATATATATATATATATATATATATACCATAAAGGGAGGGGGACCAAGGCGCAGAAACAGGAAGCACAACTGATAGTAGTAAAATAAGGCGGTAAAACCAGCCAAGCAGTTATATCAAAATAATGTAATTAAAATTAAGGTAGTTGTATCAAAATAATATGATTGAAAGTAAGGCGGTAGAACCAGCCAAGCAGTTATATCAAAATAATCAAAGTATTGAAAACAGAAGTGTTTATTGAAAGTAATTCAAAACACTTACAGCAGTAGTAGTTACAAGATTACAGTGATCAACAGGAATAGTAGTACAAGGCTTGAGGGCTAGTCATTAATCTATTTACAAGCTTTGTGGGAAAGTAGTGAGAAACTCAATGTGTTTAGGAAATTCTAAGGAAGTCCTAAAGAAAGCTCTCAGACAATTCTAAAGTAAGCTCACAAAGAGAAATTCTGAGTTTAACAATAAGGGACAACCCCCCTTAAATTGGCAAATAAAGCAATGAATAGTAAAAGTGAATATTGACTTTTTTCACTATTTATATCAGGACCCGTGAGGGGCATCAAAAACAGTAGAAAGCATCAGGAGTGCCTTTTCAAGAGCCAAAAGTATCTTGGCGTGGAGTGCTAAAAGTAGTCAATAAAGGAATCATTTCCAAGTAAATCAATAGTGAAGGCAACATCATTATTGCCCTTTTGAGCTGGCTAGGCAGAATAGGGAATCAATTTGCCTTTTGAGCTAGCTAGGTAGAACAGGGAATCAATTTTCTTCGAGATCAAGAGTATCTTCTTCTTCATCATAATCTTCATCATGACTGAACCATTCTTTGGGAAATGGCTGGGGATGAGGGAAATAAGGGCTTACTGTGATAGAACCTTCATCTGAGCTTTTAGAAGCAACAGTTTCTTCTTTAATCTTTCTTTCAAGGAGAATGCAAAGAGCTTCGTTACTTAACTCATCAAAAGGAGAACTGCTTTTTATGGGTTTACTGGAGGAAGGAGAATCAATTTTCCTATCTTGAAGAGTAGGGGAAAGTTTCTTGGGCAAAGGTCTGGAAATATAGTTAATAATGTGTTGAACATATCCAAACTTATCCCACCATTTAACATACCAGCACCTGGTAAGAACATCATCATTCTTCTCATATTGCCATTTTAAAATCCAAGGAACTCTAAATTGTTTAACAAAATGGAGGAGAATAGGGAATTTGGCATTATGGGCATCAGTCTTGAAATTGCTTTCAAATGACTTATAGGCAGTTAATAAAGGTTCAGGGAAAATATCAGTAACAGGGCCAAACTGAGTTCACTTGTTGAACCAGAGAGGCAAAGTAGTGCTAGCATTGAATTCTTTGTCAAAGTTAACAAACCATGAATGAGTCATTGTGTCATTCTAGTGAAGCATGAATCAGAACCAAGCAGTAATATAATCATAATAGGAGTATGGAACGGAAGATCTTATTAATCTTCTTAAAAAAGCAGGGGAGGGGCCCCATTCTTCTTTAGGAATGAAGTTCTTAATGTAAACACTATGGTAAATAATTTTGGATTTATCAGTGAGATCATAAATAGTTTTGATCAAAACGGCTTCTTCCTGCCGCAAAATCTCGGAATAGTATTCAAGTTTTTTATCAAAATGTTCCGGAATCCAATGGAACAATGGAGGAAAATAAGATCTGGCAATTTGGAGGAGGTTCCTAATTGTAGAACTATTTGGTTCAATGAAAAACAGATTCTGAAAATATTATTTTTTAACATACTGGGAAGAATTGGCTTTTTCGGGGTAAATAGTTTTGACTAGTTGGTGAACAGGGGTCAAAGCATAAGGATCATAGGCTGAAGCCAGAACAAAAGAGTAGTTTGGCTTAGGAATTGTTCCTAAGGGAGTAAAACGGTTAACAATTTTGGTAGGAGAAACTGGTTCTTTTGTGACTAGTTGTTTTTTTGGTTCAACAGGGTTTTTATCCTTAGATCTTCTACTCGCCATTGGAATTCTGCAGGAATTCATGAGTAAGAAAATCAGGAACGCTATTTTGGGATCCTTTAATATAGTCAATAGTAAAATCAAAAGCACTTAAATAGCCTGCCTTCTGGCAAAAATATGTTTTGAAGCAATATTCTCTACATCTTTTTCAATAACATATTTAGCACTTTTACAATCTATTCTCAACAAAAACTTTTGGTTTAACAAATCACTTTGAAATTTTAAAATACAGAGAACAATGGCTAAAATTTCCTTTTTTATAGTGCTATAATTTAATTGTGCCGTATTCCAAACTCCTGAGTAGAAACAAACAATTTCTTCTGGAGAATTCGGAGAAATTTTTTGTTTTAGAATGCTGCCATAACCAATGTCAGAGACATCAGTCTCGACAATCTTGAAGGCATTGACAGTAGGAATACCAAGACAGGGCAAAGTTTTAACATGAGATTTGATTTGTTTAACAAGATAAGTATGGACGTCAGTCCAAGGAGGAGGATTATTTTGCAGTCGATCAAAAAGTGGCTTGCACTGCTTCCTCAGATCTTTGTAGAAATCAGCAACATAATTTAGAGAACCAAGAAATCTTTGAAGTTGGGTTTTATCAATGACTTCATCAGGAAACTTATCTGCAAATTGAATAGCTTTGTCAATAGGATGGATCTGGCCTTCAGATATGTCATATCCAAGAAACCTGACTTTGGTTTGAAATAAATTTATTTTTGGGGCGAAGACAACATGACCGTTTCTCTTTATGGTATCTAGAAACGAGTACAAATGTTTCCAGTGTTCATCAATAGAGTTGGAGAATATCAAAACATCATCAATGTAAACAATAGTGAAATGACTGAAGGAATTGAATATATCGTTCATGATATTTTGGAATTCACTGGGAGCATTTTTTAATCCAAAGGGCATAACATTCCATTCATAGTGTCCAAAAGAAGTAGTAAAAGCAGTTTTGTATCTTTCTGCTTCACTAATTTGGACTTGTCAAAATCCAGATTTCATATCAAATTTGGAGAACACTACAGCCTCACTTAACCTATGAACTAAATCATTCTTGTTGGGAATAGGATAACTAATCCATTCTAAGACTTTGTTTAGAGGTTTGTAGTTGATCACTAAGCGAGGAGTTCCTCTCTCGAGTTCGGCATTTTTCTGGACATAAAAAGCAGCACAAGACCAGGGGGACTTGCTATTCCTAATCAGTTTTTTCTTGAGCAAATCATTTATTTCATTTTTACAAAATTCAACAATTTCAACATTCATTTGAATAGGTTGAACCTTAGTGGGAATATTTTTCTCACTAAATTCTTTGACGTAAGGCAGATCAACAATATGTTTCTTCCTATGCCAAAAAGCATTAAGAATATCAGAACAAACATCATTCATCAAGATTTTCTAAAAATTATCAATTTTAGATTGTAATAATTTATCAGAAAGCTGTTCAACAATTTTTTTGTACTTAATTTCTTGTTTAAGGAAATTAAGATGCTTGACTTTAGCATGAATAAGATTGAAGACATCATTATCAGCATTTTTTGAACAAAATTTGAATTTCACCTTTTGTCCAAAAGGATTAGTAGTAATTCCATCATGTTCAACAAGAAAGGGATACAAAGACGCAATGAAAGGCAATCCAAGTATCACTTTATCAGTCATATTTTTAACAAGCACAGAAGGTATCTTAAAACAAACATCAGAATGGCAAACATGAGTATTGTTCAATTCATATTTAATTTTCATTTGTGTGCCATTAACAGATACCAATCTTTCAGTTGATTTTTTAAAGTATTTAGAAGGGATCAAACCTTCTTGAATGCAATTAACATCAGCACCAGAATCAATCATGGCAATAGTATCAAAAGCATAATCATGTGAAACAACAATTCTAACTTTAGTAAACCATTTCGGAGGCATCATATGTTTAACAAGGGCAAGTTGATTATCATTTCAAGTAATCAGGTTATTAGAAACATTACTAGAAGGAGAAGTCTGTTGAGAAGATCCTTCTCCATCTTGGTGCTCATCATTATCAGACAAGTTTTTATCCAAATTTTTGTCAATTTTGAGAATCAATAATTCTTGTTTAAGATTATCATTATCATTTTTTACAGTTTTGACATCTTTCTTTAATTGAATTATCTCTTGTTTAACAGTGTTAATTTCCTTTTGGAGATCGTTAACAGTTATTTCTTTGTATTTATTTTTATTAAATCTTTCCAAAGTTTCTTCGAAGTTTACAGGAGCTTTGGGTTTTTTAACAGTTTTGTCTCTTGTTAAGTTTTGTTTAAACTTATCAAGGAGTTCTTTCTGAAGCATAGAGTTTTCAATTTTAGCAATAGTGGTTAATAGCAAATGTTCTTGTTCTTCTTCTTTGGTTAAAACATTAAGGGATTTCATAGCATTACAACAAGATCCTTTACAACCAAATCTAATATTAGGAGTTTCAGAAGAATCACAAGACTGGTAAGACGAATCTGATGAGGAGGAGAAATCCTCTTCAAAGGACTCACTTGAAACAGCAGATTCAAGAATCTGAAATAGTTTATTTTGATCATTATCATTAATGTTTAACATTTTTAATTTGTTTCTTAGTTTACCAGGCTTTTGGGTACAGTCTTTACTAAAATTACCAAATTTGCCACAGTTAAAGCACTTACCTTTACCTGACCTCTGTTTAACATGTTTTTGAAAAGCAGGTTTCTTTTCAAAATAATGATCATTGGATTTAACAAAATGAGTTCTGTATCTTTTATGCTTTTTATGTGAATAAATTTTGTAAACTTTATCATGTTTACTTTTCCCTTTTTGCTTGGAAGGGGCAATAGGAGGTAAACCATATTGTTCACAGAAATTACCCATTTCATATTTAGCTTTCTTTTTGTTTTTTAATTGTTGTCGTAAATATTTTTCATCATTACACATGTTAATACCAAGTTTTTTAATAGTACTGAAAATATCACCATAGGTTAGATTATCATAATCAATAGAATCACTTTTACCCATTAGTTCTTGTTTTACCTTATGAGCAAAGATAGGAAGAAGGCCATCAATAAACTTCTCTTTCCACTAAGCTTTTTGGGAGTCATTTCTAAGCATAACTCTGGAGAGAAAAACATCTTGGTACCATCTGTAATCAGACATAGTTGGACATTTCAAATTATTCAAATAATCAGAAATGCTAGATGAAATATTAGATGGAGTACCAACAAAATGTTTGAGTATAGTATAGACCAAGGTATTGACACCATCAGGAATACCTCGTCCAATATCTTCATCAAAAATAGGCATACCATCATCATCTTTTTTAATAGAATGTTTAATAAGTTCTCTGGATTCTTCTGTGAGATGTTTATCCCACCAACCACGAAGAGTACCAGAAAATCCAGTGACAAGCAAATTAACAACATCAGGATGATCAAGATCATTATGATTGTTCATGTATGCAAAACCAACCATAGACATGTGAGCAAGTTTGTTAATAATTTCTTGTTCAGACAAACCATCAATATTCCATTCATACATTTTATCAGCAGAAACTGAAAACTGAGTTTGAAAAGATCTTTCTTTAAACTGCATATCAGGAGGAGTCGGGTTTGGATACTAGTTTTTTGTAAAAGACAATGGAATTGGGTTTTCCAATGAATCTTTTAATTTCTGGTTGTAATTCATCAAAAACATTTTCATAAGAAACATGAGAAGATGATTCAGAATCTGTTGTTTCTTCAAAAACAGGTTCTTTTTCATTTCTTGAAATAGCACAAGCAGCACTCTTAGATGCCGAAGTCTGCTCGGTTTTAACCTTTAAAACAGAAAGCATTTTTTTAACTTTGTCAAGAGTTGAATTTTGGGAAGCAACTAGATCAACAGTTTTGCTTTGAGAAGTTTTGAAACTAATTTTTTCGCTTTGACTATTTAAATCAATCAAAGGAATCTCAGGTTTTGGAACAATAGTTTTTTCAACAATTTTTTCTTCAATATGGTCAAGCTGTTGACCAATAATGTGCAAAGACTCATTAGTAAAATTGTTTTGTTCAATAATAGAAACAACAGGGGCTTTTTCATCAGCAATTTTGAAAGGAGAAGCTTTCACTTCAACTTTCTCATTAGCACTTTGGCAAGTAATCAAAATAGTTTGAAAAGGATGGTGACTAGACTGAATAACAGTTTTGTCAAGTTTAACAAAATTAGATTTTCTAATAACATTTAAATAATTAGTATGAACATCATTTTTGGAAACATAATATTTTTCAAGATAATCAAAGAACAAAATATGTTTTCTTTCTTCAACCATTTTTTCTTTCCATTTTCTTTTGACTCTGTCTTTTTCTGACTAAGCAAAATTATCTTGGTAATACTTCCTTTGAGGATAGTTTTTTAATAACATAAATTCATTATACAGAAAAACCATATCATATTCAAAAGGTTCAAGCCTGGTAAGAACTCGGAGATGATTATGAAGAATAGGGGTTTCAATAGGAGGAAAATCAGATCCAGAAGGAGCATCAGATTTTGCATCATCTTCATCGTCATCAACAGTTTTTGTATTATCAGAAGGAAATTCAGTTTTGGTTGAGTAAAAAGCATTGCTAACTTGGGAGGTGTTGCTAGCTACTCCTTTTAGCTTTAAATCTTGTTTTCGAAAATTCTTTTTCAAAAACTCATCATTTTATATATATATATATATATATATATAAAATGAGTCAACGGTTTTAGCAAGACTTTCAGATCCAGAAAAGGAATGTCTTCCTTCGTCGATTTTCAAAGGTTTGTTTGGAAATAAAGGTTTATCATCATCAAAATGTATTTTGATAGTACTGTCAGCAAATTGTTGAATATGAGTAAGATCAAGTTCATCAAAAACAAAATGAGTCAACAGTATATATATATTATGAGTCAATAGTCAATAAAATGAGTCTATATATATATATATATATATATATGCACATTAAATGCTTGCTTGTCTCTTTAATGAGTTGGTGTAACAAAATATATATATATATATATATATATAAAATGAGTCAACAGTCAATATAATGAGTCAATATATATAATGAGTCAATATACATTAAATACATTTGTCTCTTTAATGAATCAATAGTTCTAGCACAATAATTCCAGCACATCAATAGTTCCAACGCATAATGAGTTGGTGTTGTTCCTTACCTCTTTCTTTGACAATTCTTGAAGAGCATTTAAGGCTTGCTTGTAATGTCAATCCACTGACATTTACAATTCAAGCCATTTCAACCGAATGAATTTAGGCCATTTAGCCAATGAACAACACATGATTAATTCATCATAATTAAGAGAACATCCAACAATCAAACAAACAAATTTGACAGTGGAAATCACAACATATTAAAAAAAAAAAAAAAAGCTATAATCACAATGAGTCCATGTCACTTGGTTTATTTAATAATTTTTGCCTTATATTATAGTGGTTTGGATGAGCAATATTATTAGCTTAGGTGTTCAAACTTTTTTAGGAGAGAACATGGATGAGAGCAAAGACAATGATAAGCAAATACTTACAATGATCCAAATACTTAAAATTAATCTCAAGCTAGCTAAACAAATACTTACAATGATTCAGCCCTAAATCCTCAAGTCCTTTTGCCCAAGAAGCCAAATTTGAATAAGAGGAAAAATTAGTATAAAACTCCATTACCCATTAAAGGAAAACCAAATTAAAGCAAACCCATAAGCCAAAAACAAATACTTACACCCCAAAGAAACTTGAACAACAAAAACTTTCCAACCAAAACTGAAAAATAACAAAAATTAGCACAAAAGCTCCAAGACCTGTTAAAGAAAAACCATACAAAAGCAAACCCATAAGCCAAGAATAACGACTTACACTCTAAAGAAATTTGAACAAGAAAAAAGAGGGAAAAGAGGATGGTGGTGGCAGTGGGTCTTAATGGAGGTCGACGACGGCCGTGGTGGCTATGGCGATGGCAGTGGGTGGAAGGGAAGAGATTTGTAGTGGGGTTGACGTGGGTCACAAAGAAAAGAGAATGAACAAACAAAAGAAGAAAGGGACAATGAATAGTCAAGTTAGGAAAAGAAAAGAACAAAAAAGTGGGACACAAGTGAAAGAAAAGAAAGAAAAAACTAAAGTGTAGGGAAAAAATAAAAAAATAAAAAGAGGGAAAAAAGTGTGGGAACCGAAAAGGTAAAAGTTTAGACCATATAGCGATGTTTCAGAAACGTCGCTATAGATTATTTGTTTTTATCTATGCACCGCACACACTAACACATTTTCTTCCATGACTATAGTGACGTTTTCTGAAACGTTGCTATAGAGTATGTCTGGGCAAAGTAAAAAAAGTGGGAAACTTGTGCGGGAAACTAAATTTCAGGGAAAATGTACGGCGACGCTTCAAAAAAAAAACGTCGCTATAAGCCAAATAAATGTCGCTAAAACCACATTTTCTGCGACGTTTTAGAAAACTCTGCTATTGATCTATGATATAGTGACGTTTTGTAAAAAACGTCGCTATAGCACCACTATTTAGCGGCGATAGCTTGAAACGTTGCAATAGACCATTTATAGCGGCGTTTTCAAAAACGCCGCTAAAAAAAAGTCACCTATACCCGAATTTCTTGTAGTGTGAGAGGTTCATATCATCAGTATGTTGAAATGAAATAAAATGAAGAATTTATTACAAAATATATATATATATATATATATAGAGAGAGAGAGAGAGAGAGTAGTACCTTCAGAAGGGTCTGTGGTTGCAGTTTGAGCATTTGAGATGTCAAACGATACTAGGAAGTAGAACAAGAGACAATAATCATAAGCAAATATTGAAGAAGGTTGTGGCTTCACTTTCATTTTCATCTTCAAAGCTTCCTATTAGAGCTTCCTATTTTACATGAAAAAATGAAGTAGATATATAAAACACTTTCACTCACATATATCTTAGAGGAGTAGTAGCAGCGGCCAATGGTCAATGGAGCTTTAGCACTATATAATAGTAGCAATGACATGACAAATTAAATTTATTGTTCAACTTGGAAGTATTGACCACGTGTCAAGCAGTGAACCCAAAACAAAACCAAGGAATAGTGATAGCCATTGTGAGCACGGATTGCATACCTATGTTGTTGTGTTTTCATCATTCTCAGTTATAATTAAAATTGTATTTTTGAAAACATAGTTTTTATAATTGGGTTCTATTAATGGGAGTTTTTATGTAATGGTTAATAAACCATATTAGAAAAGTTTTAACACCACTTTCATGAGAAATATAAAAAGCAATTAGAAAAATTAATTGTTTTATTATTTTCCAATGAAATGTTTTTAAAAATACTCCCTAAATCAATACCGTGAGAGGATTTGTCAACATTTTCCTTTATAATTTGTGTATACAACCTAGGACGCAAGGACATGAACATAGGTACAAAAACAGGTGATGGTGAAATGAAAATTAGATCAACTCCAATCTGTCCATAAGAGTCGTCCACACTAGAAAGACTATCCTCGCATAAGAAGGTCGTCCCTCGTAGGACGGTCATTCGTAAGCACGAAGGTCATCCATGAGGAAAGCTCCTAGATGACCCTTAAGTGTTAGATTTATCTACAAGAGCTTAGGAATCAGACCACGTGTAACCATTTTGATAGAAGAGGAAGATCTAGGCTCATCACTATAACTTCCTACTAAATACTTAACTTCCAATGGCAGTTATAGAAGATAAGATTGAACATTATAACCTTTGAAGCAGTTATGGAAGTTAAGTCTGAACTTTTGGACTTCCATAAATATTGGGGAAGTTATGAGACAAGTAACCGCTCCAAACACACTATATAAGCACTTAGCATCTTCAAATGAAGGTAAGTTTTGACTATTCCTAAAAAGTTCGAATTCTTGAGTTCCAAAGAAAAAAATAACTTAAGCATCAGAGGGTTATTGGCCGGTTCAACTCAGTCTCCTTTGATCTTTTGTCTTTTCCTTTTCAAGCCTTCATCACTAGTTCATTGAAGGCTGGAGCATTCAGCCTACTGGATTTCTATGTATCGTTAATAGGTATGGATACGACATAGCAACATGAGCAATTTTTTAAAAATTATAACATGAAATGGTAGGAGGTTTATGAAGGAGCATGTGGAAACCACTCAGGAGCGAGAGCACTAGTCCATAAAGTCATCCGTCCAGGTTATTACTGGCCAACTATTCAAGTAGATTCTAAGGCTTATGTCAAGGTGTGTGACTAGTGTCAACATTACAACAATGTCCCTAGACAGCCATCAGAGTATCTTACCTCGATCATGGCTTTATGACCCTTTGCACAATGGGGACTAAATAACTTAGACCCATTCCCACTTAAAACTAGGTAGATGAATTTTTTGGTGGTAGGGATCAACTACTTTACTAAATAGGTGGAAGCTGAACCATTAGCCAAGATTACATAACAGAACGTCAACAACTTTGTTTGGAAGAGCATCATATGTAAGTTTGGAGTACCTAGAGTACTAGTGTCTGACAATGGACTACAGTTTGACAACACACCTTTCAGGGACTTTTGTGTGCAATTTGGAATCAAGAATCATTATTCTACACCCTCCCACCCACAAGAAAATGGACAAGCAGAAGTTGCAAACCGATCTTTGTTGTAAATCATCAAGACTCGACTTAAGGGGGCAAAGGGAGTATGGCCAGACGAGCTACCAGGTGTTTTATGGGCTCACAGGACGATCATAAGGACCTCCACAGGAGAAAGTCCTTTCAAATTGGCCGATGGGAGCGAAGTCGTGATACTAGCAAAAGTGCACATGGCGAACCACAGGGTGATGAAGTATTAGGACAAGGAGAATGAAGAGCAACTTCGTTTCAACCTTGATTTGATAGACAAGGTAAAGATAAACATAGAGCAAAGGACAACAAGGTATAAGAACCTCATGGCTAGATAATATGATGCAATGGTGAAACCCAAGCATTTCAACATTGGGGACCTCATCCTAAAAAGTGTCTCTTTGGAAATCAGAAACCCAGCTCATTGGAAACTAGGACCTAATTGGGAAGGACCCTAATTACAAGAGACAAGGATTTTATTACCTAGAAGCCCTGGACGGGAGAAAACTGGAGCACCCTTGGAATGTTGAGCATTTAAGAAGATATTACCAGTAGGATATCAATCTAGACGAGCGTCGCTTTGGACGAGATTATCCTAGGCGTTGTGGTTACCCTGGATGAGTCGAAGTTATGTGTTTGCTTTTCACTACCTGTGTTTCTTATAAGTATTTTATGTTGTGTTTTAATTCCCTAAAGGTGGATGTTTCTAAACTATGCACTATCTATGGACGAAGTCATGGACTTGGTTTGTTTATATCCTTAATTCCCTAAAGGCACCAGCTTATAAGTACGTGCCAAAACTTGAGGACGATGTTTTATAAGTAGTGTTTAGGTTTCCAATGAGTAATGTTGTGTGAATTTTCAATTCTCATGATGATAATGCACTGTTCAAAACTAATCTACAAGAAGGCAAAAGGCCTTAGACAATTAGAATCAGTGTTCTGCATATTTGTGTTTTAAGGATCAGAGTTATGGGTGAGTTCTGCGTATCTGTGTTTTATACAATTTTGCCTAGAAAAATCCGAGTCTATAATGATGGAAAAATACATGTTTGTATCACATAAAAAACATACGCAGTGGAAAAATAATAGATCTACTTCATTCATAAATGTTAACATACACTATGTAAATTTTAGAATTCGAGAACAAGAAAGTGTACCTTGGAACAATGAATTTCAAAACTGAAGATTAGGAGCACTTGGGAACACTTTTAATCTTCACTCCAATCCCACTAACACCCAAGATATGTGGTCTCTCAATCAGTTTTTCAAAAGGGAGAATGTCAAAGTATAATACTCACATACACACATTTTCACAATGGTGTTCTTATTTTTCATTCACAAAAATTCTTTATGTTTCTCCCTTTGTATCTAACTGATTATCTAATTGGGCTGGTCTTTTGGACCTTTCCAATTAGGCTTAAGTGTGTGGCTTGGAGTGGGACCAAAAGGGACTAATAGGGACCAATAAGATACTAGCTCCAATGGGCTTTGGGCTTTTCTGTCAACTTTTGACAAGTCCAAAATTGTCATTAACTATATTTACTACCACTTTATAAATATAGTTTAACTCTAGGCCTTATTTATAAATTATATCCAGAGACTTTATTATACATGCAACCCCTTCATAAAATATTTGTAGTAATACAAAGTCATGAATGTAGACTGCCACTTTATAGATTACAACATCTTAGTTCCTTGAGTATCCGGTTTAATCCTTTAAGTTATTCATCATATATTTATGATATCCAATTTCATAAATATATACTTTAGTAACTCCTTACTAAAGTGGTTAGGCCTAACTCTCTGAATAACCAAACTCATTAAACTTATTTTAAGGGAATATTTTGTATCTCCGTTAAAAGATTATGAATTCCATCTTGAGAATATATGTTCCGTCAACATTAAATGTGATTGCCTAACATACTAAGGTTTTGACCGTTACCATAGATCTTACTCTTGATATATCAAAGCAACCTACACTTCATGATCAGGTCCATTATCCTCTCAGGATTAAGAGTTCATGTAAATATAAGTTGTGATTTTATTATTCATTTGGCAGTTGTTCGGAGAATAATAATGGAGATACAACATATGCTTGTTAGTAAGCATGTCATTTTTTGCCATAACTTGAGGCCATTGATGCTCAAATTCTTCACAGAGTCTAACATATATAGCTTGTAGAAATCCGTGCACCAATTTGAATATTGACTACGAAGAATTGCCATAAACCAACCACTAAATTTAGTAGTAATGTGCCATATACAAAAAGCTTGTTTTGTGGATGACAATTCTTTTGATATTGTCTCTATAATCCATGGATCTGTTGAAATTTCCTTCGGTGACTTCTTCATTAAATTTGCAAAAGTCTATTAATCAAATACAAAGTTATTAGTACATGAAAAAGTATAGAAGGATATATACTATTAAACTACTAATTAATGAAACAAAATTGAAAAATAATTGCACAACCTTAAAAGATTATTAAATAATTTACGTACCTTCATTAACCATTGAAATGCACTAGTTGTTTCATTTTTAAAAAGTGCACAACCAAAGAGAATTTTCTTTCCATGATTATGGATACCAACAAAAATACCAAAAAGGAATGTCATATTCATTTATTTTGTAAGTACTATAAAAAACAACCACATCTCCATATTTTTGGTACCAATCAAAACAAGGAGTAGCCGCCCAAAAAAAATGCTTTAACCTACTCTCGACATCAGTTGTATATGCATATTGAAACTTAGAATTCTTTTCCTTAGCAACTTTGCACAATTGTAAAAGACCCATAGCATCATTCATTGCATGCATCCTTCTCATTTTCACATAAAGGTTATGGATATCTCTTTTAAAAAATGGAATATCTCCATGCTTCAAACCTTTCTCAAGCTCTATAACATGTATTATTTGCCTAATTGAAAGTCCACCCTTTTTCAATAAGAGAATGCGATCTTTATCTTCTTTAGCGATAACTTAATTGGCTGGAAGAAATCTCACTTCTGAAGGGGATAACAATTCATGATTGTGATCTATAACAAACTTAGTGACATGCCATTCTTGTGGAAAAATGTCAAATGACTTTCGCAATGTGATATTTGAATGAGCTTTACTTCCACATCTTCTAGATATCCTATTTTGTTGCTCCTTAGATAAATCCACTCTTTTTAATTGTTGTCTACATTCTTAGTGACAAAAGAAATCACGTTTTACGTTTTCTCTATTTTTTGTGACAAAAAAACCTTTTTGAATTGTAAAACCACATCGATTTGCATAATTTTTATAGAAAATGAAAGCCTCTTCTTCACTAAGAAAACATTGACCAACAAAAGGTTCAAACTCATTTTCTATTGAATTAATATCTTCATTTTCTTCAATAACTCCTATTTCTTCCATTGTATATTCATTCCAAACCATTATTTCCTCCCCATAAATGTCAGTATTTTCTCCATCATTTGGAATCTCATTTAAGTCAACACAATTCCTTGAAACACTTTGATAAATCTCACTTACAATTACAATATCATTCATTTGTTCTATGTGGTAACAAGGATAAAAAAAAAAAAAAAAAAAAAAAAGTCAACATCATATTCAATTATAAATGAAATATAAACTATAAATAAAATAAAATAAAATAGTATACCTTCTTGAGGTGATTCATATAAGTCAAAACAACTCATTGGAACTAATTGATGAATCTCACTTGCAACAAAATTCTTATCCATTGACTCTACAATAATTTAACAAAAATGATAAATAAATATTAACATCATATTTCAATATATTTGAAAAATAAATTAAGAACAAAAGAAATATATGTATCTTCTTTATAATTTCTTGAACACTATATTCTTGTAGACATTCTTTGATCATTCATTGAACTCATCTTTCTTTCTTGTCTTTTTGCTGAATATTGAACTCGTCTTTTAGTTTTTTCTATGATGTTGGTAAAGTGGGGGAGAAGAAAAAGTAAATATTGGTAAAGTAAGTATCGGTGGGAGATGAAATAGGAAATGGAGGGAAATTACAAAGAGTACATTTTTGTCTTGGTAAAAAATTTTGAGGACATCATAGTAATTTTAGTTTTTTAGATCTGGCTATATCAAAGGATTGTTGGCAAGATCAAAAAAGAATCCCTTCTCAGCTTATTTCAAGTTTCTATGCAAGCGGGGCCACCACTATCATTGACATAAACGTGTGCTCTACGGGGCACACCGTAACAAATGCCTTTGTCAAAAACTTGTGTTAGTTGGTTATTGTAGTTTTGACTTCTAATACCTGATGGTGTGTTGGCATGTGAGGGAGAGAAAGAGAGGAGATTTTTCCTTGAATTGACTTGTAAACAGAGTGCTGGTAAGGCACAATAAAAAACCAACTTGGACATAGAAAATTTTTCCAATACACTCAAGAAACTCATAGGAAGCTGTAGGCTATCATCTAAATACCCTAAGATACTCGAGTTTGTAAAACTTGGAGTATGGATAAAAATTTAATTATCGTGTCGCCTTTTTAATTACCAAAGATATTTATGGTATTTAATTTTCATAAACTTGAGTTACAGGCAAAAATCAAGTTTCTTGAACTTGATTTTCAAAGATACGGTAGATTCTTAAATATTTCTCAAACAGTAGTAGGGCACTAAAGATATATAATTTGATAGTTTTGTCCTGCGTTTGACTATCTGACTTATTTAGCAAAAAGAAAGGACTATCTGACCTTGTCCTATAAATAAGAGTAATAAGGCGATGAATTTTACAAGGTATTCAAAATATAATCATGAAGATCCCTACCAGAATTGCTTTTCCATTCTTGATCTTCATTATTCTTTCTAAAAGTAATTTCTTAGCCAAGGCACAAAACACGACAATCTCAGTTAACGTGGGTGTGATTCTTGACTTCGATACATGGACTGGGAAGATGGGTCTGAGTTGCATCAACATGGCCCTAGCAGACTTCTATGCCTCCAATAGTTACTACAAAACTAGGCTACTTCTTAGCTCCAGAGACTCCAGAAGTGATGTTGTTGAAGCAGCTGCTGCAGGTAAATCTCCATCCCTCTTATTCATCCCCATCTGCAGACTGTAGACTGAGGGTAAGATCTATGAAGAACGTACGGCATCCTTCTTCTTTTCTATTATCATTATATATTAATATTTTAAGTTAGAACATGCACTTGTTCATTGACTATTAAACATTAAGGGATTAGTATAACTGTCATTTTGCTTTATTAAATTTGGCAAGAGTTTTGTAATTTAATTGTTACAATCTTATGGTATTCCCAATCTAAACAATAAGGGTTCATATGCTTCCATATTGTGTATATCGAATATTATAATAAAAAATAAAAAATTTTAACTACCCTCCTAAAAAAATACATGATGGTTAACTTTTAATTGATGATAAACAATTAATGAAACTAGATTGAAGGGTTATATGACATTAACAAAAATTCAAAAGTTTAGGATGTCAACTACAAGTTCTAAAGCTAACAGACCACAATGATAGAGATACTAAAGTTGGGGAGAGTAACAAATTTATTTTAACTATTCTTATTTAATGGGCTGAAGTTAACATTTCTGAGTTTCACTATTCGTGTAAGGGATTTTAAGATAGATAGCTATCATTTTCAGTTTAAGTATATATTTAAATTATTAATGATATGGTAAAATCTAATATAGTCATATTGCCAAGACAAAATTTTCCTTTAAACAAGTTTAGAGAAATTTCCTCAAACCTACTATGTGACCATTCATAAGACTATCTATGTATTTGACTTTCAACAATCACATATTGAGTTGGAGGAATTTTCTTCCAAATTAGTTTAAAAGTAAACCTTTTCCACGTAAAAAATCTATGATGACAAAAAGAAAAAAAAAAAAAAAAAAAGAACCAAATAATTCTTTAAGTAGAGCAAGACAACATGGTACGTGTAAGGTCGTAATTTGTGCCTAGGCCCAACAAGAAGAACGGTATAGGCCCAAAGAGCCCAATACAATAAATTTGTAGAGAGTGGGTCAAAAATTTTGTTTCTAATGAGTTTAAACGATAATGACAATGGCCTAAGATTACAAAACAATAAGGATGAGTAAGTTTATATGATGAAACTTGTTCTCGGACTCAAGCCGAGGACCAAGTGCTTATCTTTCTCCTCTATTAAAGATTAATTACAAATATCCAGTTTACAGTGTTTGCTTTTTCTATCTCCTGATCCCCCTTTTCTACAGGACCTTCCTTCTTCTTATAGTTCCTCATCCCCTCCATTATTGCTCTCCACATGTAGATTTACATTGCTCCCCTTGATACTTGTCCCATCAGCCTCTTCTTGAAGTTCTTAGGTAATTAGCTGTAAGGCTGAAAATCACTGTTCAGGTATCACTTCATAATAAATGCGATCAGAGACTTAGGTACAGAGCATTCAATGCGGTGGTAGCAGCTTTCTCAGAGATATTTCCCTACTGTCCCCACACTCTGTGCTCCTGTGAAACATATCTTCACCCACAAGACCTCCTGAAAGATCATTCTAGTCAACATGACGGACCACTTGACCCTTATCTCACTTATCCGAGGAGGTACCCCTCCTCGGATTACTTCCATTAACTTCTTTTGCAACAGCTTGCTTGTGGGCCTCTAAGTTTAACATCCCTATTATCATCAATTCGTCCTCGGACAGGTAAACATCCTCGGACACAGCCCATGCCCCAAAAACACATCTTGGGCTTTTTATCTCCACAATAGCCTTTCAAAACTCCATTTTTCTCTACCATTCGAGGAGAAAAATTGGGGTTTTGATCCAACACAACAGCTTCTACACGTTTCTCCAATTTCTACACGTGAGAATGTTGTTTCCCCCTTCTATAAATGTTTCTGATGCTTCAAAGCCTGTGATGCCCCATTAAATTCTCCAGGCAGCGCCCTATCCTCCACATTCAACGGTGGGATGCAAATCCAACGGTTAAAACTTCTCCTTGAATTTTGAGCGGGATAACTCCCACTCAATCTCGCCTCTCATATAAAAGGTCTGGGAGATCATAATTTTTCCATTACTTCATAAACCAATTAGCCCTTAAGAATCCCTTACTTCCCTAACTCTCAAGAAGTTTCTGAAGAGTCATCTGCTCTTTCTCTCGTAAGTTTTCGCGCTCCTAGGTTCTTTTTCTCCTCAGTCAATTTTTCGGCCTGTTAATCTTTCCCCCCCTTTTTCAAAATCTTCATTTTTATTTTGTTTAAATAGGTAGATTCAAAAACCTAGTAGACACTCCTGCTGGTATGGTGGGCTTTCGAGCCAAATAATACATCCCCTCTGGAGTTGGTCTGAGGTACTGTGCCCCAAATCAGATACTTACCCATAAGGAAGAAGGGGAAGTTGTCATTCCCATAATTGCATTCATAGAAGAAGGAATGACACTTCCTATAGTGAGCATACCCTGAGACAATTTGTTAAACCATAGGTTGTTCCGCACCAGTGTGCACCTAATGTATTTAGAATCTTAGGCGGTATCGACGCTCTCAATGAGCAAATGGGTTTGAGACTCACATGGCACGACGTTGTATATGTATGAGTATTGCTCACTTACTGACTTGGGGTACTACCTCAAGTCTAGGTCTAGCGTTGTTAGTCTTGTGTCCTGTCTTCCCAAATCGAACAAGGACATGAATGATAACTACCTAATCGCCTCCGGGGAGTGGCACGACGGTCTTCACTGCCCAGTCACGGAGGGAACACCAAGTGTGACTCCATAGGGTTAGGCACTTTGGCATGGGGTATAGTTCTTTTAGCTTTATCATTCATACTTTTGTTGTATATTAGTTTCCTTTTCGGTGGAGGATTTTATTGGTCTGACCATGATTTGCTTTTCAGATGTTTTTGCAAACAAGAAACATGTAGCGCCTCACTTAAGCCTAACCAACATCCAAGACCACAACAGAGTTCTAAGGTCTGAGATGTTTGTGATTGAAGACGGGCAGCTGAGGGCAGTCCATCTCGTCTTGGGCTTCGAACCACTATTGACCATCTTTCAAGACATAGGCAACTCAATCACAGCAGGCGACCGTAGACGCTGATGAATAGACATCTCTAAATTAGGATTTCTTGCTTCACAAGATTTGCCTAACAAACCTCCTTTTCTTCTTCTCGCACGCCCAATAGCAATAATCCCGCCTCTTATACATCCCAAAGTAGTAGCTTCCAGGGAGGAATCTACCACCTTACGCTTGTCTCTCAAGGAAGAAATAGACCAATTCCAACTCGAGAAAGAAGAGGAGAAGCAAATCAATCCAATCAACCTCTCAAACTCCGAGAGCGAACCTAATAAATCGATAGCCCTTTTTCCTCCTTTGGTAATCGCCAAGGTAGATAGCGAGACCGAGGAAGAAATAATGACTTTGAATCCAAGGAAAGGCTTGAAGGAGATAATAGCTGTTAGAAAGACAAGGTCGTCATTAAAGAGGCCCCAAAAACTCAACTTCTCCAACCCTTCCACCTAACCTCCCCCTCTTATAACCATAATCGGCTTGCTTCCCATAGTAGATTTAAAGAAGAAAAGGAAGGAGCAAGATGTAGAGGAAGGTGGGTTGGTCCCTCAAAAAGGGGCCAGCAACAAAAGGTAGCCAAGGACAAGAAGGTTGTTCCTGCAGGCAATAGGGAAGAGACAATTGCTTCCAAGGGATGTCAACAACGCGTTTGGCCTCCCCTTTCCCCCCGCAGCTGGAATTGGATTGGGCTGCTATCCCATTGAATTCCTCAATAATGGAATTCCAGAGAAGGCATTTGGCCTACCCATCAAAGCTTTAGAGTAACCCCTCCTCTTACCAATGACATGGATGCCCTGAAGCATATGAGACAACCGGACCTCTTCGTATCGCTGAAGAGGGACCTTGCTTTAGTGAGTTTTTCATCACATTAAGTATATAAATGCTAAGACACACTTCTTTATATATATATATATGGAAGCTCTATTATTCTTGTGCAGGCCGTTCATGAAGTTTTTATTGTTGAAGAGTGTTAAGGACGCTAAGAAAGAGACCCATGCTGAGATCCAAGCCCACACTGAGACTATCAAAGCCTTGGAGGCCATGAAGGAAGAATAACAAGAATTGGTTGATAAGCTGGTTGCCGAGGAGAGGGCGCGGAAGAGCGCTGAATCTGGTATAGAGAGTGCTTAAAGACAGGCTGAAGATCAATGTAAACAGTTGCATCTTAAAGAGATAGATCTAGCCATTCAAAAGCTGATAGTTCTGGACCTCAAAGCCGATCTGGAGAATGCCAAAGCCGCCATTCGGGCAGCTTAGGAAGCTGTGGAGGCTACTCGGCAAGCACTCTACAATCGCAAAGTAGAAGAAACCGAGGTTCGATTAGTTGAGGAACTGGCTGAGGTCTACAGAGATTATTGCAAGGAAAATTGGGAGAAAGCCTTTAACCTTGCAGGGGTCCCTGCTTCCTCAGAGTGGAGGCAGCCTAGGAGTGTATATTATCCTCCTAAGATTCGTGAAATCTCAGCTGCCTCTGCACTTTCCTCTGCCATTACTCAAGAATCCTCTGAACAGCCTCTGGCTACGCAGGGCCTTCCTCCTCCCCCTGAGGCTTCAAAAGAATCTAGCCAAGCTGGTAATTAGGGCCAAAAAGAGGGAGAGGACAAGGATAAGAGTAAAGGCAAAAAGGGCAAGCCTTCCTCAAAGACCAAGGAGGTTGCCTAGGCCAAAGATGCAGCAGCCAAGGTGAAAGAGGTAGAGGCCAAAACCAAAGAGGTGGGGTCCCAGGGCAAGGATGTTGTTACCTCTCAGCCAAGCAAAAAAGAAGACCTTCCTCCTTCGACCAAAGCCTAGCCCCTAGGGTTTTATTTCTTTTGCGGCCATTTCCCTTTCTTTTGTATTTTTATCTTTATGCCTTTTCCTTGAGGATGGCATTTTGCCCCTACATGTAATGGGATTTTTTGTAAGAAAATTCCCCCCCACGAGGCTTATATTAATGAGAATTACGAGTTCTTTGTTCATGGTGTTTGTTTATGCTTGTACTCTACCCTTATGTAATTTCTATTTTCCTTAGCATTCATTTAGTAGGATAGTGAAACACACCCCATTTTAATATCTACATAAACAACAATACTAAAAGAAACATCTCTAAGTGATGCTCAGATATGGATGTAATCAAATATTGACTAGACAACATATATATATATATATATATAATGTGCTTACAAATGCTTTAAGTGATGCTCATGAACTCCAGTTTACCCAAATCACTGTGGGCTGAGGAGCAAAATGTAACCAAAATCAATTTTCACACTTAGAAAAATATTAGAATGTATCAATTTTTCCCAAGGTATGTAGTCTGAGGAGCTAGGCATAGCCAATGATTTGTTTGATTCTTAGAGAAATAATGGAAGATATCAATTTTCACAACGTATGTGATCCATGGAGCCAGACATAGCCAATGATCTGTTTAATACTTAGAAAAATAGTGGAAGATATTAATTTTTCCAAGGTATGTGGTCTGAGGAGCCAAGCATAGCCAAGGCTTTCAAGGGAGAATAATAGAGTGTCTCACTCTTATATACACTCCATTTCATAATGATGTTTCTCTTTTTCATACATTAAAATTCTGTATGTTTTTCTCCATATAACTAATTATCTAATTGGGCTAGCCTTTTAGGTCTTTCCAATTGGGCTTTAGTATGTGGCTGGGAGTGGGACCAAAAGAAACCAATAAGACATTAGCTCCAATGGCCTTGAGCTTTTCTGTCAACTCTTGATAAGTCCAAATTTACCATTAACTATATTTAATACTACTATAAAAATATAGTTACACTATAGGCCATATTTATAAATTATATCCCAAGACTTTATTATACATGTAACCCTTTCATAAAATATTCATAGTAATACAAAGTCATAAAAGAAGACTGCCACTTTGTAGATTACTACATCTTAATTCCTTGAGTATTCGGTCTAATCCTCTAAGTTATTCATCATATATTTATGAAATCCAATTTCATAAATATATATTTTAGTAACTTCTTACCAAAGTGGTTAGGCCTAACTCTCTGAATAACTGGTCCATTAAACTTATCTCAAGGTGATAAAACGCGTTGACCCCTTGTGATAAATTAAGTTGATTAATTATCCAAGTTATTAATTAATCAAATTATCAAGCAAATAGCGTGGTAGCACAAACAAATCACCAATAAACTAAAGTATCCAGCGAAAAATAAAATGGCACGGTGATTTTTTTACGAATGGGGAAAACCTATACGGCAAAAACCCCACCAGGTGATTTAAGGTCACCACTCCCGAAACTCTACTATTATCACAACAAGCGGTTACAAGTAAAGGAATCTCAAGTACCTTACTAACCTACAGTTGAACCCTTACATCAATACCAAATTGGACTTGTTCTGTAGTGACAGTTTCTCCTTTTGATGCACGGCTCCCAATACGTGACTAACCAATTGCGCGGATCCTAGTACACGACTTCAATCACCAACTAGAAGGAGAATTGTTGGCTGCAAAGTTCTTCAATTCATCCACACGATGAAGATCAATAAGATGCTTGGTTACAAAACTCCACGGTGCACATTACACAGCAACTTCTTCACAAGAGAGATGAATTAGGGCATGAACTTTGTCTCGGATCACAAATTGCTTGAACAAGGATTTCTCAATGCTTGTGCAACTTGTCTAACATCTTGACAGCCCTTAAAATAATCCTTTTATATGTCTAGGGTTAGAAGAAAAGAAGTCCCAAAGACATAAGTACGGATTGGAATCAAAACAGAACTTAGAATCTGTTTATCTTAAATCTCGACAACTAGAGGTGTCGAGGTGCTATCAAGCAGCTGTCGAGCCTCGGGGCTGAACAACTTCTTAAAGCTCGATAAATGCATGTGTCGAGCCAAGTGTCGAGCTTTAAAATCTAACACTTCTTCACCTTGAATCTTGGACAACTTGCATGGCTTTAACACTTGAGCTTGAAACCTTTTTTCTTGAAGTATTAAAAACATCCTAGAGCTACCCAAATACAAGTTAAGTGCGTTTTGTCAAAGGATAAGCTAATTACATAAAAAATATGACATATGTTTAAAACAAGATGACACATATGTCCTAACAATCTCCCCCTTTGGCAATCCGTGACAAAACCACAACAAACAAATGAGCATATGAGAGAAGTCATAAATCACTCAACTCATATTCACTTGTTGTATACAATAAAGTCTATCCTAACACAAAATCTTGAAGAACTTTGCAAGAAGAGAGTTTATGGCAAGTAGACTTTGACAACTTGTATTTCTGAAACACTTTAAACAAAACACATCAAGGCATTTTTGTGTAAAACAAAAATAATAGATTGCATACAGATAAAGAATCATGTGCATAAAGATAGAAAAAAAACAACACATGTAGAGGTAGGTGAAAGAAACATACATCAACATATATATATCAAAAATTATAAGCACAATGTATGTAAAACTGGTCACAAGACCTAGGTACAAGAACGATGTATCTCCAAAAAGAAGAAAAGAAAAGAAATATATGTAATCCTCACTACATCCTTCATAACAATACTCTCCCTACAAAAAATGTCCTATACAAGCTCTCCCCTTAAGAATGACTTCTCTCATAACCCAAAACTACTTCTCCTTTTTGTCACGAGTGACAAAGGGTAGAGCGTCAAGTAGACATCTCATCGGTAGAGCTAGCATCTCCATCATCATCATCCGAAGCATCATCGTCATCACCATCATCATCCTCAAACTCAAAAGCCATTGGAGGTTGTGGAAGAGAAGCCTCAGAAGCAAAACCGCCCATGGTTGCTTGTCCCCGAGCAATGCGACCAACACGAACGTTCACCTGATACAACTCTGTAGAGAATGTATCGAGGCGAGCATCCATGCGCTGAAGCTACGCCATGATATCTCCTAGTGACACATCGCTCGAGGAAGAGGAGGGAGCAGACGTGACTTAAGCAGATCAAGATAGAGCTAGACGGGAGGAAGGAGCTATTGAATCCATCTATCTCGACCTAAACTGTGCCTTACTACGTTTTACGGTAGTGGCATCTATGCCAGCCATGACATGGAAGGGGTCGGACGAAGGAAAAGGGATGGAGAAATGGCATAGAATCCTTGTGATAGCAGAAGGAAAAATGAGCTTATCACGGGTAGCCGTATCCCTATAGACATCTATGATAAAGAAGATGAAGTGTGAAGAGAAGTCTATAGTGAGGTGCTCTAACAGAGACAACAAAAACCGAGCACGAGGCTCTGTGATGGAGTTATAGTGAGAGAGTGGGTATAAAACAAAAGTCATCACCATGTTCAAGAAATAAAGACCTTTAGCAAAAGGCCTACATTGTGTGAATTGACGCTCACCCCAATCAGAAGGGCGCTCACAAAAAGCAGACATCATCTCGTCTTTGGACACAGTCCATAGATGCTCACAACTAGGGTAGTCAGGATGTGCAACCCTCGGAACATGAAGCACATCGAAAACCAACTCTGGTGTGACGACAATGAGCGTACCTCGAACGCGAGTGTTAAAGAGACGTACTGAAGAATCAATTCCATGCATGTTGGAGTAAAACTCCTGTATTAGCACGGAAGGACAAGTGACCAGGACGTCACACAGTGACTCCCAACCTCAACTGTGAATGACATCGGGTAGGTCGGTGTTAGCAAAGTCTGCCAGAATAACTTGACGTTCCGAATGAACACTTCGTTTAGAAAAGTTCTCCAAGAAGTCCTGTTAGGCTTTCTCATCATGGAACCGAATAGAAGAAGAAGTAGGATCAGAAGACGACGAGCCCCTAAACCAAGAGGGTTCTAGGACGGAATAGACTTATGTTTTGGTGCCATAGACACTACTAACGCAAACAGAAAGAGAGGGAGAAAGAGAGAAACACTCAAAAAGACCCAAAGCAATTCAATATATAACAAGTATATTGAAAAGAAAGGATGTATGCATGGGAATGTATGAACATGTGACATGCAACGTGAAAAACATCATGGGCTCATCCCAATCCAAATCTATCAGCACACAATCAATTAACACACATCTAAATGGATAAAAATATTATTAGAATGCTAATGTGATGCAATGCATAGAGTTTTTAAGATCAAATCTACAAAACCCATCCCAAAAATTGCAAGCAAAAACTCATCAATTTTGAAAAACCCCAAAATTTTTCAAAAACCCTAAAACCTAGGTTTCAAAGCATGAAATGCATGAAAATGAAGAGATAAGAAGCTTACCAAGTGAAGAAAAACTTGAAATAAACTTGTAGAAACCTTAGGAAGAGGTTTAGAGTGAGAGAGAGAGGTTTGGAGGCGAGAGAACTTAAGGTATCGAAAGAGAGATCGAGAGAAAAGAGAAAAGAATTTACGCTAAACATATATATAAAGGTTCAATAAATCTCGACAGATGCAGGTATCGAGAGGTATCGAGCCATCTGTCGAGGTAGGTATCGAGCAAAACAGCTTCGAAAGATATAGCTATCGAGGAGGTGTCGAGGATCAAGGATCAGACACAAAAGAATCTCGATCGATCCATCAGCTATCGAGAAGATATCGAGGGGATAGAAAGTTTCTCGATCGATCCACTAGGTGTCGAGAAGCTATCAAGATTGCGATAAGAAAAAGCTGAGAAGCTCGACAGACAGCCAAGTATCGAGGAGGCGTTGAGCCAACTTTAAAAAGCAGTTTTTCAAGAAGAGAAAAACACAGATATGAATGTAATCACGCATGCAACTCAACCAATGATCCAATCAACATATTAAGCTCTCAAAAACATCTCTCAACAACAATTTTAAGCACATGGATCCCAAAACACACACACACACTAACCAAGTCTAACCAATTTTATATTTCAAAAATAAGTCAAGACAGTTTAGTGAGCATACATTAACGCATGTAAACCTTGTGATGTCCAAATCACATTGTACCTGCACATGTATCAAGAATAGCAAAGAATATTGCGTGTTGTGTGTGAAAAATATCGCAAGATTGCATAAGTGTCTTAAAGTTATGACCATTTGAGATATGAGAAAATCATTTTAACTCACACACAATCATAACTGTTTGATGGGGACTATTATCTTCAAGGTACATCCTATAACTCCCACATCTCCCAGAAGACATGCTTGCAATCATATTTTAAAGCATTTTGTTATTTTTGCTTTTATTTCTTCGCATATTTTTTTTTATTATTAAGCATATCATGCACGGGCATATAAGAGAGAAAAGAAATACCTAATTATGTTAAGCTTTTTGACATTACACTTTTGCTATGCCGAAACATACGGATGTCATTTCATGATTGACGGGTAACAGTGGTGAGATGATTATTTATGCCTTTCTCTTAGGATTTTCTAGTCCTACCTGTCAAAAAGAGTGAAACGAGTGTTAAGTACAAGAGATCACTTAACCTTACACATCACAAATAAAGAGCCACAAAGTTCACTTGCTTAGTTGTGCATAAGGATGCTCATCTAAGCTATAAGAGATACAAAGTTTAGAAAGCTCTGTTTCAATGCCCATTTTAAGGTTCACAAGAACTAGTGTATACATGCACACACTGTTATTATATTTTTCAATTTTTCAAATTTTTTTTTAAAAGCAAAATAAAACAAAAACTGAAAACAAACAAACAAAAACATGATAAATAAAGTAAAATAGTGCATAAAACTAGACTGACTCAAACAGCAAAGCAAAACACACAAGTATTGAAAAAATAAAAACAAGAAGGGGAGAGAGAGAGAAAAAGTGAATAAATCACTTAGAATCCTTTTTCTTCCATACCTTGGAAGAACCTTTCCTTTTGCAAAACCTTGAACCAGCGGTGAGGGGGAAGAATTGAAACTGTTCAAGTTCGAAAGGAACATTAGGGCTTTGAGAAGATCTCCAAGAGGAGCAAGAGAGGTTTGTAGCTAATTCTGGTTCCTAGATGCTATCATGCCATTGCTCTGTTGAATGGCTAACCACTTATAGCAATTTGGTCGAGTATGATCGGCAGTACCACAATGATGACAGAGATGCTGTTTCTTCTGTTTAGGTTTTTGAGAGTTAGCCTTCTTAGTTCTAAGGTTTTTTATTTCCTTATTCTCAAGCTTAGTGGGTGCTCCTAAGATGAATTTACCCTTGTCTAAGTTCTCACTAGCTAAAAGAGGTTTAACAACATTGTTCTCTATGTTAATGTTATTAGTAGGAGGAACAAAAACAGTAGTACTAGCAGAAGGAGTGTTAGAGGAAGAGAATTCATACCCCAACCTGTTCGATCAGAAGCATATTTCTGAATGCTGAGCATCTCATCCAGCTTCGAACTTGATGTCCACTCCAATTGAGCTCTAACTTGAAACAGCTCCGCTTCAAGCTTCTTGGTCTTTTCAGCCAGGAAATTGTTCTCAAATCTCAGTGCCCCAATAGTCTGATTTGCCTCATTAAACTTAGTGGAAAGCTCCTCATGGTCAAGTTCCACATCACTGAGCTTTTTGGTGGCCAGCCTATAGAGTCTCTCATGCTTCTCAAAAAGCTTGTATAGTTTCTCATAGGCTGTATGGATATCATCTTGGTCATCCATAGTTTCAACCTTAGCATCCACCAACTATTTTTCTTCATCTACTTCTTCAGTAGGATTAACAGTGGTAGTGAAGGCATTCAAGATTTTGTCATCATCATTGTCGAAATCATCCTCGGTCTCAGTGTCGCTCAAGGTAATAGCAAGTGCCTTGCTTTTCCCAATGCTCTTGAGATATGTGGGACACTCTTGTTTCATGTGACCGAAACCTTAACACCCGAAGCACTTAGGTCTAGTGGGAATAGTGTACTAACCACTATCCCTAGTATCCTTCTTCCCTTTATCGAGGCTCTTGAATTGAGAATAACTGAATTGCCTACGGTCCTTGTTAAAGCCTTTTCCATTGGCATTTTTCATGAATTTCTTGAATTGCCTGGTAATGTAGGACTTCATCTTAGAATCTTCATCGTCTGAAGACTCATCTGTGTCACTGCTCTTAGCCTTTTGTGCCATGCTCTTACTTTTACCTGACTTGCCCATTCTTGTCAACCCTAGCTCGTAGGTTTACAGATTACCAACCAGCTCAATCAGAGGAATCTTGTCAATATCCTTTGATTCCTTTATTGCCGTGATCTTAGCATGGAATCTTTCGGGCAATGATCTGAGCACTTTTCTTACTATCTTGGGTTCAGGAATGGTTTCCCCAAGATTGAAAGCTGAGTTCACTATGTCTTTGAGCTTGACAAAGAACTCATCGAATGACTCATCCTCCTCCATCTTAATTTTTTCGAAGCTTGTAATGAGCCTCTATAGCTTCGAATCCTTGACAGCCTTTGTTCCCTCATACGTTGTCTGGAGAATGGTCCATGCTTCCTTAGTAGTTTTAATGAGGAAATCTTCTTAAATTCCTCATTAGTGACTACACTGAATAGGGCATTTAATGCTCTGCTATTGAAATTGGCCACCTTGATCTTGGCATCATCCCAATTGGCCAGCGCTTCCGTAGGCTTGGTCTAGCCTATCTCCACAGCTTGACACACCTTCTCATCTAGCGACTGCAAAAAATCTCTCATGCATACTTTATAGTATGCATAGTTAGTACCATCAAACAATGGAGGTATAATAAGAGACTGACCTCTATCCATGACAAACAAGGGTCAATGGATCACACACAAGGATTAAACCCTAATCAGAGTGTGCCTGCTCTGATACCACTTGATAGGCCACAAACGCGTTGACCCCTTGTGATAAATTAAGTTGATTAATTAGCTAAGTTATTAATTAATCAAATTATCAAGCAAATAGCGTGGTAGCACAAACAAATTACCAATAAACTAAAGTATGTAGCGGAAAATAAAATGACAAGGTGATTTGTCTATGAATGGCGAAAACCTATGCGGCAAAAACCCCACCGGGTGATTTAAGGTCACCACTTCCGAAACTCTACTATTATCACAACAAGCGGTTACACGTAAAGGAATCTCAAGTACCTTACCAACCTACAATTGAACCCTTACCCCAATACCCAGTTGGACTTGTTCTGTAGTGATAGTTTCTCCTTTTGATGCATGGCTCCTAGTACGTGACTAACCAATTGCGCGGATCACAGTACGCGACTTCAATAACCAACTAGAAGGAGAATTGTTGGCTGCAAAGTTCTTCAGTTCATCCACATGATGAAGATCAAGAAAATGCTTTGTTACAAAACCTTACGATGCACATTACACAGCAACTTCTTCACAAGAGAGATGAATTAGGGCATGAACTTTGTTTCGGATCACAAATTGCTTGAACAAGGATTTCTCAATGCTTATGCAACTTGTATAACATCTTGACGGCCCTTAAAATAATCCTTTTATATGTTTAGGGTTAGAAGAAAAGTAGTCCCAAAGACATAAGTACGGATTGGAATCAAAACAGTACTTAGAATCTATTTTTCTTAAATCTCGTCAGCTAGAGGTGTCGAGGTGCTGTCAAGCAGCTGTCGAGTCTCAGGGCTAAACAGCTTCTTAAAGCTTAATAGATGCATGTGTCAAGCCAGGTGTCAAGCTTTAAAATTTGACACTTCTTCAACTTGAATCTTGGACAACTTGCATGACTTTAATACTTGATCTTAAAACCTTGTTTCTTGAAGTATTAAAAACATTCTAGAGTTACCCAAATACAAGTTTAGTGCGTTTTGTCAAAGGATAAACCAATTACATAAAAAATATGACATATTTAAAACAAGATGAAACACATATGTCATAACACAAGGGAATATTTTATATCTCCGTTCAGAGATTATGAATTCCATCTTGAGAATATATATTCCATCAACACTAAATGTGGCTGCCTAATATACTGAGGTTTTGACTGTTACCTTAGATCTCACTCCTAATATATCAAAGCAACTTACATTTCATGATTAGGTCCATTATCCTCTCAAGATTTAGAGTTCATGTATATAGAAGTCATGAGTTTATTATTCATTTGATAGTCGCTGGGAGAATAATAAATCTCACACTGGTCCAGTTCAATATGTCTTTACTCTTAAAACATATCAACATACCAACTAGAAACCTCTATTTCCGTGATCAAGACAAATCATCTTAGTTGATATGTTATAGTCTTCGCAGATGAAATGCCTAATTTCATCATCGACTACAAACTAAAATTTTGAGTTTACAAAGAACTTGTGATTTATAACTTCTGTGACTAAATCGCATAGATCACATACTATGCATCTCATGGACTATATGATAATGTCTCATATTCATGTTACCATTATTTTAGGTACCAATAGGTATAAATAGACAGTCTTCCAATATTAAAACCCTAGACTCAAAGCATAAATTAACAACACCAACAGCTACAACTGGAATCTTGCTCCCATCAGCCAAAGTAAGAAACAATTCTCCTTTATTCAGCTTTCTGGTCTACTGAAACTCCTGTAAAAAATTGCAGATATGATTAGTACAACCTGAATCCACACATCAGGAATCCGTTGGATTTTGTACCAATCATATTTCAAGAAGAAAGAAACTTTTCATACCCTTATTCTTGGCAGCTTTGAGCTTTGGACATTCCTCTTCCAATGTCTTTTCTCACCACATTGGAAACACTTTCCTTTGTTTTTTTTTTTTTTCCTTTGTCAGCAACCCTTAAGGCAATTAGTTTACCCTCTTGCTTAGGGAAGTCCTTCTTCTTCTTCTTCTTCTTCTTCTTCTTCTTCTTCTTCTTCTTCTTACCCTCGCCTTTCGACTTAAGTTGATAAGTAGAAGCTTCACCCACATTGGCTTCAACGCTAGAAGTACCAAAGATATCTTACACCGCCACTAACTCATTCATTAATTCAGACAAATAATAAATCATTTTGTTCAGTAGTAACTGGAGTATCATATCCACTTGGGATTCTCCATCAATGTCGGCATCTAAAACTTCCAATGTATTCAGATTAGAAATCATTGTAAGACAATAATCTCTCATTGAACTACCTTCAACCATTTTGGTATTATAAATTTGCCTTATGGTTTCTTGCCTTGCTGAACGGCCTTGCTCACCAAACATCTCCTTCAGACTTAGCATGATGTCCGAAGCTAGTTCTACATCTTGCATTTGATGCTATAGAACATTTGAGATAGATGCTAAGATGCAACATTTGGCCATCTCATTAGATTTCTGCCAACGATCATATTGTTGTTTTTTCTCAGAAGGAACATCTAATGAAGGAAAGCTAGGACATGGTTGAGTAAGCACATATTTGTGCTCTTTAGCTGTAAGAACAATGTCCAAATTTCTTTTCCAGTCAACATAGTTGGATCCAGCCAGTTTGTTTTGATTAAGAATAGAAACAAGTGGGCTAAATGATTCCATGTTCAAATATGAAAATAATAAACATGAATATAATAAGTAAACTGGACATTATCAATTTAGCATATAAGCATATAATATGGAATCTTAATAAAACCATAAAATAATAAATGCAACGACAACCCAATCCCATGTTTGAAATTCCTTGGAAGCAAGTAAATTATAAACACTATGATTGATTGAGAACTATTCTCATTATTAGTGTTGTCATGATAACTCTTATCAAACACTAATAATATGCCGTTTTTCCTTTAGCTTCTAAGTAATAATGACATAGCTCCGAAGGGAGGTTAACATTAAATTTAGTCTAGTGTACACCATTGACTAAATTCTATGTGAGTCATTTAATAACTCCACAGTAGCATGGTCATTCTTAATGTAAAAAACACATTATCCATCATTAAGAAGTTTAATCTGTATTTCCATAAATTAAACACCCTCCAAAGGGAGCAAGGCATATACGCCAAGGCAAGGTGCTTAATCACATTACTATAAACCGACAATGGAGGCCGTGAGATCCAACCCTTGTATCTCTCTCCCACTCGATGTTTTAAATTAAAAGTTTTTTAAAATATAAAACATGCGTAATCTAATTACACACAGCCTTGCACTTTATATATTTGAAAACACATAGAAAAAGTTCAAAATTCCCTTCAGTGGCATTTTCACGAGTATCTCGCGGCTAAGCTCTTCCCATGAAAATGAATTAAAGCAAAAATGAAAACACAAAATTCAAATAGAGACTTTCGCAACTATCTCGCGAGTGTGTCGCTAGTAAACCTTACCTGCGAAAATTTTGTGAAAACATAAAATTTAGACAAAAACTTTTGCGACTGTCTCGTGACTATTCCGCGAGTAGAGCTTACCTGCAAAAAACCTATGTTTTCAAGTTTCAAAAGGAAGATTTAAAACATTTTCAACCGTTTTCCATGAACAAACAACCACCATATGAACATAATAGATGGAATTTGATATCAAAACTAAATTCTATTGATGTTATAGCCTTAAAGATTAATTTAACATACTTAAATTCAAAATTAAACAACATCATAACATCAATCTCAATTTTTATTAAATCATAGTTTCAACAACCATGCAAAAAATTAAACACATATAATCTTCTAACATCATGAAACTATTATCTTTAATTCTAAAACTCACAAAACATGTTATACAGATTTGAATTGAAGACCGCTTTGATACCATTTGATGGAAATATGCATGTACAGTGGAAAATTAATGGATCTACTTCAGTCGTAATTGATAACATGTACTATGTAAATTTCAGATTTCTAGAACAAGAGAGCATACCTTGGTGTAGTAAAATTCAAAATGAAAGATTGAAGTACTCAGGAACACTTATAATCTTCACTCCAATTCTACTTTTCACCCAAGATGTGTGGCCTTTCAATAAGTTTTTAAGGGAGAATGATAGAGTGTCTTACTCTCACATACATACCATTTCACAATGATGTTTCTTTTTTTCATACATTAAAATTCTATATGTTTCTCTCCTTATAATTGATTATCTAATTGGACTAGCCTTTTGGGCCTTTCCAACTGGGATTTAGTATGTGTCTTGGAGTGGGACCAAAAAGGACCAATAAGACACTAGCTTCAACGGGCCATGGGCATTTCTATCAACTCTGGACAAGTCCAAAGTTACCATTAACTATATTTAATACCCTTATAAAAATATAGTTGCACTCTAGGCCTTATTTATAAATTATATCCCAAGACTTTATTATACATGCAATCCCTTAATAAAATATTCGTAATAATACAAAGTCATGAAAGAAGATTGCCACTTTGTAGATTACTACATCTTAATTCCTTGAGTATCTGGTTTAATCCTTTAAGTTATTCATTATATATTTATGAAATCCAATTTCATAAATATATACTTTAGTGACTTCTTACCAAAGTGGTTAGGCCTAACTCTTTGAATAACTGATTGATTAAACTTATCTTAAGGGAATATTTTATATCTCTGTTAAGAGACTATGAATTCCATTTTGAGAATATATGTTCCATCAACACTAAATGTGGCTGCCCAACATACTGAGATTTTGACTGTTACCTTAGATCTCACTCTTGATATATCAAAGCAACCTACATTTCATGATCAGGTTCATTATCCTTTCAGGATTTAGAGTTCATGTAAATAGAAGTCGTGAGTTTATTATTCATTTGACAGTCGTTAGGAGAATAATAAATCTCACACTGGTCTAGTTCAATATGTCTTAACTTTTAAAACATATCAACATATCAATATACCAACTAGAAATCTCCATTTCCGTGATCAAGACAAATCATCTTAGTTAATATGTTATAATTTTCACAGATGAAATGCCCAGTTTCATTACCGACTACGAACTAAAATTCTAAGTTTATAAATAACTTGTGATCTTTATTTTCTGTGATTTAATCACATAGATCACATGCTATGCATCTCATATGCTATATGATAATGTCCCATATTCATGTTATCATTATTTTAGATTATAATAAATCAAATTTATCAATCACAATATTAAGTCATTCATCATGTCATACATAATATCATACATAGCATTATACAATAGGATTTAAGGCACTAATTCTAACAGTACTTTATATGAAAATCCCCCAAAATTGTTTCCCATTTGGCAATCTTTCCCATATAATCAGAGCTTCGAAGTAGAGACCTGAGCGGGAGTTGTGTTAGGACCACAACTATGCGAGACTGGAAGTTAATTGCCTTAACTTGATCAGGATTAACTTCGATTCCATAGTGTGCGACCATGAAGCCCAGAAATTTACCAGATCCCACGCCAAAAGAGCATTTGGAAGCATTTAGGCGCAACTTATACTTCCTTCGTATCTTGAAGACGTTTTCAAGATTCCCAACATGCTCGGACACCACCTTATTCTATACCACCATGTCATCCACATAAACTTCAATGCTCTTCCCCAACTGCGACTCGAATATCCTGGTCATCATCCTCTAGTAAATAGCCTCTACATTCTTCAAACCAAAAGGCATTACCTTATAATAATAGTTTCCTGTAGAAGTGACAAAGGCTGTTTTCTCTTGATCATCCAAAGCCAAAGGTATTTGGTGATAACCTTGAAAAGCATCTAGAAAACTCATTCGAGGATGCCCAGTTGTGGCATCCACTAACTGATCAATGCGAGGCATGGGGAAAGGATCTTTGGGACACGCTTTATTCAAATCATTAAAGTCTACGCATACTCTCCACTTGCCATTCTTCTTCTTAACCATCACCGTATTGGCCAGCCAATCAGGATAAAATACCTCTTTGATAGTTGCTGCCTACTTGAGATTAATCTTCTTTGACAGCTCCAGAATGTTCCTTAGATGATCGCCGAGGTGGTTGCTTTCTCGATACAATAGCGAAGTTGACATTCCAATGATGACAAATGAAGCTCAGATCCACCCCAAAAGCCTCGTAAGCATTCCAAACAAAAACATCCAGGTTTTCCTTAAAGAACTTCACCAATTCCTCAATCTCCTGAGGAAGCAGCTGAGCGCCCACCTGAAAATGCTTCTCTTTATCATCACCTATAGAAACTCGCTCTAAAGCTTCACATTTTGCTTCCATCAATAGACTCCCCGACAACGCTGGCTCCTTTAATTGCTACAAATCATGATCATTTGATGCCAAGGACCCACCTCTAGATTGATGTCTAATTGCAGCCACCATACATTGCCTTGTCGTAGGCTGGCTTCTGATCAGCTCTTCAACCTGGTCCCTAGATGGATATTTCACCTTCAAATGCAAAGTGGAAGGGACATCCCTCATGGCATGAAGCCAGGGTCTCGCCATAATGGCTGTGTATAGAGAATATGCATCCACCACAATGAAGTTAACCTCTACAACTTCTGACCCTGTTTGCACTGGTAACTTGACTTGCCCCATTGGTATAACCATCTTCCAATTAATACCTACCAGAGGTGAATCATAACTAGTCAAATCTTCTAGTTTCAATCCTAACCCTCTATACAAGTCGGGGTACATAATTTCTGCCCCATTACCCTGATCCACCATCACACGCCTCACGTCATACCCCCTATCTTGAGTGTGACCACCAGAGCATCATCGTGTGGTTGTATAGTTCCAAACTTACCATTCTCCGAGAAACTCAATGCCAATTGTAGTGCAACCTTAGCTCTCTTCGGCTCACGATTAGAGTTCTTAGATAGTGGCCGAGCCATAGTCATTACTCGGGAGGGACATGAATTCGTCCTTCCAAGAATCGCAAAAATGACATTAATGGTGCCCAACGGAGGCCTTGAAGAGGTGTTCCCTTGAGTACTTAAGCCTGTATGACTGACTTGCCCATTAGGTCTATATAGGAACTGTTGCAATCTTCCGTCTTTAACCAATTGCTCCAAATGATACCACAAGTTTCTGCAATTCTCGGTGGTATATCCTTGCTTCTGGTGATACTGACAATAAAGGTTCTGGCTATGTCTTGTGGGGTCTCCACTCATCTTGTTAGGCCATTTGAAGTATGGATCATTCTTAATCTTTTCCAGAATCTGATGAACTGGCTCTCGGAACACCATATTGGCGACTTGTGGCACAATACCAGCCCTAGTCTGCCTGGTGAAATCCCGTCGAGGATGATTATCGTTATATTTGTCTGACCTGAAGTGCATCCTATCCTAAGAGACCACCTTCACCTTTCCTTTACCTAACTGTTGGTCCTTCTCAACTCACTTATACTTATCAATTCGATCCATGAGCTGGCTCACACTACTAACTAGTTTTCCAGTTAAGGACTTTCTCAAACCATGCTGGGCTGGTAAGCCAACCTTGAAAGTTCTAATGGCCACATCATCAAAATCCCCATCAATCTGATTAAACATTTCCCAATATCTATCTATGTACGTTTTTAAGGTTTCACCCTCCTGCATGGTCATAGACAACAAAGAGTCCAAAGACCGAGGGACTCTACTGCATATAATGAAACGAGACCTAAACGTTCGAGTAAGTTCCTTAAAGGAATTAATAGATCCTAATTTCAGGCCATCAAACCACCTCATCGTGACGGGCCCTAAGTTGGATGGGAAGACCTTACACATCAAAGTCTCATTTTTCAAGTCCATAGCCATCCTTTGGTTGAAATGACTTACATGCTCCACAGGGTCAGTTCGACCATTATACATGGTGAATGTTGGCTGAGTGAAATGCTGAGGAAGTTTTCCCCTTTCAATTTTTCGTGTGAAGGGTGATTCAGAAATTTGATTCAGTGCCCTGCTTATAGCATCAGTTCCTAGACCTTTGCTGGATGAGTTCCTATTCTTGCGATTATAAGGATTACTCTCTTCATACGAGTAAGACTCACTAGGGGGATTTCTTAATCTAGGCCTGTAGTTGCCTTCTTCATTCTCACCAAAAGAAGTCTTCATTCTCACCAGAAGAAGAGTTAGAAATAGACGGAGCTCGTCGTCGTTGCTCATGACGTAACTGCCTCCTTAAACGATCACTTTCCAACTGCATGGCCTAGGCATTCTCCTCGTGGGAGACTCTGCTACCACCTCGTGACTAACTTCTGCTAGTATGGGTGGTATGTACACTTCCTTCCCGGTCTCCACCTCGTTCAAGATTAAGAATGAAGTTATTTGCATTTTTTTTTTCTAGCAAAGAACCTTTTTTTTCTTAAATAGTTGATTTTTTTTTTTGTTTTGTTAATAATTTTTTTATTGATTTCATTTTGAAAGGGGTCACAGGCTACATATTTGAGCTAGGTAGCCATAAACTGATTTTTAATTTTATAGGGTCAAGCACAAATTTTTTTAACCAAAACTTTCAAATAATATATATTATTGTATACTAATAAAAAAATTTCATAGTCAAACTGTATTCGTAGTTCCGTTACTAGTTTTTACAGTCACATGCAGTGATCTGTGGTGATCTTTTATTGTGGTCAGAGTGTGATGATTTCTTGTCGCCACCATCTTTGACTCCGGCCATCACTCAACTCTATCCACCATCCCTTGTTAGAACTCAATCTCGTAATTTACTGCAACTCATATATATGAGTTAGGTTCAATTTGTATCAGGTGCAATTCAAAGTTAAGTTATATTGTCTAATAGCTTTTTACTAGATTTTTTCTATTAAAAAAAAATCTTTTTATTGGGTTAATAATTCATAAATATTACATGCTCTCTATGTTCTTAATGTGCATCCTAAGTTTCGTGTCAATCGGATGCTATTTACTATTCGATCTAAAAAACCAACTTCTATGTACAATTTTAAATACAAAAACTTGAAAATTATATATTTTACCAATAACATAGTTATTGATCTGATATTATCTTGAAATTTGCAAGCTTGTGGGTATAAGAAGATCCAATCCAATAGTGGATTTGTTAAAATGTACTTCCAATTAAAAAATATTTAGTGTTGTAATATAGCTTAAAGTTAACATTGCTTATATATATATATATGTATATATATATGATCGTAGTGTCCCACATGGATTGAGTATAAGCTTAACTATGTATTTATAAGCTCTTGGACACCTTTGTAAGCTTGTTTTCAAGAGCAAGTTCTACCCATGGTTTTTAGCATATGGTATCTAAACCAACTACCATGTTGAGTAATCAGATATTAAAATGGCTTACTAAGTCATTAAGCGCATGTTTTATTTAGAAGAGTTTTGAGTGATATGATCCAAAACTCATAACTGAGTTATCAAAACACATGAGACCCACACAATTTTTTTTGTTTGACTTGATTTTCACATTGTGTTTCCATCACTCAAAGCTCACAAATTTTGAGTTAGAGTGATGCAAACACAAAACAAGAAATAGGTGTTTTTAGTTTCAGTGGCATTTTTGTAAAATTAAGCAAAGAATGGGACCCACCCATATGACTTGCCCCATCAAGTGACGCCTCTCTCTAACTCGTTCTTCTCTGTCACTTCTCCTTCTTCATTTTTTTTTTTGTTCATTTACCCAGAACTCTCTCTTCTCACTGAGAGAGAGAGCTGAACCAAATCTCACAAAGCTCTCTCTATAATCAGAAGCTTTGCTGGAGATAGGGGATTCAAGAAACAATGTCGGACTGAGCCCAGGCCGAATCGTGAGACACGCGGACCTCAAGATCGTGAGACAGGTGGGTCGGAGCTCCATTTTTTGGTTTCGGTTTTTTTTTTTTTGCTCTGTGTTGTTCTTCTTCTTCGGCGATGTGGGATTTAGTTGTGGGTTTCCTATGCATTCTTTTGGGAGAAGTAAAGAAGAAGATGGGCTTCCACAGAGAAGTAATGAGACATGGGTAGTAATAGTATGCAACATCAATGGTGGGGTCCACGATTTTGGGGAAAAGTTATAGGGATATGTAATTGAGAACTAAGTCAAAACATGTGTTTTGCAATTTTTTATTGAAGGTGTGGTTTAAGTAGGGAGTTTTGAGTTTTGAGTTTGAGTTATGGGTTTTGAAAACTGAGTTATGAAAATTGAGATACCTCTAAACCAAACGGGCTCTGAATAACTAATAGGTGAGTGGAGCTGCCAAAAAAAGAAAAAGGGCTACCATTGGATCAATGTCGATAGAGTGGACTGATCCTAGTGTCCCACATGGATTAAGTGGTGGTAAGTTATGATCCTATTGTCCAACATGGATTAAGTGTAAGCTTAACCATGCATTTATAAGCTCTTGGACACCCTCATCTTGCAAGCAGGTTTTCAAGGGTGAGTTCTGCCTATGGGTTCTTAGTGTGAACTTGAAAATTATTATGAAATTACTTTAGGGGTGGTTCCAAGTAGAACTATTCACAACTTATCGTCTAAGATTTATTGGGAAAGTGTTGTTAACATACCATTTCTCTTATTCTAATCATTACACTAGACTCCACCACCAAAATATCTTTTTTTTTTTTTTTTCAACTTTAATTCTTTTGTTATAAGCAGCTATGGACAATTTTCTATGATTAAGTGTGTACGGCTCTGGTTGGGCTAGGTTTGGAGTATTTTTCAACCCAATTGGACCCCCACAAGTTGGAAAATCTTTAATTTTACCCAATTCATGGTAGTTCTAAAATCCAACCAATCATGTAGTGTAAGGATCTGATTGTTTTGAGTTAGGAGTCATTTTTTCAAATCTAATAAAAAAATTAGTTTAATTTCAACCATTCTATTTGGCATCAACTTATTTAGCTTTTTACCCATTTATGTTTGCAAAAAGTTGGCTAAAGAAAACTTATATTTGAAAATGTAGCATTTTAAAAAGCTCTACATAAACAAAGTAATCTAAAATTTAAATGAAAATTTAAAAACTCAACCCATCAACCTTTGCAAAACCAACCCAAGATGTCAACATTATGATAAGGTTGATGAGTCGAAGTACACCCTTACTTAACGCATTTCAAACTTTTATTGGACCATATAGTCCAGCCACATTTGTTTGTTGTACTCCTACTGAGTGCTGACTATTGTTGTCAGTGCTTTACTCTCTTCTTAACAATGAATTATAAGTTCTAGGATGTGAAATTTATGGTATTTTTACGAATTTTCCCAACTAGCTTCATATATTATTCCATTAAATAGTAAAACTTTTCAATTGAGTACTAAGACCTCTGTAGCTCTAGGAATGGTAATGAGGTGGGGTAGGGTGGAATCATGGATGTCCCATCTCCATCCCATCTTTTTTTTTTCCTTGGGTGGGGAAAACCCATGCGAGGAGTAGTGAGGCACGTCGGGTTGAAAATGTTTTACTAATCCTAATGACACAATTCAAATATTGATGAGATAAAGATGAAAAATACAGGGAAATAATTACTATAAGAGTACAAAGAAAGAAATAGAACAAGTGTTTTGAGAATATTAATAGAACATGTATAATTTTTTTTTTTTAAGACTACTGAGCAAATATTTTAACACATACACACACAAAAAGAAGAGAGAAGATTTAAAAAAAAAAAAAAAAAACTCACAGTGGTGTAAAAATTATATATACGTTGTAACCCATATATGCATAAAAAAATCACTTGTATAAAAAAGTTAAACATATACTTATTAAACAAAATCTGCATGGGGAAAAGTGCGGTAGGGTGGTTCATAGTGTCTATTCTTCGTTAACTATGCATAAATGGATAATTACCAAAATTTTCATTTATTTCTCATTTGTTTCTAAAGCTCCACAGTAGTTAGAGTTTGACTGGGCATTAAATTGGATTTTTTCTCAGTTTCACTTTCACTTTTTCTTTTTCTTTTTTCCAACAACAGCTGTAGACCTGATAAAAAATGTAGAAGTGCAAGCCATCATAGGTCCAGAAAGTTCCATGCAAGCCAAGTTTATCATCAATCTTGGGGAGAAAGCCCAAGTGCCCATTGTAGCCTTCTCAGCAACAAGCCCTTCTCTTACTTCACTTCAAAGTCCATATTTTTTTCAAGCTACTCAAAATAGCTCATCTCAAGTGAAAGCTATAAGTGCGATTGTTCAAGCCTATGGATGGAGAGCAGTCGTGCCAATCTACACTGATAATGAGTATGGACGAGGTATGATACCCTTCTTGATTGATGCCTTGCAAGAAGTTGATGCCCGTGTCCCTTATCGAAGTGTCATTCCTCCATTGGCCTCAGATGACCAAATTGGTGAAGAACTTTATAAGTTGATGACAATGCAAACTAGAGTCTTCGTTTTGCACATGCAAATCGATCTTGGTTCTCGGTTTTTCACTAAGGCAAAAGAGATTGGAATGATGAGTGAAGGTTATGTTTGGATCATGACTAGTGGGATGACCAATTCCATTCGCTCGATAGAATCTTCAATACATGATTCAATGCAAGGGGTATTGGGTTTAAAAACTTATGTTCCAAAAACAATTGAGCTTGAAAATTTTACACTTCGATGGAAAACAAAATTCCATCAAGACAATCCAAACATTTTGGATGTTGAATTGAATGTTAAGGGACTATGGGCATATGATGCTGCTTTAGCGCTAGCCAGGGCAGTTGAGAAGGCTGGGACTACAAATTTTGGCTTTGAATATACAACTGGTTTAAGCAACTTAACCGATCTTGTAACTATGGGGGTCTCTCTAAATGGTCTCTCTTCGCCAAGCATTATTGGACACTAGATTTAAAGGCCTTGTTGGAGAGTTTAGTCTCCAAAAAGGGCAACTACAATCATCAACTTTTCAGATAATTAATGTGAATGGTAATGGAGAAAGAGGGGTTGCATTTTGGACTCCAAAAAATGGACTCAAAAGGGAATTGAATTCTACAAACACAAGCTCGTATTCCACTTCGAGAAGAAACCTAGGACCAATTATATGGCCAGGTGATTCAAGCTCTATCCCCAAAGGTTGGGAGATTCCAACAAATGGGAAGAAGTTGAGAGTAGGAGTTCCAGTGGATGGCTTTTATAAATTTGTTAAGGTGGAACATGATGCTAGCACTAACACAACAAAGGCCACAGGATACAGCATAGATATCTTCAATGCTGTTATGAAAGCTTTGCCATATAATGTTGACTATGAGTTTATTCCTTTTGCAAAGCCTAATGGTGAAAGTGCTGGTACATATAATGATATGGTGTATCAAGTATATCTTGGGGTTAGTAAAAATCCTTAGCTTACTAATTTTAACAATTATGTTTTGAGCCTTTATATTTCTTAGTTTATCATTTTCCTTCTAGATTTTTTTATCTATCTAAACAAGGGCACATATATAGTACTGGAAATGATGGAACTAAATATTTTACTTTGACAGAACTTCGATGCTCTGGTTGGAGATATAGCTATCATTGCAAATAGGAGTAAATATGTAGACTTCACGTTGCCATACATGGAATCTGGAATAACAATGGTAGTGCCAATCAAAGACAATGAGAGGAAAAATGCATGGGTGTTCTTGAAACCATTAACTTGGGACCTTTGGATAACAAGTGGGGTTTTCTTTGTCTTCATTGGCTTTGTGGTATGGGTTCTTGAACATCGAATAAATGAAGAATTCCGCGGGCCTCCATCACATCAGATTGGAACAAGCTTGTGGCACTCCTTCTCAACCATGGTTTTTGCACAAAGTAAGTTCCTTTCATCATTTTTCTCATTTATTATTGTAAAAATGAATGATTCAAATACTTAATAGAAGGCATATGAAAAATGCACAATCTATAACAGCTTGTGCACTACTTGGAGGCTTATAACAGCTTTAGAAACTTAGAATTTCCATCCTTCTGAGATAATCAAGTAATAAACTATTTGATAACTTGCTTACTAGCCTATAATATGAAAATTTCTTGTGACATATACTACCATTATGGCCTAAGATTCCTTTAATTCAACTTTATCATTCGGTAAAACAAGTAATATACTAATAGTACGATACCTAGATGATATCTCTAATATTGTATTAACTCGACTTTTATGATGTAACTATGTAATTTTCTAAAGCCTATTTGAATTTAATTTACAGAGGAGACCTTGTTCAGCAATTTAGCGAGGTTTGTGATCATCATATGGGTTTTTGTGGTGTTCATTCTCACTCAAAGTTACACTGCGAGTTTGACATCACTGTTAACTGTTCAACAGTTGCAACCAACTGTTACTGATGTTAACCAACTTATTAAGAGTGGGGAGTATGTGGGCTACCAAGAAAGCTCTTATATTTTGGAAATTTTGGAAGAAATGAATTTTGACCTAGCTAAGCTTAGGACATATAAATCTGCAGAAGAATGTAATGAACTTTTATCAAAAGGAAGTGCAAATGGAGGTATAGCTGCTGCTTTTGGTGGCATCCCTTTAATGAAGGTTTTACTATCACAATATTGCTCCAAGTATACCATGATTCAATCCATATTTAAGAATGATGGGTGGGGTTTTGTAAGCTCTCTCTCTCTCTCTCTATCTCTCTCTCTCTCTCTCTCTCTCTCTCTCTCTCTCTCTCTCTCTCTCTCTCCCCCATGTGTATGTGTTTGTGTTGGTTTGTAGTTTTTCTTGTAGATTTTTTTTTTAATTTTAATTTTTTTTTATTTTATGTCTCTCAGGTATTTCCAAAAGGTTCCCCTTTCGTATCTGATGTTTCATGGGCAGTATTAAATGTGACCGAAGGAGAGAAAATGAAAGAAATTGAAAAGACATGGTTTGGGGACCAAAGCAATTGTCCAAGCTCCAACACCCAGGTTTCTTCCGGGAGTCTTAGCCTAGAAAGCTTTTGGGGCCTATTCCTGATCGCTGGCGTTGCTTCCTTATCAGCTCTCATCATCTCCTTCTCCATGTTCCTTTACAAGGAGAGGCGGCAAATCTGGATCAACTTTGATTCAAAAATCTCAATATGGAGAAGAATTTGTCATGCCTTAAGAACCTTTGACAACAAAGACCTTAGCTCACATACTTTTAGGAATAAACCATTGAAAGATAGTGGTGACATTCACAGTGTTCAACGTATAGGCACACGTGATGCCTTAACAAACACTTGTTGCTTGACAAGTCCAATAAGTTGTTCAGTCCATACGAAACCAAAATTTACTTTCTCAGAAGATTCAGGAACACCTTCTAGAGAATACTTCATTCCTAATCCACGTGATCAGACATTTCTATCGGCAGAAGATAATGATCAAATACGTCACCCAAATCCATTTCAAGGGGTCCAAGAACCCAAGCAATAGCTCTAGAAAAATATTAATATAAATTTTAGTCCTGTAAACAATGATATAGTTATCCATATGATACATTTATTTAGGGATAGTATTTCTCGTATAGTACTAGCGGAGGACTAAAGGCATCACACATACAAAAATTTATAAACAAGCTAGAGTTTATTCGTGGATTTTGTTTTTATTTTGAAGAAATAAAATAGAATTTTAAGTTGTAATGTCAATTATATGACCATTGTTCTTTACCATTAAGCCAAAAATAATAATGTTTTCTTGTTGATGTAGGTAGGATTTGGAAATTAAATCTCTACTCGAGAACAAAATATATTGTTACTCGAGTTAAATTTAATCCAATTTTGAAAATTTTATATAGGAAACTTTTTTTTTACCTAATTTATTAATTAATTCATTTGTTAATTTGCTAATTGTTACCTAATAGTCCTAATCTATGTAAATGAGATATCTTATCCATGTTTTGTTACGCACGTTGATTTCTTTCCCCAACTCTTAACTCTCATCAATGAAGAAGTGTTAAAAAACTGTAATTTGATACAGCTACTTGGGGTAACAATGGTTTTTAAGTCTAATTTTTATTATATGATATATGATAAGATATATATATATATATATATATATATATATCAAAACTGTAATCACACTTTTATGTGGCAATTAGATAGAATAAAAAAATTATTAAAAAAGAAAAGAAAAGAAAGAATTAAGGAGGAGTGGATATGAATAAAACATAACATGCATTAAAAGTAATTGTTACTTTATCAGAAGAATTGATAAAGTAATAGAAGAAATCATGATAAGAACAAAGAAATTTTTTTTTTTTTTTTTTTTTTTAATGTTGCAATTTGGTGCTGCCATTTGGTGTTAAATCATAGCTTATAGACCTCACTTGAAATTTGGTGTAACCACTTAGCACAACAACAACTTATAATCCCAAATTTTAATATCTAGTTCATGATATGATATTGATTCTAAATAATGTACACAATATAATATGTAATTAGATTAGATTCCTCGCAAAAAAAAAAATATATAATAGAACTCAAGTTCCAATAAAACTTTTTTATTCCTTTACAGAGCATAACTTTGATTAAAAAATATTATATGGAGTTGAGTTCCACTTATGAAAAAGGGGTTAAAATCGAGGTTGTAAGGAAGAAGGAAAACATAGGATTTTTTTTTTTTCTTAACAACATGAAACCTCACCGAGTTAAGGTCCTTTGAACCCATCCCTAATGAGAAAAAGTATGGTTTCAAAAACCGAACTGGGCATCAAGCTAGTTTTTTCAAAATTTTCGGTTTTTGACCGATTTTTACCGGTTTTGAGGGGTTTGACCAGACCGGACTGGTTTTTCCGGTTGAACCGGTCGGATCGGCCGATCCGGTCCGATTTTTAAAACAGTGAGAAAAAGTGACGTTTTTATTTTATTTTTTATTTTATGGTATTTAGGGGATATATTATGGACTTATGGTTTCCCCTTATTTACTTAAAATAAATATAGTGTTTAAGAGCTAAATGCAAAGTACCCCTTATTTGATGATGTTCAGTTGAAACCACAGATAGAAAGTGAGGCAGAAGGGCTGGGAAGGCAGTTTAATGAAGAGGAGGTTTGGGCTACTGTGAAAGTGAAAAAGTACGAATGGTGACAAAGCACTAGGTCCCAATGGCATTACCATTACATTTTCCAATCTAGCCAGGAGATCGTTAAAGATGACTTTATGCGGGTTCCGGATTAGTTTCATAGTCAAAGAACATTTGAACAAAGTTTTTATGCACAAGAGAATAGGAGAATCTAACGTGAAGAATAATTCATCTCATATATATACGTATGAGACAAGAACGCAGCAATGGCAGATTATATGTCTACGGAGACACTATAAAAAACGAGGGCTATAGCCGCGTTTGGAAAACGTAGCTATAGACCCTAAAAATGCAGCTATAGGCTATAGCTGAGTTTTCCATAGCCGTGTTTCTATAAACGCAGCTAGAGGTCTCCTTAAAGCTGCGTTTATTACCCCCTATAGTTGCGTTTTTCATCCGTTTATAAGCTAAGACCTATAGCTGCATTTTTTACAAAACGCAGCTATTGAACCGCTTTAGGCAGCTATAGGTATAGTTTTGGCTGCGTTTTTATAACGCAGCTAAAGCCTCCTATAGCCGCATTTTTGAAACGCAGCTATAGGTCTTTTTTAAAACAAACAAAAAAAAATTCTAGGTTTTTTCTTTTCCCCAAAAAATTCAAAATTCAAACAAAAAAAAAATTGAAATTAAACATAAACCCAAAAAATTCAAAATCAAATACAAACCCAGAAAGTTGCACATCAAACACAACATACTCACAAAACAAACACACCAAGAAAATTCAAAATCAAACACAACATACGTGCTCCAAAATATAAGAACACAAACCTATGAAGCTCCTCTCATTCAACAAATCCAACCCAAATCTAGCACTAAATCCATTCAACATAAAAGCATAAGCACAAAAACACAAACCCATTTAAACATAAGTACAATTGCAACAACACAATAGCACAAATTCAAGCACAAATCCAAAAAATACAAAATCAAAACTCAAATCCAAATCAAGACATAGACACAAATATTGCTAAAATATCCACTTCATTCAAAATTTTCAACATTTCCTCCATTTTCTTACTAACTAAACATTAAATAAATAAAAAAAAGGATCTAGAGACAAAAAACACAAAAAAGCAAAAAGAGAAATAAAGGACGGAAAAGATGAAGGGCTAATTAGTGTGGATGGCACTGGCATGGCTGGAGATGGCGTCAGTGTGCTTGAGATGAAGAAAAAAAAAAAAAAAAAAGAGAAGGAAGCTTAGGGGCATGACTTGCAGAAGAAAGAAAGAAACTAAGGAAGCTAGCTTTCCTTAGTTTCTGAGTGAGAAAAATAGAAAAGATGGGAGTGGGGGTAGGTGGGAAAGTGGGGGTAGGTGATAGGTAAAAATGGCTATAGCCACGTTACCTATAGCTGCGTTTTTAAAAATGTGGCTATAGGTAAAAACGCGGCTATAGGTTCTCCATTAAAAACGTAGCTATAGGACCTCCATAAAAAATATCTCAAGCCATCCTTGTTTTTGTTTGTGTGTTTTCAGTTTTAGGTTTTATTTTTGCTTTTCTGATAAAAATAAAAAAAAAAAATGAAAAGTTGAAAAATACAAAAACAGTGTGTGTTTGTGTGCATTGGTTCATATGAACTCTTAAAATGGCCATTGAAACAGAGTTTTCTAAACTTTGTATCACCTGTAGCTTAGATGAGCATTCTTCTGCATAACTAAGCAAGTAAGCTTTGTAGCTCTTTGTTTGTGATGAGTAAGGTTAAGTGATTTTCTTCTTCTTAACACTCGTATCACTCTTTTTGACGGGTTGAACTAGAAAATCCTAAGAGAAAGGCATAAATAACCATCTCACCACTGTTACTCACCAATCATGGTATAACATCTGTATGCTTCGGCATAGTAAAAGTGCAATGTCAATGACATCTGTATGCTTCAGCATAGCAAAAGTGCAATGTCAAAAGCTTAACATAATTGGGTATTTCTTTTCTTTCTCTTGTATGCCCATGCATGATATGCTTAATAAAAGAAAATATGCAAAGAAATAAGAAGCAAAAAGATCAAAATGCTATAAAATATGGTTGCAAGTGTGTTTTCTAGGAGATGTGGGAGTTATAGGATGTACCTCAAAGGTGATAGTCCCCATCAAACAGTTATGATTGTGTGTGAGTTAAAGTGATTTTCTCATATCTCAAATCGTCATAACTTTGAGACACTTATGCAATCTTGCGATGTTTTCACACACAACACGCAATACTCTTTGCTATTTTTGATACATGTGCAGGTACAATGTGATTTGGCCATCACAAGGTTTACATGCGTTAATGTATGCTCACTAAACTGTCTGAACTTATTTTTGAAATATAAAATTGGTTAGACTTGTTTAGTGTGTGTGTGCGTGTTTTGGGATACATGTGCTTTAAAATTCTTGTTGAGAGATGATTTTGAGAGCTTAATGTGTTGCTTGGATCTTTGGTTGAGTTGCATGCATGATTGCATTCATGCCTGTGTTTTTCCTCTTTTGAAAAACTATTTTTAAAGGCATCTCGACACCTCCTCGACACCTCCTCGACACCTCTCGACACCTAACTGTTTGTCGAGCTTCTTAGACTTTTTCTAAACGCAGTCTCGACACATCCTCGACACTTGGTAGATCGATCGAGAAACTTTTTGTCTGCTCGATAGCTTCTCGACAGCTTTTGGATCGATCGAGGTTCCTTCATGCTTGATCCTTCTTTCTCAACACATGACCTCGATAGCTGCATCTGTCAAAGTGCATTTTCTCGACACCTATCTCGATAGCTGTCTCGATACCTCTCGATACCTGCAGCTGTCGAAAATTACTGAAGGTCTATAAAACAGTTCCTCGCGATTTTTCAGTCATTTTGCTTGATCTCTCTCACTCGATAGCACGAGCTCTCTCTCAATACATTTCTCATTCTCTCCAAACCTCTTTCTAAGGCTTTCTCAAGTGTTCTTCTTGATCTTCATCACTTGGTAAGCATCTTTTCACTCATTTTCATGCATTTCATGTTTTTAAAACCCTAGGTTTTGTGTTTTTGAAATTTTTGGGATTTTTCAAAATTGTTGAGGTTTTCATGAAATTTTTGGGTTGGTTTTATAGATTTGATCTTTAAAACTACATGCATTGCATCACATTAGCATTCTAATTGTATTTTCATGCATTTAGATGTGTGCAAATCTGTTATGTGCTGTTAGGTTTGGATTGGGCTGAGCTCATGATGTTTTTATTGTTGCATGTCACATGTTTATGTATTTTCCATGCATACGTTCTTCCTTTTCAATATTTTTTTCTTCCAATATTGAACTGCTTGGGACTTTTATGTTTGTCTCTTCTTCTCCCCCCTCTCTATGTTTGCGTTAGTAGTGTCTATGGCGCCTAAACGTAAGTCTATTCCATCCCAGAACCCTCTGCGTTCTAAGGGACCTTCCTCTTCGGATTTCACTCCTCTTTCTATCCAGTTCCATGATGAGAAAACCCATAAGGACTTCTCGGAGAACTTCTCTAAACAAGGTGCTCATTCGGAATGCCACGTTGTCTTAGCAGACTTTGCCAACATTGACCTTCCCAATGTCATTCACAGTTGGGCTTGGGAGTCACTGTGTGACGTCCCGATCACATGTCCACTCGTGTTGATATAGGAGTTTTACTCCAACATCCACGGGATCGATTCTTCAGTACCTCTCTTCTACTCTAGCGTTCGAGGTACGCGTTTTGCTATCACTCTGGAGTTAGTCTCTGAGGTGCTTCATGTTCCTAGGGTGGATCATCCTGATTACCCTAGTTGTGAGCGTTTATGGACTGTGTCCAAAGACAAGATGATCTCGGCGTTCTGTGAGCGTCCTTCCTCCTAGGGAGATCATCAGTATACACCATGTCAACCTTTTGCTAAAGGTCCTCGTTTCCTTAACATGGTGATGACTTTTGTTTTGCACCCACTTTCTCACTACAACTCTATCACAGAGCCTCGTGCTCGGTTTTTGTTGTCCCTCCTAGAGGATCTCTCTATAGACTTTCCTTCACACTTTATTTCTCCATCATAGATGTCTATAGAGATACGGTCACCCGTGATAAGCTCATTTTCCCTTCTACTATCACGAGGATTCTTCGCCCTTTTTCCATCCCTTTCCCTTCGTCTGATCCTTACCATGTCATGTTTGCCATAGACGCCGCTACCGTAAAATGTAACGAGGCACAGTTTAGATCCAAACAGTCAGATGGTGCTACTCCTTCATCCCGTCCGACTACCTCCAGATCAGCTCGAGCAACATCTGCTCCTTCTTCTTCGAGCGACGTCATTTTAGGAGACATCATGGCGCAGCTTCAGCGCATGGATACTTGCCTTAATACACTTTCCACGAAGTTGTATTAGGTGAATGTTCGTGTTGGTCGCATCGCTAGGCGACAGGCGACCATGGGCGGCTTTGCTCCAAAAGCTTCTCCTCCGCCACCTCATGTTTCCTTTGAGACTAAGGCTGATGATGATGGTGATGACGATGATGCTTCTGAGGATGATGATGATGGAGATGCGAGCTCTTCTAATGAGATGTCTACATGACACTCTACCCTTTGTCACTCATGACAAAAGTGGGGAGTAGTTTTTGGTATGAGAGTAGTCGTACTTAGGGGGAGAGCTAGCAGCTAGCATAGGACATTTTTGTTAGGGGGAGTGTGGATTGAGGGATGTAGTGAGGAGATCATATGTATTCTTTTCTTTTCTATCTTTTTAGAGATACATTGATCATGTATTGACATACATTGTACTTATTTCTTGATATATATGATGATGTATGTTTCTTTCACCTATCTTTCCATGTGTTGTTTCTTTTCAGTCTCTATACACATGTTTCTTTACTTGTACGCAATCTATTATTTCTGTTTCACACAAAGATGCCTTGATGTGTTTTGTTTATAAGTGTTTCAGAAATACAAGTTGGCAAAGTCTACTTGCCATAAAATCTCTTTTTGCAAAGTTTTTCAAGAGTTTGTGTTAGGATAGATTTTATTGTATGTAACAAGTGAATATAAGTTAAAGTGTTTTATGACTTCTCTCATATCTTCATTTGTTTGTTGTAATTTTGTCACGGATTGCCAAAATGGGAGATTGTTAGGACATATGTAGTTCAAGTGGTTGTTAACATATGTCACTATTTTATGTAATTGGCTTATCCTTAGACAAAACGCACTTTACTTGTATTTGGGTAGATTTAGGATGTGTTTAACACTTTAAGAAACAGTGTTTCAAGATTCAATGTTGAAGTCATCAAGTCTGTCCAAGAAACAAGCAAGGAAGTGCAAGTTACTAAAGCTCGACACCTGTCTCGACACATGCATCTATCGAGCTTTAAGAAGCTGTTTTGCCTCGAGCCTCGACAGCTTCTCGACAGATCCTCGACACCTCTATCTGTCGAGAATTAAAGAAAACAGATTTTCAGTTCTGTTTCAAGTTCAATCCGTGAATGTGTCTTTGGGACTTATTTTCTCCTAACCCTAGACATATAAAATGATTGTTTTAAGGGCTGTCAAGAGGGATGCAAGTTGCACAAGTATTGAGCAATCCTTGTTCATGCAATTTGTGATAAAAAAGACAAAGTTCATGCCCTAGTTCATCCTTTGTGAAGAAGATTGCTGTGTAATGTGCACCGTTGGGTTTTGTGACCAAGCATCTTCTTGATCTTCATCATACAGATGATTTGAAGAACTTTGCAGCTAACAACTCTCTCTCTAGTTGGTGTTTGAAGTCGCGTACTAGGATCTGCACATCTGGTTAGTCACGTACTTGGGAGCCCTGCATTGAAAGGAGAAACTGACACTATAGAACAAGTTCAATTGGGTATTGGGGTAAGGGTTCAACTGTAGGTTGGTAAGGTACTTGGGATTCCTTGCTTATAACCGCTTGTTGTGATAATAGTGGAGTTTCGGGAGTGGTGACCTTAAATCACCCGATGGGGTTTTTGCCGTCAGGTTTTCCCCATTCGTAAACAAATCACCGTGTCATTTATTTTCCGCTGCATAACTTAGTTTTGGTGATTTGTTTGTACTGTCATGTGATATTGCATGTTAATTTGATTAATTAATAATTAGGCTAATTAATCAATCTAATTTATCACAAGTGGTCAATGCGTTTGTGGCCTGTCAATTTTAATGTAATAAAGAAAAGATAGTATTTGAAAAAGTAAGTAGCTAAGAGGTAAAAGTTATTGTTCATGTTAGGACATATGAAATCGAATGTTAAGAGCATATGTCAACATTCTATGTATACGCTAATTCTTTAACAAAACACACTTTACTTGTAATTGGGTAGATCTGAGATGTGTTTAATGCTTCAAGAAACAAGGTTTCAAATTCAAGTGTTAAGGCCATGCAAGTCTGTCCAAGAAACAAGTGAAGAAATGTTGTTCATTAAAGTTTTGTGTACCTTGAATGGCCAATGAAACAAAATTTTATAAATTTTGTATCTTTTGTAGCTTAGATGAGAATCTCTATGCACAACTAAGCAAGTGAGCTTTGTGGCTCTTTGTTTGTGATGAGTAAGATTAAGTAATCTCTTGTACTTAATACTCATAACACTCTTTTTAACGGGAAGAACTAGAAAATCCTAAGAGAAAGGCATAAATAACCATCTCACCACTGTTGTCCGCCAATCATGAAATGACACTGATATGGTTTGGCATAGCAAAAGTGCAATGTCAAAAAGTTTAACATAATTAGGTATTTCTTTTCTCTCTCTTATATGCCCATGCATGATATGCTTAATAAAAGAAAAAAAAATGCAAAGAAAAATAAAAGCAAAAAGATCAAAATGCTTTATATATAATTGCAAGCGTGTATTCTATGAGATGTGAGAGTTATAGGATATGCCTCGAAGGTGATAATTCCCATCAAGCAGTTCTGATCGTGTGTGAATTAAATTAATTTACCCATATCTCAAATCTTCATAATGTAAAGATACTTATGCAATCTTGCGATGTTTTCACACACAACGCGCAACATTCTTTGCTACTTTTGATACATGTGTAGGTTCGACCATCACAAGGTTTACATGCACTAATGTATACTCACTAAACTATCTTAACTTGTTTTTGAAATATAAAATTGGTTAGACTTATTTAGTGTGTGCGTGTGTTCTTTTGACCTCAATGCATGACATTTTACTTGATTGAGAGATGTTTTTGAGAGTTTAAAATGTTGTTTGGATCCTTGGTTGAGTTGCATGTTTGATTGCATTCATGTCTGTGTTTCTCTTCTTGAAAAACTGTTCTTAAGCAATCTCGATAGCTCCTCGACACCTCTCGACAGCTAGGCTATCTATCAAGCTCTTCAGATTTTTTTTATCGCAATCTCGATAGCTTCTTGGTAGCTCCTTGATTGCTGCTCGATATCTCCTCAATCCATCGAGCTTGTTTTGTTGTGGGTACCTCTGGACAGCTACTCGATAGTTATATCTCTCCAAGCTTTTAAAGCTCAACACCTCTCGATTTGTCGAGATTTAAGAAGGCCTATATATGGGATCTGGTTAATTTTTTTTTCATTTCTCCTCGATCTCTCTCGACTGTTTTCAGACTTTTCACCTCCTAAACACTCTCTTCTCACTCCAAACTTCATCCTCAAGGATTTTTCAACCTAGATCAAGTTGTTCTTCATTGGTAAGGGTCCTTAATCCTTCATTCGTTATGTATTTCTTTCATTTGACCTAACTTTTTGGTGTTTTGAAAACTTTTTAGGGTTTTTCTAAATTGGTGAAGTTTTGTGAAATTTTTGGGATGGGCTTTGTGAAAATGACTTTAAATCATCATGCATTGCATAAAATTTGCATTATAACATTATTTCATGCATTTTAGATGTGTGTTTACATTGTGGAACTGCTTGTGTGTTGGTAGGTTTTGATTGGGCTGAGCCCATATTGTATTTACTATTGCATATCACATGTTCATGCATTTTCATGCGTACGTACCTTCAAGTTTTTATATTTGTTATATTGTATCTTGTTGGTGCTTTTCTGATTGTCTCTCTCTTTCCCTTTCTTTCTCTCACTCCTTTTTACGTTAGTTGCATCGTGACACCTAAACGTAAGTCTACTCCATCCTAAAACCCTCTTCATCCCGGGGCATCTACCTCTTCTAATCCTACCCCGTCACATATTCGGTTGTGTGATGATAAAGCTCGCAAGGACTTTTCAAAGAACTTTTCTAGATAAGGCATTCATTCGAAACACCAGGTCATTTTGTCAGATTTCTCTGGTACTGACCTACCCACTATCATTCACAGTAGGGGTTAGGAGTCATTGTGTGACGTCCCAGTCACTTGTCTATCCATGTCGATCTAGGAGTTCTACTCTAACATGCATGGATTTGATTATTCAGGACCTCTCTTTGTCACTCGCGTTCGAGGTACTCGCATCGTGGTCACATCGAATATTGTATCCAAGGTGCTTCATGTCCCTAGGGTAGCACATCCCGACTACCCTGGTCGTGAGCAACTTAAAACTGTGTCTAAAGATGAGCCTATATCCTCTTTTTGTGAGCAACCTTCAAATTGGGGTGATCGTCAATTCACTTCTTGTTCGACCTTTGCTAAAGGTCCTTGGTTTATTAACATGTTTATAACCTTTGGTTTGCATCCTTTTTCTCACTATAACTCCATTACAGAGCCCCAAGCTCGGGTTTTGTTATCCCTCATTGAGGATTTTACCGTTGACTTTCCCTCTTATTTCATTCTTTCCATCATAGATGTGTACAAGGATATGTTGACCCATGATAAGCTCATCTTCCTTTCTGCTTTCACGAGGATTTTACGCCATTTTTCTATTCCTTTTCCCGTTTTCGACCACTTCCATGTTATTTGAGGCACAGCTACGACCATTGCAGTCCAGATCGACGGTTCCTCCAGCTTCCATAGCTTTATCCACATCCGCTCCCTTTTCTTCTACGGGCCGTGTGACACTCGAGGACATCATGGCACAACTTGTGCGCATTGATGCTTGCCTCGACACTTTCAGTAATGATTTGTGTCAGATGAACACCCGTATTGGTCGCATTACATGGCGACAGGCTATCATGGGTGGCTTCATTGCTTCTTCTCCTCTTATTCCAAAGGCTTCTAAGGATAAGCATGATAATGGTGATGCTGAGGATGGTGATGCTCTTCTAGTGATGACGAGATGTCTACTTAATACTCTTACCCTTTATCACTTGTGACAAAAAGAGGGAGTAGTTTTGAGATGAGGGTAGTCATACTCATAGGGAGAGGGTTAGTATAGGAGGTTTCTGTTAGGGGTAATGTTCATATTTTTTAGGGATGTAGTGAGGATTTTGATGTAATCTTTTCTTTTTTTTTCTATTTTGGATACATTCTTCTTGTACATGGGTCTTGTGACCATTTGACATACATTGTACTTATAATTGGTTTATATATATGTTGATGTATATTATTTCGCCTATCTCTCCATGTGTTGTTTCTTTTCTCTCTTTATACATATGTTTCTTATTATTTGTATGCAATCTTTTATTTTTTTTTCACACAAAGATGCCTTGATGAGTTTTGTTTAAGTGTTTCAGAAATACAGGTTGTCAAAGTCTTCCTTGCCATGAACTCTCTTCTTACAAAGCTTCTCAAGAGTTTGAGTTAGGATAGATTTTATTGTACTTAACAAGTGTATATGAATTGACTGATTTATGACTCCTCTCATATGTTCATTTGTTTGTTGTGGTTTTGTCTCGGATTGCCAAATGGAGAGATTATTAGGACATATGTGATTGGATGTTAGAAACATATGTCAACATTTTATGTATTGGTTAATCCTTTGACAAAATGCACTTTACTTGAAATTGGGTTAATTTAGGATGTGTTTAATGCTTCAAAAAAAAAAGGTTTCAGATTCAAGTGTTAAAGCCATGCAAGTTTGTCCAAGAAACAAGTGAAAAAGTGTTGTTCATTAAAACTCGACAGCTAGTATCTTTCGAGGTTTAAAAGAGTTGTTTAAGCCCGAGGCTCGACTACTAAGGTATCTGTCAAGGTTTTTGAAATTTAAATTTTCAGTTTTGATTTTCATCCAATCCGTGATTATGTGTTTGGGCTTTCTTTTCTCACAACCCTAAACATATATAAGGATCATTTTAAGGGCCATATCAGGTTGCACAATCAGGAGCACAATTATCCCTGACAAACAAGGGTCAATGGATCACATAGCAAAGATTAAACCCTAATTAGAGTGTGCCTACTCTAATACCACTTGATAGGCCAAGAATGTATTGACCCTTTGTGATGGATTAATTGATTAATTAGCCAAGTTTAATTAATTAATCAAATTAACATACAAAATTCGTGGCAACACAAACAAATCACCAAATAACTAAATATGCAGCGAAAATTAAATGATACGATAATTTGTTATGAATGGGGAAAACCTACATAGCAAAAACCTCCATTGGGTGATTTTAAAGTCACCAATCCCGAAAATTCACTATAATCACAACAAGCTGTTACAAGTAAAGGAATCTCAATACCTTATACTTGTTGGAAAACCTAATTTTGTATCTCATACAAAACACACAGCGAAAGCAACAAATAAGGATCTATTTAATTCATGATTAACAACATGCATTATATAAATTTCAGAATTTAAGAACAAGATAGCGTACCTTGGTGTGGTGAAATTCAAAACAAAAGATTAGAAGTACTTGAGAATACTTTTAATCTTTACTCCAATTCCACTTTACGCCTAAGAAGTGTGGTCCCTCAATCAGTTTCCAAAGGAGAATTATTGAGTGACTTTACTCACACATACACACAATTTCACAATGGTGTCTCTCTTTTTCTAATTCTCTAATAAAAAATTCTGTATGTTTCTCACTTTATAACTAACTGATTATCTACTTGGGCTCGCCTATTGGACCTTTCCAATTGGGCTATAGTGTGTGGCTTAGAGTGGGACCAAAAGGGACCAATAAGACACTAGCTCCAATGGGCCTTGGACTTTTCTATCAATTCTTGATAAGTCCAAAATTACCATTAATTATATTTAATATCATTATATAAATATAATTGCACTCTAGGCCTTATTAATAAATTATATCACAATACTTTATTATACATACAATCTCTTCATAAAATATTCGTAATATCACAAAATATAGACTGCTACTTTGAAAATTACTACATCTTAATCCTTAAGTTCTCAGCTTAATCCTTTAAGTTGTTCATCATATATTTATGAAATCCAATTTCATAAATATATATACTTTAGTAACTCCTTACTAAAGTGGTTAGGCCTAACACTCTGAATAACCAAACTCATTAAACTTATTTCAAGAGAATATTTTATATCTTCGTTAAAAGATTATGAATTCCATCTTGAGAATATATGTTTCTTCAACACTAAATGTGGCTACCTAACATACTAAGATTTTGACTGTTACTTTAGATCTCATTCCTGATATATCAAATCAACTTACATTTCATAATCCGGTCCATTATCCTCTTAGGATTAAGAGTTTATGTAAATAAAAGTTATGAGATTTATTATTCATTTGACAGTCATTATAAGAATAATAAATCTCATAACGGTCTAATTCAATATGTCTTAACTCTTAAAACATATCAACACATCATCTAGAAGTCTACACTTCCATGATCAAGACAAATCATCTTAGTTGATATGTTATAGTCTTCACAAATGAAATGCCCAATTTCATCACCGACTACGAACTACAATTTTGAGTTTACAAAGAACTTGTGATTTATATTTTCTATGTCTTTTCACATAAATCACATACTATGCATCTCATGAACTATATGATAATGTCTGAATATTCATGTTACCTTTATTTTAGATAAAAATAAAATAGTTTTATTAATCACAATATTAAGTCATACATCATGTCATACATAATGTCATGCATAATATCATATAAATAGCATCATACAATAGGATTTAAGGGCACTAATCCTAACAATATCCCACTTGCCCTAAAGACTACTGTGCACTAATCTAACTTTCATTCCCTCTAAATATGACTCGAAAATCCTTTGAGGCAAGGCTTTTGTAAAAGGATCGGCTAGATTATTTGCACTTTCAATTTTTGCTACCACTTCATCTCCACGAGCAATAATGTCTCGAATGATATGGTACTTCCTCTCAATGTGCTTTCCTTTCTTATGATTCCTTGAATCTTTGGATTGTGCAACCGCTCCAGTATTGTCGTAAAACAATGTGATGGGAACTTGCTCCATTTTTACAACACCAAAATCAAAAAGGAGTTTCTTAAGCCAAATAGCTTTCTTTGCTGCTTCACAAGCAGCAACGTACTCAGCTTCCATGGTAGAGTCCGTAATACAAGATTGCTTAACACTCCTCCAACTTATGGCTCCACCTCCTAAGGTGAAAACACATCTTGAAGTGAATTTTCTAAAATCTAGATCCGATTAAAAATCTAAATCTGTATAGCCAATGAGAATCAAATCCTCACACCGGTAAACAAGCACATAATCTCTCATTCTCCTATCATACTTAAGAATATGCTTTATAGCTTGCCAATGTTTTGGTCATGGATTTGATTGATATCGACTGACCATACCAACTGAATAACAAATATCTGGTCTAGTAAAAAGCATTGCATACATGAGACTTCCCACTACAGAAGCATAAGGAACTTGTCTCATCATATTTTCTTTCTCTTGAGTCTTAGGCCTTTGGTCGTCAGATAGAGAAACTTCATGTCTAAAAGGAAGCAATCCTTTCTTGGAGTTTTGCATGTTAAACCATTCTAGGACCTTATTTATATATCCAGCTTGTGATAAGCCTAACATCTTATTCTTGCGATCTCGCCAAAGCTTGATCCCTAGAATAAAGTTAGCCCCACCCAAGTCTTTCATATCAAATTGGCTTGACAACCAAACCTTTACTGATGACATTACCCCATAATTCCTAATGAGTAGAATATCATTAACATAAAGCACTAGAAACATTACTACTTTACCTTGATGGCTTTTGTACACACATGGCTCATCTAGATTTTGTTCAAAACCAAATGACTTTATTGCTTGATCAAATCTGATGTTCCATGACCTAGATGCTTGCTTAAGTCTATAAATGGACCTTTACAACTTGCATACCATATGCTATTGGTTCTTTGCTATGAAACCTTCTAGTAACATCATATAGATTTCTTCTTTAAGATTGTCATTAAGAAATGTAGTCTTGACATCCATTTGCCAAATCTCATAATCATAATGAGCAGCAATGGATAAGAGAATTTTGATAGATTTAAGCATTGCTACTGGTGAAAATGTTTCTTCATAATCAATACCTTCTTTTTGTGTATACTATTTCGCCACTAGCTTTGCTTTAAAGGTTTCAACCTTTCCATCTATCCCTCTCCATCTATCCCTCTCTTCCTCTTGTAAACCCATTTGCAACCAACAGGTTTAATGCTGTTAGGCACCTCTACAAGATTGTAAACTTGATTGGAATACATAGAATCTAGTTTAGATTTCATAACTTGAACCCAATGATGTGCATCTATATTATTCATTGCTTCATCATAAATGTAAGGATCTGATTCAGCCTCTTCTGAGATAGCTTCATAAGTTTCTCAAAAACCTGTAAATCTTATAGGAGGTAGAACAATTCTCCCACTATAACGAGACACCTGAGTACTATGCATCTCATGAGTAGTATCTAGTGGAGTATCTAATACAGCCATATCATCCCTAGTTTCATCCATTGGCTGGTCAACTACAATTCTTTCATTTCAGCCAAGACAACTCTACTTCTAGGAGTAAAAGTATTCATGTAGTCATTTTCCAAGAATTTGGCATTCGTGTTAATAAACACTTTATTATCCTTATGACTATAGAATAAACCTTCAAAAGTTCCTTTTGGGTATCCTATAAAGAAAACCACTTCTGTTTTAGACTGTAACTTGTCAGACTTTCCTTTCAACATATGTGCTGGACAACCCCAAATATGGAGATGTCTCATACTAGGCTTACGCCTATTCCACAACTCTACAGGTGTTTTAGGAACAGACTTCGAAGGTACTAAATTCAGAAGATACATTGCAGTACTTATGGCATATCCTCAAAACAAAATTGGTAGAGTCAAATAACTCAACATAGATCTAACCATATCTAAAAGAGTCATATTCCTTCTTTCTGCTACGCCATTTTGTTGTGGAGTCATAGGTGTAGTCAACTGGGATATAATCTCATTTTCAGTCAAATAATCCTTGAAATCCCCAAGAAGGTATTCGCCTCCTAGATCAGATCGAATGGCCTTTATGCGTTTACCTAATTAATTTTCAACTTCAGCTCTAAACTTTTGGAACTTTTCAAAAGTTTTGGACTTCCATTTTATTAGGTACAAATAACCAAATCTAGAGTAATCATTAGTGAAAGTGATGAAATACTCATAGCCACCTCTTGCTTGGACTAACACAGGACCACATACATCTGAATGTACTAGTTCTAGCAAATCTTGAGCTCTTCTACCTTTTGCATTAAAAGGTCAATTAGTCATTTTACCTTCCAAACAAGATTCGAAAACTAGAAACCATCAAAGTCCATGGGCCCTAAGAGCCCATCTTTGATAAGTCTTTGAATCCTATTTGAATTAATATGGCTCAAACGCAAGTGCCATAGATATGCATCACTAGTAAAAGGAAACTTTCACTTTAATGATTTTACATGAGAGCTACTATCTAATTCAGAATTGTATAATTCATACTTGTTAGGAGTTAAAATATAAAGATCATCCACAATATTGCTAGCCTTTGAGGATAACATAATATCCATGTATACCTAAGTAAGTTACAAAAATTAAATTCCTACGAACATTAGGTACATACAAATAGTCTTCCAATATTAAAACTCTAGACATAAAGTATAAATTAAACACTCCAACAGCTACAACTAGAATCTTGCTTCCATCAGCCAAAGTAAGAAATAGTTCTCCCTTTTTCAACTTTCTAATCTCCTGGAACCCCTGCAAAGAATTGTAGATATGATTAGTACAACCTAAATCCACACACCAAGAATCTATGAGATTCTATGCCAAACACATTTCACGAAAAAATGAACTTTTCATACCTTTATTCTTGGCAGCCTCGAATATTGAACATTTCCTCTTCCAATGTCCTTTCTCACCACAATGGAAACACTTTCCATTCATTTTCTTTCCTTTGTTGGCAACTCCTAACGCAATTTGTTTACCATCTTGCTTGGTGAAGTCTTTCTTCTTACCCTTGCCTTTTGACTTAGGTTAAGAAGTAGAAGCTCTACTAGCATTAGCTCCAATACTAGAAGTACCAAGGATGCCTTCTGTGGCTACCAATTCATTCATCAATTTAGACAAATAATAAATCTTTTTGTTCATATTATAATTGAGTCTAAATTCCTTAAACAATTCTGGTAGTGACTGGAGTATCATGTCTACTTGGGATTCTCCATCAGTATCAGCACCTAAAACTTTCAATGTATTTAAATTAGAGATCATCCTAAGACAATGCTCTCTCACTAAAGTACCTTTAGCTATTTTGGTATTATAAATCTGCCTCATAGTTTCTTACCTTGCAGAACGGCCTTGCTCACCAAACATCTCCTTCGGACTTAGCATGATGTTCGAAGCTAGTTCTACATCCTGCATTTGATGCTGTAGAACATTTGAGATAGATGCTAGGATGTAGCACTTGGCTATTTCATTAGATTTTTGCCAACGATCACATCGTTGTTTTTCCTCAAAAGGAACATCTAATGAAGGAAAGCTAGGACATGGTTAAGTAAGCACATATTTGTGCTCTTCAACTATAAGAACAATGTCCAAATTTCTTTTCCAGTCAACATATTTGGATCCAGTCAGTTTGTTTTGATTAAGAATAGTGACAAGTGGGCTAAATGATGCCATAATCAAATCTGAAAATAATAAACAAGAATATAATAAGTAAACTGGACATTAACAATTTAGCATATAAACATATACTATGGAATCTTAATAAAACCACAATATAATAAATGCAATGACAACCCAATCCCATATTCAATATCCCTTAGCATACAGTGAACATTAAATATTATGATTGATTAAGAACTATTCTCATTATTAGTGCTATCATAATAACTCTTATCAAACACTAATAATATGCCATTTTACATTTAGCCTCTAAATAATAATAGTAAGAACTCAGCATAGAAGATACTATAATACTTAGTCTAGTGTATACCATTGTCTAGAATCGTGTAGCCACATTTCATCCCTTTAACAGGCTTATTTTGTAGTACCATGATAAAAACACCCACCGCATGAAATGCAAAACTCGAAACTAAGACAAGGTGTTTATCAAACCACTATAAACTAGGAAATTCAATCTTGTAGGACCATGAAATAAATATTCTCCACATGGAATGCTAATCTCAAGGCAAGGACAAAGTATATATTTGACACTACTATAGAGGCCATGAGATGCAACCTTTGTGTCTCTCTCCCACTAGATATTTTAAATTAAAGGTTTTTAAGATCAAGAACCAAAATAATGTTAGACACTTTGAAAACATAATCCTAATCTCATTAGGAATAAATTTCATAATCCTAGCATTAATATATATAAAAATATATAATGTAATAATCAATTCATGAAGTAGGCTTTGAATCCTTATAACACTTCTTTATATGGGTTCATATATATATATATATATATATATATGGATTGAAGGAAAGTTATAAACAAATAACACATACAAACCCATATATATAATATATGACAATTATCACATGATAAGCAATTGAATGCTTGAATCCGTATATTATATATAATATATAAGACCAATACTTCCAAGCAGTGAAAAAGAAGAATTCGTATATTATATATAATATATAAGGTTAATACTTCCAAGTGGTGCAAAAGAAATCCAAGCAGTGTAATAATCTTGATTCACGCATATGGCAGTTATTGAAAAGCCATTCAATAACTACATCAAACATATATATCCTTGGCCATAACTATTAAGACACGGCACCATATATATATATATATATATTACAAACCAAGATTTCCATTGATGGTTATTGAATGAAATTCAATAACTACTCCCAACTTCCAATAATATCCAATCTATGCATTCTTTGAATCATGCAAAACAATATATCGCATATATTGATCAATTCACACAAGGTTAATGGAACAATATCTTTATGAAGAAATTTGAAAACACAAAGATAACAGTTTTCTTAAATTCTAAAACTCAATCACATGTTATACAAGCATGAGATGAAAACCTGGCTTTGATACCAATTGTTGGTAAATCTGGTTTTGTATCTCATACAAAAAACACAATGGAAGCAACAAATAAGGATCTATTTCATTCATGATCGACAACATGCACTATGTAAATTTCAAAATTTAAGAACAAGATGGCGTACCTTTGTGTAGTGAAATTCAAAACAAAATATTAGAAGGACTTGAGAACACTTTTAATCTTCACTCCAATTCCACTTTACGCTCAAGAAATGTGGTCTCTCAATCAGTTTCTAAGGGAGAATTATTGAGTGGCTTTACTCACACATACACACCATTTCACAATGATGTCTCTCTTTTTCTTACTCTCTAATAAAAAATTCTATATGTTTCTTCCTTTATAACTAACTGATTATCTAATTGGACTGGCCTATTGGATCTTTCCAATTGGGCTTTAGTGTGTGGCTTGAAGTGGAACTAAAAAGGACCAATAAGACACTAGCTCCAATGGGCCTTGGGCTTTTCTGTCAACTTTTGATAAGTCCAAAGTTACCATTAATTATATTTAATACCACTATATAAATATAATTGCACTCTAGGCTTTAGTAATAAACTACATCCCAAAACTTTATTATACATGCAACCCTGTCATAAAATATTCGCAGTAATACAAAGTCATAAAATATAGACTGCCACTCATCATATAAGTTATTCATCATATATTTATGAAAACTAATTTCATAAATATATATACTTTAGTAACTCCTTACTAAAGTGGTTAGGCCTAACACTCTAAATAATCAAACCCATTAAATTTATCTCAAAGTAATATTTTATATCTTTGTTAAAAGATTATGAATTCCACCTTGAGAATATATGTTCCATCAACACTAAATGTGGCTACCCAACATACTAAGGTTTTGACCGTTTCTTTAGATCTTATTCCTGATATATCAAAGTAACCTACATTTCATGATTAGGTCCATTATCCTCTCAGGCTTAAGAGTTTATGTTAATAAAATTTGTGAAATTTATTATTCATTTGACAGTCGTTAGAAGAATAATAAATCTCAAGTGGTCTAGTTCAATATGTCTTAACTCTTAAAACATATCAACACATCAACTAGAAGTCTACACTTTCATGATCAAGACAAATCATCTTAGATGATATGTTATAGTTTTCACAGATGAAATGCCCAATTTCATTACCGACTACAAACTACAATTCTGAATTTACAAAGAACTTGTGATTTATATCTTCTGTGACTTTTCACATAAATCACATACTATACATCTCATAGATTATATAATATGGTCCAAATATTCATATTACAATTATTTTAGATAAAAATAAAATAGTTTTATTAATCACAACATTAAGTCATACATCATGTCATACATAATATCATATAAATAGCATCATACAATAGGATTTGAGGGCACTAATCCTAATAATACCAACCTATAGTTGAACCCTTACCCCAATACCCAATTGGACTTGTTCTGTAGTGACAATCTCTCATTGTATTGCACGGTATATGACTAACCAATAGATGCGCGGATCCCAGTACACGACTTAATCACCAACTTGAGAATGATATTAGCTACAAAATTCTTCTGCTCATCATATGATGAAGATCATGAATTTGCTTTGTCACAAAACCCTATAGTGTACAAACACAGTAGCTTCTTCAAAAGAAAGAAGAATTAGGGAAAATTCTATCTCTGGTCACAATTTGCATAAACAAGACTTTGCTCAATACTCACGCAACCCTAGACGACCCTTAAAATAATCTATATATATATGTTTAGGGTTGTGAAAAAATAAAGTCCAAACATAAATTCATGGATTGGATGAAAATTAGCTCTAAAAAACTGAACTTCATAAATCTCGATAGATACCCTGGCTGTCGAGTAGCTGTCAAACCTCGGGCTGAATAGCTCTTTTAAACCTCGATTGATACTAGCTGTTGAGCTAGCTGTCGAGTTTTAATGAACAAAACTTCTTCACTTGATTCTTCGATAGACTTGCGTAGTTTTAACACTTGAACTTGAAACCTTGTTTCTTGAAGTATAAACACATCCTAGATTTATCCAATTACAAGTAAAATGCATTTTGTCAAAGGATTAGCCAATACATAAAATGTTGACATATGTTCCTAATATGAATCACATATATCCTAACAATTGTGCTTAGAGAACTCCCTAGAGAATTTGCACATTTCTAACAATTGTACTAGGAGTGATCCAATCACTTATGAACAACTTGCTATTATGTTGCAAAGTGAGGAACAAGTCATGACTAATCACTTTGATTCAGTCTCCAACTCTCTTGCTCTATTTGCCTCTAATGGAAAAGCAAGTGGCAGTTCATCATATCAGTCACAGAATCATGGATCAGGAAGAGGAAAAGGAAGAAACAAAAATTCTAGAGGAAGAGGTGGAGGCAGATTCAATCATGGTGGAAATCAATATAAATTTTCACATCAAGCCTCTCACAATTTCTCTCCTCAAGAATTTTCTTCTTAGTAGTTTTCCTCTCAAAATAACTCTCAAGGTTTTAAGCATGAACTACCATCTTGTTAAATTTGTGGCAAGTCTAGTCATCAAGCTTCGGACTGCTATCATAGGATGAATTTTGCTTATCAAGGCAACATCCTCCCACAAAGCTTACTGCTATGGCTAGTGCTTCTAATGCTGCCATCACCAAAAATCAAGATCCATGGCTTGCTAATTCTGGCACTTCAAATCACCTCACTACAAATGTCAACAATCTCTAAATTTAATCTTAGTACAAGGGACCTGAGCAAGTTACTGTTGGAAACGGTCAATCCTTGCCTATTAATCATATAGGTAATACTACCTTACGCACCAAATATCACAATTTGTTCTTAAGAATGTCCTCCATGTACCAAGAATTGCCATGAATTTACTTTCAGTTCATAAATTCTACTTGTATAATAACTGTTTTTGTTACTTTGATGCTAATGTCATCAAAATTCAAGATATTCCTACACGGAAACTCCTTTACAAGGGCTTGAGTGAGAATGGAGTTTATCCTATCTACTCCCAGAATTTCATCAAGTCATCCTTTCACTTCAAGCTTGAGTCATCTTCATGTCAGAATCATCCTTCTGGTGTTCCTACTCAACCTTATGTTCATTCTGGTTTTCATGTTAATAAAACAAATAAATGGTTGCTCTAGCATCATAGGTTAGGTCATCCAAGTGATAAAGTATTGAAGGTAGCTTTATCTTCTATTGATAATGTTTCTATCTCGGATTGTAATAAGAGTCTTTCTCATTGTAAACATTACTTAAGTGGTAAAATGCATCAATTTCCTTTTCCTATTTCTAATTTTCATGCTTCCAAGCCCCTTAAATTGGTGCATTCTGATGTTTGGGGTCCAACTCCTGTTAAGTCTTCTAATGATTTCCACTATTATGTCCTTTTTATTGATGCTTATTCTAAATTTACTTGGCTTTATCTGCTTAAACACAAATCAGTTGTTCTTAATGTTTTTAAGTTCTTTAAGGCAGCTGTAGAGAATCAACTTGATTCTAAGATTAAAATCTTGAGAACTAATAATGGTGGAGAGTTTACTTCAAATGCTTTTTTAATTTTTTTTGTGCTTCTCATGGTATTACTCATCAGTTTTCATGCCCTCACGCTCCTTTACAGAATGGAGTGGTTGAGAGAAAGCATAGACACATAGTGGAGTGTGCCATCACTTTACTCTCCCATTCTCAGTTGTCACCATCTTAATGGTCTTATGCTGTCTCCACAGCTGTCCACCTTATCAATAGACTTCCCACTCCCATTCTTAACAATTCAACTCCTTGGGAAGTCTTATTCAAGTCAAAGCCTGATCTCACACATCTTAAGACCTTTGGGTTCATTTGTTTTCCCTTGTTAGGACCTTATAATTCCCATAAACTCTTACCACATACTTCTCCCTGCATTTTTCTTGGTTATCCTGCTCATTCAAAGGGCTATATCTGTCAAGTTCCTCTCACTTCACAGGTTTATATCTCAAAACTTGTCCACTTTAATGAATTTGAGTTTCTTTCATCACACCCTTTACCCACTGATCCATCTCATAATCCTAATGTACATTCTACACCAGCAGATACTTTCATACCTCTATTCCATACTCAATCCTCTACTCCTTTATCATGTCCCTTATCTTACACACAAGCTGTCCAACAGCAGCCTATACAGTCTTTATCTGATATATCTTTTTCTCCATCTACTTAGCCTCATACACCTATCTCTTCACCTCCCATGCTGTCACCCCAACCTATCTCAAATGCATCTTCCCTTCCTACAATCACATCACCACCTGTTAGTCCTATTCCTCCTCCTATTTCCACAATACCTACCCAAGTTCCTGTTACTGTCAATACTCATCCTATGATCACAAGATCAAAAGATGGCATTATAAGCCCAAGGCTCTTGCTGTCAAGCCTGATGCAGTGCAGTGTGCTAAGTCTGTTACAGTGCAATGTGCTTAGTTTGATGTAGTGCATTGTGATAAGTCTACTGCAGTGAAGTGTGCACAGTCTGCTGCTGTGCAGTGTGCTAAGTCCAAGAAGGTTACACTCTCCAAGCCTGATTACACCATCACTGAACCTTCATCTTACAAGATTGCAGCTCAGTACCCCCAATGGTGTTCTGCCATGGATGATGAATTTGCTACTCTAAAAAGGCAGGGCACTTGGGTTTTGGTTCCACCATCTCCTTCTCAGAATGTTGTTGGTTATAAGTGGGTGTTTAAACTCAAAAGGAATAGTGATGGTTCTATCAACAGGTATAGAGCTAGACTTGTTTCCAAGGGGTTTCATCAGAAATTTTGGAATTAATTTTGAAGAAGCTATCAGTCTTGTTATCAAGCATCGTACTGTGAGAATTATCCTTTCACTTGCTGTGCAATTCAATTGGCCACTTAGACAACTTGATGTCAGTAATGCTTTTCTACATGGCTTTCTTAGAGAAGAATTGTACATGGTTCAACCACCAGGGTATGTTGATCCAACTCATCCTAATCATGTCTACAAGCTTCTTAAGTCTCTCCATGGTCTCAAACAAGCCCCTAGAGCTTGGCTAGAGAAGTTCTCTATTGAATTGTTGCATCTGGGCTTTTATTCTTCACCCTTAGATTCTTCCTTCTTCATTTTCAGATAGGGTTCTTTGGTTGTTTATCTATTGATCTATGTTGATGACATTGTTATGACTGGTAAAATCCTCAGTTCTTGTCTTCCTTGATTGCACAGCTTAGTTCAGCCTTTGAACTTAAAGACTTGTGTCCTCTTCATTACTTCCTTGGCCTTCAAATTACAAGGTCTTCCAAAGGGTCTTTTTTGACTTAGACTAAATATGCCCAAGATTTACTTCTTAAGGCTAATATGCACATTTCCAAACCTGCTCGTACCCCTTCTGCTCCTATTTCTAGGTTGACTCCCACTGATGGTTCTTTGCTTTCAAACCCTCGTGAATATAGGAGCTTGGTTAGGTCTATTCATTATTTGACCTTTACCAGACCTGATCTTAGTTTTTGTAGTCTAACAAGTTTTCTAATTTATGTCTCACTTAACAGTAAACCAAAGCACTCAGTGGAAATAGAAGAAGAAGACTCAAAGCCTCTAACGGCTAGTTTCTTATTAGAAACGATGCCATATAACTGCCTATTTATGTTCTTAACGAAACGGATCATTTTGGGTGTGTTGGGTATTAGTTTAATGAAACAGAGCGTTTTGGTGTGCTGGGTATGCTTCATCTTGTTTAAGTCTTCTTCCAGTACTCTGCTTCTATACTGAGGGTTTCAGAGTTTGCTTCAAAGAGCTCTAACTGCCTTCAAGCCTTTCAGCTGTTATTCCTTAATTCACAGAGCATAATGTGGAGTAGGTTATTTTCAGTTAGAACGGTTTTAGTCTCTGGAATGTTCTTGATGTAATTATACTATATAAACAGTTTTGATTGTTGTAATTCATTTAAGCTTTGTGAAATACATTTTTTTTGAGTATTCTGTCAAGAATCTCTCTCTCTCTCTCTCTCTCTCTCTCTCTCTCTCTCTCTCTCTCTCTCTCTCTCTCTCTCTCTCATTTTTCATTGTTTGTTCTATTTCTGCCATTGTTGTACACACTCACAAGCTTCAAAATCTTTCAGACACGTCGTCAGCAGCTATCTCGACGAGCTCTTTGGTCGACGGGGTTGTACTCTTAGAGATCAATTGAGCCAAATCACGACGACAACTAAGACTTCCATAATGTTTTCACTTGGTGGAGTTTAGGTTTTATATTGAGTTCCAGGAACTGTATCTAGTTGATCATTTCTGTAAAATGCTTATCAGTAGATTTTCCTTTTTGTTTTGTAAAAGCAATGTTTGGTTGCTGAGAAAATTTTGACATAGGAAAGGAAAATATAAGAAATGGTATGGAGAAAGATGTCCTTCACTTTCAGTAGTTTTCAAGTTAATTTTTGTTTTAATTTTTAATTTTTGCTTCTTTTGGGAATTTGTAAGACAAAGATTATAGTGATTTTTTCTTTTTTTTTTTTAGGGTAAAATACTATTTTGGTCCCTAAACTTTGTCAAATATTCGTTTTTCGTTACTAAACTTTAAAAAGTTCTTTTTTCATCCCTAAAATTTGTAAAGAATTTTTTTCAATAGTTTAGAGACAAAAATAAGGATGAAAAAAGAAATTTTTCAATAGTTTAGGGATAAAAAAAAAAACTTTTGGCAAAGTTTAAGAACATAAATAAAACATTTTTGACAATTTAGGGATGAAAAATGAACTTTTTAATAGTTTGAGGATGAAAAATGAACTTCTTAGAGTTTAGGGATGAACCCCAAATTTTTTGTAAAGTTCAAGGACGAAGAAAGTATTTTACCCTTGTTTTCATCATGGGAATGAGAATTTTTAAATCATTGATTTTCTTTGAGTTATGCTTGAATGCCAAGAAACTAGAGAGATTATAGGGAAATTTCAAGTCTTTGATTTTAATGGGTTAAATGGGTTGGGTTATTAAATGGATTGGATGGATAATGGGTAATTAATCTATACTACTATTTAAGGGGCTTCCTCTATTTGGAATTGGAATCCTCATTGCTTTTGTTCAAAAATGCTCCTACACTTTTATCTTTAAGTAGAGACAAAATTAAAGGACAAGCTGGTAAAAATACAACTCTAACTCCGAATAAAATATTACCTAAAATATATGGCCGCTATTCTGTTGAATTTCAAATTGCTTTATCCAACCATAAATTAGATTCTCAAAATAAAAATTATATACTAGCCTCATCACACACGCTCTGCACGTGCGATGAGGCTCCTTTTTTTTTGGATTAGAATTATAATTTTTCACTTATTATTTAAGATTTACACTTATTTTTTCACAAAAATTGCAGCTCTAAAAACTGAGCAACATAATAGCAGTGAAATATGTTTAGTTATTATTATTATTATTTATGTGATATGGGGCTGTTTATGTGTATATATATATATATATATATATATATACGAAACAGTAGGTGGATTTTTTTTTTATAACGAGGTGGGTTAGTTGTTTTTTTTTTTTTAATGAAAAAACCGTACTGTAGTTTTAAAAAAAAAAAGGTGGGATGATTTTTTAAGGAGAAGGTGGGGATTGTGGAGATTTTTTATTTTTTCACATTTTCGTTATTATTTTTTGTCACTTTACGGTTTCAATCCTATTTCTTATTTTTTAGGAATAAGGATAAGTTAATTAAATTAGGGGTGTTTTTATAACTAAAAAAGGCAATAACTATTTTTTTGAATCCTCTTAATAAATAGAGATAAAATAAAAACACAGGTTTTTTTTTTTGTTACAACAAACTCCTCATCGCATGTGCGAAGCGCATGTGATAAAGCTAGTATAAATTTAAATGGGTAGTAAATGGGTTCATGGGTATCTATATACCCAACTCATTTATGACCAAACTCAAAATCTACCCAACTCGCCCAATTGCCACCCCTAATTTACGAGCCAACTCTATATAGATTTGGTTTATTACAATTTATAATTTTTTATATACAAATTTAAGAGGATGTCAGAGCGTTGAAATGAAATGAAATGAACTATGAGAGAGAGAGAGAGAGAGAGAGAGTAGCACCTTCAGATGGATTTGTGGTAGCAGTTTGAGCGTTTGAAATGTCAAATGATACTAGGAAGAAGTACAAGAGACAGTAACCATAATCAAATATTGAAGAAGATGGTGGCTTCACCTTTGACTTCATCTTCATTGCCTCCTATTTTACTTGAAAATTGAAATATTAATTTGTTAAAATGGATCATGTTAACATGTGATGCTCTAATGATAATTATTAATGAATCATTTTAGAAAATATTTTGATACAACTTTTATGGAAAATAGAAAAAATTTTCATAACATTAGTGTTTTTTTCTTTTCTTTTCCCATGGAAACTTTCCTAAAGTCACAAATTACATTACCAAGACCCAATAATTGAACGATAGAACAAACACAAAGCCACACTTCGCCTAAGCTTCAATTTTCAGCCCAAGCTAAATATATCCAACATTTCTGTGCAGATGACTTTGAAAACTATCTTAAATATCATGTTCAAAAACACTGTCCCCACATGAGTTTTTATGGAACAATCAATATTTTGTTTTCTAAAAGAGTTATGTAGCTAAGAACCATGCAGGCATGTAGCTCAACAACTAGCATCTCTTGCTTCTTTTAGGGTTTAAAAATTCTCATACCCTCAATTATTAATTTATTAAAAAAAAAACAAAAAACAATTTTTTGTTTTTTTGTTTTTTTTTGAATAATTTCACATAATTAAACAACAAACCAGTAAAAGTGTAAAACATCCATACATATATAGAATGAAAAAGAAAAATGGTTTCTTATGAAAAAACTAAAATGGCAATAAGGATCAAATTTTTCACTTATGTTTTGATGTCATTTTTTGTTTTTCTAATTTTATTTTTGTAGGATTGTTTTTTTAATTGAATGAATATTTGATAGTAATATATTTTTTTGTATTATTCACAGATTTTCAGTAATCTTTTTTTTCCCTCTAATCTCTCTCTCTCTCTCTCTCTCTCTCTCTCTCTCTCTCTATATATATATATATATAATATAAAATTGAAACGTTTGTTGACCATTCCTTATTGCACCACATGGTTACATAAATTAATGTCACGTATATATTTAAAAACATTGAACAATTATGCCTTTTTCATTTTTCAATAAGCACATTTTTGGTCAATATGCACATTTTCATTCAATAGACACATTTTGAATCAATAAGAACATTTTTGTTTAATAGGTACCTTTTCATTCAATAAATACATTTTTGGTCAGCAAGCATCTTTTCATTCAAGAAACCCTACATTAAAAAAAAGGGTATTGATCAAAATTCAATTTTATGCACTAGAAAAAAAAAAAAAAAATCATAGATAGCCCTTCTAGAAGACAGCTTTTAACTTCGATTAGTCATATGAAGCATCTAAGATACAAAACTTAGAAAATAATAAAATTCACCAAAAAATATAGGAGAAGAAGATTATATATAGATGTTAAGGTATGTGATTCATGTTAAGAACATATGTCATCATGTATTGGCTAATACTTTGACAAAAACGCACTTTACTTGTAATTGGGTAGATCTAGGATGTGTTTAATGTTTCAAGGAACAAGGTTTCAAATTCAAGTATTAAAACCATGCAAGTCTGTCCAAGAATCAAGTGACGAAGTGCTGGATTTTAAATCTTGACAGCTAGTATCTATCGAGGTTTAAAAAGCTGGTCTAGCCCGATGCTCGACAATTGCTCGACAGATAGGGTATCTATCGAAAATTATAAAAATCAGATTTTCAGTTATGTTTTCATACCAATCTGTGAGTATATGTTTGGGCTTTCTTTTCTCACAATCCTAAACATATATAAGGATTATTTTAAGGGTTTTCAAAAGTTACACAGTTGCACGAGTGTGAAGCAAAGAGTTGTTCATGCAAATTGTGACCGAAAACCTAGTTTGCCCTAGTTCTTCTTTCTCTTGAAGAAACTGTTGTGTTTGTACACCGTAGGGTTTTGTGACCAAGAAACTTCATGATCTTCATCGTGTGATGAACTGAAGAACTTGCAACCAATATCCTTCTCAAGTTGGCGATTAAGTCGCGTACTGAGATCCGCACATCAAATTGGTTAGTCACATACTAGGAGCCGTGCATTAAGAGAAGAGATTGTCACTACAGAACAAGTCCAATTGTGTATTAGAGTAAGGGTTCAACTGTAGGTTGGTAAAAGGTACTGGGATTCCTTTACTTGTAACTGCTTGTTGTGATAACAGTGAATTCTCGAGAGTGGTAACCTTAAATTCACACGATGGGGTTTTTGCCGTGGAGGTTTTCCCCATTCAAAAACAAATCACCTTGTCAACTTTATTTTTCACAGCATTTTACTTTAGTTGGTGATTTGTTTGTGTTGCCACATACATTGCATGTTAATTTGATTAATTAATAAACTTAGCTAATTAATTAATTAATACATCACAAGGAGTCAATACATTCTTAGACTATCAATAGAGAAGTGAAGCACACCTATATTAAGTTGTACTTGATTTAGTAAAGCAAACAAGGGAGATTGTACCAAGGGATAGTGGCATGTGAAAATAAATGGTTGAATCAAAATTCAAAATTCAGAGTTAGTACCCTAAAATTGAATGGAGCACCCCACATACAATAACCGATTTTTGGCCAATAAGATTGGGGTTGATAAATGGGTTCTCAATGTTGGATGCACAACAACAATAAATAATTATACATGAGAGAGAGAGAGAGGACTTTTATTTTTTTATGGGTCGACCAAAAAAAAACAGAATACAGGAGAATTAATGCCACATACACATTTAAAAACACTGAACAATTATGCATTTTTTTTTTTCATTTTTCAATATGCATCATTTTGGTCAATAGGCACTTATTCATTTAATAGGCACATTTTCAGTCAATAGACATATTTGCAATCAATAAGCACATTTTCATTCATAGACACACTTTCATTCAATTGACACATTTTTTGTCGACAAGCACATTTTCATTCAATATAAACATTTTCGGTCAATAGACACATTTTCATTCAATAGGCACTTTTTCAATCAATAGGCACCTTTTGGCATATCTAACATGAATGATTATGACCCTTCAATAGGCACCTTTTGTTATACCGAGGTTAAAGGGTTATAACCTTTTCAATAGACACCTTTTGGCATATATATATATATATATATATATGTATGTATATATATTATTACAACTTATCTTATACATACAATACAAACTAAACTAGAGACACAACATTCTATCTCTTGTTACTTCCCACAAAAAACTAATAATTAAAACAACATTGCTTTCTTTTGTATAACTAATAAAACTTTGTGCTACTTCTTTCAATATCATTTTTTCTTTAATTTTATGCATTTTTCTTACTACTTCAACTAAAAAATAACGGTTTTTTTTTCTTCTAAAACTCATGCAGTAGCTATTCTCGCGCATCGCACAAGTTAGCAATTAGTCTATATCTATATAATAATATAAAACTAGTTAAATACTAAATCATATATATATATATATATATATATATATATATACTAATGAGAAACCATCACATATTTTAGAAATGTATGGTTTAAAAAAAGTGTAAGCTAATACAATGTATAATTTAAACCATATATTATAATTATTTTTAATTATATCCGTGCATATGCACGAGACTACACACTAGTATTTATAATTTACATGTTTATATGTACATATGTATAAACATATTGTTAGGACATATGTGGTTCACTTGTTAAGAACATATGTCTTTTTTTTTATGTAATTGGCTAATCCTTTGACAAAATGCACTTTGCTTGTATTTGGGTAGATCTAGGATGTTTTTAATACTTCAAGAAATAAGGTTTCAAGATCAAGTGTAAAAGCCATGCAAATCTATTCAAGAAACAAGCTGAAGAAATGTCTATCATTAAAGCTCTACAGCTGCATCTATCGAGCTTTAAGAAGTTGTTTCATCCCCAAGGCTCTAAAACTTCTCGACAGCATCTCGACACCTCTAACTGTCGAGATTTAAGAAAAACATATTTTCTGATCTGTTTTGATTCCAATCCGTGGATATGTCTTTAAGCTTTCTTTTCTCACGACCCTAGACATATAAAATGATTATTTTAAGGGCCGTATCTGTTGCACAGCTAAAGACACAAGTTGCACAAGCATTGAGCAAAGTCTGTTCAAGCAATTTATGACCGAAGACAAAATTTGCCATAATTCATCTCTTTGTGAAGAAACTGCTATGTTTGTGCATTGTAGGGTTTTGTAACCAAGCATCTTCTTGTTCTTCATCTTGAGGATGAACTGAAGAACTTTACAGCCAACATCTTTCTCAAGTTGGTGATTAAAGTCGAGTATTGGGATCTACGCAATTGGTTAGTCGCGTATTGGGAGTCGTGCATCAAAAGGAGAGATTGTCACTATAGAACAAGTCCAATTGGATATTGGGGTAAGGGTTCAACTGTAGGTTGGTCTAAGGTACTGAGATTCCTTTACTTGTAATCGTTTGTTGTGATAATAGTGAATTCTCGGGAGTGGCGACCTTAAAATCACACGGTGGAGTTTTTTCCTTAGAGGTTTTCCCATTCATAAGGAAATCACCATGTCAATTTATTTTCGCTGCACTTTAGTTTATTAGTGATTTGTTTGTACTACCACACGTTTGCATGTTAAATTGGTTAATTAATTAAACTTAGCTAATTAATCAATTAATCCATCACAAGGGGTCAATAAGTTTTTGGCCTATCACATATACCTATGAAGACTTGAAATTAAGATTGTGTAAGTTTTCAAATAAGTTTATAAGATAATTTTTGGAAGATAAACTTAATTGAAAATTTTAATTTTTCCCTTTCTATGGAAAAATAATTTCATTTTTTTAATTTATGTTAAGGTCATATTTTCTATATAATTGGCTAATCCTTAGAAAAAATGCACTTTACTTATAATTAGGTAGATCTTAATTGGCTTTAATGTATCAAGGAGTATGTTATTTAAACATATTAAGTAGTATCATTAAGACATGAAGGTTGATCCAAGAAACAAGTGAAGAAAAGTTTTTTAATTAAGTCTCGACACTAGCTCAAAAAATGCTTCTATCGAGAATTAATGGAAAAGCTCGACACAAGCTCAACACAAGCTTGATCTATCAAGAATTATGATTTCAGAAATCTTAGATCTGAAATTTGGCCCATGATAACTTGAATTATTAGGGTTTCTCTTCTTACAACCCTAGTCATATATAAGACTTATTTTAAAAGTCATCGGCACGGAAATAGAGACATAGAACTCATACACTCTATGAGAAGCTACAGTGTTTGTGCACCTTAGGGTTCTCTAACTAAGTGCTTCTTGATCTTTATCCTTTATGAAGAGAAGAACTTTGTAGCCAACAACAATCATTTAAGTTGCTAGAGTCAGTCATGTATTGGTTTCCACGCAAAAGAGTTAGTCACAAATTGAAGATTTGTGCAACAAAAGAAAGAAGAGTGCTATAAGATCAAGTCCAATTGGGTATTGGAGAAAAGGTTCAACTGTAAGTTGGTATCTTGGGATAGGTTAAGGTAGTGATAAGATTCCTTATACTTGTTGAAAGCTCACTTAGTGTGTAAAACACTAGTGAATGTTTAGACCCCCAAATTTAAATTAACCAATACAAAGCTTATATTCAAATAATTGATCTGCGGAATGATAAATATAAGCAATACCCAAATATGCAAACTACTCTAAGCCATATTTTAACCACAGCTCAGCAACAATTAAAAGCAAAGAGAAAAGGATAGAGAGAAGCAAGCACAAGATAACACCGGCACATGTTATCGAAGAGGAAACCAAAGAACTTGGCAAAAAACCTTTCCGCCACCCTCCAAGTGGTAAATGATCCACTAGAAAATCAGTTAGGATACATGAATATCAACAGACTCTCCAAGCCTAATCTACCCGATGCACCTAAGCCCTCCAAGCTTCTTGCTCCAACAGGGTTATGCCTATCATTGTCTTCTCTAGCTTACTGGATCCCGCAATTAGCCCATTGCATCAACCAAAATGAATTAGTTCTCTCTTAAACTGCTTCCCAAACACCAAGAACCTTCTCACTGCTCTGAATGTCGTGAGGTAAGAATTTGGCTTAAGATCCTCTCATGGGTATGACAATGGAGAGGATGAGAGTAGAGGAATTTGGAGAATCAAATGTATAAGATTATGAATGAATCAATCTTATTGTTCTCTGGGGTTTTTCTCTCAAAATTCTTTTTGGAAGCTCTCTACATTTCGTGGGTATAAGGGAATTTTTGTAGGGAATGAGATGGAAGGTTAAAATACATTTTTCAGCAAAACAGGGTGCACTGGCGAGTCACTCGCAATTGGGATGAGTAGCAAGTTCTAGTTGCTAGATAACAGAAAGGCCAGACCATACTTTTTTTCCTGTAGTGATCCAACTATCTTGACCCTTTAACTTCCTACATGCTCCACATGTGTGACACATTTTGGCGAGTCACCACTCGTGAGTCAGTCGTGAGCTCTAGTCATGAGTTGCTTCTTGATGCACACACTTGATCAATTCTTCACACTCTCTCACACATAACCCTTACATTATTTCCAACTAAATACAGGGTTTCTAAATGCTGAATTACAAGCAAATTTGGTACGGAATAAAGCCAATGCATAGTTGAATAAATTCAACCTTACAATCTCTCCCTTTGGCTATTTCGTGACAAAATCCTAAAACAGACTTTAAACTTAAAAATGTAAGTTAGGAATAGTTGCCAAAACTCACTCACACTTAATTCTAAATTTGTGAAGCTCTTGACCCATACGAACAAGTTTCCTGAAAACAATATCACAAAATGCACTCATTTAGTTCATTGTAAGCGGAAAACTTAGAATGCATATGGAGCAAGCACAATATGATCAAGCAAGTATGAATGTGATAATGAAGCATAACTTGACCATACAAGAACAATCACTATAAAAAGTGACTACAATGAGCATTCACACGATGAATGAACATCCAGAAATGCAAGAAAATAAGCTCAATGCAAAGTATCATTTGCAGGTCCAACACTCAAGCAATGCAAGAACACTAAAGCAATTTCATCAAGGATACAAGATCCAACAATGACACAAAATTACTAAAGAAAATACAAAACATTAACTAAAAGTACGCTAGATAAGCAAAGGTACATGAAAGCATATTCAAGTACATAAAATAAGCTTAACTATGTAATATGAACATAGACTAGTAATAACAACAAAGAAAAAAAACTAGAACAGCTTGTTGTTTGAACCTTACAATCTCCCCCTTACAATCTCCTTCTATCATGGTCACCATCTCCCCTTTTTTTCATGAAATAGCTAGTCATCGTCTTCTTTTAGCTTCCTTTGAATTTGATTTAATTGAGTTTGCAGAAAGTAAACTTTGTATCAAATCGGATGTGCTGAGACTGCATGATAGACGTGAGGCCGGAAAATTTTGTGCTGATGTCTTGCATGAAAGCCATGATGTTGTCCAACTTCTCATCATAGGAGTATGAGCTAGAGCTTGTATCACCTTGAGGAGCATTACTCTCATGTTTGACATTCTTTTAGCTATGGCTTATGATAGCATTGAGAGTGCTATTGTTAATTGATCTTTGCTTAGGTTGAAGATACTCATCTTCCAATGTGGGTACTGTCACGTCCCTATCAGTTAAAAAAAAAAAAAAAAAAAGTATGGCTTTTATGGTCCCACGTGCACCCCCCACCTAACCCCACTACCCACAACTCTCCACCATTCATTTCCTTCACTCATCTTCTCTCTTTTTGGCCGGCTCCCTCTTTTCCTTCTTTCATTTTCTTTCTTTTCTCTTCACTTAAACACTCATTCCTTAAGTTCACCCGCCGGCCTCCACTCCAAAACACACCATTTCACCATCATTTTTCCGGCAAGATCACCAGAAAAATATTTAGGAACCCCTAAGCATCTTCATCATTTTATTTGAGGTAAAAATTTCTAATCTTTTTGGTAGGTTTCATACTTTTATTTGAGGTTATTTTTATCTAAGCTTGAATAATTATACCCATGTGATTTATGAGCATTAGAAGTCATATTTATGTGTTTTTATGTATGGGTTTTGTGTTGGTGGAATTATTTGATGAGTGGGTATATATTTTGTGTAAAAAATGGCTACATAAGGTTTATGTATGGTGGGAAAATTTAGGGGTTTTAAGTTATAATGTGTGATGGTTGGTAAATTTAATTTTTCCATTGCCATTGGGTCTATTTGGAGTTAGTTGAAATTCTAAATTTCTTGTCTTAGAGGATATGTTGATTTTGCTTTCATGGGCCTCTTAATGATGTAGTGTAAATCTTATGAAGTTAGTCATAATATTGGAGATAATATGGAATGGGTTAACTTTATAAATTGGAGTTGATGCCTTGTGGATCAATTTGTTGAGAAGCTTTGGGAATGGTATATATTATTATTGATGAGGTTAAATACTAGGCTTGCCTAATTAATTTTATTTGGCAATTCCTAAATTGTGGCTAGATACAATTTCAAGTTCTATGCTTATTGAGATAGGTTTACTTGATATTGTTTAGGTTCTAGCTAATCTCCTTGGAGCTTGGAAAATTAGGATTTTGCGGTTGCAAGGTAAGTAGCTTTTTAATGGGATCTTTGGAAAATAATTACATTGCATAAATGTTATTTTTGGGTTAGGCACATTTTTGGAAACCACCTATGGATACTATATTTTCCTAAAAGCTATTGTGTCGTAACCTTAATATATGTATATATATGATTATATATATATATATATGAAAATGCATTATTTTTGGTATTGCACTTGGGGAAATGCATGAATTGTTGATATGGAAAAATGAGCATCTTTTATTTAATCTTTGATATGGAAATCATGGATTTTATGGTATATTAGAAAATTAAAGATGCTTATCTTGTCTTACTATGTGAGAAATTGATAGAAAATCTTTTTGACAAGAATGGAGTTGAAAACCTTACAAACCTTGTGTAAGTTAGATTATTTAAGGTTTTCTAAAACTATCTGGATATAAATTGTATTTGAAAGGAAATGTACACTGTGAGCTTTATGTAGTTTAACACCAAACCATGAGTGATTTCCCGGTGATCACCCGATTTGGTTTTCGTAGTCTTTGTGACAATGGAATCAAATCTAGGTCAGTGCCTTTTCACTTTGGATGACGCGTTCTTCCCTGCTGCCCATGGGGGGAAGAGGTTCCTTAATTGTGTGTGGGTGAGGCTGCTGTCCATGGGGCCTAGAGACCACATGCAAGAGAGGGCCTATTTGACGCGCTCTCTGCTACCCATGGGGGGAGAAAAAAAAAACCTTGAGGGTATGGGTAAGGCTACTGTCCATGGGGCCAAGAGTCTGCATAACAGAGAGGACAATATCATGCCAGTTGTGAATGGGTGGATCCCCTGACCGGTCTATGTGGTTGTGTAGTATATTTGTGATAATTTATCTTTTGTTAGATATTATGGTTTTGGAAATTATATTGTTGATGCTCACAGATTATAGTATATAGTTTCAAGGTAGTTACTTAGAAAAATGGTGTATTTCATTATCTAATCATTCTTGTCATATTACTATTATTGAAGATGAAACTTGCATTTCCCCCACCCCCATTAATTATGCTACTTACTGGGCTTTGTCTCATCCCATTATTATTTTTATAAACTTTTCAGAGTAGGCAACACCTTTTTGAGACAGCTTTTTGGTGGCTTATAGTAGTTAGACTAACTACTGATGGAGGCTGAACTTTTGTAATGGAGTTACTAGATGATGTACGTCTTAGTTTAGGCTTGACTCATTCTTTTGTATATTGTGGTGGTTGTGACTGTATTTCCACTAATGGGACAAGTTGTTGATATGTAATCATTTATTCAGACCTCTATTCTTTTGTGGCCAATGGTCCTTGTATTTAATACTTAGAGCTCTAACTTGTTTTAAGAATATATCCAATGGAATTATGATGATAATTCTTGATGTTGATACTTGATAGGATTTATGTGGATTGAATTGTCAAAAAGTAAAATTTTACAGGTACTTGAGGCGTATTTCTCATGCTTTGGACCCCTTGGGGTTTGGGGCGTGACAGGTACTCCCTTTAGCTTTAATATCTTTGTGATGAGGCAACAAAATGGAAGACAATTCCTACAAGCCGTCCTCTCAGCAGTTTTGACCAAAATGTGAAAGATATGAAAGCATACATCAATTTCTTCATCGGTAATCAAGTCATGAAGAAACATAGCCCGACCAAGATTGATATGTTCGGTGCTCGAGAGAGGATAAAGATTATGAAACATTACTGTTGTGAGCAACCTCAACTCAAAAGATAAAGATGATAGACCAATTGATTTCCTATTTGAAGACACATCCAAATTTTTTCCAAAAACGTCATGAAAAATTTCAGGGTCCAAGTCCATATCATCATACACTAGTGGATTTGCAAACATTGGTCGGTTGATGTTCAGAATGAGAGCAAGATATGAAGGTGCTATAGTAAAGTCCTTTCCTCTCATCCAACATTGTAGCTCATCTCCATCAAAGATAGCATCTGCATAAAATATTTTCACAAGCTCTTCATAAGGATCTTCAAGATTCAATAGAAGGTAGTTCCAACTAAACGCGAACCATTTAAGAATGTTGCTCAACAACCTGTTCAATCACCATGGGGGCATTTTTGAAGCAATTCAAATATGCTTGATATACGGTATATGATTTGAATCAAGTGTCATCAAAAACTCCAGTCAAAGATTGAGTTTTCTTTGACTTAAGAAAGAAGCTACTGAGGTCAATGACCGATTCCTTCCCTTTGTTGCTACTTCCTTTCACTACTGACTTTTTGAAAGGAGACATCTTCAAGCAAAGATCATGAAATAGCAAAAACCAAGATGAAAACAAATGGCAACAAACTTGATTATCAACAAGTTAGTACCAAAACATAAACTACGAATTAAACCCTAAAAACTAAAATTTAAAGAGCAATTCAAAACAAAATTGACATGTGAAGATGCTAAACATCAAAGCATGATATAATCATGGTATTAGTCACTCAACATGTCAATGGTTGTGTGTGTGTGTGTACATCATATGAAAAAGTGTGCATGAACAAGTGTGCATGTCAATGATTATGTGTTTCACACTTTGCCCCTTGCATGATTTCATGCATTGTTCATGCACACTTTTTTTGTGTGCATACCATTGTTGGTAAAATGTCTATTTAGATGTTTTTGTGTGTATTTTTGGACTCTTTTGAGTAAAAAATTTGGGGATAATCATGTTTTGGACACCACAACACAAAACATAGTATAATATATGAGCATGTAATAAAAACATGTAAAACAAGCATTATACCATCATCCTCATCAAAACCCATACAACAATTTCATCACAAACAACAAAAACCCATGTTTATCAACCAAATTTCAATATCTCAACACAAACAACAAATCCACGAAAAATAAAGCTTTAAACTTGAAACAGAGTGAAAAGAGGCCAAAATGGCCAAATACCACCAATTCATAAAAGTTTTAGCAAAAAAACACTGTTTTGAAAATAAATAGGGATCTACCATTGTTTCTAGTAATTGAGTTCACCAAACTCGAGTTCCCTATTTTCTAATTCCACCTTGGCATGGCTGACAGGGCATTTGGGGATTTAAAAATGCCACTTTGTACTCGAGTTTCCTGGACTCAAGTACCGTGTAGTGTGGTACCAGAGTCCACTAAACTCGGGTATTAATCTGGGTTGGCCCCAATTTGTTGCGTACATCATGCCAATTGATACTCAAGTGTGGTGGACTCGAGTACTGTCTTAGCAGTACCCGAGTCCACCAGACTCAAGTATCACTCTAGTTTGACAGGCCACAAACGCGTTGATTCCTTGTGATAAATTAGATTGATTAATTAGCCTAGTTATTAATTAATCAAATTAACATACAATATCACGTGGCAGCACAAACAAATCACCAAAACTAAAGTATGCAGCAGAAAAATAAATGACATGGTGATTTGTTTACGAATGGGGAAAACCTGACGGCAAAAACCCCACCGGGTGATTTAAGGTCACCACTCCTGAAACTTCACTATTATCACAGCAAGCAATTACAAGCAAGGAATCTCAAGTACCTTACCAACCTACAGTTGAACCCTTACCACAATACATAATTGGACTTGCTCTGTAGTGACAGTTTCTCCTTTCAATGGACGACTCCCAAGTACGTGACTAACCAGATGCACAGATCCTAGTATGCGACTTTAAACACCAACTAGAGAGAGAGTTGTTGGCTACAAAGTTCTTCAAATCATCTGCATGATGAAGATCAAGAAGATGCTCGGTCACAAAACCCTATGGTGCACAATACACAGCTATCTTCTTCACAAGAGATGAACTAGGGTACGAACTTTGTCTTTGATCACAAATTGCATGAACAAGGATTGCTCAATACTTGTGTAGCTTGCATCTCTTTTGACAGCCCTTAAAACAATCCTTTTATATGTCTAGGGTTAGGAGAAAAGAAGTCCCAAAGACACATTCATGGATTGGACTTGAAACAGAACTGAAAATTTGTTTTCTTTAATTCTTGACAGATAGAGGTGTCGAGGATCTATCGAGAAGCTGTCGAGGCTCGGGGTAAACAGCTTCTTAAAGCTCGATAGATGTATGTGTCGAGATAGGTGTCAAGCTTTAGTAACTTGCACTTCCTTGCTTGTTTCTTAGACAGACTTGATGACTTCAACACTGAATCTTGAAACACTGTTTCTTGAAGTGTTAAACACATCCTAAATCTACCCAATTACAAGTAAAGTGTGTTTTGTCTAAGGATAAGCTAATTACATAAAATAGCGACATATGTTAACAAACTTGAACTACATATGTCCTAACAATCTCCCCCTTTGGCAATCCGTGACAAAACCACAACAAACAAATGAAGATATGAGAGAAGTCATAAAGAACTTTAACTCATATTTCAAATGTTACATACAGTAAAATTTATCCTAACACAAACTCTTGAAAAACTTTGCAAGAAGAGAGTTTATGGCAAGTAGACTTTGACAACCTGTATTTCTGAAACACTTATAAACAAAACACATCAAGGCATCTTTGTGTGAAGTAGAAATAATAGATTGCGTACAAGTAAAGAAACATGTGTATAGAGACTGAAAAGAAACAACACATGGAAAGATAGGTGAAAGAAACATACATCATCATATATATCAAGAAATAAGTACAATGTATGTCAATACATGATCAATGTATCTCTAAAAAGATAGAAAAGAAAAAAAATACATATGATCCTCACTACATCTCTCAATCCACAATCCCCCTATCAAAAATGTCCTATGCTAACTCTCCCCCTAAGCATGACTACTCTCATACCAAAACTACTCCCCCTTTTTGTCACGAGTGACAAAAGGTAGAGTGTCATGTAGACATCTCGTCAGAAGAGCTCACATCTCCATCATCATCATCATCGGAAGCATCATCGTCATCACCGTCATCATCAGCCTCAGCCTCAGTCGAAACATGAGGTGGCGGAGGAGAAGTCTCTAAAGCAAAGCCGCCCAAGATCGCCTGTCACCTGGCGATGCGACCAACACGAACGTTCACCTGATACAGCTCCGTGGAAAGTGTATCGAGGCGAGCATCCATGCGCTGAAGCTGCGCCACGATGTCTCCTAAAGTGATGTCGCTCAAAGAAGAAGGAGCAAATATCGCTCAAGCAGATCTAGAGGAAGTCGGTCGGGAGGAAGGAGTGGCACCATCTGACTATCTCGATCTAAACTGTGTCTCGCTACGTTTTACGGTAGCGACGTCTATAGCAGACATGACATGGTAAGGATCAAACGAAGGGAATAGGATGGAAAAACGGCGAAGAATCCTTGTGATAGCAGAAGGGAAAATGAGCTTATCACGGGTGGCCGTATCTCTATAGACATCTATGATGGAGAAAATAAAGTGTGAAGGAAAGTCTATAGAGAGATCCTCTAAGAGGGACAACAAAAATCGAGCATGAGGCTCTGTGATAGAGTTATAGTGAGAAAGTGGGTGCAAAACAAAAGTCATCACCATGTTAAGGAAACGAGGACCTTTAGCAAAAGGTCAACATGGTGTATACTGATGATCTCCCCAAGAGGAAGGACGCTCACAGAACGTCGAGATCATCTCGTCTTTGGACACAGTCCATAGACGCTCACAGCTAGGGTAATCAGGATGATCCACCCTAGGGACATGAAGCACCTCAGAGACTAACTCCGGAGTGACAGCAAAGCGCGTACCTCGAACGCAAGAGTAGAAGAGAGGTACTGAAGAATCGATCCCGTGGATATTGGAGTAAAACTTCTGTATCAACACGAGAGGACATGTGACCGAGACATCACACAGTGACTCCTAAGCCCGACTGTGAATGACATCGGGTAGGTCAGTATCGGCAAAGTCTGCCAGGACAACGTGACGTTCCGAATGAACACCTCGTTTAGAGAAGTTCTCCGAGAAGTCCTTATGGGCTTTCTCATCACGGAACCAGATAGAAAGTGGAGTGGAATCCGAAGAGGAAGATCCCTTAGAACGCAGAGGATTCTGGGATGGAATGGACTTACGTTTAGGTGCCATAGACACTACTAACGCAAACATAGAGAGGGGGGAGAAGAAGAAGACAAACAGAAAAGTCCCAAGCATTTCAATATAGGAAGAAAAACATTGGAAAGAAAGAATGTATGCATGGAAAATGCATGAACATGTGACATGCAACATAAAAACATCATGGGCTCAGCTTAATCCAAGCCTAACAGCACACAACAGATTGCACACATCTAAATGCATGAAAATACAATTAGAATGCTAATGTGATGCAATGCATGTAGTTTTAAAGATCAAATCTATAAAACCAACCTAAGAATTTCATGGAAACCTCAACAGTTTTGAAAAATCCCAAAAATTTTCAAAAACACAAAACCTAGGGTTTTAAAACCATGAAATGCATGAAAATGAGTGAAAAGATGCTTACCAAGTGATGAAGATCAAGAAGAACACTTGAAAAAGCCTTAGGAAGAGGTTTGGAGAGAGTGAGAGAGGTTTTGGGAGGGAAAACACGAGCTATCAAGTGAGAGAGATCGAGCAAAATGACTGAAGATCGCGACAGAATCTATTTATAGACCTTCAGTAATTCTCGACAACTGCAGGTATCGAGAGGTATCGAGACAGCTATCAAGATAGGTGTTGAGAAAATGCACTTCGACAGATACAGCTATCGAGGTCATGTGTCGAGAAAGAAGGATCAAGCATAAAGGAACCTCAATTGATCCAGAAGCTGTCGAGAAGCTATCGAGCAGACAGAAAGTTTCTCGATCGATCCACCAGGTGTCGAGGATGTGTCGAGACTGCATTTAGAAAAAGTCTAAGAGGTTCGACAGACAGCTAGGTGTCGAAAGGTGTCGAGGAGGTGTTGAGATGCCTTTAAAAATAGTTTTTCAAAAGAGGAAAAACACAGACATGAATGCAATCATGCATGCAACTCAACCAAAGATCCAAGCAACACATTAAGCTCTGAAAATCATCTCTCAACAAGAATTTTAAAGCACATGTATCCCAAAAACACGCACACACACACTAAACAAGTTTAACCAATTTTATATTTCAAAAATAAGTTAAGACAGATTGCGTGTATCAAAAATAGCAACGAGTATTGCATGTTGTGTGTGAAAACATCGCAAGATTGCATAAGTGTCTCAAAGTTATGATGATTTGAGATATGAGAAAATCACTTTAACTCACATACAATCATAACTATTTGATGGGGACTATCACCTTTGAGGTACATCCTATAACTCCCACATCTCCTAGAAAACACGCTTGCAACCATATTTTAAAGCATTTTGATCTTTTTTCTTTTTATTTCTTTGCATATTTTCTTTTATTAAGCATATCATGCATGGGCATACAAGAGAAAGAAAAGAAATACCCAATTATGTTAAGCTTTTGACATTACACTTTTGCTATGCCGAAGTATACAGATGTCATTGACATTGCACTTTTGCTATGCCAAAGCATACAGATGTCATATCATGATTAGCAAGTAACAGTGGTGAGATAGTTATTTATGCCTTTCTCTTAGGATTTTCTAGTCCTACCCGTCAAAAAGAGTGATACGAGTGTTAAGTAGAAGAGATCACTTAACCTTACTCATCACAAACAAAGAGCTACAAAATCTAAGCTACAAATGATACAAAGTTTAGAAAACTCTGTTTTAATGGCCATTTTAAAAGTTCACATGAACAAATGCACACAAACACACACTGTTTTTGTATTTTTCAATTTTTCAATTTTTTTTTAATTTTTATCAGAAAAGTAAAAATAAAACACAAAACTGAAACCACACAAACAAAAACAAGCTAAAGAAAGCAAAACAATGCATAAAACTAGATGCAAATGCATGAGGAAGAAGAAAAATAAAAGGAGATCAATCCATGGAGATGACACCGATGTTTTGACGAAGGAATTCAAAACGTTTGCTATCCAGAGGTTTGGTGAACAAGTCAGATTTTTGGTCATCAGTGTGAATAAACTTAAGGGTGAGAACACCATCTTCGACAAGCTCCCTAATGAAGTGATGTCGAACCTCTATGTGCTTAGTTCGAGAATGTTGAACCGGATTCTTAGAGATATTGATGGCACTGGTATTGTCACAGTAGATGGTGAGATGTTCTTGACAAATACCATAATCATGAAGGAGTTTTTGCATCTATAGGAGTTGGGTGCAACAGCTACCAGCAGCAATGTACTCCGCTTCAGCAATGGATAACGAGATGGAGTTTTGCTTTTTGCTCATCCAAGAGACCAAATTATTACCCACATAAAAACAACCCCCTGAAGTACTTTTTCTATCATCAGCATTCCCAGCCCAATCAGCGTCAGAATATCCAACTAAGACATTATTTGTGTCTTTGCTATACCACACACCAAAGTTAGCAGTAGTCTTGACATACTTTATGATTCTTTTTAAAGTAGTCATATGTGACTCTTTGGGATTAGCCTGATATCTAGCACACACTCCTATACTGTAACTAATGTCAAGTCTACTAGTAGTAAGGTAAAGAAGACTACCTACCATGCTTCTATAAAGTGAAGAGTCTACACTTTTACCTAACATGTCAATAGTGAGTTTAACATTTGGGCTCATGGGGGTTCTAACAGAACTAGCAGATTCCAATCCAAACTTTTTCACAAGATTCTTAGCATATTTAGATTGAGAGATGAATATACCTGAATCTTGTTGACGAATCTGTAGTCCAAGGAAGTGAGACAACTCTCCAATCATGCTCATCTCGAACTCTGCTTGCATGAGTTTTGAGAAGTCTTGAGCAAGTTCATCCTTAGTTGATCCAAAGATGATATCATCAACATAGACCTGAGCAACCACCAGCTCACCAGCTTTTCTTTTGATGAAGAGAGTCTGATCAGCCTTTCCTCTTGTGAACCCATGGGATATCAAGTATTGAGTCAATCGATCATACCAAGGTTTGGGTGCTTGCTTTAATCCATAGAAGGCCTTTTTAAGGTACAACACATAATCTGAAAACTGTGGATCAATGAACCCTTTAGGTTGAGCCACATAGACATCCTCTTTAAGCAATCCATTCAAGAAAGCTGTTTTCACATCCGTCTGGTAAAGCTTAAACTTCAAGTGACAAGCTAAGGGGAGAAGGATTCTAATGGACTCCATGCAAGCAACTGGGGTAAATGTTTCATCATAGTCTATTCCCTCCATTTGAGTGTATCCTTGAGCTACAAGTCGAGCCTTGTTGTGGATTACATTGCCTTCCTCATCAGTCTTATTTCAGAATATCCACTTTGTACCGATGACATGCTTGCCCTCCGGTCTAGGAACTAAAGTCCACACATCATTCCTCTGAAACTGAAGCAGTTCATCATGCATTGCTTCAACCTAGCTTTCATCCTGAAGAGCTTCCTCAACTTTAATGGGTTCAACTTGTGACAAATAACAAGAATATGACAAAAAGTTAGCAACACACTTATCAACTGTGCGTTTCCGCAATGTAAGTTCATTCATATTTCCCACAATAGTTTTTGGAGGATGATTTAATTTGATTCTAGAGGAGGGTCCTTTGTCATGACATTCAGAATCTGGTGATGTAGGCATGTCTGCTAGCTCTTCTACAACACTTGGAGTACCAGGAGTACTTGGGGATGTAGGCTCTTGTTCCATGAGTTCTGGAGCTCTCCTAGGTTCAGGAGGAAGGATTTCTTTAGGAAGTTCCTCATCTATTTTCTCAGAACTAACATCTGAAGACTCATCAATAACAACATTCACCGTCTCCATGACCTTCATGGTTCTTTTGTTATATACCCGATAAGCCTTGCTAGTAGAAGAGTATCCCAGAAATATCCCTTCATCACTTCTGGAATCAAACTTTCCCACATTCTCTCTATCCTTTAGGATGAAACAAGTACTTCCAAAAATTCTGAAATACTTCACATTTGGCTTTCTTCCTTTCCATAACTCATATGGAGTCTTTTTGGTGTCGGGTCTGAAGTACACTCTGTTCACCTTATGACATGCAGTGTTGACTGCTTCTCCCCACAAATTTCTAGCCACATCCTTACTGTGCAACATGGCTCTAGCCATTTCCTAAATAACCTTGTTCTTTCTTTCTACTACACCATTCTGCTGAGGAGTAATAGAGCAGAGAATTCTTGAGATATACCTGATCTTGTGCAGAATGACTCCATGTATGAGTTTTCGAATTCTTTACCATGATCACTTCGAATTTTGTCAATTTTCAGGTTCTTCTCATTTTGCAGTCTTGTACACAGTACTTCAATGTGCTCAGGAGCATCAGACTTGGATCGTAGAATAATAACCCAAGTGTACCTTGTGAAGTCATCTACTACAACCATGATGTATCTCTTACCTCCAAGAGATTCGGTTCTCGTAGAACCCATAAGATCTAAATGCAATTGCTCCAAAGGTCTAGATGTAGCTGATGTCTGAGTGCTTGGATGCTTAGCTTTCGTCTGTTTTCCAAGTTGACATGGTCCACACACAACATTGTTCAGCCTACTCAGCTTTGGCATCCCTAGAGCCGATTCATGCTTAGATACAATAGAAAGATGTTTGTAACTAGCATGTCCCATCCGTTGGTGCCACAAATCTTCATTTGGTAACCGAATACTATTGCATACAACATCAGCATCAGGTACCAATCCATAACAGTTGTCTAAAGTACGAACACCACTTATGAGTTTCTTTCCAGACTTATCCATAATAAGACACTTTCCTTTGGAGAATAACACCATGAAGTCTTGATCACATATCTGATTTATACTCAGAAGGTTCACTCTTAGGCCCTCCATATAAAGAACATTTGCAATGTCTGGTAGTCCAGGTAGAGAGATAATTCATTTCCCTTTTATCTGTGATTTGCTCCCATCACCAAAAGTGACATTTCCACCTTTCTTAGACTCGAAGACTTTGAAGAGTGATCGGTCTCCAGTCATGTGTCTTGAGCAACCACTGTCAAGGTACCACAAGCATGTGTCCATCACTTTAAAGGCGGGCTTCATCATGAAACACACTACGTGCTTAGATAACAAATTAGTGGGAATGGTATCTTCTCTCATCTGCTTTGCCAGGCCACAAACGCGTTGACCCCTTGTGATAACTTAGATTAATTAAATTAGCCCAGTTATTAATTAATCAAATTAACATGCAATATCACGTGGTAGCACAAACAAATCACCGAAACTAAGTTATGCAGCAGAAAATAAATAACACGGTAATTTGTTCACGAATGGGGAAAACCTTACGGCAAAAACCCCACCGGGTGATTTAAGGTCACCACTCCCGAAACTCCACTATTATCACAACAAGCAGTTACAAGCAAGGAATCCCAAGTACCTTACCAACCTACAGTTGAACTCTTATCCCAATACCCAATTGGACTTGTTCTGTAGTGACAGTTTCTCATTTCAATGCACGGCTCCCAAGTACGTGACTAACCAGATGCGCGGATCCCAGTACGCGACTTCAAACACCAACTAGAGAGAGAATTGTTGGCTGCAAAGTTCTTCAAATCATCAGAGATGAACTAGGGCATGAACTTTGTCTTTCATATCACAAATTGCATGAATAAGAAGTTCTGAATGAATGTGCAACTTGCATCATCTTGACGGCCCTTAAAATAATCCTTTTATATGTCTAGGGTTAAGAGAAAAGAAGTCTCAAAGAAACATTCACGGATTGGACTTGAAACAGAACTGAAAATCTGTTTTCTTTAATTCTCGACAGATAGAGGTGTTGAGGATCTGTCAAGAAGCTGTCAAGGCTCGGGGCAAAACAGCTTCTTAAAGCTCGATAGATGCATGTGTCGAGGTAGGTGTCGAGATTTAAAATCTTGCACTTCCTTGCTTGTTTCTTGGACAGACTTTGATGACTTCAACACTGGATCTTGAAACATTGTTTCTTGAGATGTAAGACATATCCTAGATCTACCCAATTACAAGTAAAGTGCGTTTTGTCTAAGGATAAGCCAATTACATAAAATAGCGACATATGTTCACAAACTTGAACTACATATGTCCTAACAATCTCTCCCTTTGGTAATCCGTGACAAAACCACAACAAACAAATGAAAATATGAGAGAAGTCATAAATCACTCAACTCATACTCACTTGTTACATACAGTAAAATCTATCCTAACACAAACTCTTGAAAAATTTTGCAAGAAGAGAGTTTATGGCAAGTAGACTTTGACAACCTGTATTTCTGAAACACTTATAAACAAAACACATCAAGGCATCTTTGTGTGAAACAAAAATAATAGATTGCATACAAGTAAAGAAACATGTGTATAAAGACAGAAAAGAAACAACACATGTAAAGGTAGGTGAAAGAAAAACATACATCATCATATATAAGAAGAGAATAAATACAATGTATGTCAATACATGATCAATGTATCTCTGAAAAGATGAAAAGAAAAAAATACATATGATCACCTCACTACATCCCTCAATCTACACTCCCCCTAACAAAAATGTCCTATGCTAACACTCCCCCTAAGCATGATTACTCTCATACAGACCAAACTACTCCCCCTTTTTGTCACGAGTGACAAAGGATAGGTCATGTAGACATCGCATCTGAAGAGCTCGCATCTCCATCATCATCATCGTCAGAAGCATCATCGTCATCGTCATCGCCATCATCATCAGCCTCAGTCTCAATCGACACATGAGGTGGCGGAGGAGAAGCCTCTGGTGCAAAGCCGCCCATGGTCGCCTGTCGCCTGGCGATGCGACCAATACGAACGTTCACCTGATACAGCTCTGTGGAGAGTGTATCTAGGCGAGCATCCATGCACTGAAGCTACACCATGATGTCTCCTAATGTGACGTCGCTCGAAGAAGAAGAAGCAGATGCTCGAGCGGATCTGGAGGTGGTCGGACGGGAGGAAGGAGTGGCACCGTCGAACTGTCTCTATCTAAACTGTGCCTCGCTACGTTTTACGGTAGCGGCGTCTATGGCAGACATGACATGGTAAGGATCGGACGAAGGGAATGGGACGGAAAAACGGCGAAGAATCCTCGTGATAGCCGAAGGAAAAATGAGCTTATCACGGGTGGCCGTATCTCTATAGACATCTATGATGGAAAAGATAAAGTGTGAAGGAAAGTCTATAGATAGATCCTCTAGGAGGGACAACAAAAACCGAGCACGAGGCTCTATGATAGAGTTGTAGTGAGAAAGTGGGTGCAAAACAAAAGTCATCACCATGTTAAGGAAACGAGGACCTTTAGCGAAAGGTCGACATGGTGTGTACATATGATCTCCCCAAGAGGAAGGACGCTCACAGAACGCCGAGATCATCTCGTCTTTGGACACAGTCTAGAGACGCTCACAGCTAGGGTAATCAGGATGATCCACCCTAGGGACATGAAGAACCTCAGAGACTAACTCTGGGGTGACCGCAAAGCGCGTACCTCGAATGCAAGAGTAGAAAAGAGGTACTGAAGAATCGATCCCGTGAATGTTGGAGTAAAACTCCTGTATCAACACGAGTGGACATGTGACCGGGACGTCACACAATGACTCCCAAGCCCGACTGTGTATGACATCGGAAAGGTCGGTGTCGGCAAAGTCTGCCAGGACAACGTGGCGTTCCGAATGAACACCTCGTTTAGAAAAGTTCTCCGAGAAATCCTTATGGGCTTTCTCATCACGGAACCGGACAGAGAGAGGAGTAGAATCTGAGGAAGACGATCCCTTAGAATGCAGAGGGTTCTGGGATGGAATGGACTTACGTTTAGGTGCCATAGACACTACTAACGCAACCATAGAGGGAGGGAAAGAAGAAGAGACAAGCAGAAAAGTTCCAAACAGTTCAATATAGGAAGAATATACTGAAAAGAAAGAACGTATACATGGAAAATGCATGAGCATGTGACATGTAACATAAAAACATCATGGGCTCAGCCCAATCCAAACCTAACAGCACACAATAGATAGGCACACATCTAAATGCATGAAAATACAATTAGAATGCGAATGTGATGCAATGCATGTGGTTTTGAAGAACAAATCTATGTAACCAACTTAACAATTTCATGAAAACCTCAAAAATTTTGAAAAATCCCAAAAATTTTCAAGAACACAAAACCTAGGGTTTTAGAAAGCATGAAATGCATGACAATGAGAGATACGACGCTTACCAAGTGATGAGAATTGAGAAAAACACTTAAGAAAGCCTTAGGAAGAGGTTTGGAGGGAGAAAGAAGTGTTTTGGAAGAGAAACCAGGTGCTTTCGAGCGAGAGAGGTCGAGCGAAGTGAGAAGGAAATCGCGAAGAACCCATATATAGACCTTCAGTAATTCTCGACAGCTGCAGGTGTCGAGAGGCGTCGAGCCTGCTATCGAGACAGCTATCGAGAAAAAGCACTTCGACAGATGAAGCTATCGAGGTCATGTGTCGAGAAGGAAGAATCAACCAAGAAGGAACCTCGATCGATCCAGAAGCTATCGAGAAGCAATCGAGTAGACAGAAAGTTTCTCGATCGATCCAGCAGGTGTCGAGGTATCTATCGAGACTGCGATAAGAAAGAGTCTATGAAGCTTGACAGACAGCTATGTGTTGAGAGGTACCGAGGAGGTGTCGAGATTCCTTTGAAAACAGTTTTTCAGAAGAAGAAAAACACAGACATGAATGCAATCATGCATGCAACTTAACCAAAGATACAATCAACACATTAAGCTCTCAAAATCATCTCTCAACAAGAATTTTGATGCACATGTATCTCAAAGCACGCACACACACACTAAACAAGTCTAACCAATGTTATATTTCAAAAACAAGTCCAGATAGTTTAGTGAGCATACATTAACGCATGTAAACCTTGTGATGGCCAAATCACATTGTACCTGCACATGTCTCAAGAATAGCAAAGAATATTGCGTGTTGTGTGTGAAAATATCGTAAGATTGCATAAGTGTCTCAATGCTATGACGATTTGAGATATGAGAAAATCACTTTAACTCACACACAATCATAACCGTTTGATGGGGACTATCACCTTCGAGGTACATCCTATAACTCCCACTTCTCCTAGAAAACACGCTTGCAACCATATTTTAAAGCATTTTTGATCTTTTTGCTTTTTATATCTTTGCATATTTTCTTTTAACAAGCATATCATGCATGGGCATACAAGAGAAAAAAAAGAAATACCCAATTATGTTAAGCTTTTGACATTGCACTTTTGCTATGCCGAAGCATACAGATGTCATATTATGATTGGCGAGTAACAGTGATGAGATGGTTATTTATGCCTTTCTCTTAGGATTTTCTAGTTCAACCCGTCAAAAAAAGTGATACGAGTGTTAAGTAGAAGAGATCACTTAACCTTACTCATCACAAACAAAGAGCTACAAAGCTCACTTGCTTAGTTGTGCAGAAGAATGCTCATCTAAGCTACAGGTGATACAAAGTTTAGAAAACTCTGTTTCAATGGCCATTTTAAAAGTTCACATGAACCAATGTACACAAACACACACTGTTTTTGTATTTTTCAATTTTTCAATTTTTTTTTATTTTTATCAGAAAAGCAAAAATAAAACACAAAATTGAAAACACACAAACAAAAACATGCAAAGCAAAATAATGCATAAAACTAGACTGACTCAAAACAGTAAAGAAACACACAAGTAATGCAACACACAAGTAATGCAACACCCAAAAACAGGAGAGAGAAGAAGAAGTGACTAAAATCACTTAGATCCCTTTGCCTTCCACACCTTGGAAAAACCTTTCCTTTTGGTCGACTCTTGAACCGGTGAAGAGGGAGAAGAATATGAACCATTCAAGTTCGAAAGGAACATGATGGCTTTAAGAAAGTCTCCAAGAGGAGCGAGAGAAGACTGAAGCTGATTCTGGCTCCCAGATGCTATTGTGCCATTGCTCTGTTGAGTGGCACGCCACTTATAGCAATTTGGTCGAGTGTGACCGGCAACACCACAATGATAACAGAGATGTGGCTTCTTCTGTTTGGGCTTTTGAGAGTTAGCCTTTTTATTCCTAGGGTTTCTAGATTCCCTTTTCTCAATTTTAGGGGGTGCTCCTAGGATGGACTTGCCCTTGTCTACGTTCTCACTAGCTAAATCAGTTTTAACATTCTTATCTTCAGTTTCAATGTTATTAGCAGGTGGAACAAACACAGTAGTACTAGCAGTAGGAGTAATAGAGAGAGAGAATTCATACCCCAATCCAGTACGGTCTGAAGAAAATCTCTGAGCACTTAGCATCTCGTCCAGCTTTGCACTTGACGTCCTTTCCAGTTGTGCTCTGACTTGAAACAGCTCCGCTTCAAGCTTCTTGGTCCTCTCAACCAAAAAATTGTTTTCGAACCTCAGTGCTCCAATGGTTTGATTCGCTTCATCAACCTTTGTGGACAACTCCTCACGGTTGAGTTCCACATCACTGAGCTTCTTGGTGGCCAGCCTATAGAGTTTCTCATGCTTCTCAGAAAGCTTGTACAGTTTCTCATAGGCAGTGTGGATATCATCTTGATCATCCATAATCTTACACTTGGAATCCACAAATTCCTTCTCTTCATCCACTTCTTCAGTAACCCCATCAGTAGGATTAACGGTGACAGTGAAGGCATTCAAGATTCCGTCGTCTTCATCTTCGGAATCGTCCTCGGGCTCCGTGTCGCTTAAGGTAACAGCAAGTGCCTTGCTCTTCCCTATGCTCTTAAGGTACGTAGGACACTCTTGTTTCATGTGTCCGAAGCCTTGACACCCAAAGCATTTTGGTCTAGCGGGAACAGTGTACTGACCGCCATCCTTGACATCCTTCTTCCCTTTATCCGGATTCTTGAATTGTGAAGAACTGGATTGTCTACGGTCTTTGTTGAAGCCCTTTCCATTTGCATTCTTCATGAATTTCTTGAATTGCCTTGTGATGTAGGACTTCATCTTAGAATCTTCATCATCTGAAGAATCATCCATATCACTGCTATTGGCCTTTAGTGCCAAGCTCTTGCCCTTACTTGACTTGCCTAACCTGGTCAGCCCTAACTCATAGGTTTGCAAGTTTCCAACCAGCTCAGTCAGAGGAATTCTGTCAATGTCCTTTGATTCCTCGATCGCCGTGATCTTAGCATGGAATCTCTCGAGCAGCGATCTGAGCACTTTCCTCACTATCTTGGGTTCAGGGATGGTTTCCCCAAGATTGAAGGCTAAGTTTACTATGTCCTTAAGCTTGGCATAGAACTCATCAAACGACTCATCCTCTTCCATCTTAATTTCTTCAAAGCGTGTGGTGAGCCTCTGTAGCTTTGAATCTTTGACAGCCTTGGTACCCTCATAGGTTGTCTAGAGGATGGTCCATGCTTCCTTAGTAGTTTCGGTTGAGGAAATTTTCTTGAATTCCTCATTGGTGATTGCACTGAATAGGGCATTCAATACTCTGCTGTTGAAGTTTGCCGCCTTGATCTTAGCATCATCCCAGTCGGCTGGTGCTTCTGTAGGTTTGGTCCAGCCTATCTCCACAGATTGCCACACCTTCTCATCTAAAGACTGCAAGAAAGCTCTCATGCGTACTTTCCAGTATGCATAGTTAGTGCCATCAAATAAAGGAGGTATAATTAGAGATTGTCCTCTATCCATGACAGCGAGGGTCAAATGGATCACACACAATGGATTAAACCCTAATCAGAGTGTGCTTGCTCTGATACCACTTGCCAGGCCACAAACGCGTTGACCCCTTGTGATAACTTATATTAATTAAATTAGCCCAATTATTAATTAAGCAAATTAACATGCAATATCACGTGGTAGCAAAAACAAATCACCGAAACTAAGTTATGCAGCGGAAAATAAATAACACGGTGATTTGTTCACGAATGGGGAAAACCTTACGGCAAAAACCCCACCGGGTGATTTAAGGTCACCATTCTCGAAACTCCACTATTATCACAACAAGCAGTTACAAGCAAGGAATCACAAGTACCTTACCATCGTACAGTTGAACTCTTACCCCAATACCCAATTGGACTTGTTCTGTAGTGACAGTTTCTCCTTTCAATGCACGGCTCCCAAGTACGTGACTAACTAGATGCGCGGATCCCAGTACGCGACTTCAAACACCAACTAGAGAGAGAATTGTTGGCTGCAAAGTTCTTCAAATTATCAGAGATGAACTAGGGCACGAACTTTGTCTTTCAGATCACAAATTGCATGAACAAGAAGTTTTGAATGATTGTGCAACTTGCATCATCTTGACGCCCTTAAAATAATCCTTTTATATGTCTAGGGTTAAGAGAAAAGAAGTCCCAAAGATACATTTACGGATTGGACTTGAAACAGAACTGAAAATCTGTTTTCTTTAATTCTCGACAGATATAGGTGTCGAGGATCTGTCGAGAAGCTGTCGAGGCTCGGGGCAAAACAGCTTCTTAAAGCTCGATAGATGCATGTGTCGAGGTAGGTGTCAAGCTTTAAAATCTTGCACTTCCTTGCTTGTTTCTTGGACAGACTTTGATGACTTCAACACTGGATCTTGAAACACTGTTTCTTGAGGTGTTAGACACATCCTAGATCTACCCAATTACAAGTAAAGTGTGTTTTGTCTAAGGATAAGCCAATTACATAAAATAGCGACATATGGTCACAAACTTGAATTACATATGTCCTAACATGCTTTTTCCGAGCTAGGCCTTTAACTTTAACTCTGTTCAGATAAACACCTTTGCACATTTTGATTTTGAGACAGTCTAGTTCCTGCTTGTATAAACTGAGATCCTTTCCAATAATCATCATGGAGGAAATAAAATAACTTTTAGACTTGTATTTTCTGAGACACTCAAGGAAAAGATATTAGAAAAACAAGATGTATTTGATATCACAGATCTCTTTAAATAAGAGATTGACCTCTATCCATGACAACAGGGGTCAATGGATCACACACAAGGATTAAACCCTAATCAGAGTGTGCTTACTCTGATACCACTTGATAGGCCACAAACGCGTTAACCTTTTGTGATAAATTAGATTGATTAATTAGCCTAGTTATTAATTAATCAAATTAACATGCAATATCACGTGGCAGCACAAACAAATCACCAAAACTAAAGTATGCAGCAGAAAAATAAATGACACGATGATTTGTTTACGAATGGGGAAAACCTGACGGCAAAAACCCCACCGAGTGGTTTAAGGTCACCACTCCCGAAACTCCATTATTATCACAGCAAGCGATTACAAGCAAGGAGTCCCAAGTACCTTACCAACCTACAGTTGAACCTTTACCCTAATACACAATTGGACTTGCTCTGTAGTGACAGTTTCTCCTTTCAATGCACCGCTCCCAAGTACGTGACTAACCAGATGCGCGGATCCCAGTACGCGACCTCAAACACCAACTAGAGAGAGAGTTGTTGGCTACAAAGTTCTTCAAATCATCTGCACAATGAAGATCAAGAAGATGCTCGGTCACAAAACCCTATGGTGCACAATACACAGCTTTCTTCTTCACAAGAGATGAACTAGGGCACGAACTTTGTCTTTGATCACAAATTGCATGAACAAGGATTGCTCAATACTTGTGCAACTTGCATCTCTTTTGACGGCCCTTAAAACAATCCTTTTATATGTCTAGGGCTAGGAGAAAAAAAGTCCCAAAGACACATTCATGGATTGGACTTGAAACAGAACTGAAAATCTGTTTTCTTTAATTCTCGACAGATAGAGGTGTCGAGGATCTGTCGAGAAGTTGTCGAGGCTCGAGGTAAACAGCTTCTTAAAGCTCGATAGATGCATGTGTCGAGACAGGTGTCGAGCTTTAGTAACTTTCACTTCCTTGCTTGTTTCTTGGACAGACTTGATGACTTCAACACTGAATCTTGAAACACTGTTTCTTGAAGTGTTAAACACATCCTAAATCAACTTAATTACAAGTAAAGTGCGTTTTGTCTAAGGATAAGCCAATTACATAAAATAGCGACATATGTTAACAAACTTGAACTACATATGTCCTAACACAGTTGATATTCGTTGATTTTTGGCCAATGATCATCATTGGATCCCTATATAGATAATGCGAATGTCTTCATGTGTTTGTATAATTTTGTGTGAAACATTCCATTATGTAGCAATAATAATGGTAATAGTAATACTGATCAACCACTCTTACTCTTTATTGACTTAATGATCCGAGGAGGACAACAAAAAGGAGAGAAGGAAAGCTTAAATAACAAGAAATAATATTCTGAACAACGTTTACAAACTAATTATATAAAATGTATTCAGGCTTATTTCCTTGAGTAGACTTCGAACAAGTTTAAGCCCTGGCCAACTGCTTGGGAGCTCAAGACTGGTTTGAACTACATCAGGTTGGACTACTCAGGAGATTCCAACGCTTTTATTAGAGATCTTGCCTTATAATATACTGGCCAACTTCTAAAAGGATGGTCATCAATAAATTCAGGGGGGAGAGATTGAAATTTTTTCTGCTGAACAGATACTTCTATGGTTTTAGCCATGTATTTATAAGAAAAAAAATTTAGTTCTTGAACTCCTGCTTCCATCATTTCTTCCAAATGGATGATCCAATATCTTCTTGTCATTTATTTATCCATGCTTCATTTCTTCTTCTTTTTTTAATTAAAAAAAAAAAAAAATGAGAGACGAGGTGCACTGAAATAGAAATAAATAATAGTTCTAATGGAACCTTCGTTTCTATTTGAGGGTTTAAATTGATCCTTTCCGGAAAATTAAATGGTATTCCTAAATAGGCGTAAGGGTGCATATCATAGAATAATTGTTTGATTGCCAAGATGATGGAGAAGAATAGCACATACAAATTTAAAATCTTATACCCATATCGTATAGTAGCCTTACAAATGTGTGCTTGCACACACACAAACACAAAAATCTATTTGCCAAAACTCTTTAGCTGACCCTGATTCCTCTACAACTAGATGGGAGTATAGCTTCGAAATATCCCATTCAAAATCATCCAATTATTAATATGTGATGCATAAGTCATAGTTACACACCAAGCAAAATATGTTTTGACATGGCAACCCATGCTTCACAGCTTCAATTTGAGGAAACTAAAAGGTATCAAAACCAGACACAAATAATAGGAAAGCCACACCAAAACTTAAGGGACTAATAGCCCAAGCAAATGAGAACTAAGCAATCTGATGAACTCCTGCAACCAACAAAGCAATCTGATGGACCGCTATCCACAACCTTCCCACTACCCCCTGTAAGAGCAGTTTTATTTCCAAGGATTACAGCAAAAAAGTTGTTAACGGTAACATCTTCCCCAGTATAATCCTGCCACAATAGAACCCACTGCATAAGTGAGATAATCACCACTTACAGTATCAGCAGTAATAAAGACCTTAAGGAAAGAAATCTGACCTTTGGCACGCCTTCATACACATCATCGCCATCCAGTTTGTTAATAATAACTCCAGGCCTTGGGTTCTCTTCATTCAAAGCAATGTCATCATACATGAAAACAATAATGTTTTCATCTTTCAACCCACCTTTCTTCAATAGTTAATAGGCATGACAAATATCAGCCTGTAATAGAACGGAGGGGGAGGGGGGGGGGGGGGGGGGGGGGGGATCATTAACAATCTCATCAAATAATAAAATCACATTTACAAACAAGAAACAATGGTTTATCGCTAAGCTCTAAATAGGACACAAGCATGCCCGAGACATCCATAGCACAAAAAACAATAATAAATGATCTCATTACTTTATACCACCGCACACCTTTAGTGCAATTGTTGACTGTCAAAGCATAGACTAGATGAGTCATGACATTTGAATTGCTCAATTTCCCCAAGACCTCCAACTCATGCCTGAATTTATGTTGTGATCTAACAAAAGGACAGCTTGAAATATAAGTATAATAATTTCCATAATAACTCAATCAACCATGAACTCATGCACACTCAACTAGATCTTATCCCCATTATTTGAATATAATAATTTCCATAGTTACTCAACAAAGCTTACAATAATAAGAGAAATGAGAAATATATTGAGAACTTCTACCTCAAAGGAGACTTGTATGAACACAACCTACCACAAGCAAGGAAAATAATTATTAGAAGGAAAATAATTATTCCAACAATGATCAAGAAAATTAATATGTACTAGAGCTGTTTTTGTTCATAGAGGACTTAATTTATCAAACTGCATATAAGCGAATGGCCAAGAAAATTAAGTAGACCACAACATGACTGAATCATGGTTTAATTAGCACCAAGCCACAAGTAGCCCGATAACTAGATATTTAGAATACCTTAAAAAAAATAAAAAAAAAATAAAAAAACCTAACAGATAAAATTGAATAGGATTATTTATGATTCATTGTAGTTGAACAATAATGAAACGACTTTTAGAAAGTAAAAATTAGAATACACCTAACATACACTTGGTGAATCTGGTATCAGTTGGTAATTATTATTGCCCATTAACATATCATGCATTTTGTTTCAAGTTTCATTTAGAAGGATACCACGGTTCAAACTTAGCGTATCTAGTCCGTGAGACCACCACTTGTCAACACCTCGTTCCGCTTAGGACATGTTCTTCAGTTATGCCCCTCTTGGTCACACAACCCGCATTGCACCTTCCTCCCCCCCTCCTTCCATGGTGTGGTTCTCGGCCACTTCTTGCCCTCATCCATCTCATTCCTAATTCGTGTTGAGACAGGGTGACCTTTCTCTCGAATCAATTGGAGGTTAGGGACAACCCTTCAAGTTTCTTTAGGATCTGGTTATGATAATCTATCTTTCAACGTAGGGAAGACAAGAGCATAGCTCTAGAACAGTGCATACACGCTATAGCATGGGTCAATGTATTGCTCTGCATCATGTCAATACCTAACACAAACTGCAATGATATGTGAACATGGTATCTTGTACAATTTCCATTTCTGACATGTGCAAGTTCTTTGCAGTAGATTAACTCCATGTGTGCGATCCCCATGTCCAGCACTCGTTATGCGGTGTATCTACTTGATATGATTGTTGTAACGCACTCAATCTCATCACCCTGTGATGCTCCGCCTTCGTCTTATTTCTCATGAAGATATCCAAGGCATATTTACACCATTTTTCCCTAAATTCAATTGTGCTATGCTCTTATTGCAATGATCATTGAAGTAAGTATTCAGTTTGAACCATGTGTATTTCACCATTGCTGTAATGGCCAGGCTACGAGCACCCTTTAGAATACCATTGAAGCACTCCGAGACGTTTGTAGTCATTGCCCTATAATGGTAACCCTCGTCAAAAGTTAGAGCTCATTTCTCTTTGGGAACATCCTTCAAATATTGATGTGCATTCCGGTTGACATTCTCAATTAAATCGAAGGTGGCATTGAACTTTCGCTCCTGGGTAGCACTTGCTGCCCTCCATATTAGATTCTTTAAAGTTTCATTAGTCTATCTAGTGTTGACATTACTGCATAAATGATAAAGGCAATAACGATGTTGTGTCAGGTAAGGATGTAAAAAGCTTCGATTAGTGTCTCTGAACATAGCTTTTATCCTAGGGTGTCTGTCAGATGTGACACATAGCTTGCTTCAGTCGGTAACATACTTTCTTATACAAGCCATGAACCAACCTCAAGTCTCTGTGCTCTCGCTCTCAACAATGGCGAAGGCTAGTGGATAAATCTTATTATTAGCATTTGTCGCCATTGTAATCATCAATTTCCCTTTATTTTTTCCATAGAGGTGGGTTGCGTCAATGCTAATCACAGGCCTACAATGCTTGAACCCAAGAATACATGGACGAAACGCCCAAAATACGAACCAAAATGTACAGGTTTCTAGTTCATAATTATCGTCCACTAGTAACTTATACTTTGTACCCGGACTTACATCCTTAAGTCCTGCCAAAAAACGCTGCAACTCTGCATAAAACTCCTTAAAATCCCCATATATAGCTACAACAGCCTTTTGTTTGGCATCCCATACCTTGTATGTGAACCATAATGATTACGTCAGAAATGAATACAAGTTAAATAATTGTAGTTGAAGAAAAGAGATCAAAACTTGTAAGGCCATAAGATGAAGATAATATTTCTTTCTCTTTATTCCTTTTTCTTTTCTTTTTTTTCAATTTCATTTTTCATAACATCAAGTATTTATGGGTTTTGGGAAAAAATATCATGCTTATACTTCCATGAAGACAAATGTCTCTACATTGTATTGAAAAAAAAATGCAACTTAAAGAATACCTTGTAGTGTGATACTTCGTGTTTTAAGTCTTCAAAAGCAATGTGGCATAAGCTCTTTATCTTTTACGCGGGGTCTTCTCGTATATAGCGCTCAAGTACGTATGCTAGGAATGCCGAATCAATCATCTAACCATCATGAGCATTCTAAATTTTGTCACACATGTGGGGGCCCTTGCATTTTGTGATCTCAGGAGGTACTGGAAAATGATAAGGAAGCAAAGAACAATACCAGTAGGGGTAATTTCTAAACCTCTTAAATTTGGGATAGCAGCCTAAATCAATATATGCCATAATATGGAAGCTTAAACATATGAGGCTATGCTGTTTAGAATTACAAGTTTACATTCATCCAAATAAAAATTATAAAAAATATATATTACAAGTTTACAACTGTGTCTAGTGAACCTACTTAGCATTCATGCAAAGGAACACAGAAGAATGAATTCTTTTCAAGCAAATTTTGCACAAGAACCCAAGAAGAAGTAGAATTCCAATCTTGGTATATTCAAAGCATAAATGTATAGAAAACTAGCTACATACCTGTGGAAGGGGTAGGGCAGTCACAAGGTCTAGTTAAAAGCCTTTGCGAATTGACCATCGAAAATCATCCTTGTTTTCTTCTCCTCATTGGTTCCTTGACAGGTCTCACCTTTCCTAAAAAGAACACAAGCAAATACTAATATTCAAATCATTTAACCATAAAGAGATGTATATGTAATCGGTATTAAATCGATGTATAGTACCATGTCCAATCCCACAGTCAAGAGGATGTATCTGTGTCCGTTGCGGCCTTCGCGGCCAATCCTCAATGTGTGAAGCCTCTGGTAGGGGGGTGGGTATCTCTGTCTGGATGGCGCTAGGGGTGGGTAGCCCTTGATCCTCACTGTGTGAAGCCTCTAGTGGGGGGGGGTGGGTATCTCTATCTAGATGGCACCAGGGGTGGGTAGCCCAAGGGTGGGAATGAATCTCATCTCATCTCTATCACGTACATCTGTGGGGGCAATGCTAGTAGTCAGTGGGGGAGAGGATGTGGGTAGGCAGGTATCATCGTGAACCATGGATGGGGACCGATATGTCTCACCATGGGCAAATGTATGGGATGGACCCACATGATTATGTGCCATGGAGCCCATGTCATAACTAGCGTCCAAACACATCTCATCTGATGTCTGACTTGCCTCCTCCATGGTGTGGTCATGCACGAGTGTGTGACACCCACCAGATATGTGATAGCGACTAGTTGTGGGACGCCAACTAGATGTGTGACGCTGACTAGATTGACAACCTTCATGCCCTTGACGTCCACTTACTTGCCGACCATGCCCTATAGCAGGTTCACTTGTGTTGCCCGCAGTGCGTGCATCGTCCAAGGTCAACTGACCGATCTCTTCAACAGATTGCAAGGCATTAATATAGTCGGTGTAGATCTCAGACCCCGGTTCGAACTTCACCATAATCCTCAACTATGATTCAATTTGTCACAAGTATACAAGAGTAGTGTTAGGACTTGGAACTAAACTATGCAAAGCGGGGTACATTTATAACAGAATAGTCGTTGTAAACTTACCAAAGTATCCTAGTACGACGTCTCTTATGTAATATGCCGAATAGTGCGGGGACGAAACCACATCATATACTCATCATTGTAGCTCATCTCCCTATGAAAGGGCGGTGCCTAGAAAATTGTGGCATGTACTTCATTCCAGTTTTTCTCCTACTTGCCCTGGAGTGTTATCTTGTGAAGTTCAGTTGAAGTATCGACATCGATCGATATGCCTTGCTTCATCCCAAACTGTTGGAGAAAACATTCGAGGTGATGGCCTTCAACCACCCAAAAATGTATGAGCAACACAATGGACCTCCATATGTGTTAGCCTGCCATACAATATACGGGCAGGGAACCCAAATAATCTCTATATGACTCCCAGACAATCTACAATGATCCAACAAATGCAAACAACCATATTAACAATATAATTAGAAAAAAAATGTGCAACGAATGTGAACAATACATGGCAACAATGTTTAACTCTAAAAGGTATTAGGTTTATTCATTCCAAAGCAAATTGTAAGTACAACAACTACATGCCAAAGCGGTTCCCACTTGTAAGGCACGATACCTGATTTGGCCGTAGTGAAGCAAGCGACACATGATAGGCATGTAGGACGTGCATTGGATGTTCAGTTGTTATCTTAGCCCCTTTCAATCTAGCAAACAACATAGACATAACCTTCATATTAATTACTTACATAATTCCCATGCGAAAAAAGTTAATGCGGAAATGTAAAACGATAACTATCTAAGATCCTACATACCTGATAGCAAGTGGACCTAGGGGCAGTGCCTAGTGTGGATGCCTCATCACAGGACATATGTGTGGAAACCTCGCCCATGCCCACAACTGCACTAACAACAGTGCACTGCCAACTTGCTTGGCTGTCTTCTTTGATGCATTATAGAGGTGTCTATATAGCCAACTTAGTGCTGCACTACCCCAACTATAATTTTTTTCGTTGCTGATTGGATTGAAAAATTGTAGATACATGATTGACAGCTGTTCGCCAGACTTGTCCATAAACAACATACTACCCAACATTTGGAGTATGTAAAACCGAGCATACTACTGCACACGCACCTTAGTGGCATCAGCAAGGAGAGGGTTGCTAAACTGCTCCTCAAGCCATTTGGCTTTTATCCTTGGCCCTTTCAACACTGCAATGTTCTTTTTCATACCAGCTGTTCTGTCCGATGGACGAGGGCTACCTAGCAATTCGATGCACAATTCACGCCAATTGTCCATATGGGTAAATCCCACCACCGGCAAGCCATGTACAGGTACCCCCATTATGACCTCTATGTCTTATAGCATGATGGTCATCTCACCGTGGGGCAAGTGGAATAAGTGCGTCTTTGGCCACCATCTCTCCACTAAGGTCGTGATCAGTGCATGGTCAACGTCCGTATGTGGGACCCAAAGTAGCCCATCTAACCCCACATCTGTGATATAAGTGGCAATCCATGGATCTAACCCACCTTCAAACAGACCTTTCTCTCGGTGACAACAATTAGTACACCTGGCACTTCCGGCAAACAGAGCAACTTAGTATTAATAATAGCATTCACTTACAACGTAATAATTACACTTCAAACTTAAATGCCAAAAATCTTTCTACTACATATATTGACTACGATTTTGGACACAAGTGCATACCTCGCCTGCCAAAGGAGCATCCCAAAGCAAAGTTGAAGGATGCATAGGTTGCCTCGTCAAGATAGTCCCTATAGAGGGTCCCGCCCGATGTGGGTCCATATTTTGCATAAATTAAAGGTGATTAATGGCCCATTAGCATATTCATCAAATACCCATAAGTATTCAATTTAATACATACACACATATATATACACACATAAAGAAAGGAGACATGTTTTATGGCCTTAGAAGCAAATAAAATATTTACTCATTCCTAAGCCACTTGCATTAGATATTAAAATGAACGAATACAACTATATTTTCTTTTCTCAAGTAATTAGTCCCTCAAAACCAGCAAAGCCAATATAAGCAGAGCTGACCTCTCTTGATCAATCCCAATTCGCAATATATATATATATATATATATAAGAGATATTCAAAGCAATCAAGTTCAACAAGTCTACGCACAACTACCAATTTAATAAATAAAGAAACATAATTCAACACCCCCTTCACAACCCCACCACCACCATTAAAATCAGCCCTACCAGTTTGGTTCAACAAGGATCCCATCAACCACACTTATCCCAAAACTCTAATAAGGAAACTGTTCAAAGTATTTTGTTTTGCCAAATCTCTAAAGCAACTAAACCAAACAAAGCATTACAAAGCCAAACTAGCATTACAAAACCATAAATAGGAAAAACTAGTAGAGAATCTGAGATGCGTTAAAGCAACCTCTTACAATTTTTCTTCAACCACAAAATAATCACCTATGACCTATCAAGTAATCTAGCCACATCTTTCATGGTCAAACTTAAGAAAACGTAAAAAACTAAGATTATACTAAAAAACCAACCTAATAAAAACATAATTTTTAAAAACCACATAAAGTCTGCAACTTAAAATTTTGTAATCTTAAATAGAATTGTAATTTAAAAACTCATGGAAATGTAAACCAGAAAGAAAAAAAAAATTACCAAAATGTTAATCCTTGAGTGTGAGGTCGCCGATGAGTGGAGAGTTCTTGTTTTCCGCCGTCAATGAGATGCTCTTGTCTCAGGTGGAGTGAGTGCGAGGTCACCAATGAGAGGAGAGTTCTTGATTTCTACTGCCGATGAGATCGGCTTGTCTCTGGTGGAGTGAGGGTTTGGGGTTTGTACGTTTGGGTGTGAAGGAGAGTGAGAGTTGTTCAGGTATGTGAGTGGTGAGTAAGAAATGAGAGTGAAATAAAATTTGAATCTTTTGTGGTTTTAGTGAGTGATACTCGAGTCCACCACACTCAAGTGTTAATCTGTAAGATTCTACCATCATACTCGAGACAGACTCGAGTTTAGAGAACTCGGGTACTGCACTAACGCACTACTCAAGCTTCTTAAACTCGAGTATTACGTGGCATTTAATGCCAGCTCAACCTGGGACACGATGGCAGAACTAGGGGGTACTCGAGTTTACTGTGCTTGAGTATCATTTTAGTAATCGAGTTTCTCAAACTCGAGTACTGGAAAAGTGGTACTTCCCCATTTAATTCTAAAACAGTGCTAAATTGACAATAATTTCAGACAAAGGTGGTATTTGGCCATTTTGGCCGTGAAAAGAAGTGAAAACCCATACCTTTTCTTGATTAGAGTGAAGATTGAAGATGAAAATGGTGGTTTTTGAAGTGAAAATGGCGGTTTTGAGAGAGGGAGAGGCGGAAAAGACAAAGAGAAAAGCATGTGATGTGAGGTAAATTGAAAAACTGTATGAGTTTTAACCCTATTTGTGCAAAACACATGATTTTCGTGACTCAACTAACTCACAAGCGAGTCACCAAACTGAGTTGCCAAAATCCCTTGAACCCAGATCTTGAAAATTTTCTCTAAGTATTTTTTGCGACTTGAACTCTTGCTCGCCAGTAAGTCACGAACCATTCTGGGTAAACTCGCAAATGTAGCCTTGAAAACTCACAACTTGCGAGTGAGTCACCGAAAGGAAAAGTTGAAAAATTTTGGATTTTTTGTGAAAATTTTCAAAACAAAACACTTTCCAAAAACAACTAAAATACTCAAAATTATTTTTGGGTTTGATCAACGTATGCTTAAGTATGTACATCACATTTAGTCAAGTACAATCACACAAATGAATAAGGCATTCATTGAACATAGACATGTGTGAGTCACCAAAATCCCTTGAACCCAGATCTTGAAAAATTTCTCCAAGTGTTTTTCGTGACTTGAACTCTTACTCGCCAGTAAGTCGCAAACCATTCTGGGTAAACTCGCAACTGTAGCCTTGAAAACTTGTGACTTGCGAGTGAGTTGCCAAAAGGCAAAGTTGAAAAATTTTGGATTTTTTTGTGAAAAATTTCAAAACAAAACACTTTCCAAAAACAAATAAAATACTCAAAAATCTTTTTGGGTTTGATCAACATATGCTTGAGTATGTACATCACATTTAATCAAGTACAATCACACAAATGAATAAGGCATTCATTAAACATAGACATGTGTGATGTGGGTGGGTATCAAATATGAGATAGTCCTTAGTCTAACGTGAAGCTTCAATTATCAATTTAACAAATCGTACACAATTAGTACTAAGTAGAGTGACCAATCTCAATTATAGAAATGAACATATATGACCTCCCACCTGAACTTGATTACATATCTTTGAAGCCTTTCATTTGGCTTCTTATAATTCATAATATTTGATCATTTTAGATCTATACATCTCTTTTCGAGATCGACACCTGCAATTTTTGACATTTCAATTTGATGAGTAAGCCTTTGGCTTTTGGGCACCATACTAGTCAAATACTAGTATGTACAACGGCTTTTTCAGCTCATTACCTCTTTTCGAGATTTGATATTGGTTGAGCTCTTAAACAAAAATATAAATGAGTGGAAAGAGATATAGGCACAAGTCTACGCAAGTTTCAAGATCAACAAAACTATTGACTAATCATTCATGACAAGTTTGAAGATCTATTTACAACAATCACATAGATGTCAAGATTTTTCCCACAAAGATACAAGTGCATAGAGAACAAGCTAAACTCATTCATGCACAAAGCCATTAGTACGGAGGTACAAGGCTAAACATGTCACAACCCAAATCTGTACTTCAGAATTCAGAGCATGACCGACATGTTAATATCAAGTTTACCTCAATACTAACATGAACCAACCTAAATTGACGGTGCTTATCAAGAATTGTTTCCTGTATACCTGCTTATTTTCTTGCATAAAAGTCATAATATACAAAAATGATGAAAACCTTGAAAATTCATTTTATTTGAACTTTGCAAGATTACCACTTGCTTGAAACTTAAGGTATTCATGTAAATATTACACAGCTAAATGTTTAGCAAAAACTCTTATTTACAAACCTAACCCCAAAGACATACAACTAGGGTTCAAAACAAACTAGGGTTCCGAATTACATCTATGCTCAAAGGATCAAATACATCTTCATTCCTCCCATACAACAAAAGAGCTAAACTACTATACAACAAAAAGACTACAATCTAACAAACGAGAATCATAGAATCCTTGCCACCTCTAATACTCTCGCTGCTTCTAGGAAGAACCTGTGCACTGAAATATAATAAAGTGAGCTGCGAAGCCCAGTAAGGTTTTATGATCCATGGGCCTTTGATAAGAATGCATATAAAACAAATATTTGATGGATATACCAACTTTGATAAAATAGCCTTCATACTATTTATATTGTTCTTAAAATAACTTATGAGCTTTTAGATGAAATACTTCACTTTACTTTCACATAATAATAAAAGGAAATAGTAAGAAACTTAAACATAATTCAGCATACTTTTCTTATCATCATACTTTTCCTATAACTTCCAAATAACTTAATAGCTCATTTATAAGACATATTAGTTAGTCCAATTGTAAGTCTGTCACTACTTTGGGAGGCTTCTAGCACATAGTGCCAAGCATCCAGCATTCCCCATAATGCTAGGTTATTCCAGAATCATACCATAATACATACTTTCAACCATGGGGGTAGGTTGACATCCTCCACAAGTTGGCGGTTACCAACAAGGGCGGGTACAGCAGAGCCAGTCCCACTTTTAATGGCCAATCAGAAATCTCCATGGAAATACCAGTACTATAACCCCTATTGGCTGAGTTCAGATCATAACAATGGAATAACTAAAAACTATATTTTTTAGATATTATACTTTTACATAAATATTTCATAACAGTATCATATTCATTTCAGTCTTTAAACATTGCATTTGTGATATGGGTAATAGCATCAATATGCTAAAATTGTTGTATAGATAGGATTCAATAAGTCACGAACATAAATATTTACTTAAATCATGCTTATATGTAATATCTTTAATTAAAAGGTTTTGATGCATAATAATTTTATAAATAGTCCTTATACTTATCAAATGCACACGTCGCATTTCCCTTACCTGAAAACAGAAGACACGAGAGATTTGTACAAGAGGAGCTCAAGTGTCCACGTTCTCATTCTTGTCACCTAAAAGAAAAACCAAGACTTATTACTAACTACTCTTCCTAAATATATAAACTTATACCTCAAACACAACCTAACTCTCAAACTTAATAAAATCTTAATTCCCTTCACATAGAGTTACCCCAAGAACAAGGTACAATTATCAAACGCATTAAATACCAAAACATAGAGAAACCAAGGCATAAAAATTCCTTTATGATCTAAACATACCAAAAGATAAGCACATTATAGCTTAAAACACTCACTCTAACTTTAAAATTAAATCCACAAAGTTAGAGTTATCCTTCTCTATTTACTGCTCATTTCAGCAGCAATTGCCTTATTTGCAAAATACAAATGGGCTATCTAAACACATCCAAATGTCTGAAATTTTACAGAGCTACTCCCCTGTATGTTTAGTATATACCGTATAAGTTTCAGAGTCAAAGCATAAAACCATGATTTATTAAAAATCGTACAAGGCAACGTGCTCAAATCTGTCCTGACAAAAAATCATGCAACTTAGAAATTAAACCATTATTTTTGTATTAATCCAAATGCAGTGAGACCACTTCCATAACAACCATGTGTCTTAGGATTCATAAAAACTACTCATAGCATCCTAATTCACAGCAAGTGACTTAATACAGAATTTTCTTTTGGTAAACATCAAATCTGTCACAGTGACAGCTTCAATGCATGTTCTTACAAAATTCATCAACTAAATGCAAATGGTCTTCATTTCATTTGGGTATTTTTATACCAATACTATAAACTTTAAAATAACTTATTAAGCATCCAATAGACCATAACATCATCAATCTTTCCATTTACTAAAACAGAAACACAATTTCAGCGTCTAAAATCAAATTAGAGAATAAAGAAGGAAAACAATTAAACTATCAAAATCCTCTTAAATCAAATGATGTTTTGATACTTACCCACAACTTTGAAGTTGAAACTTTAGTATTAGGCTCTTAATTCCTTCTTAGAGAGAGGTATATGTTGTTTTGGTGAGAGAGGGAGAGAGTGGTCTTGCCGTGTGAAAGCAAAGAAAGAAGAAAAACAAAGGAGCAAAGAAAAGGAAGAGAGAAAGAAGAAAAAGGAGCTGGACCGTCTGATGCAGCCAAGAAGATAAGGGAAGAAGACTTCTGTGGGGCACGTTTAATGCAAAGGAGAAAAAGATCAAGACCCACCTTTCCAATATTTTGGCATTTATACTTTTCACCCCATATAAGCTTATACTTCAAGAAAGGCCCAAAGACAAAATAACTTTGCATATATATATATATATATATACACATATCCTTATCTTTATAAAACTCTCTCTACAACATTAAAAGAGTATATATGTTTTATAATATCACCTTATCAAAGTTTTTATGCACTTAAAGTAATTAAGATGATAAAAAGCATATAAACTCATAAATTTAATTATGCAATTAGGTTGGAGTGTTACAAAACATGCATATGACAATACACAACACCGCCGATCAAACTTTTTGGATTTTATACTTTTTATGTGTTTTTGGATTTTTGACACAAAGCAAGTAAAGATTGATCAAAAACAAAAACAAACAACCAAAGCTTTTAAACAACAAAAACAATAAAAACATGCTTCCAACAAAGTAGTGTGTGCTTTACTCAATTAAGACCAATTCAAGATTGATATGTAAAACACACAACACACATTAGATTCAAGGAATGACACCGACATCGATGGTCTTACGGAGCGATTCAAACCGAGGACCATTGAGAGGTTTGGTGAAGATGTCCAACGTTTGGTTGTTTATGTTGATGAATTCAAGACATACGATTTTATCTTCCACAAAATCACGGATAAAGTGATAGCAAATCTCTATGTGCATGGACTTTGAGTGTTGAATAGAATTCTTGGAAAGATTTATGGCACTAGTGTTGTCACTGAACACACTCATCATTTCTTGAGGAATCCCATAGTCATGACTAAGTTTCTTCATCCAAAGAAGTTGAGTACAACAACTCCCAGCAGCTATATACTGAGCTTCAGCTGTTGATAGAGATACCGAGTTCTACTTCTTACTCACCTATGATACAAGATTGTTTCCGAGATAGAAACATCCACCTGAAGTGCTCCTTTGATCATCAACACTTCTTGCCCAATCTGCATTGGAGTAACCAGCTAGACAATCATTAGAGTCCTTTAAGTACCATAGACCACACTCGGGAGTGCCATTAATATAGCGTGTGATTCTCTTCACAACTATTAAGTAAGACTCCTTCAGAGCTACTTGATAACGAGAACATACTCCTACACTAAACGCAATGCCCGGCCCACTTGCAGTGAGATATAGGAGACTTCCAATGACGCTCCTATACAAATTTGGACTTACTTCTACCTCAAAAGAATTAAGACTAAGCTTGGTAAATGAACTCATCGGAGTGGAGGCATGCTTTTTGGAATCTAGTCCAAACTTCTTGACAAGATTTCTAGCATATTTTTCTTGAGAAACGAATATACCATCATTCCTTTGTTTAACTTGAAGACCCAAGAAAAATGTAAGTTCCCTACCATACTCATTTTGAACTCCTTCATTTTTTCTAGAAAACTCTATAGCACAGGCATCTATGATGGCTCTAAACACTATGTCATCAACATACACTTGAGCTACAAGAAGATAGTTCTCATCTTTTTAATAAACAAGGTCCGGTCGGCATACCCTCTTTTAAATCCTCTATCCAAGAGGTAATTTGTAAGCCAATCATACCATGCTCTAGGTACTTGCTTCAATCCATAGAGTGCCTTCTTCAATCTCAAAACATGATCCAAAAAGTGAGGATCTTGAAAACCTTTGGGTTGCTCAACAAAGACTTCTTCATTAAGAAGCCTACTGAGAAATGCACATTTCACATCCATTTGATAAAGTTTGAAATCCATAATACATGCAATGGACAAAAGGATGCGAATAGATCAAGTCTAGCTACAGGAGCAAAGGATTCATCAAAATCTACTCCTTCCACTTGATTGTAACCTTGAGCCACCAATTGAGACTTATTTCTTAATATCTCACCATTCTCATTAGTCTTATTTCTGAAAATCCATTTAGTATCAATGACATGAGCGTCTTTGGGCCTTGGGACAAGTTCCCATACATCATTCCTCACAAATTGATTCAGTTCTTCATGCATTGAATCCACCCAATTCTCATCTTGAAGAGCTTCTTCTACCCTTTGTGGCTCAAATTAAGCAAGGTAGCAATTATAAGTCACATGGTTTGCAATAAGTGTGCTCACTTTTCTAAGATGAAGACTATCGTCTAGGGAACTGATAATGTTACTTTCTAGATCCTCTAGATGATGGCTTCTTTGAGGTGCAGACTTCATCATTCTGGGAGATAGGAGGATGAACTTCCGAAGGGGTGAGAGGGCTTAAGGATCTAGACAATGATCTTGTCTCCATTCTAGAATTCACGAGAGTAGATTCTCTTTCTGATGAACATTCTTCCACTTCAACATCCTAGGCTTCAATCTCAATGAAAGTTTCTTTGGAGCTTGTTCCTTCTCCACTATCATCATTGCTACTCTTGTTATGGTATCATCAATTACCACATTGATGGACTCCATCCCCCTTTTTGCTCTCTTGTTGAAGACTCTATATGTCCGGCTAGTGGTTGAGTACCCTAGAAAGATATCTTCATCACTTTTTGCATCAAATTTTCCAAGTTTCTCCCGCATTTAGAGTTTAAAACTTACTCCCTAAAGACTTGAAAGTATTTCACTTTTGGATTCTTCCCATTCCAAATTTCATATGCAGTCATCTTTGTTCCCACTCAGAATAATATTCTATTACCAATGTGACATGAGGTGTTCACGGCTTCTCCCAAAATCTTTTGAGGAATTTGCATGTTGAGTAGCATAACTCTTGCCATTTCTTGAATCACCCAGTTTTTCATTTTAGCCACCCCATTTTGTTGAGGAGTTTTAGGAGTTGAAAACTCTTTCTTACTCCCATTCTCAAACTCTTTGCCATGGTCACTTCTTATCTTGACAATTGGTACACCTTTCTCATTTTGAAGCCTCTTACAAAGATTCACCATCTTCTCACATGCTTATGATTTCTCTCTAAGAAATTCCACCCATGTGTATCTTTAGAAATCATCAACAATGACCATAATATACCATTTTCCTCTTAAGCTTTTTGTTCTTGTGGGCCCTATTAAATCAACATGGAGAAGCTCTAAGCAACGTGATGTAGAGATTACATTCACGTCTTGATGATTCGCCTTTGTTTGTTTTCCCATTTGACAAGCGCCATAAATGGTCTTCTCCACCTTTACGAATTTTGGGAGCCCCATAATGGCTTCAAGTTTGGACACTTTAGCCACTTGTTTGAAGTTTGCATGGCCAAATCTTTGATGCCAAAGTTCCAACACTTTAACTCGAGCACTCCCACAGGAGATATTTGGTGTAGGAACTACTTCATAGCAATTGTTAGTAGTCTTATATCCCTCCAAGACTTGAATTCCTACTTCATTTATGATCACACACCCCTTCTTTGAGAGTTGAACAAGGAAGTCCTCATCACATATTTGAGTGATGCTCAAAAGATTCACCTTAAGCCTTTTGATATATAGAACATCTTTCAATAGAGGTAGCACCGGTATCTCAATAGTCCCTTTGCCATGACTTGAGCATGGTTTCCATCTCCAAATGTTACATAGTCATATGACGAGAGCATCCACTATCATGATACTATAAACAAGAATTGAACACTTTCAAAGAGGTGTGCATAAACAAGCAAGCACTCGATAAGCACTCTTGACCTTTAAAATAAAATCATCTTCATTTTCTATTCTCTTACTAGATTGAATTCTCTTTTTAAGGTGATCAACCTTGTCAAGCAATATTCTACTTCTTCTTTTATACTTCTCAATCAATGAATTTGAATCACATAGACTATTGTTTAAGACATGGTTCTTGTGTTCAAGATACTTTGGCATATGAACAAACATTCTAGCATGTTTCTTTGTTTTTAATAACTCTAGGAGTTCATTGTTGGGACAATCTTTAAAAATACTCATAGAGTCATTATCACAAACATTTGCACCACAATTCAACATGGCCTTTTCCATAGCTTCATCCATAGCTACAAGGGGTCTAGGATCACACTAAGGATATAGAAATCCGTCAAAGTGTACCTGCTCTGATACCAATTGAAAACTCACTTAGTGTGTAAAACACTAGTGAATGTTTAGACCCACAAATTCAAGTTAACCAATACAAAGCTTATATTCAAACAATTGATGTGCGGAATGATAAATATAAGCAATACCCAAATGTATAAACTACTCTAAGCCATATTTTAATCACAACTCAGTAGTAATTAAAAGCAAAGTGTAAGGGATAGAGAGAAGCAAACACAAGATAACGCCGGCATGTGTTACCGAAGAGGAAATCAAAGAACTCGGCAAAAACCTTCTCTGCTGCCCTCCAAGCAGTAAATGATCCACTAGAAAATTAGTTAGAATACATGAATAACAATAGACCCTTTAAGCCTAATCTGCCTGATGCACCTAATTCCTCCAAGCTTCTTGCTCGACCAGTGTTATGCCTAACCTTGTCTTCTCTAGCTTACTAGATCCCGCAATTAGCCCATTGCATCAACTAAAATGAATTGGTACTCTCTTGAACTGCTTCCCAAATACCAAGAACCTTCGCACTACTCTGAATGTGGTAAGGTAAGGATTTGGCTTAAGATCCTCTCATGGGTATGACAGTAGAGAGGATGAAAGTAAAGGAATTTGGAGAATCAAATGTATAAGATTGTAGATTAATTAGTCTTGTTGTTCTCTAGAGTTTCTCTCTCAAAATTCTCTCTAAAATCTCTCTACTTTTCGTAGGTATAAGGGTATTTATAGTAGGGTATAAGATAGAATGTGTAAAGACAATTTTCAGCAAATTAAGGTGCACTAGCAAGTTACTCGCGACTAGGATGAGTCATGAGTTCTAGTCACTAGATAACAAAAAAGCCAGATTGTAATTTTTGTCCTATATTGATCCAGCTGTCCTGACCCTTCAACTTCCTACATGCTCTATACGTGTGACACATTCTGGCGAGTAACCACTCGTGAGCTCCAGTTGCGAGTTACCTCTTGATGCACACACTTGATTAATTCTTCACACTCTCTCACACACAACCCTTACATTATTCTCACCTAAATATAAGGTTTCAAAATGCTAAATTATAAGCAAATTTGACATGGAATAAAGCCAACACATAGTTGAATAAATTCAACCTTACACTTGTAACTATTTGATTATTGATTAGTAGATTTTTGGGAGTGGCGACCTTAAATTCATCCGATGGGGTTTTTGCCTTGCGAGAGGTTTTCTCCATTTGTCAATAAATCACCGTGTTATTTTAATTTCCACTGCATTTACTTTATTTGTTTATTTGTTAGTGTCTCCATGATTTGCATGTAATTTGACCTAATTAATCAACTTGGGTAATTGAATTAATTAACCAGAGTCAATATATTTTTACCCAACAATATAGTTACAAATTTTGGTTTAGAATGCAAATATTAAGCTTTTCATAACAAAATTCTCTCTATTTTGGATTAAGATCTTCTAGATTTTCTAGTTATTCTACCATATGGGTTTCTTTTAATCTTAATTGACTTTTCATTTTAAAATAAATGTTGAGATTACACCGTGTCTTAATACACTAACAAAAAATTAAAATAATTATGTCACATTAGCTATATTAAAGATAAAAAAAAAATTGTATAAATATATATACTTGATATTGGATTGTGTAATTTTGTACATAAAATTTTATAAGATAATTTTTTGAAAGCCAAGGAGTCTCATTTTAATTTTCCCCCCTTTTGTGACAAAACAATGTTGTTTCTTTAATTAGTTACAAATTTTAATTTACAAAGCAAATGCTAAGCTTTTTGTAATAGAATCCTCTGTATTTTGAATCAAGATCCTCTACTCTACCATATAGTCTTTTTTCAATCTTAATATTTCATTTTAAAATAAATTATTGAGATTATACCATGTCATTATCCTCTAACAAAAACCTTAAGATAATGATTTCATGTCTTAAAAAAAATAAATAAATAAATTGATATGAAAAAAATTCCCTCTATTTTTTTTTTCTAAAATTATTTGAACTTTAAAAGAAAACCATATATGAACTCTCCTCCTCTGTTACGTTGCGGAGAAAAAAAGAAGTGATGATCAAAGCTTTTAGCATGTTATAAATTTACCATTTCATGCCTTTATAATATATCCGGAATTTGATCTTGTTTGTTCAATTTAGAATGGACCATTTCTTATGTCCCATACAAGAGAATTATTTATTCTTTATTAGTATTTCTGGTAAAAAAAGCAATTAACACCCACCAAGTTTCACCAAGACTTTTCTTCTAAAAGAAAAAGTTTGACCAAGATTCATTTTAGCAACTACTATTACTTTGGTTCAATTGATTTTTATAAGTTTCAATTTTATTCAATGAAGGTTTTTTTGTCAACTGTCATCAAAGGTTGTCGTTAATTGGCCGTAATTTTTTCTCTTTTTTTTTTCAAATTTTTTTTATTAAAAAATCCTATTAATTATTAAAAAAATATTTTTCTATAATTTCTTTTTTGAAAAAGCATTAAATCAATGAAGAATACTAAAGTTATGTTTGGTAGCAGTTTTTGTTTTCTAATTTTAAAAACCTGTTTTTGGGAATATAAAGAAAAAACCATTTTCTTGTTTTTTTTAAACCAAAAACATGTTTGGTAAGTTGAAATTAAAAAAAAAAATTAGTTTTTTTCAAGAAAAGAATAGAAAATACTAAGATATGTTATTAGGATTTGAACCCTAATTATAATTCATTAAATGAGATAGTTTCATTAAATTAAATATGTGTTTTCCTTGACTTTTAAAAACTAGAAACTGAAAACAATCTTTTGTATGTTTTCAACTTCCTTCACAAATTGAGTTTTGAGAACAATTATTGTTTTTTATCTAATTTTAGTTGCCAAATAAGTTTTTTAGTTTTGAAAATAGAAAATTATTTTTTAAAAAAATAAAATAAGAAAAAAAAACAGTTACCAAACATTCCATAAGAAATTTTCTCTGAAAAAAAAAAAAAATACTTAACAGTTTGAATGAATTCTATTTTTACAACTTTGAATTTTCATCTGAATGCATAACCAGTAGCAGGGGCCTAAATCCATTTCCCAGACCCGTACTACACAATCGAAGTTTTTGTGGACAGGTAGGTAGTGAAAATCCCAAACGGCATGACGGTCCTCCAAGCATATAGGTAGATTCACTTCGATGTTGATTCACTTTGTCTTTGCTACTGAGAAGTAGGACCTGAATCCAGGGAAGACCATTTTGTTTTTCTTGAACTTATTTCACCTTGCATCAACATATTGCTGCTGGGCTGGATGAGATGGGTTTTTTTTTTTAAGAAGATAAAGTAAAGAAAAAAATTTAACAGATTGAATGGATTGCGAATGAATGGATTTTGGCCATGGTTTGGATTGATTGGTCTGTTCCTTTCTTTCTTTCTTTCTTTCTTTCTTTTTTTTTTTTTTTTTGGTTGCTAAGAAAATTTCTCAGTGTCTTCATTGATTTAATGCCTTTTTTTTTTTTTAAAAAAAAAAAAAAAGGAATTTTTTAAATAATTAAATGTATTTTTTAATTTAAAAAAATCATAAATAATGAGAAAATGTTGAACACTTAAATACAACATTTAAAATGGAAGTTGACATTTAATGGATTTTTTTTCTTCTAATTTTGTGCAAACTTTTGACAAAAATATTGGTGTAGGATGTCTAACTTGTCATTGTGATATATATGACAGTCACTTTTTGTGATTAATTGGACTACTTGCCTTGATTTTTTTTTTTTTTTCCCCACCTTATCAAGTTTTTATGAGTAATACTACAACCACAAACTCTACAAACTCTTTGACAATATTTTTACAAACATCTGATGTAATTTTAGCATTTTCCAAATAATTATTGGTAAGCAGTGTGATATTTTTACTAACATCACACTTTTGCTTATCAATTATTATTTGGAGAATGCTAAAACCATATCAGTTGTTTGAAAAATATTGTAAAAATATTTATGTCTATAGCGCTATTTCTATCAATTATACGGTTTACCAAAATATATCAATTTAGTTAAAATTATAATTTACCCTTAAACTTAATAAAATAAAATACAACAAAACATAGACTTAGAAAATATAATGCAATCCACGTGTTTAAATCATAGTTTTAAAACCCGGACCGGACCGTACGGTCTTATCGAAAAAACCTCGAACCGCTCATGTTTGCGGTTCTTTTAGCCTCAAGAACCGTTCAATGTGAAAAATGCAGGGACCCGTGTGAACCGCGGTCGGACCTCACGAGTCTGTGAACCGTGAACAGTTCTCACGGGCGGACAAAATCCAAACAGAAAACGTAAAAAAGAAATCAGATCAAACAACAAATTTAATAGAAATTAGATCGCACAAAAAAAAATCAAGTTCTTACAATAAATTTGGATCAGAACAACCAAATATGAAAATAAAAACAAAAAAAAAAAAAATGAAGAAGAAGAAGAAGAACAACAACAACCCGATCTGACCCAGTCGGTGGTGGGGAGGAGGATGAACGGCGGTGGGGCGGCAGACGAGGTAGCTTTGCTCTTTAAGCGACCTCAATCTCCTCTGATCTCACTGGCGCAGCTTGATCTCCACCACCGGCACTTCGAATTCTCTCTCTCTCTCTCTCTCTCTCTCTCTCTCTCTCTCTCTCTCTCTCTCTCTCTCTCTCTCTCTCTCTCTCTCTCTCTCTCTCTCCCCGTCTCTCTTCTCTTTTCTCTGATGGGAAAGTGTTAATGTTATGGGAAAATGTAAATGGGGTGGTTGAGAGTAAATGCTCTGATGGTTAATGTGAATGTGATAAGTGTGAAGGAAATGGGTGGTTGGGAGTTGAGTCAATGACTAATAAATGGGTCCGTATGAAAATTCTTTATCCCTTAGTTTTTTTTTTTTTACTTAATCATGTGGTATTTTTTTTTTTTTTTATTCATACGTGTGGTCTTTAATTTTAAGAAATGATCACTAAAAAATGCTACCATAATATATTCATAATAAATTTTGATGTGAGTAAAAAAATATATTAGTGAGTAAAAAAATAATTTCAATGCAGGATTCAAATTAGAACTAGTAACAATTTTCTATGTAAGATTTTGATGTGATTCTTATGAAAATGTTGCAAAAAATGTTGTGGATATGACATAACAATTCTTTTGTCCACTTGCCGGCACAAATTGATGCTTTTTTTTTTTTTAAATGGTTATTATTATTATTATTGGATAGATATTTCATATTTGGGCTTGAGATGAATATATTAGACATAGTTAAAATATGGATTTATAGTTTTAATTGGACTATTTTAGTTAATTTTTCTATGTTTTACTAATTTAATATATTTATATATATTTAAAATAATTATTAAATTAATTATAACGTCATCACGGTTCGACCCCGGTTTGACCTCGATTCGACCTCAAAAACCTTAAACCTCTCCTTTTTACAGTTCAATGAACGGTCCGGGTTTGAAAACCATGGTTTAAATGAACTTATTTATCATTTTATTAGTGTAAAAATAATTGTACATTGAATTGAAATGAAATGAAATGAACAACTTATTAAAACATACACACACATAAAAATGGACAGATTTGGCTTTGCCAACGTTTAAATTAAACCCCATGTGATGTGTTTGCTTTACTGCAATTTTATTTTGAGCAACTATATACAGATTTGATATATTACAATTTAGAGTAAATTACAAAGTTAGTATCTATCCTCTGCATCATATCTCAATTTAATTCTTGACTTTTCAGTTGTGTCAATTTGGTCTTTAACCGTTTTAGTGTAATGTCAATTTAATCTCTTCCGTTGTTCCTTAGATGGAAAATGCTGATGTGTGTCAAACGGAATAATAAAAAAATATTTTTTTATGCCATATCAATTGCCAACTATACTGCCATGTTGATTAAAAAAAAAAAAAAAACTAAATTAAAATTCGCACATGTGAGATAAGTTTTGGGAAAACCAATAGGTTCTAAAATCCCTAAAATCAATAATCCATCACTTCTCCCTCTTCTCCATCCTAAAATCTGTAGAATAAAGTTTTGTCGATTTATTGACTATGACTATAACGGCAGATTGGCTTCAACTTCCAGGTGCTTTTATTCTTCTGATGGTGGTAGCCCCTAGTTTATTTGCAGACACCATAAGCGACAACTGGGTTGGCGTGTTACTGTTAATATGCCTTGCAGACGCCATTGTGTGTTATTTGCTGCAAGAACACATCCGGGCTGGTGGGTTTATAAATTCTTTCACAAGAGCCAATGGTCTATCAAACACAATTGGAATAGTCCTTTTGTTTGTCTATCCCGTTTGGCACTGGTACTTGATGTGCTATAGGCTCACTCTTAGCATTTGATTGTTTAATTGCTAGCAATTTTAGAACCTATTAGTTTTCCCAAACTTATCTCACGTGTGCAGATTTTAATTTAGTTTTTTTTTTTTATTATTAACTAAGTTGGTGGTACTGTTAACACTTGATGTGACATAAAAAATAATTTTATATTATTCCGTTTAACACATCAGTTTTTTTCCATCCAAGAGATAACGACAAAAATTAAATTGACATAGCATTGAAAATGTTATGGACTAAATTGACACAATTGAAATGTTATGAACTAAATTGAGCTACATTGTAAAGGATAGAAACCAATTTTTTAATCTACCCTACAATTCATATATACAAATTTAAGAGGTTCATTCAGTACATTGAAATGAAATGAAATGAAATGACAATTTATTACAACACACACACAGAGAATAGTTCCTGAAAGCTCGGATTTGTGTTAAAAACACAAGAGCTATTTAGACCCCAAATTAAAAGATTACGGCTCAGTTGATTTTACTCTAACTTAAACTAAATGCTAAATAGAGTAAATGCTAGTGAACAAACAATACAACCATTCTAAGCCATATTCAATAAAACACAGCAGTTAAATGAAAGTTAAAAGAGTAAGGAAGAGAGTTGCAAATACAATATAATAAGCCGATGTATTATCGAAGAGGAAACTGAAGAACTCGACAAAAAACCTCTCCACCACCCTCCAAGCGGTAAATCGATCCACTAAACAATAATTTGGGATACACGAATAACAAAAGACTCTCCAAGCCTAGTCTACCCAATGCACGTAAGCCCTCTAAGCTCCTACTCCAACAAAGCTTCTCGGAACTATGTCTTGTCTAGATTTCTAGATCCCGCAATGCGCCCGATTGCATCAACTAAAGCTTGGCTTCTTCCAATGCTTCCTAGCAGCACCAAAAACTCACTGAACACTCAGTATGGGTGTGGAAAGTATTTGGGCTACCAACCTCTCAAGGATTTAGATATGGAGAGGTAGAAGTAGAGGAAAACTACAATGGATGGTGTGTAAAATTGTGGGTATGACAATCTCACAATCTCAAGGGTTTGGGGCTAGGGTTTTTTCTTCTAAAAAGCTCTCTACTCAATATGTGAATAATGATAGTATATATAGTGTGTATTAGGATGTAGTAGAGCAGATAGGACAAAATAGCAAAACAGACAGTTTTGCGAGTATCTTGCGGGAAGACCTTATCCGCCAGACACTCGTGTAAACCAGCTATCACCATCTATCATAACTCTTTGCTTTCCAGTCATGTGCAAGACACATGCATTACTTCACGGGATGTTTAGTCGCAAGCTACCCGCAAAAACTCTCCTGTCTTCAAATGCTTGAGTCTTCGCACTCTTTCTCTCTATCACAGAACCCTTACAATAAAATCCCACATAAAATACAGGGTACAAAAGATTGAATAAAAATACAATCAAATTTGGCACAGAATTAAAGTCAATGCAAAATAGTTGTAAATCACTACTTTACAGTTCCTTCAGATGGATCTATGGGCAATTTGAGCGTTTGAAATGTCAAACGATAGTAGGAAGAAGAATGAGAGACAGTAACCATAAGCAAATATTGATGAAGCTGGTGGCTTCACCTTCAAAATCATCTTCATTGCCTCCTATTTTACATGAAAACTGAAATATTAATTTGTTTAAATGGGTCATGTTAACCTGTACTCTTGTGATAATTGTTAATTAATCATTTTAAGAAAATTTTAATACAACTTTTATGGGAAATAGAAAAAGTTATCAAAACATTAATTTTTTTTTTCTTGTCTCATAAAAATTTTCCTAAAGTAACAAATTGCATCACCAAGGCTCAAATGTTAACAGGCAGAATTTTCTTATATTCACCTAATAAAAATTGAACACTAGTAGCACAAACGGAAAGCCACACTTCGCATAAGCTTCAATTTTCAGCCCAAGCTAAATATATCCATCATTACTGTGTGTATGAGTTTGAAAACTATCTAAAATATCATGTTCCAAATACATGTTCCCTCTCACGAGTTTTTGTGGAACAATCAATTTTGGCGGCATTTGGTTTGTCGTGATGTTACATTACGCCGTAATATTACGTTATTGTAATATTACATTAATGTAATATCAATACAAGATCGAATACAACATTACATTATTTAAGAAGGTGATAAGATTAAGATGATGTGATATATTTTATAATTTTAAATTGTGATAATGCTAGGAAAAAAAAAACCTTAATGTGACATGATTGTAATATGCATCACATCAAGGATCAATCACATAGTAAACAAAACACCCCCTTTCTATTTTCTAATGCAGTGGTAGTATTGCGGTGGCTAAGAACCATATAGGCATGTACCTCAACTAGCATTTCTTACTTCATTTAGGGTTTGAAATTCCCATACCCTCTCAATTATTAATTTATTACCAAAAAACAATTTTATGTTTTTTTTAATGAATAATTTCACATAATTAAACAATGAAACATAAAAATTACATGCATATATAGAATGAAAAAAAAAAATGATTTCTTATCAAAAAAAAAATGATAATAAGGATCAAATTTATCTCTTGTGTTTTGAGTGAAATATTTGATACTAATATATTTTGGCTTATTATTTGCAGATTTCCTCTAATTATATATAAGATGCATGTAACGTTCAAAAAAAGATATAACATTTACGAAATAGATATTTGTAACTATTTACAAGTTTATACAATATATCTTAAATGAAAAAAAGTATGTGCTAAGATATTATTTTGTTCTTAAAGTTTGTACTATGTCATATTATATAATTTAGAATTAATTAATATATTACACATTCAAATATATGAAAAAATACAATAAATTTGCATTATAAGTTTTTTTTTTTTTTTTTTTTTTTTTTTAGTAGAGAGTTTCAAACCTATGGCATCCACTCCTAATGATGGCTCTTTATCATCAGACCAAGACACCAATCAGTTTTTTATGTAAATGGGGGATTGAACTTCAGATCTCTTATATAACCATCAGAGACTTTATCAGTTGAACTAACTAGAACCCACTTACATTATAAGTTAATAAGTGAGGAAATGAGGGAGAAGAAAAATGAATGAGAGTCTCTGTGGAGAGAGAGAGAGAGATAGATGAACAGGAGTAAATAGGTTGATATATGGAATGAAGTTGATAATTATATAATAGTATAATATTTTGTTTTAATTTAATTATACTTGTGTGATTATCCCTATATATATATATATATATATATATTGATTTATTTGAATTGAAGAAGAACTTATAAAACAGTATGTTATTGTATAAGGGTCCTGTTAATGGGTGTCCTTTGAATATTTGTTAATAGGCCATTTGAAGAAATTTTTAATACTATTTTCCTGTGAAATATAAAAAGCTGTAAAAAAATTCATTTACTTTTTTCTTTCCTCATAAAAAAGTTTCTTAAAATATTAACTCAACCAATTCTCATACATCCCGTTACAAATCCTACCCATCTCCATTAGGAACCACTAAGCTCTAACATATTCCCAAATGGACAATTAAAGGGTGATATTTGCATTTCTACCACAAGAAAAAAAGAATAAAGAATTCTTTTCATATGGGACATTGGAAATGTTCAAGCTAAATTGAACAATCAATATCAGGGGAAAAATGGCTAAAGAGCCTTAATTTTTAAACTATGAAGCCAAACAGCCCCCTTTTCAAAACTAGTCTAGGTAGGATTTGACATTAGCAATGTCGAGCTCTATGCGTATTTTGTCATTTAAATTTTTTTTTTTTTTAATTTTGCGCAGAATTCGGCATTTCTAATGTTGAGTTCTAAAAGGGTGGTAAATGCCATTATGCTAGAAAGTTTAAAAATATGGTTGTTTGACTGCATGGTTAAAAAAAAAAGACTTTTTAGTCATTTCCCCCACCAATATCAAGTTCCAGATGTATAATAAAGGAATGCAATGGTAAGTTTTAACATAGTAAGCTTTGATCATCACTTTTTTTTTTTTTTTTTTTTGCCCTGCAATGTAACATAGGAGGAGAGTTCATATACGATTTTCTTTTAAAGTTCAAGCATCCGATCCTATGATCCTATAATTTATGTGATTCTGTACAATCAGGGATCATGTGATTATTGGTATATTAAATAATCACATAAATTATACATTCGTTGATATAATTACCATACATCACTATATCCATTTGTAAGCATCCTTTAAAGAGGCCAAAAATCTCAAAACGTAACACTTTATTGGAATACTTTTTATTTGGGTCTAACTGATACTCTCTCTACATGAGAGTGGAAAATTTTGGTCTATTGGGATTTTATTTTCCATTTAAGTCCAACTGAGCTTTCTATCAAGTTATAGAAGATTACAAAAAATAAAAGTCGTTTGGGATCGTCAGAATTGTACAATTCTACTAATCTTGAACGATTGCAAAGATCCTTGAAAGATCCGGATTGTTTTCGGCAGGTAGAATCGTAAAATAGTAGGATCGTAAGATCCATATCGAGATTTTGACAACCATGGAGAGGATTATGTTACCAAAAACTCAACATTTGCCTTCTAAATTAAAATTTGTAAGACTAAAAGCAATCCACATGGTAGAATACCTTAGGAACTCTAGAGGATCTTAATCCAAAATAGAGAGGATTCCGTTGCGAAAAGCTCAACTTTAGCCTTCTAAACTAAAATCTATAACTAATTTAAGAAAATGACATTGTTTTGCCATGAATTGGGAAATAATCAAAATGGGACTTCATAGGAACTCAAGAGGATCTTGATCCAAATTAGAGAGATTCTTTTACGAAAAGCTCAACATTTTCCTTCAAAACTAAAATTTGTAACTAATTAAAGAAAGCGACATTGTTTCGTTGGAAAGGGGGAAAAAATTAAAATGGGACTCTTTGTCTCCCAAAAAAAATATCTTATAAACTTATTTACAAACTTACAAAATCTAATCTCATGTCTTTATGAGCATATGTTTATACATATGTGCATATAAACATGTAAATATTATATATGCTTAAATAGAGGCATGTAAGTTTTGGCAATACAAGGTCGGTAAATCTAATTTTATTGTTTAAGATCAAAAAAGAAAATCATTATATCTAATTAACTCAATTAATATAATTTTAGCAAGAAATTAGCTATTAATTAATCATTAGTATAGATTTTTATATTTATAAATTTACATACAGTTATGAGAGCAATCAGTTTGTTTGTAATTATCATTTTCTTAATATTCATTCTCTACAAGATGAAGAGAAAAGATATAAACTTTATAAAATATTGTGTTTAAGTGTTGTAAAACCAAAGTTACGAATCTTCAAGGAGGAAGATTATTAGCAAAACAGGTATATTTATTCCTTTGTTTTATCGCCATTATCATAAGAAAATTTTACAACTCTTAGAATTATGCCTACACAAAAACATCCCATTCTTAGGACAAAAGCATTGTATTTTTCTTTTTCCATAGAATATAATAAGTACTAAAGCCATGTAATTTTAATTTCTCTTTTGATCTAGTGATGTATTTCATTTAATTGTTTAATAAAGAGGTATATTCAAAAAGGTTTTGGCAACTCCAAACACACACCCACACCCGATATATTCCCTTGAGGATTTCCAAGCAAGGAAGTACATTTTATTCGGTACTTTGCTAAAATGTACCGAATAAAATATCTGGCTATATCAAAGATTTTTTAGGGGTTTCGACCGTTATAATAAACAATAATTAAAAAAGTTAAAAATTATTAAACATGTTATTTAAACTAATACATTGGATTATTTTATCTAAGCTAAATTTGGGCTTATAAAATATGTGGATTTAAAATTATATGTTTATAAACATGTAAATAAATAAAACATATGTACATACAAAAATACATCCACACATATCTTATATTTGTAAGTATATAAATGGTGGTAACCCCAAAATGGTATATTAGTATCAATTGATATGAAAACGATGTATTCCTCTTGCCAAACTAAAATGATATTCAGTATAAAATTGACTCCCTTGCTTCCAAGATCTTGAGTTTAATAAAAAAACAAGATCTTTTGTTTGTACATGTTATTCCTTAGTATGCGTGTGTATATATATAACGAAGTGGTGTTCAAGTCTTTGCGAGACCATTCTACTCTCTACCCACCCTCCATAGAGCAAACTTTGCCCCTCTCATTTAGAAGAAACACTCCAATCTTCGCGTCTAGTGAACGAAATTGTGTTTCTTTCTCTCTTTGACTTAGCAACTAATATGGTTTCTGTACGTATTTTAAAAAACCAGCATTTATGCACGGAGGGACTCTCTATTGGTATTGTGCCACATGAATAGACACTTTGTTTTATAAAAAATAATTACTACACGATAAACATCCTATGTGGGACTCACAGATTCCACCAATTTAAACCATCTTTAATAGGGAACTTCAGCCATCAATTTCTTATCCACTCCTAGCACATTTTTATAGTGGATTCTGTAATAATATTTATTTTATTCTGATATGCTGTGGATTGACATCTCAAATTATTGTGAAAATATTGTAAGATTTTATTGTGTCCCTATACGAACTCAAACAAAATAGGTCCCTTATGCAAGAAAAAGACATTGCTTTGCCACTTAAGGGAAAAAAAAAAAAATTAAAATGGCACTCCTTTCCTCGAGCTTCAGGCTTTAGTTTTTCCAATTTCCGTTTAGAGTAATGTTAGTAGCAATATGTTGTGATATTGATAGCATATGTGCTTAAGCTCAACTCTTGGAGAGGGCAGTTTGAAATGTGGTTTCTATAGCCATAAGTGCCTTCTAATAAATTTCAACAAATAAAAACCCAAGGTTTCATTTCAATTCAATTCAATTTTAAACCAAACAACCATTTTAAATCTCTAGGGCTTTCTTCTTCAGTGAATTGGAGCGACTTGGGCGGTGTCGTATTCTTCTAAGGAGGATCCAAAAATCAAAGGTCCAAGAGAAAGAGGTCCACTATTACTACCACTACTAATGCCTCTACTTGTTAGCATTTTAACATTTCCAGATGAGATTAAAATGAAAAAAATAATAATAATAACTTTTCTACAGACAGTTAAAATCTTAAAATTAAGTACCATGCTTTAATAGATGCCTAATACCCTCCCCACGCATAATCAAATTATTGATTTTGTATTCTTTATCTAAAACATGATTTTATCAAAGCTTACCTTAGAACATTAACAAATCAGCAATTCTAAAAATATGTTATTTCAACACATCAAAAAGCTAATTTATTATTTTAGTACACCATTTCACAATACACCATATGTCATATCTCCTAATCTTTAGTTCAATATATTAAAATAATATGTACACATATTAAAATAACGTATAAAAAATTAAAAACTCCAACAATAAAAAAAAAAAAAAAAATACAAAATACAAAACCCATATAACACCACTGCCACCACCCCCCACAGCCCACACCCACCACTTTTACAAACCCACCCCACCAATTAAAACCAACCAAACACCACCAAGAAGCAAAATAAACCAACCATCACTAACCATCTTACCCCAACTCAAAATCAACCTAACCACCACCGGCCATCATAAACACAACCACCAAAATCAACCCACCCCAACCATGGAGAGAGAGAGAGAGAAGAATTGATTAAAATGAGTAAAACAATTTTTGCACCATCTGCCATTCTGCCATACTGTTCTATTATTAGAGTGGTATTGTAGATGAATGCCAAATGTTTTAGAATTTGAAACATGTGATGTAGATTTTTTTGTGTTTGGTATGCCAAATGCTAAAACCACATGATGCTAATGCTCTTAGTACCCTCACAACTTAAATTTAAGGTTAAAATCGAATATATGTAAGTGACCTATCACATGATAAAAATTTGGATGATTGGTGATAATTCTGTTCACTTTATTTACAATCCATGCACTGTCAATGACCTAACACATGAAAGAAGCACAAGCAAGGATGGTACCCACACACTCATCACCAAACGAAATCAGTGTCGATCCATAGTCTAGTATCCACACTATCAAGTATTGCACTGCCCATTCTAAAACTCACCTTTTTAGCCCAGAAGGCACGTTTCAAATTGGTACCAAATGGCCAAACAAGCAGTTACATCAGTTAGAAATCGCCTATTTATTGGCCTATATATCTCACAGTCCTACTGAGTGAGAACTGAGAAATGTAAGAATGACATAGTCCTTCATTTTATGTTGGTTGGAGGGTCTAATCCACTTTATTCAAAAAAGGCTAATTTGTGTTTCCTATGTGCATAGCTCACCAATCCTGCGATTTCTCATATTTTTGCAGCATTTATGCCCCGAATGTCATTTCATCTATAGGATAATAGTGAGAAGAAGACTGGAAGCGTCAAAATAAAGTTGTGATAGTAAAAAATTGTGGTCAAGCATATGATTTCACATCAGTATGCAGCTATAAGCCTATAACTTCCTAAAGAAGAAAATTTTCATTGTTGATTGAAGTCATGATTCAAGACAACACAAATATCTCAGTATTTATACACATGACATCACATATTATCATTTGCAAAAGGTGAAAGCCAGTCAAGCTTAAAGAGTTTTGAATTTGAAGTGGCTTAGATAGCAAAGGCAGTGTCACTGAGAGACTGCAACAAAGACAGATTTTTCACCTTCCATCTCCAATATGCCACCAAACATGGTTTCAGTAACATTTACAGGAGAAGGCAATGGATCACCGAGTTGGCTAAGATCAGTGTTATCCTCATGATGCCTTCTATCTTCTTCACTCAAAAAGCTGCTTGTTATATCTTTGAAATTCCAATCAGTTAAATAACTCGGCTTTGATGTAACAATGCCTACCTCAATATCTCCTGCAAGCATGGCCACAACACGGGACATTGGTGGCCGCATGTTTGGTGATGCCTGTGTGCACATCAAAGACACTGCTATCACTCGAGCAGCTTCATTTTCGTCATATTTTGATAATGTGGGATCTACCAGCCTTAAACTCTGATTATTTTCATGTAGAGTCCATGCCTTGTGATTCATGACAACGAGAGCATATAAGAATTTTCTTTTTAATAAAATAAATTAAGAAATGGAAAAAGAGAGAAACACTTCCTTTCCCATACCCATTCAAGGAGATAAATTTTTTTCAGTGTCCAAGCTCTTGTCTGAGTTTGGTCTCCCACTTAAGATCTCCAAAGCAACAATACCAAAACCAAAAACATCAGCCTTCTCAGTCAGGTGCCCACGCATCGCATATTCCGGTGCCAAATAGCCTCTGCAAGATTTAAAATTAATATGCAAGTTTATTTAAACTATCAATGTATTTGATCAGGTTCAGTTTTCATAGGTAAATTGATTATCAGTAATGAAAAAAAAAATTCCAATAGCATCCTCAAGTTTGTAATAGTTATTGATCATCCTTCAAATGAATCTAGTGATTATTGATTGACTGTTAGATACTTATATAAGGATCTACATCTTACACTATATTATGCATCTTGGTACAATATAAAATAGGCATTAAGGACAATGGCTTTGAGAAAGTGGATAAGGAGTTTACATGGTCCCTGCAACTTGGGTGTTGATGTGGGTTTTAGTGTCATCATAAAGCTTTGCCAATCCAAAATCTGATATTTTCGGGCATAGCTCTCCATCAATCAAAATATTGCTAGCCTTCACATCTCGGTGTACAATCCTTGGCCTTGACTCTTCATGGAGATAAGCAAGTCCTCTTGCAGTTCCCAAGCAAACACTGAAGCGGGTAGGCCAATCAAGATGCAACTTACTTTTTCCTACATTAGTAGTAGCTCCCATCTAATTAGATTAAGAGCCATCAATCAAATGCCAAATCCTTGTTCAGGAGTTATTTGAGTGCAATGATACAAAACTGCCCATATGGATATTGTCAGAGAACATTATAGTTTGGAAAAATCAGTTTATGTCTTCGGGTAAAAATACATATTGTCATATGAGATTTGGGCTACTTCAAATTATTTGACAGTGGTCCAAAACGTAATTGACAATGCTTAATGACATAACAACATCGCCTTAGTCCCAAAACTTGGGGGTTGGTTATAGATCCTCCATAGATTAATCAAGATTAGGCTCATGTATTCACTTTTGTCATTCTATCTTATCTAAGATCATACTCTTTGTTACTTCCTTAATTGACATATTTTTTTACTACTTCATGCAATATTAATGAGAACATTAATCACACTCCTTTGCACATAACTAAACCATCTCAAGTGACTCCCTCTCATCCTTTCATCAATTTTTCCTCTATTTTAAAGCAAATTTCTTCATTTTAAATACCATTTTTCTTTGTATTTCCAGTTATTCATCTTAATATTCTCATTTAAACTACAATAATTTTATGAACATGTTATTTCTTAAGATCCTAACATTTAGTACCACGAATCATGGTTTGTATTATAATAGTCTTATAAAATTTTTCCTTTAACTTAATAAGTACTCTACGATCACACAATTTTCTTAATGTGCTTCTCCACTTCCTTCACCTTGCTTTCATATATCCTATGATTCACATCATCTTCAAACTCTCCACCCTTATGAATTGTGGATCTAAGATATCAAAGGCACTAACTCTTTGGTATCTCTTGACCCTCAAGTCTTATAACTTATGAACTTTATTTATATTGTTACAAAACAAACATTCTATGTACTTCAATTTTTTTTGATAGGTTGTGCTTTACTTCAATTTTTCTTAGTAGAAATCCTTTATATTCTAGAACATCTCTTTAAATTTCTAATTTGACATTGATTCCGCATTTAGTTCATCCACTAAAACTATATCATTTGCAAAAGCATAAATCAGAGGATTTCATGTTGAATTGATTTGGTGAACTCCTATAGCCAACACAAAGAGATACGGATTTAATATTTATCCTTGATGCAAACCTATAAGGATAGGAAACTTACTTGTGATGTCTTTCTTTGTTCTCTTTCTAGTTACAACTTTGTCATATATATCCTTAGTCAACTTAATATACATAAAAGTAACTCTTTTTTTCCGTTAAAAATCACCAAATAAACTCTTCAAATAACCTATCATATGATTTCTCTAGGTCAATAAAACCTATATGGGGATCTTTACTGACTTCTTTATATCTTTCCTTTAGATGTTTATGTTAGAAAATAGTAGGCATAAAACCAAATTGATTCTCTGATATTATTGTTTCATGACTTAATCTATATTCAATCACACTCTCCCAAATCTTTTGCAACCACCAAAAGAAAAGCACTACTCACATCTGGGTTATGCCCCAAAAGGGCTAGTGTAGTCATAAAACCCATAACCCAGTATACGCCTTATACGAAACCCAACACTCTTTGCTATTCAATATCAACCTAGGGCATCACAAGATCCTCCACCTAAATCCCTAACGTTCTCTTCCAAGCCCACTATTGCTCTAATACAATGTTAAATAAACTATTAGACAATAGTAAATTTAATCATTTTGCCACATAATTTAACACTCCCTCTCATGTGTGAGCTTAAACTCTTTTTTAATAGGTGAGGCCCAATACGGGGGATTTTGAATGAAAAGCATAGAGGAGGAGATAATGATCAAGCTTAAGACCTCCTAAGTTAATACTATTAAATTACCAATTCTCCCAAAAACTTAAGCTATTAGGAGATGATAGATTTAAAAATTAAACTCCATAATTCTAACAATAATTAAATATATCTAATAATTGAATGAATGATGATTTTATGGGCGGCATGGAAGGTGTGAAATATGTATAAATTATGTTCCTACCAAATAGTGCCTGATCAAGGCTGCCGTTTTCAAGATATTCATAAACAAGAAGGCGCCTATCTCCCTCAATGCAGCATCCGTATAGTTTCACAAGGTTTCGATGTTGCACAGCAGATATGGTAGAAATTTCAGTTACAAATTGACTCTTCCCTTGTTGAGATGCCACCAATAATTGCTTCACAGCTACAATCCTACCATCAGATAGTGTGCCCTGTGAAGTTGTAAAAATCAGTGACACGAAAAGTGAAATTCAGGGTTTTTTTTTGGTTCAAAAATGGGAATGTTGTTATGTTCCTTGAACATTGCACTACTCCTTTATTCTTTTAGGCAACTCCGATAAATAGCATGACAAAACTTTATTAAAGACTGTAGCTAAAATGTTAAAGATAGCTAATTACATACAATTCTTATGAAAAAGGTCGTTTGGAAACATAAATATATATATATATATATATATATATATATATATATATTTTAAAGAAATTACTTTCTTAAAAGAATATTTTAGTTGCTTTTAGTATCATTTAGGTGAAGATTTTGCAGACTTAGTTTTGTCATCAACCGTAACGTCAAGTGTCCATCCAACATTACATACAATAATGTACTTTACCTTGAAAACAGGTCCAAATCCTCCCTCTCCTAACTTTTTTGAAGGGTTGAAGTCATCGGTTGCACTTCTCAGCTCAGCGTAACTGAAAGTGTTTGGTTCAAGCAAGAGAGGATCTAGTTAACTGATTTAAACTCTTCATTATTTTTCTTTTGAGGTTGGCTGGGTGGGGGGGGGGGGGGGGGAGTGTTGGTAACATAGGATTTCAATTTAATGATATGAATTATGTAGAAAATTTCAGATAGACCCTTATTCCTTTTCATGAAGAGGATCCATATCATTGTACAAGCAATAATAGTACTGATACTGGTGCGGACACAAGATATAAGCCTCCAATTATACGCATGTATGGGAGGAAGAGTAAAAAGAAGACGGCCCAACCAGTGGCCTTATGGATGGGGCCTGTTAGTTATCGGGCTTGAGTTATTAGCAAGCCCGAGCATTTAATAATTAGGGTTTTTTTTGTGCTTTATGTTGTTAGCTATTTAAACACTTTTCTGATTATTGTAAGACAGCTTTTTGAGAATTATTAAAAAAACGTTTGGTTTTCTTTTCACTGGTGCCGACTCCAGTTTGCTTGGTGCTGACTCCAAGCAGCCCTTAGGTGCTGACTCCTAGGGTTTTATTTATTATTTTTCTGTTCATTGTGGTTGTTCTACGTCAGTTTGGTATCAGAGCCCAACCGATCACCTCTTTCCACAACCCAAAATCACAACCGCCAATCCACAGCCACAATCACCACCATCAGAAAACAACTCAACCACCAAACATGCCATCACTCATATACTTACCCCACGAGATTTGCAAACCACCACAACCAAACCTGCCATTCCCCATATACTTACCTCACGAAATCTATAAACCAAAGGCAGAACCAAAACCAACAGAAAAACCCACTCCTTCCCCAATACCAATCCGTGCCCGCCTCTAAGCCTACCACCAACGAAAAAAAAAAAAAAAAAAAAAAAAAAAAAAAAAGACGAAGAAGAAAGGAGAAGGAGCAGTGACCCACACCGAGATCGACGAACGGCCTTTGAGACTGACCACCCACGCAAGCCCAGCAGCCGCCGGTCGCAGAAACCCACAAGCCACCGCCAGCCGCCGCACCCATCATCACTCTCACCACCGCCGCCGACGACGTCGACCGCTCCGCAGAGGACGCCGACCACTCCGATGCGAAGATCGAGCCGCCGCTGTCCTCCCCGCCGTCGCGCCGCCACGGTCGTCGGTCCCTAGCGCTGGAGCCATTGCCGAGCAGTTTTTCTTTTCTTTTCTCTTTTCAATTTCAAGCTTTTGTTTTCTGTCATGCGTCTCCCTGATTTTAACAAGCCTTTTGAAGTGGAATGTGATGCCTCGGGTATTGGTATAGGAGGAGTACTTAGTCAAGAGCGCCACCCAATTGCTTATTTTAGTGAGAAGTTGAATGATGCTAAGCAAAGGTACTCCACATATGACAAAGAATTCTACGCCATTGTGCGTGCTCTTTGGCATTGGCGCCATTACCTGTTGTCGCGAGAGTTTATTATCTACTCCGATCATGAAGCTTTACGCTACCTCCATTCCCAAAAGAAGTTGAATTTTAGGCACGGTAGTTGGGTTGAGTTTCTGCAACGCTACTACTTTGTGGTGAAACATAGGGCGGGAGTCGAGAATAAGGCTGCTGATGCATTAAGTCGAAGGGTGTCTTTACTGTCAGTCATGAGTGTTAAGGTTACTGGGTTTGAACGACTCAAGGATGATTATGAATCATGCCCAGATTTTGGGGAGCTCTACACTAGCCTAAGTAATACCTCACGGTCAGTCCTGGATGATTATACCCTTCGAGATGGTTACTTGTTCAAGGCCAACAAGTTATGCATCCCTCGGTCATCAGTGAGAGACTTCCTAGTTTGGGAGATACATGCGGGAGGTCTTGCAGGTCATTTTGGTCGAGATAAGACAATTGAGGAAGTGGAACGTCAATTCTATTGGCCTAGTCTTAAGAGAGGCGTTGCCAAGATAGTTGGTCAGTGTCGTACATGTCAACTAGCCAAACATCGCAAGCAAAACACTGGCCTGTACACGCCTCTACCTGTGCCAGACCGCCCGTGGCAGGATGTGAGTATGGACTTCGTGCTAGGTTTGCCCCGCACCTTTAGGAAGCATGATTCTATCCTAGTAGTTGTTGATCGCTTCTCTAAGATGGCTCATTTCCTACCATGTTCTAAGACCTCTGATGCTTCTAAAATTGCAAAACTCTACTTTGATGAGATTGTCAAGCTTTATGGTCTTCCCAAAACCATAGTGTCTGATAGGGATGTTCGCTTCATGAGTTATTTTTGGAAGACCTTATGGCACTTAGTGGGCACCAAATTGAAATTTTCCACAGCATTTCATCCTCAAACTGATGGTCAAACTGAGGTAGTCAATCGTAGTCTAGGCAACCTTCTTCGGTGTCTAGTGGGTGAAGCCAATCGAAATTGGGATTCAATTCTTCCTGTCGCCCAACTTGCATATAATAGCTCTGTCAATAGGTCTATAGGCGCTAGTCCTTTTGAGGTTGTGCATGGATTTACACCTAGGAAGCCCTTAGATCTGTTGCCCATGTCCCCACATGTTAGGGTTTCTGAATCTGCCGAGGCCTTTGCACGACATGTTCATGATTTGCATAATGAGATTCGCAAAAAAATTCAGGTAAGTAATTCTCAATATAAAATTCATGCTGACACGCATCGGCCTCATGCAGAGTTTCAGGTAGGGGATTATGTCATGATTCGGATCCGACCTGAACGGTTTCCCTCTGGGACCGTTAAGAAATTGCAGGCTCGTAGTGCCGGTCCATTCAAGGTATTGAAACGAATGGGCCCAAATGCATATGTCATTGACCTTCCTCATGATTATGGTATTAGCTCCTCCTTTAATATTGAGGATCTAGTTGCTTATAAAAGCCCTACTGCTATTCCTGATACTCCTTTTGATGAGCCTTTACCGGATCCTATTGATGCCCCTATTCCTACCCCTCTACCCTTAAATTTGCCTTATGCACATAAAGAATCTATTGATGCTATTTTAGATGAGCAGATTGTTTCTACCAGGGATGGAGGAGTGCACCGTTTCCTAGTCCGGTGGCGAGGGCGACCAGATTCTGATTGTACATGGATTACTAGGGATGAGCTACAGCGATTGGATCCTGACTTGCTGGAGTACTACCAGAGCTCTTCAGATTTCCACTCGACGGGGTCGAGTTCTTCTCACCCGGGAGGAGTTGGTGCGGACACAAGATATAAGCCTCCAATTATACGCATGTATGGGAGGAAGAGTAAAAAGAAGATGGCCCAACCAGTGGCCTTATGGATGGGGCCTGTTAGTTATCGGGCTTGAGTTATTAGCAAGCCCGAGCATTTAATAATTAGGGTTTTTTTTGTGCTTTATGTTGTTAGCTATTTAAACACTTTTCTGATTATTGTAAGACAGCTTTTTGAGAATTATTAAAAAAACGTTTGGTTTTCTTTTCACTGGTGCCGACTCCAGTTTGCTTGGTGCTGACTCCAAGCAGCCCTTAGGTGCTGACTCCTAGGGTTTTATTTATTATTTTTCTGTTCATTGTGGTTGTTCTACGTCAGATACTTTTCTAACAACTACTCTAGGATTTAGCCTTTTCAAATATCAGAGAGTAACTTGAATTTTAACCAAAAGTGAGTGGTACAGAGTCCATTAGTGTTTATTTCTTAGGCTGTATTTCACCAGTACCTCCACTACTGCTGTTATGTTCTTACCGTCCTCATTATTGTGCGGTGGTTTTCTCTTCATGTAGAAAACTGCAAATATGAAAATCAAGCTCACGACTCCAACAGGGACTGCAATTCCTACAATCAAACCCAACCTGCTTTTCTTTCCTCGATTGCTTGGTGGAATCCCAGTAACATTAGATATGATAAGGGTTATCCTAATAACATTAAGCTGACGAGCTTGGGGCTGACGACCCCAGAGCTGACGACCTCAACTTTGGGTTACCTAAGGCTGACGGCCCAAAGCATGAGGAGACCTAAGGCTGATGGTCTCAGGACACGAGCAAGCCTGACGCATAGCCAAGCTGACGGGGACAGACTGACGAGGTTAGCCTCGGCTCCGTCCACAACCTTACTTGACCAACACGCACACATAAATGATTCTTGAATGACACGCCTGGTTAAGGAGACTCCTACAAGGACAAGGATTTTATGATACACGTGAGATCCACGCATTATTGTCCTAAAAGGAAAAGAACTCCTTGACCAAGGCTTGAATCTCGGCCCAACACTACTATAAATACCCCAAGACCCTCTCAAAGCAAGGTACGCACAAATAACTCAACTCTAGCACTCTAGTGTTGAAAGTAAAGATTTCTAACTTAACCTTCGGAGGGTATTTGGCCGGTACCACGCCGGTGCCCTTTCAAAGGTCTTCACTCTCTTTGTTGTGCAGGTACGTTATCGGGAGCACGTGTGGACCGTGCAGCTCACTGACGATTTCATTGCATCATCAGTTGGCGCCGTCTGTGGGAAACGAAGTGGTAACGTCACGCTGTCGCTTCCCGGACAAAAAGTTGCATGGTACTCACCCGCTCAATGGCTACCACCAACAACGTTCAGGAGAACGAACTGCGCGCAACCGCTCTGGAAAAGCAGGTCCAAACGCTCACAGCAGCGGTCGAGCGCCTGACTAAGGAGAATCACGACTTGGAGGAGCAGCTACGTCAAAGGAACGTACATCCTAGAATACAAGAGGAAAATCAGGAGGAGACAAGCGCTGAGAGAAGGGATCCCGAAGCGCCCGAAGGCAGCAACGCCCCTAGCAGGCCAGAGAGGCGGGATACCAATCTGACTACCCCTTCTGAAGCCTTACCGCCTCACATAGCCGCAGAGATGCAGGAAATGCGAGAACGGATGGACGTGATGATGAACGCCCTCAAGGGACGAGTATCTAACGACCTCGACGACCTGGTACAGCGGACTGATTCACCCTTCACGGCGCATGTCACTTCATGCCCGCTTCCCCCAAAGTTCCGTATGCCGCAGGTAGAAAGCTATGATGGAACCAAGGACCCCCTAGATCACTTAGAGTCCTTCAAAACTATAATGCACCTTCAAGGAGTGCCAGACGGGATTATGTGCAGGGCTTTCCCTACTACGTTGAAAGGATCCGCAAGAGTCTAGTATAGCAGGTTGACGCCTAACTCGATTAGTACCTTTAAAGAATTAGGCGCCCAGTTCGTGTCACACTTTATCGGGGGCCACCGGTACAAGAAGTCCACGGCGTGCTTGATGAGCATCAGGCAAAGGGAGGACGAGACCCTGAGGTCCTACATAACGCGGTTCAACAAGGAGGCTCTTTCAATAGATGAAGCGGACGATAAGATACAAGTAGCAGCCTTCACCAACGGACTGCGAAAAGGTAAGTTCCTCTTCTCCCTGTATAAGAACGATCCAAAGACCATGTCCAATGTACTTTACAAGGCAACAAAGTACATGAACGCGGAGGACGCGCTGATTGCAAGGGAAGACAAGCCTAAGAAAAGGGAAAGGCAAGAAGACACTCGAACGAATAGGGGGCAGAAGAAAGCCAGGACTGAAGAACGACAGGATGATCGCCGCTCCAAGCCACCCCCAGGGAGATTCACGAGCTTCACACCATTGACCGCCCCTATCGATCAGGTCCTAATGCAAATCAAGGACGAGGGGACTTTGACTTTTCCCGGCAAGATGAAAGGAGATCCCAACAAAAGGCCAAGGGACAAATATTGCCGCTTCCATCGAGACCATGGACATGACACGGCTGACTGCTACGACCTAAAGCAACAGATAGAAGCTTTAATCAGGCAAGGAAGGCTGCAGAGGTTCGTTAACAAAGAACGAGCAGAACCGCCGCAAGACCAAGCTCCCAGACGGGAAAACGAGCGACCCAGACAGCCCTTAGGCGACATCCGGATGATTGTAGGAGGAACGGCGACCGCTAGGTCGTCGAAGAAAGCTCGAAAGACATATCTCAGAACGGTGCAGAACATCCAGTTGGCGGGGTCCTTACCCAAGATGCCACGGGCTGACAACCCCCTCATCGGATTCTCGGAAGAAGATGAACGACGCCTCCATCACCCCCACGACGACGCACTTGTCGTCACCATACGAGCAGGAGACTTCAACATGCATCGAGTTCTTGTCGATAATGGGAGCTCGACGGACATCCTCTACTACCCAGCGTTCCAACAGATGGGAGTTAATAAAGAACGGCTGACTCCAGCTAACGCCCCGCTAGTCGGCTTCGGTGGAACAAAGGTATTTCCCCTCGGTGTTATCACCCTGGCGGTCACTATTGGAGACTACCCTCAGCAGGTCACTAAGAATGTAGCATTCCTCGTGGTCGACTGCTCATCAGCCTACAACGCCATCATAGGACGTCCCACACTTAACTCATGGAAGGCTGTAACTTCAACCTACCACCTAATGATAAAATTCCCGACGAATTATGGAGTGGGAGAGCTCAGAGGGGACCAAGTGGCCGCACGCGAATGTTACGTAGCGATGATGGAGATAGACGACCACCAACAAACCATGAGCATAGAAAAGCATGCATCAACGGAGCCCACAGAAAAACTCGAGGACATACCTCTCGACGACTCTCAGCCAGAGCGGACAACCAAGATCGGTACTCTTACCGACTCGACGATACGACAGGAACTTGCGGCCTTCCTCAAAGCAAACCGAGACGTGTTCGCATGGAGTCACGAGGATATGCCGGGCATTGACCCGTCGATCATAGTACACAAATTGAACGTATCACCGTCTTTCCCGCCGGTTCGGCAAAAGAAGAGAGTCTTCGCCCCGGAGAGAGATCGGGCAGTAGCAGAGGAAGTCCGCAAATTGCATGAGGCGGGCTTCATTCAGAAGGTTTACTATCCCGAGTGGTTAGCAAACGTCGTCATGGTAAAAAAGAGCAGCAGAAAGTGGAGGATGTGTGTAGATTTTACCGATCTAAACAAAGCGTGCCCCAAGGACAGCTATCCTCTACCGAGGGTCGACCTCCTGGTGGATTCTACGACCCAACACCAACTGTTAAGCTTCATGGATGCGTTCTCGGGATACAACCAGATCCTAATGGACGAAGCTGATCGAGAAAAGACCTCGTTCGTGACAAGCCAAGGCTTTTTTTGTTACAAGGTCATGTCGTTCGGCTTGAAGAATGCAGGGGCAACGTACCAAAGGCTTATGAACAAGATGTTCGTAGAACAGATTGGGAGAAATGTCCAGGTATATGTCGACGACATGCTAGTAAAAAGTCGAAGGAAGGAGGATCATTTGAAGGACTTGAAGGAGACCTTCGATACCCTTCGCTCCTACAACATGAAGCTGAACCCAGCCAAGTGTGCCTTCGGAGTGACGGCTAGAAAATTCCTAGGATACATGGTGTCCCAACGAGATATCGAAGCCAACCCAGATAAAATCCGAGCCATAATGGAGTTGACGCCTCCCAGAAACATTAAGGAAGTACAGAGCCTTAACGGCAAGGTCGCCGCGCTTAGTAGATTTGTGTCCAGAGCGACGGATAGGTGCCTCCCGTTCTTCCGCACACTGAAGAAGTCCTTCGAATGGACGGATGAATGCCAGCGAGCATTTGAAGACCTCAAAGCCTACTTATCGTCGCCACCACTGTTAACCCCCTCCTAGCCAGGCGAAGAACTATTCCTATATTTGGCCGTTTCTCCAGCCGCCGTCAGCGCAGCCTTAGTAAGGGATGACAGCAAGGTACAAAGGCCGGTATACTACGCCAGCCGAGCACTCCACAGGGCAGAAGGAAGATACTCGCCACTAGAAAAACTGGTCTTCGCTCTAGTTACGGCCGCACGCAAGCTAAAGCCATACTTCCAAGCCCACACGGTGGTCGTACTGACTGACAAGCCCATACGGCGAGCAATAAGTAGCCCTGATGCCGCGGGACGTATGGCCTTATGGGCAGTAGAATTGAGCGAGTTCGACATAAAATATTGCCCCCGCACTGCCATCAAAGGGCAAGTACTCGCTGACTTCATTGCAGAGTTCACGTATCAAGAAGATCAGGGGGCAGAGAGTTTCCAATGGAACGTGTTCACCGACGGGTCGTCAAATAAAAAAGCTGGTGAAGCAGGAGTCGTGCTTCGTTCTCTAGAGGGTGACGAGATCGAATGCATGATTTGACTTGATTTCCCTACGACCAACAATGAAGCAGAGTATGAAGCCCTCATAGCGGGATTAGATCTAGCAAAGGCCGTAGGAGCCGTAGATACGGTAGTCCATTGCGACTCTCAGGTAATCACCAATTAGATAAACGGGGACTACGAATGTAAGGGAGAAAGGATGAAGATGTACTTGGAACGAGCAAAGAAAAAAGTCGACGAGCTCCAGGCAAAAGTGGTCCAAATTCCAAGAGGGGACAACGAACAAGCCGACCGCCTTGCAAAAGCTGCATCTGCGGAACACGTGATCATTCCCGGCAAGGCGCTATCCTTTACTCAACTCGCACCACTAATAGACGTCACCAGTGTGCATGAGGTAGGATCGGAAAATAATTGGACTACCCCTCTGGTTGCCTATCTCAGAGATGGCACACTGCCTGAAGAAAAGGAAGCCGCACGAAAGCTGAAGGTCCGAGCGGCCCGATTTGTCTTGATAAAAGACATCCTACACAGAAGAAGTTTCTCCCGACCATACCTAAGATGCCTTGGACCCAAAGAAGCGGATTACGTTATGAGAGAAGTACATGAAGGGATCTGCGGCAATCATTCAGGATCACGGTCGCTGGCCCACAAACTGATCCGTGCTGGATATTACTGGCCGACCATGCAAAAGGATGCCCAAACGTACGTCAAAACATGCGACAAGTGCCAAAGGTTCAGTAACACGATCAAGCGGCCAGCTGAAGAGTTAACTCCAATTGCCGCTCCGTGGCCTTTCGCCCAATGGGGGCTTGACATCATGGGTCCATTCTCGATAGCAGTAAGACAGCTGAAGTTCCTAATAGTCGGAATCGACTACTTCACCAAGTGGGTGGAAGCTGAAGCCTTGGCCACGATCACCGAGAAGAATGTGCGAAACTTTGTTTGGAAAAACATCGTTTGCAGGTTCGGAATTCCAAGGGTCCTGATCTCGGACAACGGCAAGCAGTTCGACAACAACTCCTTCCGGGACTTCTGCTCACAACTCGGGATCAAGAACCATTATTCCTCCCCCGCGCATCCCTAGGCCAACGAACAAGTTGAGGTCACAAACCGATCCTTGCTTCGAATAATCAAGACTCGGCTCGAGGGGGCAAAGGGCATATGGCCGGAAGAACTACCCAGCGTACTATGGGCATACAGGACAACCGTTAGGACCCCTACAGGAGAAACCCCGTTCAGACTAACATACGGGAGTGAAGCCGTCATACCGGCTGAGGTCGGACTCACAAGCTACAGAGTGCACAATCACGACGAAGGAAGAAATAACGAGGCCCTGCGCCTAGAGCTTGACTTAGTTGATGAAGTAAGGACAACAGCTGAACAGAGGCTCGCACGGTACCAGAACCTCATGGCCAAACACTACAACTCCCGGGTCAAGCACCGAGACTTCGGAATCGGGGACCTCGTTTTGAGGAAGGTCATGGGCACCACCAAAGACCCTACACAAGGAAAACTCGGCCCGAACTGGGAAGGGCCCTACAGAATCGCATCATGGCTGAGGAAAGGTACTTACCATTTGGAGACTCTGGACGGAATAAAGCTATGCCACCCATGGAACGCCGAGCATCTCAGAAAATACTACCAATAAAAAGCAGCACGGAGAACGCTACTCCTCATTTCCAATCTACTTTTCAGCCATTTATTTTAGTCGTTTATTTTAGTTCATTACAATACATTTAAAGCTTGAAGGGCTAAGGTTTATTCATTTTTGAACGATTTTACGTTAATGTATGCCTTCAACACAATAAGAGGAGTTTATTCAGTAAACAACTTGTGCAACTATTAGGTAGACGGAACAACAAAGTAGACGACCAAGCTTAAATCCACAAAAGTGGACGAAGCTACCGAGTCCACGAAATGGACGATCCAAAGATCACAAAGTGGACGACCTTAGTCCACAATATGAACGACCCTAAAAGTGGACGCCCCAAAGTCCACAAAGGCGACGACCTTAAGTCCACAAAGGACAGGTCGAATGGATAGAACTACTACGCCTAAATCCATAAAAGTGGACGGAGCTACCAAGTCCACGAAATGGACGATCCAAAAAGCACAAAGTGGACGACCTTAGTCCACAACATGAACGACCTTAAAAGTGGACGCCCCAAAGTCCACGAAGGTGACGACCTTAAGTCCACAAAGGACAGGTCAGAACTACTATGTTAAGACCACTAAGTCGACGCACCTACAGCAAAGTCCACAAGTAGACGACCTTAAATCCATCAAAAATAAAGGCAAAATTAGTCCGATGGATGATCTCAAAGTCCACGAAGAGGACGGCAATCTAAAGTCCTTGAAGTGGACGACCTCGTCCACAGAGTAGACGGAGCAAAAATGTCCCCAGAATTAACAGCAACATAAGTGACGGACTTATGTCTACAACATTGACAAGAATCTCCAAAATTACAAAATGGGCAATCAAACCACAAAAAGCAAAGTCAGGGTTAAAGCCCACGAGATTGACGACCTTAAAAATCTGCAAGCACAAAACCCAAGAGGTTGACGACCTTATGCATAAGGTCCACAAGGTGGACGGCCCTAAAAATCAACAAGGTTGACGACCTTAAAAGACTACTAAAATAGACTAAGTCCACAAGGTGAACGATTTCAAAATCTACCAGATAAATGGTCTCGTTAAACACACAAGTTTACCATCTAAACGCATCAACAATCAAAGTAACGATACAAGAGCATCAAACATAAATCCATACGAATGAGAGTAATGAAAATTAAAAGACTACAAAATAGAGTGTCTTTACAAAAAGCCCAAAACACGGGCATCAAGCATAAAAGATCGTTACAAAACAAAAACAAAAATGTTTGCAACAAAAGGATTTATGAAGCGGAAGGAGCAGTTGACGGGGACAGGACGACAACCGGGGTGGAAGGGTCGGCACCAGACTTAGCCGCATCAATCTCGGCTAATGGGTCTAAGGTGACGGACCTCTCCAGGGCAGGTTGGGCAAGAACAAAGCCGTCGTCTCTCGAGTCTGCCTTGGGATCGGTAGACTCGTCATCCACCTCGAGCATGGAATCACCCGCCGGGGTTGACGGTATGGGCTCATCCATGTTTATCCTAGACAAATCCAAATCGGGATGGGCGCGCTTCGTCTGCTTCAAGCAATCTTCGAAGCCGTCAGCGTAATAGACGGCGCAGGAATCAATGAATTGCTGAGAATCTTTGAATTCCGCCACGGCGTCATTCCTGGCCATCTCTACCTGACTCATCAGCGCTTGGAGCTCCTTCTCCGCCGTCGCCCTTGCCTCGTCAGCCAGGCCTCGTCGACGAGCCTCCTCCGTCAGCATGTCCGTCAGTCTCTTCACCTCCTTGGCTAGGTGAATGTTGGCCTCCTTGTACTGCTGCTGAGCGTCAACAGCATTCCTTAGCCGAGTATGCAGACGGGAGACCACTGCTTCCTTATCCGCGCATTTGTCCTGCAAGTACTTCATCCGGATCATGGCCTGCAAAAGCATGAAAATAACGTCAGTCCACTATAAGGTCGACCATGTGGCCTGACAGGAGGAAGGAATAGTATACCCGAGTGAGGTCGAATATCCCTGACGCCCTTAGCTCCTCCGTCGACTGGTCGTCACACAGCTCCATCTCCTCTTCCTTAAGGATGGACTCCGCCACCTCCACGGCATAGTCCTTATGGGTAAGAAGGTGACGGACGGAATCTGGAGTGACGACCCCTGGCGCCGTCATCAGGCCTTTACCAGCTCCGGGAGAAGCTCTTGGGGGCGACGGCCTCTTGGCAGTTTTGTCCTCAGAAGAAGGGACTATTTTCTTCCCGGATCGGTCGTCCGTCCCGTCAGCCTTCCTCTTGACGCCTTTCTTCCCGACGGGCTTAGGAATTGACGACGGCGTCGCCTCACCTTTAGCCCTCTCCTCCTCCTGCTTCTTCTTAGCAGCGGCAGCACGGATTCTCTGTTTTGCCGTCTCCATTTCTGTTAAAGATAAAAAGTGAGTAAAAGCAATAATAATATAAGGACAGTGACGGAGGTAACTACGAGGTACTCACGCCGACGGGATAATTCGTTTAGTCTACGAGCCTCATCTGACGGTTCGGGACCACCGCAATACAGGTGCAGAGTGTCTAGGGTGATTAGATCCCGGCACCTCCTTTCGTCTAAAGGAATCGACGTCACCCGGCGAATGAACTCCTCTTGCTCTGCGGTTATGTGAGGACGAACGTTTGCTGAAAGAAAAACAGACGGGGTTAGAAATCAATCAGATCTAGGCAAAAAGAGGGGCCGACGGAGTCAACCTGAATCCCTAACATGTGCCCAAGTGTTGTCAAAAAAACCATATGGCATTGACGACCACTCTTCTTCGCGGCACACCCAGTTCGTCCCTTCAACGAAAAAGTATCTCCCTTTCCAGTTCCTATTAGAGTCAGGCATATCTGACACTAACTTCAGCTCTCTCGACCTAACAGAGAAGTGATAAAACCCCTTGGACGAGGAAATATGTTGTGGACGGTAGCACCAAAAGAACTCGTTTAGAGTTAACTGACGGTGCCCCCCGCTGAGACGACCCCACAAAATCTCCGCACCAATGAAAGTCCTCCACGCATTGGGGGCAATCTGGCTGACGGAGATGCCTAAAAAGTTAGTTAACTGACGGTACAATCTCGTCAGTGGTAATCTCAAGCCCGCCGCAAACATGGCATCATACATGCCCACATCTGCTGTTCGGCCAGTATAACACCGCTCGCCCTCCGCAGGGAGACGGATTTGGACGTCGTCTGGGATTTGGTAGCGGGCCCTTAATGTGTTGAAAACATTTTCTGACATCGTCGGTAAAAAACTGTTGACGGACCATTCAAGGGGGAGGATGAAAGGGCGATCATCACCAGGGGCTCCGGAGGTGCTCTCTAGTGTTTCCTCATCACCGCCATCCTCACTCCCGTCACTAGCTCTCTCTTTTTCCCTACCACCCCCATCCTCACTTCCACTACCACTTCCATCCACCTCGTCAGAAGAATGGGCCGATGTGTCCCTTTCTGACGACCAGGACAAGCCCTCCTCGGGCTAAAGGCCTGACGGGAAGATCTCGTCATAACCCGCTCCCTCGCGGACTGACGATTGTTCACTCGACATCTGACTACCTACAAAGGATGGTTGTTTTTCTAAGAACCTAGGCCAACGACTTCGCTAAAGGTACAGGGTAGAAAAATAAAAAAGAACCGAAAGAAAAAAAAACTTACAAGTGACGTACGACGTAAGACGACGGTCTCAAAGCAGTTGACGGCTTCAAAGTAGACAGACGAACAGGAGTTGTAAACTTGACGCTTTGGCTCTCAAAAATTACAAATGATGGAAAGTTCAAAATGAAGGAAGTAAGAGGTATATATAGGAAAAAGAGGCACGGAAGACGAAGCGACACGCTCGTCGCAGATCGAGGCGAATCAGACTAGACCACGTGTCCTAGCATTTAATGAAGGACGCGCGAGGTTTTAGATATATACTCCATAGCACGTCGGGACAGGCTGACGAGGCTATGGAGTAGGGGGCAGCTGATAAGGGTTATCCTAATAACCTTAAGCTGACGAGCCTGAGGCTGACGACCCCAGAGCTGACGACCTCAACTTTGGGTTACCTAAGGCTGACGGCCCAAAGCATGAGGAGACCTAAGGCTGATGGTCTCAGGATACGAGCAAGCCTGACGCATAGCCAAGCTGACGGGGACAGACTGACGAGGTTAGCCTCGGCTCCGTCCACAACCTTACTTGACCAACACGCATACATAAATGATTCTTGAACGACACGCCTGGTTAAGGAGACTCCTACAAGGACAAGGATTTTATGATACACGTGAGATCCACGCATTATTGTCCTAAAAGGAAAAGAACTCCTTGACCAAGGCTTGAATCTCGGCCCAACACTACTATAAATACCCCAAGACCCTCTCAAAGCAAGGTATGCACAAATAACTCAACTCTAGCACTCTAGTGTTGAAAGTAAAGATTTCTAACTTAACCTTCGGAGGGTATTTGGCCGGTACCACGCCGGTGCCCTTTCAAAGGTCTTCACTCTCTTTGTTGTGCAGGTACGTTATCGGGAGCACGTGTGGACCGTGCAGCTCACTGACGATTTCATTGCATCATCAAGATACAAAATCTGAGTAATTATTTATTATTAGTAATAAGCAGAAAATAATCATATCAAAAACATCACAAATCAATCCATAAATCATATCATATACATTACCTGAAACAACATGAATGGCTGAAATTAGTGGCCCATAATAACCTCGTACAGGTATGCAACAAGTGCCCTTACCAGCCCAATATAGATGAATTTCAAGATAATTCTCTGACACATTAGCCTTAAAAATCTTCTGGAGTGCTCTCTCAACGCCACCTGCCTCCTTTGATATGTCAAAGTCCTTCAATTCTAGACTACCCTAGAAAACAAATTATAGGATAATTTTATAATTCTTATTGAATGAATTAAAATGGAATTCTTTGAAATTAAAAATAATTTGTATCATAGAAACTCTACACGAGGAGGTAATGATCTTTATTCATGAACGGAACATATATTTCCCTAAAGCAATCTAGTCACCTGAATGTAGATATCGAATACACACCTCCCTCGACTCTTCCAAGTATGAGAGCTTTGATCATCAAAACCAGTTTCCGCAAAAAACAAGCTGACATTATAAAGACCATTATGAAGACCTAGGCCATAGTATCTAAGTGATCCTGGGGACACCCTTGAAGTTTGGTAAAGTTCTGGGGTGTTAGTTGCAATGACTTGTGCTGAAGTGTTTTGAACATAACTATTATTTTCAAATGACCCCACATTGCTGACTGCCCATTTTCTGTATAAGTTACATAATACCATGCTGCACCAAAGGATGCTGAGTTTTCAGCCTCGTACACTATACCCTCAGCAGGCATCTCTGGGCCACCACACTTGATTGAAAAGTTTGCATCTGTGGAGTCATTATGATTGCACTCGTCATGATAGAAAATTAAAACTTCAAAAATAAAAGATACACACTGAAGCTTTTAGATTATGTAAACTCAACCAATTTCACTTATTGATGTTTTCCCAAAAGAAGCTAATACAGATTTCTGTTCAGAATGAATATATTCAGTTTGATTTTGGCTTGGAAGAGTGTGATTATATAAGACCAATTTCACTTACTGATGTTTTCCCAAAAGAATCTAATACAAATTTCTGTCCAGAATAAATATATTCAGGTTAATTTTGGATTGGAAGAGTGTCATTATATAAGTTACATGCCAATGCAATATATTTTACCTTTCATTTCCAAGTATAATTGAAATTCATAAAGTAGGCACCATACATTAACCATTCAGGTCATCAGGGTAAAATTAATAGTTGCAGAAAGCAACAACTCTCTCTCTCTCTCTCTCTCTCTCTCTCTCTCTCTTCTAATACACACAAGCATGTATAAACAAAGAGGGTATTGTTTCTGTCCATCGTAAAGCTGGCTTTATAAAAGATGAAGGCTCAAGTTTGTAAAATTTCTGGCTTTCCAAGTTGTAGCAAAGTTCGTGCACACTTCTTTTGTCAATAACCATCTGAGTATTAGATTATTTAATCTCAAAAGGAGTTGTAATGAGTACAGCTCAGAGCTGCCACAAAGCCAAATTTCAGTATGACTTTCTTGTTCCTTTTTTGACTTCTATAGAATTAACATAAGCTAGCCTGCCATCTTACCTCAAGTTTCTCATTGTGACAAGAACACAAATGCGTTTCATCCCCTTAGCTATTTTATTTATGATATAAAGGAAGTATCAATAGAAAAATAATACCTGAGATGCAGCGCAATTTTCCTTAACTTGATATTAAATTAAATCATAAATAACTAAAGGGGTAACCTATGGCAAACTACCCTATCAAGATTAACAGGGTCTGACCCACTTTCTGCTATAATAATGTCAGTTTTTGTAAAAATTCGGCCAATTAACAGATCAAAGGAAACTCTTAGAAGGGGAAGGATGAATTAGATTATTCTTTCCTTTTTCAAAAAATTGAATATAATTTTTTAGCTTATACATGAAATACCATTCATTGCTCAAATATTGTTTGGCTACACAATACTCAAGAAAATTGGAGGATATCTATTTTTTTACGGTTGTAGATTAATTTGATACAGTTTGATTTGAATCTATATATGATCCCACCATCCTATGGGAAAATACCGGGGCCCCATCAATCATGATAGGCTGTGCCCTGTCATATCCCATAACAAAGTATAAGAAAGAAACAACTTACAAAGTGGAGAGTTCCTATTGCATGGAAAATTTCTCTGGAGGCAATTCAGTCCTGGCATAATACTGCAAACACAGATCTGAATTAACAAATTTCATGAAAGAATTCATTCAGCTAAAGATGTGAAATGGTAATCACTTTCTTTCTCATGCTTACTTTTGGACTCTGTTAAAAGAGGGTGAGAGGAGGAACCACAGCTCACCTTATGTTTGATTTGTCAAATACAAAGTTGTTTGCCACCAAATTCCTACATAATTTTATCCAATGATCCTTCGTCACTATCACAACTGATACTTATTATTAGAGATGATATATAGGATAATAAATTAAAACATTGGTACAGCAGATATTTACAAATGAGCATTGGCTCCTGAAGTCACCATTCTTCAAAAATCAGTAGTTAACACCCACTGAGGTATAGTGAAGAGCATTGTTAGGGTTCTCATAAAATAAGGGAAAACAGTAAACCAAGTAATAGAAGAGGCATAAAGATTTATTAGCATTTTACATGACCTTAAAATAAATAAATAAAAAAGAAAAGAATAATGCAGTATGGGCTATACCTAAAATAGTTTCCACCATCTTTGTCAAACTAGTTAACATGATGTTTATTTTTTATTTTCTTTTCTTATTTTTAAAATGGAGCATTAGAAGTTTTCTTTTGAGGTAGCTAATCATCATTTCCAAAAGCTCTAGTATAGATAGACAGTTAGACACCCATAGAATGAAAGAAACCAAGTTCAAGTTTCTAACCAGTTTTACTAATATTCTTTAAATTACTATGGCTGGAATAAATTAATTTGATTCTTCAATTACATTCATGTGGCATATACTAAAATAAATCAGTTAGGTTTATGTAAATAGCACCTGGTGTTCATACCTAGGTGCTAAATTCAGAAAAAGATATGAAAGAAAAGAGTACTATCACTTGAGATACATACAGTTTTAAGTTTGAGGGTGCAGTTAGCCATGAGGGAAATCCTCCAGACAGATGATTGTAGGACAAATCTCTGCACAAAAAGGAATGTGAAAAGTATTGAGCAGACACATATTGCACCCCCACCAAAAAATAAAAAGAATAAGAAATCTACAAAGCAACTAGACTGTTTTATCAATTGGTTGCATGCCAAATGCAAAACATTCTGATTTGGACACTTTATTGCATGAAATTTAGAAGATACCATACAAAGTAAGAAGGTGTTTTATCAATTGGTTGCATGCCAAATGCAAAACATTCTGATTTGGACACTTTATTGCATGAAATTTAGAAGATACCATACAAAGTAAAAAGGTTTCTTCTTCTTCTTCTTCTTCTTCTTCTTCTCTTTTTTGCCCCTTGATCAATTTAATTTAAGAATTATGCAAACTTGAAATGATAATAACAGCAATTAATTAATTAATTAATATTTTTAGGTATATTTTACATATTTTATTTGTAGTTAGGAAATAAAAATAAAGAAAGAAAAGAAAGTAGAATACTAGAATATGACAATACTATTATTTAAGCAAAAAAAAAGGGGGAGTTTCTCCATTTTATAGGGAAAGGGAACTTTCTCCATTGTTAGGGTTATATTCGCCCTAGTCCATGTGTGGGCTTAGGCCCATTGTACCATTCCCAGTGTAATTTTTCTACTAGTCCTTAAGGTTTGCAGTTGTATGGATCCTAACTAGTGAAGGAAGAATTGGAGTAATTTGAGGTAGTTGTGGACTTCCAAGAGAAGGTAGAGAGAGTTTAGAGAGAACTAGCTTATCATTCACATAATGAGCTAGTACAAATACACGATTCTATTTATACTCAAGATCACATTTTTTTTTAAGCAAGATTATCTCTAAATAACTTATAATCAACGAACCAATTGTAACAAAGTGCTCTAACAAATACGTTAATGAAATACAATCTTTAGCTTCCTACTTGCCTATTTCCATCGCACGTCATGATTCTCACACATAATTCCTACACATGATGCTACTTTCACACACTTACACCCATAATTTTGGTTGTTGACTTGCTTGCACACAACATATGGGTTGGGGTTGCTTGACAAGCATAGCACAAGGCCCTTACTAGGCTAGTAGGCTCCCAAGATATCCCTCCCTTTGAAAAGCACCTTGCCCACAAGGTGAGGGAATTGGAGCTACAAGGTATGGAAGAACTCTCATGTAACATAATCTGCATGAGTGCCTTGAGTTGAGAAGCACATCTATAACAACCTTGTTGCCCAGCTTGGTCACTGTTCTTTGTAAGATTTCTTTGGGTTCAGGAGAGAGATCCCCCTCTTTGTTAACTTGAGGATATGTTGACAAACGAGTGGTATGTAATTTTCCCAATTTTGGCCTGAGGTAGATGCTTGAAAGACTGGATGGATCTGAAATTCAGAGGAATCCTTTGAAGGATCTAAATGGAACAAAGTACATCGATGATAACTTCAAATGGCTTCGAATCCCAAATATTTGTCTGTAGGGGAGTCTCAAGAACAACCAATCATCCACTGAGTATTCTTAACTAATTATGCATTTGTCAGCTTGTATAGTCATTCTTTCTTGGGCAGCTACAAGATTGTTTTTGAGGATAGACAAGATCTGCTCCTATGTCTTCAACTGTCTATAATTTGCTAGTACCAAGTATGTGGTCTATGAGCCAAGGGGTGGAAATTGGAAACCCATACAGGGCTTCAAAGGGAGTCTTGATAGTGGTTTGAAAATTGTTGTTATTCTAATATTCTGCCAAGGGCAACCAATCTGACTACTTTTTAGGCTTGTAACAAGTACAAGATCTCAAGTAATGCTACTCTACCTAGTTGACCGTTTCAGTTAGCCATCTTTCCAAGGATGAATATTGTTAAAAGATACTAAAATACTCACACACACAATCACACACAGATTTGCTTGAAATGAAAAAGATACACATAACGAGGAGATTCACTTGAAACATAAAAAATAAAAAAGAATAAGTTAAAGCATATTGAAAAACTAGAAGGGTTAACATTAAATATTTAAGATGACATTATTATAATCTCATTGGAACCTAAGAATAATGTTAAACCATACTGAAAGGGAAAACATTAAGAGATTAAGATGAAGAATTATTATGTTATGAGAACTTACACATTCAGAAGTCCTAATTCCATGTTTAGGCTAGGAAGTGTTCCAGAGAGACTACTGTTTCCAAGATACCTAACCATTTTGATAGAGTGTAAGAGAAAGCACAGGAGAATTAAAAAAGGACTGGGGTGGGGGGGGGGGGGTGTGCAATTATGGATAAAACATAAGTCCACGATGATAACAAAAGAGGGCACAGATCAAGATCTTCAAGCAATGGGGATAAAGTGCTCAGCCCTAGCTTAGGTGGTAGAGGGGCAAGTTGGGTGTAGCCGTGTAGGTCTTAAGTTTGTAACTTTGAATCCTTCTGTTGCAAGAAGAAAGGAAAAACAAGAAGGCAAGGGCATACTTACAAGAATTTGAGAGAACTTATACTGAACAAACCACTTGGTATTTCACCTGTTAGGTTGTTGAAACTCAAATCCCTGAAAAAGTAAGTGATAAATTGAGAGAAATAAATAGAACAGAAAGAAGTCTCAGAAATCAGTCAGAATTTAAGGTTTGACTGTCCATTGGAACTTACAGTGTTTGTAAAATTTTGTATTCTCCAATCTCAGATGGAATATTTCCAATAATCAATGCATTTCTTAGAACTCTATGGGATTAATAACAATGGATAATTAGTGCATAGGTGAATGAGTTTAGATTGTATATTTGGTAAAAAAACCAACGTTGGATGGCATATGAGCGAAGGGCAGGGTAAGTTAACTTACAGTTCAGTCAAGGACGTCAAATTTTTAATAAAGTCAAGGGAGGAGCTCACATTGTATATATCACTGATTCGCCTACGCGTATACACAAACATTATGAAACTAGTCTTGTTGAGAGAGATAGAGATTACAATAATTTGAAAAATATACTCACAAACTCGTCAATGAGGTCAAGTTAGAAAAACTGGAAGGTATTGGACCTTCAAAAGAGTTTCCTTGAATTTTCCTACAAAATCATTTAACCGGCTTATCAACAGTTGTATTATAGTAGCCATACTTCTCTGCTTTGGAGGAATGCATAAAAATCTAGAGATGACTAAAATTTATCATCCACGTAAAATACATTTGAAGATGAAACCAGAAACTTTGATGGCTTACAATTGTGTTAGCTTTGTCCAATTTCCAATGAAGTCTGGTATCCTTCCAGTGAAAGGATTGTCTGACGCCCACCTAAAACCCAAGCATATCTATTGTAAATTGTGCTCATGATAAAAATCTTCATTTACATGAGTAAAATAAATAAATAAAGTGATGTCCTCTTAACATCATTTGCATGTTTTGAAGTTTGGCAAATGTCAAAGGGATTTCACCACCCAATCCACAACTGTCAATGAAACTGCAAAATTCACAAGCCAATATGATTTAGACATTGCAATTTGACACACTCTTGCATATGATTAAACAGAAGTAAAAGAACGTTAGAACTTACATGTACTGAAGTTTGACCAAATTACCCAGTTCCGGAGGAAGTGTTCCTGAGAAATTATTCAAACCAAAAGACCTGCATGGTATACATTTGGAGAAGTTATATGTCAAAGAAATCATCAAAATTCATATGGTGTATTTTTTTCTCCCAGTAATCAGTTTCAAAACTGATTTCATTGACTATTTAATTAAATGCAACTTCTGATTAACATTCAAGAGCTTTTTCAATCATATCAAAAAATTCATATGGTGTACCTTTTGGACAATGAGCCTATTATCATATCAAAAAATTCACAATTATAATCTAGATCCCTTGAATATTTATGTAAAACTCTTAACATTTCTAGCAAAACACAATTTGGATAGCAATAATAAAGTGACAACTCAGATAGGGTAGCTAGTATCTAGGCCCAGAATGCAACCTTTTAGGAATTTTCAGGTAAGTCATTACCAATGACAACGAGTAGTATTTTTTTGCAAAATGAAACCGTTCTAAAACTCACTTTTACTTTCTATTATATTATTTGCAAGATTTTAAAATGAATCTTCATTCCATGGAATTCACAAAAGCAATTAACTTCCATCAAAATAAGGCCTGGCATTTACAAAACAAAGCTATTGATTAATGCTTTCTTTTCACAGAATAATTGATGTTTCATTGTTGGGTGATTTCGTGTCTTACAGCATATAAAGCTCCTTCAGGTTTCCAAGCTCCTTTGGGATGGTCCCAGAGAACAAATTGTGGGGAATTGACCTAAAATGATATAAATAAAATAAAAAAACAATAAATCTAGGAATCAACAACCAGATTTTCTCAGCAATTATACTTTATAATTTACCCACCAGTATTGATCAATTATTTCTATAAATAACATCACATTATATTTATATGGAAGTATCAAAAAGCATAATTAAGAAAATGAAATAATTGTTAAAATGAACAAATAGTAAACAGATTATAACTGGAAAGGACAAACGAATTTTGGTATAAAAATGTCCAAGACAGCATATGTTGCTGGCTTAATGTGTAACTGTCTAAGGTAGCAATAGAAGTGCTACCTTAGACAGTTTATATTGCACTTAACAAGTTGGATATGTTTTACATATTTTTACTGAATATATCTTTATGTTACCTTAGTCACTGCATAAACATGAACCTACTCTAATAGATGACAAGTATAAAGTCAAATATTTGTTTGAAAGTTTGAACTATATATATGCCTTCTTTCAATACTTACAAATACTGCAATGCAGATAAATTTCCAATAAAGGTTGGCAAGGGGCCCGTGAAGAAATTTTTATCAATCTTCCTACAGATGTAGAACAAAATTATCATCTTTAAATCTGAATCTCTCATTCAAATGAAAATTTTAACAATCTAATAAACAATAAGTTTCTTTCCCCACCTTAAAAAAGACAAATAGAAAAAATGAGTTAACTATCATAAATCAAATGCAGAGAGTGAAGAAATCCATACAAGTCGGTAAGAAATTTCAAAGCCACAAGTTCTTTTGGAATCACTCCTCGTTTCTTCAACTCAAACACTCTCCTGGAAAAATATAAGAACAGCTAGCTTGCAATAAGCAAAGAAAATGATATGTATTCAAAAAGATATATTAAGGTTTGTATGTGTTAGACTACCACTGTGGAGGACTAAATTTCTTGGTTCGAAATTAATCAAACAAGTAAAATAGTTTCTCAAATATGAATTTGTATTGATGAATGTGTGATACAATTCTCTGTAATTACAAAGATTGATCCTCTGATTCGATCTCCTTAAAAGATTTGTGATGTGGTTTTGATTTGAACACAAAGTATCCTTCAATTTGACTGAAGGATGGATCGAAGATCTTTGAAACAGAATTACAATGAATTTCTGGCTATGAGCTTGTTAGAAATCCTTTGTTCTTCCCATTCTTTGTGTTCTTCGTGTTCTTCGTGTGTTCTTCGTGCGTTCTTCGTGTGTTCTAATATTTATGGTGGAAGCTTTTCGGGGCTTTAGAGGCTTGAATCCGTAAAGCTTTGTTGATTTGTGATTTGTTGAGGTTTTTTAAGGCTTTCGAGCTTGATTTCAGTGACCTCTAAGATCTAAGAGAGTGATTTGGATGATTTTGCTTCGAATGTTTGTCGTATTCGAAGGTTGAAGTTCTTGAAATTCTTGGAGGCTTTAAGGCTTGATTCCAGCAGAGTTTCAATACTTCTGAATGCTTCTTTGATGCAGCTTGTGCTCTAGATAGCTTGGTGTCCCTAAATGCCTTAGCAAGGCTTCTATTTATAGGAGTTTGGAGGTAGGTGAGCGACATGTGGCAGAGCCTGATTGGTGACACATGTCACAGCTTGATTGGTCTGCTTGTGTCATCGCTTACACAGCCGGATTGCTTGAATCATTGCTTACACAGTCGGATTCGCTTGCATCATCGCTTACACGCGCCTCCACGTGATTAGCATTTTGCATGTTTTTTCCTGTTCCTATCTTAATGAAATTTAGCAAATTTTCAGTAGCAGTATATGATATTTTGTAATTAGCCATACCTGGTGGACTTGGTGGCATGACGTGTCAGCTTGTGATAGGCCGGGAATTTTCCCTCTCTACAAATGCCCCCTTGAGACTTATTCGCGCACACGGCTTCTGAGTGTGGGAAGTGAATGAGTCTCGAAAAGAATGAATTTGGTACTTGACTCTTCAAATGTAACGGTTGAAGGT